>CM033404.1:20059526-21259526 GCA_019426215.1 Buddleja alternifolia | reverse complement strand
ACCCAAGAAGAAGAAGCCCACTGGCACTCATGGTCCATAAGCTAAGATAGACAAGGGAAAGGAAAAGGCTCCAAAATTGAAAAACAACAAAGGGGCCAAAGAGATGGATATGTGCCTTCATTGCAGTGAGCTAGGCCACTAGAGGAGGGAGTGTCCTAACTTTGGCAAAGGTGCTGCAGGTATGAAATTTTTTGTTTTAGAAACCAATTGTTCTATAACTGTATTTTCCACTTCGTGGATACTTGATTCTGGAGCTAGTGCTCACGTTTGTGTAATGAATCAGGATTTAGAGTAAAGTAGGAAGTTGGAGCATGGAGAGGTGTTGATCAGTGTTGGCAGCGAGCAGAATGTCGCGGCAACCTACATTGGATCAACTTCTTTATTTTTATTATCTAGATATGTTTTGTGTTTAGAGGATGTTCTGGTTTTACCCAACAGGCTTAAGAACATTATTTCTATTCCTATGTTGGTTAGAAATAACTATGTTTTTAATTTCATTGACAACACTTGCAACATTTTGTATAATAATAGGATTGTTGGCACTGCTACTTTAGTCAATGGCTTCTATTATTTAAATATGCAAAATAAGTGTGTTGTAAATGTTATCTCTAAGGTTCTAACCAAAGCTAATATAGCATCTTAGACTAGACGATGCTGGTGAGAAAAATATCTACAGGCTGGAGAAAGATGGGCTAATGAGCCCATTGGGATCGAATCCGTATCCAACTTATAAATCTTATCTCAAAAGCAAGATGGCTAGATCTTCCTTCATACGGACTTTTGAAAGAGCCACTTAAGTTTTAGAACTTATGCACACCGACGTACGCGGATCATTTTGAGAAATGGCTCGTGGAGGTTTCCACTACTTCATTAATTTACGAATGACCATTTTAGTTATAGTTTAGTGTGTTTAATGAAACATAAGTCTGAATCATTTTAAAAGTTCAAAGAATTCAAGGCTTTGGTGGAATATCAAAACTGGACATCATATAAATGCACTGCGATCGAATCGTGGAGGTGAATATATGAGTGATGAGTTTGATACGTTCCTAAGGGGACATGGAATAATATTACAACTCACACAACCAGCAACTCCACAACTAAATGGGGTAGCCAAGCCCAGAAACGGAACACTATTAGACATGGTTCGACCTATGCTCAGCTACACTGATTTACCTATATACTTGTGGGACATGCACTCATTAATGTTGTTCACATCTTAGATAGATGTCCTTCCAAATTCATTTCTAAAACCCCATATGAGATGTGGAGAAATAGAAAACCAAACCTTAAGTACATTAGGGTTTGGGGATGCCCTACCCACATCAAGAAGACTAAGGCAGCGAAATTGGAAGCTAGGTCCACTAAAAGGCTGGCTCTATGGATTAGCCACCGGCACCGCAACTGCTCCCACTAGCTCCGTGTTTGCCTATCTAGCAACATAAATCTGCCTATATTGTTGCAGATTTGCTGGAACCATGATTTTCCTACATCTTCTCATTAACGTAAAATATGATTATTCCTATTTGCTGGCGATCTAACTAATCACATCCTCCTTTGTCGTCTTCTTTGGCTTCACCACAATCTCAATTTGTGCTACCTACAACAAAACTGTCGAGCTTGAGTATTCCTTCATCTCATACCATCATTCCCACGATAAAATCCGAGCTAACCAAAGTGCTTTTCTATAGATCTAGATCTAAGACGTTTCCTCAATCTACGAACCTATGACTATGATACAAGTTATTAGGAATGGTCGCATAGAGCATAAGGAAAATAAACAATAAACATAAGAAACCGTAAAAGCATGACAACATGAATTTAACGTGGTTCGAAAATTTTTCTATATCCACGAGCTAACCTAGACTACATCTTTATTTTTCTTGAGTCAATTGAGTGAATCCAACAATTACAGGTTGAGAGCTCTTATTATAGAGTTGGAGACTTGATACTTAAGGAAATTGAAAGCTAAATTAAATTGGAAACACAATCTTATTCTTAGACAATTAGGAAAAACAATCCTGATATAAATCAATTGCCAAAATCCATAGTATCAATCAGTCTCCACAAAACCTTCAATCTTCCAAAATATCTTCAAACTCAACTTGAACAACCACTTCACCTTTTTCAAGTGAATCTCGATCTAGTTGGCACATCCCCTGCCAATAAACCCCGGCTTCGTGAATTTGCCTAATTGACTTCGCATCCTGCCTCTATGAGTTTTAGCTCCACGCTTGCCCTCCCGGTGTTGTATCCTACCTTATTGTTTTCATCTGTGTGAATCTACCTCACTGGCTCTACAACTCTGCCTTCTCGTCTCTTGACTACACAATTCTGCTCTCTCGATTGTCAATCATGTCAGTCTGATATCTAGCTTTGTGGATTAGTCACCTAGAACCACAACTGCCCCCATTGAATTTGTGTCTGCCTAGATGGAAACACAAATCTACCTCTGCTGCTGCGGATCTTCCTATTTGGCACCATCATTTTTTTCCTCATTTTCTCGTTAATGTTAAACATAATTACTCTTTTTGGTTGGTGATCTAATTAATCCCATGCTTCTTTGTCATCTTCTCAGACTTCACCACGACCTCAATTTGTGCTACTTGCAACGAAACTGTCGAGCTTGATTATTCATTCATCTCCTACCATCGCTCCCACGAAATACTGCTACAACATAGCGTTATCCATAGATCTAGATCTAAGACATCTCTTAAATCTATAAACATATGGCTCTGATACCAGTTATTAGGAGTGCTAGCATTAGAGCAGTGAAGAAAAATAAACAAGAAAATATAAATTAAGCATGAAGATGACACAAGGATTTAACGTGGTTCGACAAACTGCCTACATCCACGAGCTAAGACTAGACTGCATCTTTATTTCTGAGTCAATCGAGTAAATCAAATAATTACAAGTTAAGAGCTCATATACATAGAGTAAGAGACTTGATACTCAAGGAAACTAAAACCTAATCTAAATAGGAAACACAATCCTATTCTTAGGCAATGAAGAAAAACAATCCTAATATAAGTCAACTGCCACATCCACAGTGTCAATCAGTCTCCACAAACCAGTCCCCCAGTCCCATATAAAACTTATATGAATATATTGCATTGTAAATGGGTACATAAAATGAACACAAACCTGACGAGTCTATCGAGCACTATAAAAAAACGTGTTGTCGCAAAAGGTTTCTGTAACACAAGAAGGTGTTGACTTTACTAAAACTTTTAGTCCAATAATCAACCTGACAACAATTAGACTTTTATTATCTACTGCACTCTCTCTTGTTACTGGACTCTTAAGTAACTTGATATTAGAAACGTTTTCTTGAATGGACTTGTCTTGTGAGTGGTTATGGTGCGGCCAAGGTGAGTCCGAACTAGAGTTTTTGTCAATAAGGGGTGTTTTTCTTTTCTCCTTTTGCTTAATTTCTAAATTGAGAGACAAAATTGACAATTAGTGGTCATTTTCCAAAACAATACCTAATTAAAATTATATTAAATAATAGGAGGCGAAACGATGCAATTAAAATATAAAATGCATAGCCTTGTATTAGTCGACGAGGGCAAAATGGAATTAACACAAAAATGAAACTAGAAAGTATATAAGAAAAATCTAACTGGTTTACTTGTCGTCAACTAGCTAGTGGTCTTTCTTTGCTTTCCCATTATTTTCCAAATATTATATATATATATATATATATATATATATATATATGTTTATATTGTTGAAGAAAGAGCGTCTTGTCACCCACCCAAGACACTGCTGTTGCTGATTTCCGGCCAATAGCCACCCTTTCACTCTGTCTCCTTTCCTTCACGCAACCACGCCCATCTCAATTCATTCTGCTCCTTCAATTTCATTTTCAATTTTCTCATCTTAAACCTTCATTTTTTCAAGATCATGCCAAAGCCTCACTGTTGAAGAAGAAATAAAACCCTCAAAATCTTCACTTCGTTAAAGAAGAGAGACAGAGAGAGAGAGATCCTTACTTGTTGTTAAGCTGTAGATGACCTGGTTTCATGCCTACTGTTTAGGGTTTCATTTTTCTCCATCTATTTCTTGAATTCTCCAAATTTCTTTTCTTCTATAATTTGTTGTTAATTTAAATTACTGATCTGGGATTATTGTTTCAAAAATAAAAATAAAAAATAAAAAATAAAAAAATGGAGGAATATAATCATGAGCAGGTCAGTGAAAACATAAATTCGAGGGGGAGTAATAATTTTGTGTACGGAGGAGGAAGCAGCTCGTCGTCTGTGGTTTATGGAAGAACAAGTAGTGGGTCGACAAGCAATCAGATACCTTTGCCTATGAATATCAATACGGGCTTTCATCTTCTGCAATCTCAAGGTGCTAATTGTTATGATCATCATCAACATCCTACTGTGAAAACTGAAGCTGGAACTTCTTCACATGCTCCAATGTTTCACTATCCTTCTATCATTAGAGCCCATAATCAAACTCCTCATCATCTTCAAGATCATCATCAGCATCACACCCACAGGCGACAACAAAGTCATGACAATTCTACTGCCCAAGATGTTGATGCTATTAAAGCCAAGATTATTGCTCATCCTCACTATTCCAACCTTTTGGAAGCTTACATGGATTGTCAAAAGGTAGCTACCTAGGTTTCTATCCTTAATTATATACATACATACATACATACATATTAATATGAATTAGTTTAAGCTTTTGTCTCCGAAAATGGCTCGCTCTGATTTTCATGTGTTCATACCGTAATAATTATTGGTCTATGAAGCTATAAATCATATAGACGCCCAATAATTAATGAAATTTATTTATTTGAAATTTTATTTCTCTCTCTCTCTCTCTCTCTGTTGATAAGTAAAGGTGGGAGCTCCGCCGGAGGTGGTGGCGCGGCTGACGGCGGTACGGCAAGAGTTTGAGGCAAGGCAACGAGCTTCAGCGGCCGGCAGAGAAGTTTCTAAGGATCCTGAACTCGATCAATTTATGGTAGTTCCATTGACTATATATATTTTATTGAATTCCTATATTTTATTTTTTAATTCATTATTTGAGTGTTTCCATATAATAAGGAAAAGAGCATGATATTTAATGCTTTAATTAGGCTTTTAATGGGGTTTTTTTTTTTTTTTTTTACCTTGGTATTTTTGGAAATATAATTGGATCTCAAATATAATTGTGAAATGTATTCAGGAAGCTTACTATGATATGCTGGTAAAGTATAGAGAGGAGCTCACGAGACCTTTACAAGAAGCCATGGATTTCATGCGACGGATCGAAACACAACTCAATATGCTTAATAATGGTCCTGTACGGATCTTCAACTCCGGTACGTTTCTTTTCCGTTTTCGTTTTATATATGTGTACATATATATATATATATTGTATATACAGAGAGAGAGAGAGAGAGAGAGAGAGAGAGAGTCATTTTTCATCATGGGGTCATTGCCTATGATGGTAAGAACAAGAAGAAGAATGAAATTGCCGGTTGCTTTTGAGTCCCAAATTCATTCCGAGTGTTAGTGTGCAGTGATGATAAATGTGGCTAGATTTCTTTTTGCAGTGCTAAACTGTGAGTTGAGAACTGTCCACCTCCCACTTGGGGTGGGTGGGTGTTTGGACTCTTGAATGCCATAGCCTCTCTCTCTCTCTCTCTCTCTCTGCGTCTCTGTGCAGAATTTACACAGTAGTTTGATTGAATGCTAGACTGTCTTCTGTTCCCTTTGTTATTTCCCAGTGAACAGAAGAAGTTAATATTTGACTGATGGATACCAATACCATCATTTTCCAACGCCTTGTCACGAGTGCCAAAGCAAATCAAAGCAAAAACCCTAATCACGAGTCTATAGTATATCAAAGATACGATTTGGTTCCCATTATGCAATTAAATATATATGTATAAAGTTAAAACGGACAAAATCACATCTTCTCCTTTAAACAAATAATAATGAAATCAAACGTTTTTGCTTCTCTAATCACTTTTAACTTTTTCATGTCTGTCTTCCCCACTTCATTCCTACAACATTATCATACTAATTAATACACTTTTGATCATATATACTCTTATTTTATATTAATTACTTAATTTTCATATGTATATATATATATATGGCATTATTTCTATCTCTCTAATATATATATATAGATATAGATATATATTCATACATACATACATAAATACATACATACATATTTAGCACAGTACATACCGCCTGAATCTGAGCTTTGTGATGTTATGTGCATGTCTGCATACCAGTACATATATATAAATGAACGTCCAACCACTAATTTTGTTATTTGTTAGATTGTGTGGAAAGAACAGTTAGCAAATAGCTTTTAGACTTTGGAAAAATGAGAAACATAGGATGCTGTTCATATCAATGTGCTACCCCATGTAGCCCGTACCATATTCTCAGTTTCTTTTTATATTTTATTTATTTCTTCTCTAGTGTTCTATGCTACTATTTCTTTTTTTTTTATTATTTCCTTTTGTTTTTTAATTTTTTGTTCCGTATATGTTTTTGTTGATTTTCTGTAATAATGCATGAATCATTAACCTATAACCCTATTCTGTGCCAGCATAAATCATTAGATTTTGTGCAGAAAATATTTTGACATAATTAATAACTTCTATAATTAATTAATTATTGAATTCTCTTGTTATTTTTCATTTTTTTTAATGCTGAAGTTCTTGACGCTTTTCCTTTTCTATCTAATTTGATGAGCAAATGAGATTTTCTATTGCAAATGATGTTAGTTGCATTCCCTATTACAATGGCATTAGGTGCGCGTAGTTAAAAATTTATTGGGCATGTACCATTCACTCAATACCTTGCTATAAAAGTTGGAACACCATTTGCAATAAAAGATCTTAGCTGTTTTATGAGTTGTGTGATCATTTGGCAACCCTAATTAATTTGAAAACATTTCCCACTTTCTTTAACATTCTTGCATTTACCAAGAGATTGCAATTGGTATTATTGCACTTCCTTCTATACTTCGATGGTGATTTATATGTTCTTTGGAAATCGTCCCAATCGGGACACCATCTTGTAATTTGTAAACAATTTGATGACAAGATGGAGAAAAGGTTTATCTTTTATATGTTGTAAATATTTCGGAATTGCTCTACCAAATCAGCAATGGTGATGTGGAAATCAATATTTTTCTAGCTTTCGGCATGTCGAACCTAAAGAAATTTAAATAGAAGTCCGAGAAGACGTTGGAAGAAATCCAATTAAACCATGTTTTCTTATTTAGATAAGAAAATGTAAATTTGGCAATAATAGATTTACTATACATATTTCAGACATTGAATAGTTAAGAACATTCTATCAGTAGCCTGTTGAATAATTTTCTATACTCTCTCAAAACTCATGGACGATTTTAAGAAAAAATCTGTTAGTTGCCCTTGAAATGCATGGCACACTTTGGTTGTAATTAAGTTATATGTTCACTTGTTAGGGAGCTACTTGTTGAATGAATACTTCTCTAGCAACCAATAACTTGAAACACAAATTTTTTAAGTTAGGAGAGAAAATTTTACGGGTTAATTGCTGATCTATCTTGTTAGCTGTTTGTCCTTGTAGAACTGAACATGCTTTTACTTATTTTAAGTCGTTACGTGTCCTTTTCAGCATTCTAATTCATTCATAATTCTCTTAATGTCATGAAAAAATGCTATGAATTCTTTCTCATGATAGTAACATATTATGAGTATGTCTAATGATGTGTGAATGAGAAAGTAAATGGAGGCATTGTACATTTGTGAAATACCATAAGATACATTGAAATTACATATATTGAAGATTGTGGCTGGACACGCTGCAAAGACTGCCCCCAATGGCAAACACGAAAATTGCTATTGGGTATGCAAGTCTATTAGCCTTTGTTACCATTAAAGTCTTATAGGAAAAGTGTTAACGGGCATGTAGTTTAGATGAATATTATCCATGTAGTTAGTTCTGAGGGAGCAATATTAACACTTCACTATGCATGAAATGTCATTTTTTCTTGAGTGATGAATCTCTCCACTTGGTTTTAGCAGACACATCATAATTTAAATCTGGTGGACAGTTGGACAGCAATTTTTTCCCAAGATCGTCATTTACTTTGTCTCATAAATACTTTTTGAAGTTTAATTTAAAATGCCTTCATCAAATTAAGTGAATTTAAAATGTGGTTAGATGTGATCAAGGTCGACTAGGGTACATAAACTAAAGTTTTCTTGAAGATCAATGTATTGCCATGGATTACTATATTAAACTGCATTTAGGATTTATCCTTCCTTTGTTCTATTATTCTCTTTAACCATTGATGTTTTCCCTTGCTAGTTTCACTTGGTTTAAATTATATTACAATATATAGTTTAATTTTCCAAATGATTTACAATTAAGTCATGATGATAGCATTTGTCTGTAATTTTGTGAACTGCATTGTGATCAATTTTGTTTGAAAGAATGATCAAGATGACCCGGAAAATCAACCAGGCCTCTCACTTAATATTTTTGGTTTACAAGCTGAAAGATAAGTAGTCATTAGTGCCTTGTATCCTATTTACAGTCAATTATTTAGATTATGTTATGCAACATACAACTCTCAAAAGTACTGGCAAGCATTAGAAATAAGTTATGTAGCTTTCAGGTTACAAAACTCCAATAATTTAAACAACACATTATTTTTGTCTTACCCTATTGTCCAATGATGGGAGATTCGTAATTTTTTGTAGCACATTCTTCAATCGTTTCGGTCTGTAGTGCATGACGACTAGTGATAGCAGAAAATAACATATGATGTTATTTTCTGCTATTACGTCTGTGGTTATCATCCCAGGAATTTGGTGACTCAGTTTAAATCTGTGCTACATCCAATCTTTTTAACGAAAAGAAAGCAGCAAATTTCATAAGCTTCAGCTATGCCATCCACATTAGTTTCTCTGATGTTTCAAATGAACAATCCATCCATCTGTGTCGTGTACAATATTGAATGAAGAATGCCCTTGAATATGTCCTTTGTATAAAAGCTTTTTACCGGGATTGAATTTTATTGATCTTTATTATCTTGTAATGATCAAAATTTTGGTGTCCACGTTTGCCAATCATTCTATTCAAGTAGGATGGCCTATTAAATTTGTGTTTTCCATTGTATTAGTCTTATTCTTCTCTTAATGTTTCTTGTTTGACAAAGGTGATCATTATAAAGTAAATTATGGAAGACATTAGCTAAAAGATATGCCATTGCAGAGATAAAGTCGGAAAGATTGAACTTTTATGTCTTTCATGTTTGGTGAATGCATCTCTATAATTGTGTTCTGTAAGTGACGACTATAAATGTAACCTTTAATTGTCGTCCACGCTATTTGACTTTACTTCTACCTCATTTTATTCAATAATTATTTCCATGCATTTTATTTATTTATATTTTCATTTTTTGGGCTTACTTAACGAATAAAAGAGGAGAAGAGCGAGGTCATTGGTTCATCTGAAGAAGACCAAGACAACAGCGAAGAAACGGGACTTCCGGAGATTGATCCACGAGCAGAAGATCGGGAGCTGAAAAACCACCTCTTGAAAAAGTATAGTGGATATTTAAGTAGTCTCAAGCAAGAATTGTCCAAGAAAAAGAAGAAAGGGAAACTCCCCAAAGATGCCCGTCAGAAACTACTCAGCTGGTGGGAATTACATTACAAGTGGCCATACCCATCGGTAAGCAAAGTTGATACGCGCTCTGTCACCAAAAATAATAATTAAAAAAAAAAGGCTCAATTCAACTGGACATCGACTTTAGATGATTTAAAAAGGCAAAAGTTTTGTGTATCTACACGATACTTGTATACATATTGGTTAATTAGCTAGTGACCTAATTTAGTCACTTTATGTTAGAACATAGTTTTGGGAAAAAGAAGTTACAGTTTAGGAAACTAAGACATCCTTATTAAAGGAAATAAGAGCGATAAATTACTCCTTGGACAATTTTTTTCCCATGTGACATGAATTGTAAATCATTGATCTTCACATTTGTTGTTTCATTTTGGGTTGATGGGCAGGAGTCAGAGAAGGTGGCGTTGGCTGAATCGACTGGTTTGGACCAGAAACAGATAAATAACTGGTTCATTAACCAAAGAAAACGGCATTGGAAGCCCTCTGAAGACATGCAATTTATGGTGATGGATGGCTTACATCCCCAGAATGCAGCAGCCCTCTACATGGAAGGTCACTATATGGGCGAAGGTCCTTACAGGCTGGGACCATGATACAACCAACTCGTGGTATTATGTATTGTATTTCTCCAAAGTTGTCGAGGAAATAAGAGTGCATTGAAGGTCAGTTTTATAAAAGATGAAGTGTTTGCCGTGTGTATTGACAGCTCAAGCTTATAGTTGCAACTGTCGTAGTTATAATTATGTATGTGTGCATAAGCTATTGAGTATGAATAGCAAAACATTTTTTCATTTTGTGCCTGTGTTTTCTTTGTTAAGTCGCTGTGCTTTTGATCTTTGAAAGATTTCTTTATTTGGTATTTCCTTTTGGTGTCCGAATAGTATGTATGTGATGGGTAAGGTCGTATGAAGCATTTGTTAGTGTATTGAAGGACTTTAGGCTAATAATTGAATGGTTCTGCTGGTTTTTCAATTGTGTTCGAATGATTTTTAATTATCTAAATACTATTGAGGCAATTACATTGACTAAGCCTTCTAAAAGACTTGTCATTGGCCCATTAGAAGTGCACATGAGAATTAGACAATTCAAAGGCTGTCCATGTGTCATGGGACGTTTGGATTTGGTACTTAGCCATGAAAATTTGATGGATCGGACTTGACACCAATTAATGTATGGCTCATATTCTTGCGGCATACATGAAAGGTGAGGCAAATTAATTTGGGTTTCACATGGAATAATGTGGAAGAGGGTCAGCGTGTCTGTCAAGAAATTAATTCATATGGTCTCGTGTTCTTGGGGGATATGACAAGATTTCTTGGAGCCCAAGCCCACTTGAAAAGGGCCGGACTTTTCTCGATATCACTTATGAGGGTGATGGAGCTCGACAAAAATGTGGGAGACACGCTTGATTAAAAGACGAAATTACATGTCGATATATTAAAATTGAATGCTAATTATAACTGTCTCGCCTGTCATTTTGTAGATTAAGAAAATAGCTAAAATTTCATTCTCAACTATCCTTGAAACCAACAAGCTAATTGTGCCAAACTTTACCGACTGCATTCAAAACCTTAAGATTGCTTTGTAGGCTTAGGGGTTCAATTATGTGTTGACTCAATCCATTGAGCCTGCACCTGAGTTGGCGGCTGCTAGAGCTGTTTGAGATGCTCATGAGAAGTGGCGAAAGGATAATACTTATGTGCGGTGTATCATACTAGCCTCCACGACTAATGAGTTACAAAGGCAGTATGATATTATGGAGCACGCATCTGCTATCCTAACTTCGCTAGAGGAGTTGTACGACGTTTAGAAACATCGTGAGAGGTATGCTATCTCTCATGAGTTGTTTAAGGCTTGCATGAGCGAAGGAACCTCAATCACTGATCATATGTTAAAGATAATCACTTTGTTGAAGAAACTCAATGAATTTAATTTTTGTTCTTGTGTGGGATCGAATAGCCTACTCATTTACTTTTGAAAATGAATTTTGCACCATGAGCCTAAATTATAAATTAAATTTTTAAAGCAAAATTGGAAAGTATAATAGTGTTAGGTGCTCGACGATTTATTTGCTGGCTTGGCTTTAGTTAATTTGTAAAAATTATGAGAGCTCGATTGGTATGGAGGAATGGAATTAGGTGGGAATGGAATGAAGGTGAGAATGAAATGAAGGTTGGAAAGGAATGGTGTTAATGTAACACATCCCATGCTTGGTATGTTCAAGGAATGAAAAGAGAATGAAATCATCATTCCATAGTTCATTTCACTCCCATTATTGACAAGTAGAAATGAACGATAGGAATAAAATGAAATTATTGTTAAAGACCAAATTATCCTTTAGCTTAATTTCTTTAAAATATAATTTTTTCCAAATATATGGTAATTGCATATATATATATATATATATATATATAACAAATAATATTATCTTTTTAAACATGTAATATGTAATAAGTTCAAATTGTATACAAATTTGCAAATAAGTGATTCAATTAAAAAGAATGAGATATTACACTGATATTTTATTTTTATTATACTGTAAGCTTAAAGGTTAATCAATATGTCAGCCCGAAAGCACGTGTTTAATTTATGAATTATGAGCTACTTGTTTTATAATAAGGTATAAGACACACGGTTAGCATTAATAAACACCTCAAAGTTCGCAACTTATGAAGTTGACAAAAATTATTCTTTATTTATTTATTTTTAATTATTCAAGGATTACATTCTATTTATAAATGTCTTTGTACTATACATTAACCCGAAATAAATTTGTATGTAATTTAGTTTTTTTTTTATACTAGACGATCTAGAATTTTAGACTTTTGATTTTTTTTTTAAAGAAAGAACTAAAAGACAAAATGAAGATAAATGAGTGATAAAGTGAGACGAAAAAAAAATAGAATTCATCCTCGTTGACTGAAAGTTGAAGGCACTATTGATTACAGTCAGTAATCTACATTTTGCATTATTTTCATTGTTAATGGATTTACTTTACGATGAAAATATTTTTTATTGGAACAATATATATGATTCCCCAAATTTTCCAATGCATTTTAGTTGTTTTTCAAATTTTTCCTATTTTTCTCACATTTTTTATTAAATTTTTTATTGTTAAAATAATTTTCCATAATGAAACTATTATTTATTGGGCTCGAACATATTATTTTTTATTTATTTTTATGTTTTGATATATTTTATTATTTTATTTTTCTTGAATTTTTTGATATTAGCATTGTTTATAAAATAATTTAAAATATTAATCATATGTTGGGGGCAGAAATATTACTTTTGTATTAATTTTTTAAGACCATTTTATTGTGTGAGAGATGAAATTTATGTGAAAAGTAAATATAAGTTGATTCCTAGAGAATTAGGAATGGCTAAACCCATGGGGGAGAGAAAGAATGACTATTTCATACTTTTGGGAATGTGAATTCCAACGGGAATATCCATTCCCAATAATAAAACATACCAAGCATAGGTTTGGGAATGGACTCGGGAATACCCATTCCATTCCCACCTCATTCCAGTATACCAATGGAGCCCTGACAGTTTAAGCATAATTTACCATAAAACATATATAAGAAGAAGTAAACCAGTGGCGTACATAAGGAACAGACATGGAAACAATTAAATAGTTTGTGTAAATACATATGTACCAAATGTTTTGTATAATTCGATCGGAAATTCTGCATAAAATGGTTGAAATCCATATATATAATAAAATGAAACATGATCGATTAAGGGGCTTCAAGACGGATGTAATCATACATGAGTCCCTGCAATGGGGTTGTAGCATTTGCTTGAGTCAAATAAATTGTGTTATCCCCTATAACAAGTAAAGTGCTTGCTAACTCCACGTTAAACAGCCAGTAGAGACCATGAATCCCATGCCTTGCGATTGCATTATCCTTTCCTATTAATCCACTCGTAAATACAGCTGGATTTTGCTCTGGATTGTTGATTCGCACCTAATATACAATATGAATGTATATATGATAGTGCAAACAATATAAAGGCACGTGCATAATGTATCCGACATGGTGATTTTCCAAGTATCGATTCTTTATAAATTAATTTATGACGGAAATAATATAATTTTGCTACATGAATATATGCATGAATTAATTAATGCAAATGTATGTACCTGCAATTCAACTTGAGCTGCAGATGCAACAGCCAATCTTAATTTGTATGTTCCACTTTGATTATTGTCGTCGAGTTTGAACTTAATTTGCCATGTAGTTGCTTTGTACATATTACCATCTTTTTTCCTGAAATTAAATAAAACAAATTGTATTTTTTTGGTGCTTTTAATTATTAATTTCCGGTTCAATTTATTCCTTCAATTTCAAAAAATTCAAAATCAATATTTGTAAATTGTCAGTATCGCAATTAAATAATTAATTGTTTCGGGCTAAAGTTGCAATTTTAGCATGTATAATATAGGGGCATATCCACCTGGTAACTTGAGCAAAGAACCAATCTTTGGAGTAATTGCTCTCTCCAACTGTATAGACTAAGTCACCATCTGGATACAATTCACTATATCTCTCCCATAATCCATACTGCCTGAACCTGATCATACACATATATCCCAATATTCAGATCATAAAGAAATAAATTCTTCCAGCTAATTACCCTCGCTCCGAATATTGTTTCGAATGTTATACGTACCAAAAATAATTCTTTACATTTACATTTTCATTTTCAATTTTTTTTAAAAAGATACTTTCTATTATTACAAGTTTCCAACCCAGAAATTGGAGATGCTGTTTGAGTTGGGTTATAGTTTTAAGTGATAATTGCAAAAGTGAAAAATAAAATGTGTGTATATTTACACTGCCCTAGTAGTAGTTGAAACTGAAAGGCTAATTAATAGCATTCATCATTCATTGAAGTGAAATGGTTTTTCTGAAGGGTGAGGTGGGGTCGAGCATGTCAAGTTGAGGCATATTTTGGGATGTCCAAAAAGAAAATAGTAGAAAATAATTATTAAATGTCAATTATTGTGACCAGTTTTCTTAGTGCATTTATAGAGATGGGAAAAATCTCAATTTTGCATCGTAATTGACCATACGTATACTTGTGATACTAAATATTGTTGAAATCTTATTTTTCATATAAAATTAATTGTCCATTTATATCATTTTTGGTACCGTCATGAAGTAGGAGATGGAAAAAGTCAAGTGACTTCCGTATGACCATTAACTTCAGACTTGGGAGGGAATAAAATGGGCATTAATGATCAGATTAGAGATAAACACAAAATTAGGGTTTAGGAAAGGAAGAAAATTTGAGAATTTGCTGTGATTTCTTCAATATTTGGTAAAATGGGGTCGAATTCTTCAAGTATTGTAAGGGAAAAAAATGTCTTCTTCTTTGTCCTCAACCGAGCAAGTCGAGCAAATGGAGAAATGATATATTTTTGAGGGAATAAAAGCTTTTTGTAATTCAAACTGTGCACTGAGTTGGCCCCAGACATTCTTCCTCATTTTTGAGGGAATAAAAGCTTTTTGTAATTCAAACTGTGCACTGAGTTGGCCCCAGACATTCTTCCTCGCTTCCACCTCCTTTCTTCAATTTTTTGTGTTTTTTGGGTTGATTTGGATGGATAAATAAGTTGAGTTTGGTACATTTTTGGCAGAATTTGGGGAGAGTTTGCAATAGGGTGTTGAACGAGTTAAAGATTTTCAGGGGTTGTGATTGGGTTTTTATTTTTATTTTTTCTAAAAATCAAGCTTCCAAAACGTGCCCAATGCATGCGAAGTCACGTGACTTTTCCCATCTCCTACTTAACGGTGGTACCAAAAATACTACAAATCGGGATGATTTGTAAGAAAAGTGAGATTTCAAAAATATTTAATATCAAAAGTGTACATGCGGTCAATTATGGTACCAAATGCAAGATTTTCTGCATAGGGGATTTTAAATGGTTATATTAGGACTATTTTTCATGAAAATTGAAAATACAAGGGATTTAATTTGTGGCAAGCTAAAATTAAATGGAGTGAAAATTAAATTAGTAACAGAGATGGAGGACTAAAAATGTATGATCATTATTGCATTGTTAATATATAAGATGAACGTCTGTTAGTGTATGGTGAACTCTTTCTTATTAGTTCACAAAGACGTCATGCTCAACTTTATTCATGTTATTTGATAAATAAAATAAAAAATGTTCACTGTTAACTAATTAGTATTGTGTTATTTATATTTTCTATAATTAATACCTTTTTTTGGAATTAACCAAACGCTTCGTAATGCATATTTTCGTATGACTAAAAAAAATAGGATTGAGGTGGAATACCGCATACCAAAATTATTATATTGATCACATCGCAACTTTGAATCATTTAAAGTAGAGTAAGAGAGGAGACAGAATACAAACCTATCGGGATGATTGACATAAAGTTTGTTGATATATTTAGGGTTTGGATCTGGAATGTAAAATTCTCGGGCAGAACGGTCAGGGATGCCTATTTCCCACAGCGTTGGACCGTCCCTGGGGGGTTCATACACAAGCTCACCCATGTCGATGGAGCATCCTATGAAATCATTCAGTTTTTTTCTTATGATCAGTACTAATTAAACTAAATAGATCATGACATTAATTGAAAGAAGAGATGAGATGACAAGTAATATGAATAACTGATCAGAAAATTGTACAACAAACCTGGGATTATGTTAATGAGTTGATCATGTCTGAAATCTCCAATAAATCCGGGGACAAATGCATAGAGATTGTAATTGCCAGTACGGATGTTTTTTATGGAAAAATAACCTTCTTGATCTGCTATTGTCCAAAACTGATAGCCCTGGAAACGAGATTTTTATATTAATTAATACTACTTCATGTACCAATTTGTGAACTTTTGTTGGGATTAAGTGGAGTCGGATCAAAAAGAGGATCGAGAGATGGAAACATTGGAGTCAAAACAGAGTCAAGATGAAGCCGAGATGGGTCGGGAAGACCCGGGATGGCGAAAGAGTCGAAGAAGTCCGAAATTGGACATTCCGGCGACGTACGCCGCGGTGTCCGTGGAAGGAGCGAGGTTTTGGAACACCGAGGCATTCGGCAGCGAGAATGTTTCCTTGTGCGACAAGAAATTGGATCTTGTCAGTTTTTGGGGCTTTTTTTGAGAGTTATCCGTTCCCTATTGTATTTAGACTTGTTCCTTAAGTTTATTAGGAATATGTTTTCCTAGTTTGATAGGGTTTTAGATTACTCTACTATTATAAATAGGAGAACTCATCTTATAATTCATTGATATACTCAGATTTACTCTTGAAAAAAAAGAAGATGTAGTCTAGGTGTTGGCTCGTGGATGTAGGCACTTTGCCAAACCACGTTAAATCCTCATATTCATCTTTCATGTTTAGACTAAGAATTTTATTATTTCTTGATTATTTCTTCATGCTCTGATGCTACCATTCCTAACAACTGGCACCAGAGTCATAGTTGTAGATTTAGGAGACGTCTAAGATCTAGATCTATGAGGAAGGGCTTTGGTTATTGCGGATTTTGCCGTGGAAACAATGGTAGGAGAAGAATGAATAATCAAGCTCGACAATTTTGTTGTGCGTAGCACGAACTGAGGTCATGGTGAACTCGAAGAAGATGATAGAGGAGGATAGGATCTATTAGATCGCCAGGTTAGGAAGAGTAATCCCGTTTAACATTAACGAGAAAATATTGAAAAATCATGTGCCAGCAGATAGGCAGATCCGCAGCAGCAGAGGTAGTTTTGTATTACCAGATGGGCAGACACATAGCTAATGGGAGCAGTTGCGGTGCTGGTGGCAAATCTATAGAGAAATAGGTCAGAGGACAGGTTCGTGTTGCCGAGAGGGATGAACGAGTTGCCAGAGACCAAAGATTCAGACCTATAGTGCCAGAAAGTAAATCCACTTAGTCAGAGGTCAGAGTGACAGTATTAGTAGCCGAGAGGGT
This sequence comes from Buddleja alternifolia, assembly GCA_019426215.1. Lineage (NCBI taxonomy): Eukaryota > Viridiplantae > Streptophyta > Magnoliopsida > Lamiales > Scrophulariaceae > Buddleja > Buddleja alternifolia. The sequence goes on along the minus strand of CM033404.1, from coordinate 21,241,913 downwards.
AGAAGCGTGTAGTCAAGAGACTAGAGGGCAGGGTTGGGGAGTCAGATCCACGAGAGATTATCCACGAGGAAGATGCATGATGCCGAGAGGGCAGACATAGACCCAGAAGTCAGGGAAGCAGAATGCGAAGCCGGGTAGGCAGATTTGCAGAGCCGAGGGTTTTTGGTAGAGGGATGTGACATAGCTTGTGGAGTAGGAGCATCGAGCAGATATGTGGGTGACCCGAGTTTGCCATCTAAAAACCGAGTGGGTGGATGGATCAAACATAGCTCATGCAGAGGCAGAGAGCAAATATGTGAGGGATCCGACATTGCCATTGGAAAAAGTCCATGGTGTAAGGATATCAGCGGATTGTTTGACCAAGGCGGTCTGGGTTGTGACATATTTCGGGTTTTGGAGTAACCTATATCCGTGGATCAGTTTGACCGAGAGGAATATGCCAAGGTATTCAGGAGTTGGTTGATGACCAAAAGAATATGGCAGTGGCGAGGGTTTAAAAAGAGGAACATTGTGCAATTGAGAGAGTCCGTCATGTCGGTGACACTAGATAATGGACAAATTGACGAGATGTGGGGATGTCTTGGATTTAATTTCATTGGGTTTGGGGATGTGACAACTAGACTGAGATTCACTTGGAAAAAGTGAAGTGGTGATTCAAGTTGAGTTCAAGTTTTTGATCAGTCTCGAAATGGAAGATTGTTGGGATATAATGGATTTGGATCAAAAAGAGGACCAATAGATGGAAACAATGGAGTCAAAACAGAGCCAGGATGAAGCCGAGATGGGTCAGGAAGACCCGGGATTGTGAAAGGGTTAAACAAGCTGAAACCGAGCGTTCCAAGAGGCAACGCCACGATGTCGATGGATGAATGCCACAACATCGCGGACAGAGGCGGCAGGAGCAAAGTTTTTGAATGCCACGGTGTTCGGCAACGAGAATGTTTCCTTCTGCAATAAGAAATCAGATTTTGACAATTTTGGGGCTTGTTTTGAGAGTTATTTTCTTCCTATTGTATCTAGAATTATTCCTTAAGTTTATTAGGAATACGTTTCCTAGTTGGATAGTGTTTTTGATTACTCCACTATTATAATTAGGAGCACTCATCTTGTAATTCTTTGATGTACTCATATTCACTCTTGAGAAATAAAGATGTAGTTTAGGTGTTGACTCGTGGATGTAGGCACGTTTCTGAACCACGTCAAATCCTCGTATTCATCTTTCATGTTTAGACCTTAGAATTTTAATGTTTCTTGATAATTTTTTCATACTCTGATACTACCATTCCTAACACTTTCAAGTAAATTAAACTAATAACCTTCTTCATCGCACATTACATCTCATAAGTTTCAAAATAATTTCATTTAGTCTCAAGTAAACTTAATTTCAACATAAATGATTGTCATTAGTGAACATTAGATGAGTTGTTCGAGAGCTGATGTAAGCAGGAAAATAAGATCAAATTGGGGTTTTCTTCATCATCAAATGAGAACTTCATCTCGGCTTCATAGCTAATTGACAAGCCTCAATGCTCGATGTACACAACAACAAAAAGTAATACTAGTGACAAAATGTGAAGTGAAAATGTCATAATTATCACTAGATATAAAGAATGAATGATAACAATTTTTGTTTTGTCACTCTAATGACTTTTAGTGACAAGAATCATTTTAAGTTGTCACTACATATAATTAGTGATACATGTTTGGTGACAATCCACATATAGTCACAACTATATTTGTTATCACTAAGTAGTTGTTGGGATATAGCGGAGTTGGATCAAAAATAGGATTGAGAGGAGCTAACGTAGAGCAAAAAATGAAGACGAGATGGGTCGAGAAGATCCGGGGTCGCGAAAGGGTCAAAACGAGGAAGGAAAACGGACGAAAAACAGGCGGAGGCGATTGCAGGCAGCAAGGCATCGCCGTGTTTCTGTCGGAACACCGCGGCATGCCAGTGATGAATGACACCGTGTTCGTGGCAGTGGTAGAAAAATGGGTTGCCACGATATTAAGGGCAAACACCGGGGCTTTGGGTACCGAGATGGCAGTTTCCTTATGCGTTTTGAACTCGGTTTTCACAGCTTTTAGAGGCTTATTTGTTTCCTACTGTATCTAGACTTGTTCCCTAAGTTTATTAGGAATATATTTCCTAATTTGATAGGGTTTTAGACGACTCCAACTATTATAAATAGGAGAACTCTTTTTGTAATTCATGGATTGACTTTAAGAAATAAAGATGTAGATCTAGGTTTGCTCGTGAATGTACGCAATTATGCCGAACCACGTTAAAATTCTCATGTCGTTATCTTCATGTTTAAGCTTAGGTTTTTATTGTTTCTTGATTTTTTTTCGTGCTCTGATTCTACCATCCCTAACAATTGATATCAGAGCCATAGGTTGTAGATTTAGGAGACGTCTTAGATCTAGATTTATGGGGAATCATTTTTGGTTAAACGCGGATTTCGTCGTGGGAATGATGGTGGAAGATGGAAGAATAATTAAGCTAAACGATTTCATTGCAGAGTGAACGAATTGAGGTCATGGTAAAGTCGGAGAAGATGACAGAAGAGAATGGGATCGGGTAGATCACCAACCAAAGAAGAGTAATCCCGTTGAACATTAATGAGAAAATGATGGAAAATCGTGGTGTCAGCAGATAGGTAGATTCGCACCAGCAGAGGCAGATTTGTGTTACTAGGTAGGTAGACACAAAGCTAGTGGGAGCAGTTGCGGTGCCAGAGGCAGATCCGTCAAGACAGAGGTCGAAGGGAAAATCGTGTTTCCGAGAGGAATGAACGAGTTGCAGAGACCTGGTTCGGCAAAGTTATGGTGCCAGAAAAACAAAGTCACAGAGCCAAAGGTCAGAATGACAGAATCAGTAACCGAGAGAGTAGAGCCGTGTAGTCGAGAGACCAGAGGGCTGGGTTGTGGAGTCAAACCACGTAGAGAGAAACCATGAAGACAGGAAGCGGTGCCGGGAGGGGTTGACCGTGGAGTCTGAAGTCATGAAGGCAGGATGCGAAGCCGAGTAGGCAGAGTTGTGAGGTTTTTTAGCAAAGGAATGTGACATAGCTTGTGGAGTGAGAGCTCGAACAAATATATCAGTGACCCGAGTTGGCCATCAAAAAACCGAATAGGTGGATGGATCAGATGTAGCTCATGCTGGGGGTAAGGAGCAGATATGTGAAGGATCCGAAATTGCCGTTGGAAAAAGTCCTTGGTGGAAAGATGTCATTAGACGGGTTGACCGAGGCTGTTTAGGTTGTGACATGTTCAGGTTTTTGGAGTAACCTATATCCGAGGGTCAGTTGGACCAAGATGGATATACCAAGGTATTCAGGAGTTCGCTTATCGCCAAAACAATAAGGTAGTGGTGAGGGTTCAAAATGAGAGAACGATGTTCACAAAGAGAGTCTATGAAGTGGGTGACACTAGAGGATGGACGAGTTGAAGATATATGGGGATATCTCGTAATTTTTTATCTCCATAGGGTTTGGGGATGTGTCGACTAGATTGAGGATCACTTAGAAAAAGAGAAGTGGTGGTTCGAGTTGAGTTCGAGTTTTTAATCAGTCTCGAAGTGGGAGATTGTTGGGATATAGTAGAGTCAGATCAAAAATTGGATTGAGAGGAGCCAAAATGGAGCAAAAAAAGAAGACGAGATAGGTCAAGAAGATCCGGGGTCACGAAAGGGTCAAAACGAGGAAGGAAAACGGACGAAAAACATGCGGAGGCGGTTGAAGGCAGCAATGCCATGGCATTGGGTGGCGAACGCCGCGGCGTTGCAGTGGTGGAAAAATGGGTTGCCGCGTCGTTCAGGGCAAACACTGCGGCGTTGGGTACCAAGATGGCAGTTTCCATATGCGTTTTGGACTCGATTTTGGCAACTTTTAGTGGCTTATTTGTTTCTTATTGTATCTAGACTTGTTCCCTAAGTTTATTAGGAATATGTTTCCTAATTTGATAGGATTTTAGATGACTCCAACTATTATAAATATGAGAACTCTTCTTGTAATTTATGGATTGACTTTGAGAAATAAAGATGTAGATCTAGATTGGCTCATTGATGTAGGCAATTATGCCAAACCACGTTAAAATTCTCGTGTCGTTATCTTCATATTTAGACTTAGGTTTTTAATGTTTCTTGATTATTTTTCTTGCTTTAATGCTATTATCCCTAACAGTTGTCATGCATTAAACATGTGTCACTAATTATTAATAATGACAATAATTTTCTTCGCTAGCTAATTGATGTGAGTGACAACAAATATATAATTCTTATCAACTTATGTGACAAAGCATAAATTTTTGTTAAGTACATAATTAATAACTACCTTAAAATTGTCACTTGACAACTGGTATTAATTATGTATTGGTATGGCGGTATAAGTCTAAGAAGATCAATGCAATTTTTCTATCATCTTCTTGATAATTTAGAAGGATTCAATTTTTTTTGTACGAATTCTTATTATTTAGATGAGTTCATCCATTTTTTCTTGCTTTATTGTTTTTTTCCTTTTTGCTCTTTGATATGTAGGTGAATTAATTATACTGAACTCGAGATTAAGCTTTAGTTTAATAATGGTGCAGCTCTATTCTTGTGAAGAAGAAAAACTTCTAAGGTGAAAAGTTTTCAAATTTTGATTTCCCTATTTAACCAATTTTCGTGCTAAAATCAGCTCCCAAAGAACCGAAGCACTATTCATATTTTAATCAAGACTTAAATATTAGACACAAAGTTTACTTTGATTAGGACTGAATTTAAGATTTTTTTGTAATTTATATGACTTGATGTGAGACATTCATAATGCATGAATGTATGAAGATTGAATACGATATGAAAAAATAACAACTAATTTTCAACTACTGACATTGACACCACTAATAAAAAGATATTCTATATCAAAAATAGTATAGAGATATTCAAAACTTTTGTCTTTTTTTTTCTTTTTCTTTTTCAAATCAATATTATATAATTTAAAATGAATACCAACCAATGGCTCCATCTCTCTCTAATACTAACATCTTTCCTTAATTATAAAAACGGTTCATTTCCAAATTCAGATTAATACACATTAGTTCGTTACCTTATGTTACTCCTTTAAATTTATATTATATTCATTAGAATTAGAATTATTCCTTAATCAAACCCCATTTATGATATATGTATCATCTATATATATTACTTTCACATTATATGTTTTCATTCTATTTTCTATTAGGATTTCATATTCTCATAACTATTTTTATGATATACCCCCGCCCAACTTATGTTTGAATTACATTTTATGAAGTCATAAAAAAATTTCATTTCCTTCCTGTGCAAATAAAACAGTTATTTTCGTTATTTAAGATTACTTAATTTTTTGATGAAATAATATGCAAATTAAGTTTGTTGAACCATTGATGCCTTGATTTAAGCTAAATTAAATATATCGTATGCTCCCTTCCCCTCTCTCCCAAAACCTTAACTTTTTTTCTTCTCTTTTTCTCCGTCGGTGATGGTTTGTTGAATGTCGTCTCCATCACTACTGATGTCACCACCATCGTCGGCGGGCTGGGTTTGGGCATCCTCCTTCGATCTGTGTATTCCAACTCTAAATCTGATGAGACAGAAATGGATCTGACGAGTTGAAGACGGATAATAAATTAGTTTTTATATAGATTTTTTGATATTTTGTTTTCTCTTTCGAATGAAAATTTGATATCTCTCTCGAATGAGAATTTGCTTTATGAGAGTCTCATTTCTCTTGAATAAGAGTGTGATCTTTTGCACAAGAGTTTTTTTGTGCTCTTTTGTTAGCTCTTAAGATTTGTCGTCTTGAAGAAACTTAATATAAGGTGTTTCCATTGTTATTACTACATCGTTAGAGACAATTTAAGTTGTATTTTTCTTAATTTTGTTGAATGAAATATAAGTAACCGCTATTCCCTAAAATATATATATAAGCATACGGTGAGTCAAAATAAAGATATTGGCCTCTTTGTTGCCTTAATCTTTCAAATTTATGTTTTTTGGTAAATTAGTCTTTCAACTTTTTTTTTTTTTTTTGGGTAAATTAATCTTTCAACTCAAATTCAAATAAAGTATTGTAGAACAAAATTGAATTCCACGTTGAGATACCCCCATGGGAAAGGTGGGGTCTTGCTAAAATTGTTTTTCTAAACTTTCATTTATTTTGAGTTTGTTGTTTCCTCTTCAGGGTCCAATAGGAGGGATAAAGTAATATAGTTAGAGAAAAGTAGTTTGATGAAAGAATATAAGTTACTTTGTGCTGGAGTTGTTTCCAGAAAACGTTGGATGACATGGATTGTAAATTTCATTATTATTTCCAAATTCATTTTTTTTATTTTATATATTTGATGAAATCTAATGCAAATTAGCTGGTAGCATATTATTTTGGTTGCTGATAATGCCATAGCACATCTCCTCTTGCCAAAGCAAATTTATTAATTTTCCAATTACACGCCTTCTTGGTCAATGAAATAAATGCAGCATCTTTTATCAATCTATTTCCTAATAAATTATGGAATCAAACTCTCTCGCTTTCCCATACTTACTTGCAAGGTTATATTTTTCACCCATCTCTATGGGGAAAGATAATATTAATCTCTCTCCTTGTCAAATTGTTTTATCATTTTCTTCACCACTCAAGAACTCTATTTTCTTTGTATTAATGAGTGCTTGTTTAAAAGATAAAAGGAGAAATTTGATTATTTTTCTTCAAGTAGCAATTGCATCCAGAAAGTCAATTGTGATGAGTGATTTCAAATACTTCTTTGCAATATAATTTTTTTAATATATTTTATGTTTTAAGTTTTTAATGAAAATTACTAAGAAAAATTCTAAAATAAACTTTTACACCCAAAGCGTTTATGAAAATATTTTTCAATCTCAAAAATTTATGTCACAAACTTTTCATCCGATAAAAATTCAGAAGCTAAAATTAACAACCTTTTGGACTAATTATCCTTCATTTCTTAAGTTAAGAATGGGTCGATTAGTTTTTCTTATCGAAATCTTTTCATTTTGAATTTTAAGTTGATAAATTTTATAGCACAAATATTGTTTTTAATATTAATTATTTTAAACATTCTTTTATAATTTTATTTTTGACTTTAACATGGTAATTATCTAAAAGTAAACTTTTTTTAATTTTAATTTTTTTAAAAATATTTGAAAGTTATAAATTTAAATCATATATAATATCAATTATCAATTTAGATTTCCAAATAAATAGATTTCTATATAGAAGTACAATTTGATCTATTCTTAACCGAGAATTTATTAACCCTGCATATTTGTTAGTTTGAACACAAAATTGGTGGAATGAATATTTAGAATTGATAAATATTATCATGAATTTTTTGGATAAAAAATCAAACCTCAAAGGAGATTTTGTTATTTTCCCACGTTTTTATTCAAACGGTCAATATTTATTAAGTAATGTCTTCGATTTCCTTCTTGGGTAGTTGAATAGTGAATATTTACATTGGTTATGCATGTGAACAAAAAGGAAATTATTTTTGCAAATTTACACGATTTATTTTGTTTTCATTATAATAATACATGCATTTATAGAAGCCGAAAGTGTAAAAAATTTAAGGGACAAAATTTGATTTTTCGCAACTACTTAACAAAACAAAGAATAAGTGTTGATTACATGGACATCTAATGACTTTCTTATATATGTTGTTGTATTGGCAATTGGGTCCCATATAAAACTTGCTTAAATGTGCTTTCCTTTTGGTTTCCTTATACATGAGCAATTATTCCTTGATATATACTTTAGGAGGATTCTTGACTAATGAGGGGCATTATTAGAAAATTGCTAAGTTTGCTCTGACAAGAGGAGATGTGCTTTGGCATTATCAACAACTTATTATTTTTTGTCGTTTTGTTTTAAATTGAAGTGATTCTTTTACTAAAATTTTGATTCTTACTAAAAATTCCGTCTATTCATTTTGATCATTACTTCAAGTGGATCTACTTTTTTAACCGGGTGATAGAAAAGAAGCTTGAAAACATATTCGATGTGTCAAGTGATAAAAACACATCCTGTATATCTCTAAAAGTCTTCAAGTTTTTTACTTTTACCTTATTCGTAGTGGTGTAAACGAGTCGAGTTGAACCGAATGAGATGTTGTTCAAACTTTTTTGAAATACAATCGAGCTTCAAAGTTTGTGTTGGAGCTTGTTTGATTAGTAATCGAGCCGAACTCAAACGAGCTTTAATCGAGCCGAACACGAGTCGAGCTCGAGTAGCTTGATTTTTTTGTACATATTTTTATTATTTTTTACTAATCAAGCCGAGTTCGAGCCGAGCTTCAAAACTTATCAAACACAAAAAGTTGTTCAAGTTTGGTTTGATAAGTTAACGAACCGAGCTCAAACGAGCTTTTAGAGATCGAGCTCGAGCCGAGTATCGAGTAGTTTGATTCATCTTTCACCCCTACTTATTCGTAGCATACTAAGCAAGGTTATTTGTGTTAGATAATATAATATATTTCCATATCTTTCTAGTATTAATGTTAATTAGATTTCTTTATCTTTCCTTGTATTTATCTTTATTGTTGAGAATATCTTTCCTTGTATTTATCTTTATTGCTTAGAATATCTTTCCTTGTATTTATCTTTCCTTGTTTATAGTTTAGGGTTTACTTATTTACCAAGTCTATGTAACTCTATAAATATGTTACTTAATACAAGTTCCCTACGGGGTTTTCTCTAATCTAACATGGTATCGAGCTAAAAGGTTTCTTCTCTCAACTTTCACGTTCTGTCGTTTCCGCCAGTCTCTACCATCGCCATCCCCATCCGACTCCCAAATTTTTTTTTCTTCTCTTCTTCCCACACAAAATAATGGCAACCCACCACTTTTCGTGTAGTTCAACTTCTGCCAACAAATCTTTCTTTCTTCTTTTTTTCTCCCTCTCTTTCTCTCTTTTTTATTATTTCCACATATCTAATTCTTACCCACTTTTATGGCGTTGCGAGTTGTTCAACTCCTATTTTTTTTTGAATCTTAAAAAAAAAAAAAAAAATCTTTTTCCGCACGTATGAGTATATATGGCGTTCTTTTGATTGTTGTTAACATAAAAGAATAGCCATCTTTTTTCTTTAAATTTTGTGTGCAAGGTATACTTTCGGGTGCGCCTAGCCCTATAGTTGGGTTTTGTATCTATGGGGTTCCTTTTTATTTTTTTTCTGTCATTGTTTGCTCGGCCTCCATATGTTCTCCTTCTCTTATATTTTGTTCTCGATCTCTCACTATATATATTACCTCTATTTCTAGCCCCTATTCTTACCTTTTTCTGTTTTTACATTCTCTTTTCTTTATCAATTCTTTACACAAGTTTCAATGATATGGGTGTGAAGGGGTTTGTTGAAGGAAGAATTGCATCTATCATGGCCCATTGCAGTACCCACCCTCTTGATTTAATCAACCTCCATTGAAAATTATATCTATCAACAAGAAGCAAAGAAAATAAAAGATGCTGCTAAATGACATTCTCTAAAGGAGTACCGTCTCGGCTCCTCTTATTTTTAGTCCAATCTCAGCATTCGAGAAATTCCCATTTCGACTGTGGGGGAATGTTAGAATATATCTTCTAGATTAACATAGGATCTTTCTTTATCTTATCTTTCCTTGTATTGATTTTTATTGCTTAGAATATCTTTCCTTGTTTATAGCTTAGGGTTTAGTTATTTACTAAGTCTATATAACTCTATAAATATGTTACTCAGTAACACAAGTTCCCTACGAAGTTTTCTCTAATCTAAAAGCTTGATCCAATTGATATCTTGCTAAGATTTTTCTACAATGTTTTTGTAGTAAGTAAAACTAATTCATTCATCTTCAAAACGGTACATGATATAAGTATAAATATGTATTTAACAATTTATCTAATATCTTCCACAAAGTTGGGTGCAACAACAATTCCATGTCAAGAATAAGTTGCGATGAACTTTTTGAGATGCGTACAACTTAAATTAACTAGTATCATATAAACTAGCTTATGTTACGTCTACTGTATATAAAATTTATGGATACTTAAACATTTTTATCCAACATTAGAGACCCATTGTTAATTATTTTCATCCAAGTTTAGTTCGAATCTGGGGCATTCTGTTAAAAATGTAGATGCCAGCTGGAGCCAGCCAATTAGCAGCTGATTAGTGATTAACAAGAGTTCAAAAGTTAGTTAAGAGAGTTAGTTTAGCTGAGGGGCTTTTGTGTAAATATCCAAATTTGTTAAGTTAGGTAGCTTACTTTGTAAACTGATATCTTGTATAAATATCTAGTTGATAGCTTCTTGTATATAATAATATATATACAGTTTTATACAGAGAAATGAAAGAGATTCAATTCATATTTTCTCTCTACATTTTCATGCCTTCTGCTGCATTTTAACATGGTATCAGAGCGAATTTCGATCACATTAAGATTGCGATTTCAACTCAATTTCTTCTGTGATTGTAGATAATCATCCTTCTTTGATTGTTGTTCTACATTTCTTCATTTCTTCAATTGTTTTCTGTGAGAATCGATTATGGCGATTCCAAATCAAGTCAATGATGGAGGTGTGTGAAATTTGAATCCGCAAACATCTCTCATTTTGTACAATTCTGATACGCTTGGAATGGTGTTGGCAAATCAAGTGTTGGAAGGTACTTCGAATTACATTTCATGGAGAAGGTCCATGGAAATTGCTTTATCTTGTAAGAACAAGTTAGGTTTTGTGAATGGATCTATTCCTAAACCTCATGAAGATGATGTTAATCTGCCACCATGGGAACAAATTGATAATATGGTGATTTCTTGGCTACTCAACTAAGTTTCAAAGGAGAGTGGAAAATCAATTTTACATGGAAGTTCTGCAGCTGTGATGTGGTCCAATTTACGCAAAAGGTTTTCCAATAGCACTGGTTCTATGTTTTTTGGCCTCAGACAATCAATTTCTTCTTGTGTTCAAGAATCCTTGAGTATTGAAGCCTAATACACCAAACTCAAGCAACTTTGGGATGAATTAGATGCTTTATTGATCATGCCTGTGTGTAGAAATGGTGTGAATTGTGATGTGATGCAAGCTTGGGAAGCTCATCAAGAACAACAGAAATTGATGCAATTTCTGATAGGGTTAAATGACAACTTCAAACCAGTTAGGGGCCAGATTCTACTAATGAAGCCATTGCCCTCAATTGAAGATGCTTACTGTATGATCTAGCAGGAAGAAAGAAAGATGGATATGCACTCTTTTTCTTCTGCAATGGAAAATAGTGCATTTATAGTTAGCAACAACTCTTCCAAAGTATGGAATCACAACAATCAGGCTAGTTCAAGAACTCAAGTTTGGAATTCAGTCAACAAGAAAAATTTGTGGTGAGAACATTGTCAAACCACTGGACACACTCAGGCCAAGTGCTTTAGACTGCATGGATTTCCACCCAATTGGAAACCTAAAGGGAAGAGGAATAATGGAGGATTTCAGAAAAGTCAAAGTCACACATGGAAACTCCTTGAATCAGTCGCTTACTGCTTACAACTATTCTCCCATGGGAACAAGTGATTCATATACCAGTGATGTCAACTCTTCACAAGCTCAAGTTAACAATGGCATTGCATCTCACCCACTATCTCCACAACTCACACTAGACCAAGTCACTCAACTTCTAACCTTACTAAATAAACAACATATCCACACTCATGATCACACCTCTCATCTGGCAGGTATCAGTTATTGTTTGTTCATCACTCACACCCCTTCCACTTGGATCATTAACAGTGGTGCAACTGACCACATATCACACTGCCTAGACATACTTGAATCACCTCACATTCTGAGTGAACCCCACTATGTTCACATGCCTAATGGTACAACCACTCTTTTCACACACATTGGTCAAGTCACACTTGCTCATTCTGTCATTCTGAAAAATGTTCTATATGTGCCCACTTTTAAACACAATTTAATATCTGTCAGTAAACATTCTGCAGATTCTAATTGTTCCATCTTGTTCACTCATGATCAATGCTTAATGCAAGACCCTGTGCAGAAGATGCATGTGGTGCTTGGTACACTAAGGGATGGATTATACTGTCTTGCTGCACCATCTACTCTTACTTGTACGTTTCCTGTTTCTCAAAGTCTTGTATCTACTTGTCAAAATAATACTGCCCTGTGGCACAATGGATTAGGCCGCATTTCCACTGATAAGCTTAGGCATCTCATCTCCGTTATCCCTGATTTACAACATGTAAAGCACATGGATTGTAATATTTGCCATCTTGCAAAACAAACAAGATTGCCTTTCAATACAAGAGACCATTCTACTCTTTATGCTTTTGACTTAATACATTGTGATGTGTGGGGCCCTTATAAAACTCACACACATCTTGGTTTCAAATACTTCCTCACCTTTGTAGATGATTATACCAGAAATACTTGGTGTTATCTCATGGTATCAAAATTTGAAGTACCTAGTCTTATTCAAAATTTCTATAAAATGGTTGCAACTCAATTCAATGCTCACATCAAAGTTTTCAGAACTAATAATGGCACTGAGTTTCTTAACCATCAGCTCAAAACCTTTTTAATTGACAAGGGGATCATACATCAAACTAGCTGCATACACACCCCTCAACAAAATGGCATTCCAGAACGAAAACATAGACACATTCTGGAACTTGCCAAAGCCCTCGGATTTCAAGCTTCATTTCCTATTCATTTATGGGGAGAGTGTGTACTCACTGCTACACATCTCATCAACAAGATCCCTTCTACTGTTTTACATAACAAAACACCTTATGAACTTCTTTTTCACACCCCTCCTGATTATTCTCACTTAAAGGTCTTTGGATGCCTGTGTTATGCATCCACTTTAGCCAGTCACAGAGATAAATTTGCCCTTAGAGCATCTGCCTGTGTATTTCTTGGTTACCCTCATGGCCAAAAAGGGTATAAGCTGTTTGACCTCCTTACTCATAAGTTCTTTGTTAATAGAGATGTTCATTTTGTTGAAACATCTTTTCCTTTTCCTTCCAAAATATCACCTTTCCATTCTATTTTGCCTTTTCCCTCAGATTCTTTTGAATTTGATCTATCCTCTTCTCGTCCTACTTGTGAATCTCCTCACTTTCCTTCTCCTGAACCCTCTCTTCTTCCTCTCAGACACTCTAATAGAGTCAGAGTTCCTCCTAGATGGCAGCAAGACTACAATGTGCATCACACTTGGCTACTAATCACACTTCACCTCTTTATGATTCCACACATGTTTCTCCTTTCATACTTTCTCACACACACTTTGTTAACTCTATTGATGCTCATAAATAACCCAAAACTTATACTGAAGCCTATCAAAATCCTAAGTGGAGAGATGCAATGAACTTGGAACTTAAGGCTCTAGAAGAGAACAATACTTGGTATATAACTAGTTTGCCTCCAGGGAAGAAAGCTGTGGGTTGTAAATGGGTGTTTAAGGTCAAGTTTCACTCTGATGGCACAATTCAGAGGTATAAGGCCAGATTAGTTGCCAAGGGCTATACACAGACTGAAGGTATAGACTTTCATGACACTTTTGCTCCAGTGGCCAAAATGACCACTGTCAGAACTCTATTGGCTGTTGCAGCTTCACAGTGTTGGCATCTTCAACAACTTGATGTCAGCAATGCATTCCTTCATGGAGACTTGACAGAAGAAGTCTACATGGACCTCCCTCCTGGTTTTGACATGAAGGGGGAGTTTATGGCTCAACCAACGTGCAGGCTTACAAAATCCTTATATGGGCTTAAGCAAGCCTCTAGACAATGGTTTTCAAAATTTTCAACTACTCTTATAGCACTGGGCTTCACTCAGTTTCAGTGTGATCACTCTCTCTTCACAAGGAGTGATCATGGTGTCTTTACTGCTCTTTTAGTCTATGTGGATGATGTTGTGGTGATTGGTACTAATATGAAGATCATCACTGAGTTAAAACAGATATTAGACAACAAGTTCAAAATCAAGGACCTAGGGGATCTCAAGTATTTCTTAGGATTTGAAGTGCTCAGAAATAGTGAAGAAGTTTACCTATATCAAAAGAAGTATGCTCAGGACATCATTTCAGATGCTGGTTTAGATGAAGCCAAACCTAGTTCAATGAAATTCAGATGATGGGGAAGAGTTGAAGGACCCTTCCATGTATAGAAGACTGGTTGGCAGACTTATCTATCTCACCATCACCAGACCAGACTTATCCTATCCTATTCACATCTTGAGCCAGTTCATGTCAAAACCCAGGGATCCACATCTTCACATGGCTTTTAAAGTTTTGAGGTACATAAAAGGAACAATTGGGCAAGGGTTACACTTTCCAGCAAACACAAAGCTAACACTGGAGGCCTACTGTGACGCTGATTGGGCATCTTGCCCTATGACTAAGAGGTCAATTACAGTGTATTGTGTTAAGTTGGGCAATGCACTGATTTCCTGGAAAACAAAAAAACAGACCACTGTGTCCAAGTCATCTGCAGAATCTGAATATAGGTTCATGGCATCAATTTGTTGTGAATTAACATGGCTGTTGAATGTTCTGAAGGAGTTTAAGATTGATAATTTGACACCTGTTCCATTGGCCTGTGATAATCAGGCAGCCATACATATAGCCTTTAATCAAGTTTATCATGAGAGGACCAAACACATAGAGTTGGACTGTCATTTGGTTAGGGAGAAGTTGCAAGCTGGAATGATTGACCCCAGCTATATTTCCACAAAGTTGCAAGTGGCAGATATATTCACTAAGGCTCTTGGGAAACCTCAGCTACAATCTTATCTTGACAAGTTGAGTATTTGCCAACTTGAGGGGGAGTGTTAAAAATGTAGATGCCAGCCGGAGCCATCCAATTAGCAGCTAATTAGTGATTAACAAGAGTTCAAAAGTTAGTTAAGAGAGTTAGTTTAGCTGAGGGGCTTTTGTGTAAATATCCGAATTTGTTAAGTTAGGTAACTTACTTTGTAAGCAGATAACTTGTATAAATATCTAGTTGATAGCTTCTTGCATATAATAATATACATACAGTTTTATACAGAGAAATGAAAGAGATTCAATTCATATTTTCTCTCTACATTTTCATGCCTTTTGCTGCATTTTAACACATTCCATCTTAATTTTTAAGCCTTTGTTTTATTGTTTTATTAATAATTTTATGCATCTGTGATCTGATTTTAATAGAATACTGTATCTTACGATTACAATTTCATAAAACATAAAAGATCTTAAAATAATGACATGTATAAGTTGTCTTTATCGGTTAAAAATTGTATTTGCATTGATGGCAAAAAGACAATTTAATACATATGGAGTATTATAAGAATTGGTACTGTATCCTCCATATTATCTGGAATATCCTAATCGTTGTTAGCTTAATCATGACTACCTAGTATTAGAATATATCTTCTAGATTAGCATAGGATCTTTCCTTATCTTATATTTTCTTGTATTTATCTTTATAACTTAGAATATATTTCCTTGTATTTATCTTTCCTTGTTTATAGTTTAGGGTTTATTTGTTTACCAAGTCTATGTAACTCTATAAATATGTTACTCAATAATACAAGTTTCCTACGGGGTTTTCTCTAATCTAACATGGTATCGAGCTAAAGGGTTTCTTCTCTCAACCCTCACGATCTCTCGCTTCTGCCAGCCTCTACCATCATCGTCCCCGTCCGGCTCCCTAATTTTTTTTTCTCTTTTTCCCACACACAACAATGGCAGCCCACCACTCTTCGTGTAGTGCAACTTCTGCCAACAAATCTTTCTTTCTCCCTCTCTTTCTTTCTTTTTCATTATTTCCACATCTTTAATTCTTGCCCACTTTCATGGCATTGAATTGCAAATTGTTCAACTCCTATTCTCTTTTTTTTTTCTCTGAATATAACCTTAAAAAAAAAAAAATTCTTTCTCCACATGTATAAGTATATAGGGCGTTCTTTTGGTTGTTGTTAACATAAAAAAATAGCCATCCTTTTCCTTCGTGTGCACGGTATAATTTTCGGTTGCGCCTAGCCCTATAGTCGGGTTTTGTATCTATGGGGTTCCTTTTTTATTTTTCTCCATCGGTTTGCTCGGCCTCCACATGTTTTCCTTCTCTCCTATTTCTTTCTCTGTCTCTCACTATATATATATATATATGTTACCTCTATTTCCAGCCCCCTATTCTTACCTTTTTCCCGTTTTTACATTCTCTTTTCATTCTCAATTCTTTACACAAGATTACATGATATGGGTGTGAAGGGATTTGTTGAAAGAGGAATTGCTTCTATCGTGGCCCATTGCAGTACCCACCCTCTTGATTTAATCAAGATCCATTGGAAGTTATATCTATCAACCAAGAAACAAAGAAAATAAAAGATGTTGCTAAAAAATGCTTTCTCTAAAGGAGTACTGTCCCGGCTCCTCTTGGATTTTCAATCCAGTCTCAACGTTCGAGAAACTCCTGTTTCGACTGTGGGGGAGTATTAGAATATATCTTCTAGATTAGCATAAGATCTTTCCTTATCTTATATTTCCATGTATTTTTCTTTATAGCTTAGAGTATATTTCTTTATATTTATCTTTCCTTGTTTATAGTTTAGGGTTTATTTGTTTACCAAATTTATGTAACTCTATAAATATGTTACTCAATAATACAAGTTCCCTACGGGGTTTTCTCTAATTTAACACCAAGATATTTTTGTTTTGTTTATCATCACGGTAATATATAAATATTCTATCTCAAAACATATGAATAATATGTACTTTAGAGTTGGCAACTCACGATTCTATACAAATTATTCATGTTTTTAACTAACTACATCCACTATTATATTTTCAACTGATCAAATTCATTTCATGTTATTAAATCACAGATGCTATTTCTTATAAAGACTAAAGATATTATTACTAATTATGTGAAGTGAAATAGATAGTGTTACATTACGTACATGAATGATTTTCCGTGCAAAGCACGAGACACATACTAGTTTCATTTAAGACTTCTTGCTCAATTTATTAAAGTGATATTGGAATTGAGCTCTATTTCATTTCAATTTATTTATTTTTCCGACGAATGGTAATGTAACTTAATGTGCGATCTAAATTCACGATTTTTTTGCCCAATTATGTTTTTTTTATTTCTGATTCATGACCTCATTGGTTGACTTATTTTATGATATTTTTTCGTTTTCATTTCAACATTATTTGGTATAACTATCGTTGGCTCTGGTTTTATTATATTCTAATATCCCATTAATCTCTTATGTAGGACAAATTTTATGATAATGCCAAGTGTCTTGACTCTCAGTCGGTGCGGCTATCTTATTCCCTGATTTTTTATATGTTTAATTAAATAACACTATTTTAGAAACACAAATAACCCTATATCCACAATAATTTATTCTTCGAAAAAACGACATACTGGAAATATTATTCATTTCATAAAATTTTGGATCTTAATTATGACGTGCGATTGCCATAAAATGAAAGTAAAAAATCACCTTGCCTTCTCTTTGCCAAGATCCTATTTCTCCTGGTGGAGCCAATCCAATGTATGATCCATTTCCCACCATATAATCATCACTCATACACCTGAGTCAGAAAATTAATAATAATACCTTTCTAAGTCGAGCTCAAAGATATTAAATGGGGTAACAATATTGTAAATGAAATAATGTATGTCACGAGAAATTAAAGCAATTTGGATACCTGTCTTTAACTAGTAATCTGCCACTAACATTGGCCCGCTGAGCTGATGATGGAAAATCCTCTGACGCTGGGAAACTGTAAGGCCAGCTTTCAACTTGTTCCAACATCTGATTAATAATATAATGAGTCTTACTAAGTTTATGTCACGCCCCCTGGCCATAGGAAGGGGCTCTTAAGTGAAACTCTGGTTCAACAGATTCTGCTATCTAGATTTGACAATGAATGGACATTATTCAAATTCAGACCACGGTCAGACTCATCTAAACATTGAGTCTAAACTTAGACCCGAACTTTGGGCCGCCTACACCTAGACTAATAGTCTGGTCTAGGCCTAGACTCAATCTAATTTTCTTTTCTTTTTTTCCAATAATTATGTTTTAATAACTTTGGAAAAATATATATTGTATACAATTATTAATAAATTATATAATATATATATATCTTCTATACTATTATATATTTGAAGGACGTGTTTGACCAATTTTGACTTTAATTGAGCTCAATTCTAATTTTCTAGAATTTTGAATGTTTTTTTATTTCTTAAAAAGGTTTCATTAGTTAACATTCAAATTTTGAAATTTTCTTCATCATTAAATATAGTCCAGTTTCCATGGCAAGATTGGAGTTTTCCATGTTTAAATCATAATGAATTTGTTTTTACAAGGAAATATGTATCTCAATAAAAAATAAGATAGGCCAAACGATTTTGCAGTCTTCCAACTCATTCCTTTTTTCTAAAGCTCATAACGGGGTTTCAAAATGTGCTGCTACCAAGAATTTTCAAAGAGAAAAGTCCATAGTTCTTATTGATGTTCTTATAGTTCCAAATGAGGGTTCACAATTTGTTCTATTTCTTTTCACATTAATATGTTCTGGATTATTTATTTTTAATTCATATTAATTTACTTTCATTTGGTTTATCTTTGATTCTGTTAATTAATATTCATCTAATTAGTATTTTTCTTCTATTGTTTTTAATCTTACTCCTTGGTGGACTTTAATTTCCTAACTTTGCTTTCATTCATTTCTCTAGATTTCTATTCATTTTCTCATGATGTTTAGTTTTCATACTTTTTTTTTTGAAGTATGGAAGTTTTCATACTTTTCTACATTTTTTGTAAATTATTATATATATAGATGCACATATATTTTAACCCACTCACCATAACATTTACGTATTTATTAATTTATATATTTTGAATGATCATTTGTTTTTCATCTCTTTTCTACTATTTAATTTTCCCTCTTTTATGAATGAGATTCAAATTCATTGGTGGATTCCCCCAATTTAATTTCATTGTTTATAAATTTCTACTTTTATTTTGAATTAATTTAGTGTTGAAAATTGTTCTTTAATTTGGTTTGTTTGTGTTTCTTAATTATAACTTTGTTTCGTATTAAAAATCAGATTTTAGTGAATCATTCTTTTTATCTTTATAGTATATTATTTGTATTTTCTTATGCTATGAATATTAGGCTTCTTACTTTCTCTTTGTTATACACATTCCATATAATGTTATTATGGATTAAAATCTTTATCTTTTGTATATAATGTTTTCTTTAATTTTTTAATTCTTCAAGTTATAAATTTTACATAGGATCGGTACTTTGTGGATTTGTAATCATTACATTCACCATTAGCTCATAATTTTCTTTTCAATTTTTGTGGTTAGATTACTTTTCAATTAATTTGATATTTTTTTTTATATATATTTGTTTGGGTGATTTTCAAATCGATTACAATTACATCTCACTTGATAAGGTTAGTTATTTGCTTGGTTCATGTTTTCCTTTTCAATTTTCAAAACTCAATTTTAAAAATTTATTATATAGTTATTATTTTTTGAACGAAAGGATACATTCTATCCTGTGCAAGAAAATAATTAAAATGAATAATATGTGAAGCTTACAATTTATAGGAATATAGAAATTTAATTATTAACAAAATGTATGCACAACAATATTCCACTACCGTGCATAGCACGGGTTACACGTTAGTATATATATATATTTGCATGATATATATAATATGTATAAAATCAAAAATCTTAGAGGGGGGAGAAGGGTCTAATAGAGGAGGGAAGGGGACTAGAAGCGGAAAGGCGGTGCGACAAGGCCGGGGAATTGGAGGGGCGATAGCGCTGACGCGAGGAGGAGGAGGGAGGAGGGGCAGCGGCGGTGGAGAGGAAAGGAGAAGGTGGAAATGGTGGTGAAGAGGGGAGGAGGAGGAAGATGTGGCAATAGAGAGGGGTGGAGGGAGGGCACGGGGACAATGGGAGGAGAAGGCAAGGTCAGAGACAACAATGTGGAGAGAAGAAGGGAGAGACGACGACAACGACGTGGGGAGGGAGAGGAAGTGTAAGCAACAGTGGAGAGGAAAGGAGGAGGGAGAGCCGATGGTGAAGAAGGAAGGAGGCGTGGAAGTGATGATGGTGGTTGGCCGTGGAGTGGTGATCGCAGTGGTGGCTGAGAGAATGAAGGAGTGGTTGGTATATGAGTGAGGAAGATATTAGGGTTTTATTGTAATAAGGTATATATGGTATAGTTTGAGCTACAGATGAAGTTTAGATTTTGGAACTAAGTTTTAAGTTTGGGTCTCGCTCAATAGTTGAGGTTGGGTCTAATCCAGATCCAAAACCCAAAACTGTAAGTTTGAGTAATATCTACTTATTGCCCTGCTTACCGCTATCAATTAATTATTTTTTACTATTCTCATTTGGAGATAATAGTTATCTCAAGTTGCTAAAAAAATCAATTATATCAAGTTAAAAACCAGTGCAAACTTTGTTCCAAAATAGTTTTAGGGCAAAATTGTATTTATCATCCCTATGATAGGTCCATTTCTAGTACCACATGTTTTAAACAACATCGAGGTTAGTCCTATGGTTAAACAAAGTTAACTTGTTTACTTTTCAACAGTTAAAATTTAACGGCAAAAGTTGTCATCCGCCGGCCCCAACTTAACTTTTATTAGACACCCTTCTAAACAAATTTGTGTATCAGTTACAACAAAATTCCACTAAAATATATTTACATATATTTACCCTCATCCCATAGCATCTATATGGACTTTAACAGCTTCTTAGTTGTGCAGGGTTGAGTAGTCATTAGGGTGAGAAAGAAAAAAGAAAAAGAAAAGCCAAAAAGAAAAGAAATTGAAAGTGGTGAAAATTTGAAAAACTAAAAGTGAAAAATAATGGTTAAAGGTATTGGTGACAATTCATAAGTTATGAAAATGATTAAATGTATTATTGTATACTTTAAGGGGTAATTTAATAGAAATGTTTGGTTCAAGGGAATAAAAATGCAATTTAAGAATTCGAATTCCATCGGTTTTTTATGAAATATAAAGTAAAAGGCTAACTTTGCTAAAACAAATGACTAAGTTTTTTTTTTTTTTTTGGGTTACAAAAGAAATGACTAAGTTGTAATGCTTTTGAAATATTGGGACTATGAATAAGAATGTGTAAAAATGTGCAAAACGTGCAAGCATAAAATGGGTCTATTTTCGTGTGACGAAAAATGCAATTTTGGCATTTAATTATATATACTTAAAAGAGATGATTTTGCTCTTCAAAAAAAAGAAAAGAAAAAAAGAGAGAGATGATTTTGAACCTGTTTTTTGGCGTCTTCCCAAAGAGAAAGGGGATCTTGATCTGCTTGCACGGCAGAATTAAGATACATAAAAACTGGACCGAAAACTTTCTTCCATGGCTCACCTTCTCCAAATTTGAGCACTACATCTTCCCCGCCATAATGAGCACTAACAAACATCTGATAAAATCAAATTGTTATCAAATATGCAATTTAAATATTTAATATATATATATATATATAAGTATATTCATATTTGAAATTGTTATGATTAATGATGGTACGAATTGGTATAACTAAACTCACCGAAAGAGTAATTGGACCAACATGAGAAGTAAGATCTTGTTTAAGGGGTCCTCCAGTTTTGAACTCATTGCTGGCTGTGATTTGCCAGAAACCCACACATGGATCCATGCATATCCATCCATGAACCTTTAAATCTTTGTTCTCACCCGAGTACTCGTACTTGTCATCCACCTTCCAAAATATATACCATAAATTCATCAACATATATGTATATAATTAGAAACTAGATCTAAAATGCAATACTTTCTCTGTACCAAAAATTTTGTATTATATATTATACTTGATTTGAATTTTTAGTAGAGTGATAGGTATTTTTTACGCCAAATTATTCGTATATAATAGAAGTAAATGGATCCTCTATTTCAATTTATAATTTTATATTCTATTTCATAACTTAAATAAAAGCTAAATTAAATACAAATAGGACATACATTCATGTCTATATATTTTGCGTGAAATCATATACATAGGTAAGTGCAGGTGTGGTATAGAATATCCGATGAAGACCAATAAATGATTTATCCAAAGTGATACGAAAGGTTTCTAATATAGAAAATATAGACATTTTGGCTAAAGCCAAAAATAAAGTGAAATAAAGTCGCTTCTTTAACTTCTCTTCTAAGTGAGTTTGAGAATTCCAGTGTATTTTTGCTCTCCACTTTCTATTATTTACATGCATGCAGGGGCGGATCTACCTTATGGCCAGGGGCAGTGCCCCCACTGCTTTTTTTTTTATTTTATATATAGATATTTTTAAATTTTAATTTATAATTACATTAATGCCCCCACTCCAATTATTAAATGCCCCCCTCAATTTTGAAAAATTATTTTTTTATCTTACAAATTTTTTATATTTGAATTTTAACCCCCTCCAGATCGAAAAATATCACGTTTTCCCCCTTTACTTTGAGTTCGCCCACCAAAATCCAAAATCCTGACTATAACAAAAGAGGTATAAGCGTATAAATTATGTCAAAAGTTGTAATTGAATCTAATTCCTTATTATGTTTCCCCCCATAAATATAGCTTACCGTACCGCGGCACCCCCCTTAACAAATTGTATGACTATATCACAACAATCTCGCTCCCCCGGATAAAATTCCTGGTGCTCCCACTGAACAAAAATTCTAGATCCGCCACTGGATGCATGTGTGATATAGAATATAAGATGAAAAATGAAATTACAGTAAATAATATATCCAAGTGATACAATTAAGGTCTCTAGAAATATAGTACTTTCTCAAGAAAAAAAATTTGGGCAAGGAACTGGGAAAAAGTTAATAATATTTTTTATTTATAAATGGTTATAAGCAATACCTCTCCTTTGAATTGAGGCTCGATTGGGTTAACAAGAAGGACAGCTTCTGGAAAGTCTAATGGTTGGCCTCTACCCGGTAACCGGTCATCTGGCAAGGGCATGTACCTCTGTCTGTTGTCTGCTATCGCCATGTACTGAAATCTATTCATTCAAGAGAAATATTATAGATATATATATATATAATAACAATTATTAATTAGCATCAACAAAAATTGCTATATAGTTCAATAATTAACAAAACTTATGACTTCGATGCATTTTATAACATTCCATATGATTAGAAACTAACCACGTACATACGTACGAAAGAAATTACTTATAATGTTTTGAGTTTAATTAATTGCTTATGTAGACAACAAGGAGAGTTAATTTATCTCATGTTTCATTCCATATATGTAGATAACCCTCGTTAAAATTAGTGCTCGATGTCACTTTTACTTGTGTTTTTTTCTTTTTCTTTTTAACTCTCTGTTATTGTTGATGATATTGTGCATGTGCGAGTGGCTGGGATTATAAAAACTTCCAACTTAAAGGACGAACGTTATAAAATGTTCAGACTTAAGAAATCAAAGGTGCATACACATTAACAATTCTCTGTTAGGTTCTCAACATATAGAGTTCAAAGCACTGTTAGAACACTTTTTGTTAATACCAAATTTGATGAGCGTGAGTTAGATGGAGTGAAATGGACCGAGTAGCAAAGATAATTAGGGACCAAATATAAAACTATTCCAAAGTATTTCATTTCGTTTAATAACTCTAATAAAATCCATTTTGTTTTATAGGTTTAAACTCTAATAGCAAGTAAACTGTTTTGGCGGAAAATTCTTAATCAAATTCAGTTTGGTGGAACCTAATAACTTAATTATCACAAGTAAAATATTAATATTAATAGGAGGGAAGAATATTGGAAAACTTTTATTAACTTGTCTTTTTTGAGCTTGAATACGATTCTTGTCTCGTCGAGGTTGAAACCAGGCCAACTTTCCAAATGTTCATAAATGGCGTAAGAATAGAATCCTGACGAACCACGGAGCATTATGAACCTACAATAATATAATTAATTCATCAAAAATAAAAATTATAATTATATTATTTTTAAGTACAAAAGCCATTTAATTAATTAATTAATTAATTTCGACACAACTTTATGTGTGTGTATATATATATATATATATATGCACTTTAATTTGATAACCTTTTGTCAATGTTTAATGGAGAAAGCTTGCCCTGGAAGGAAGTATCCCATGTTCTTGAGAATGATAGCTCTATTTGTTCCTCTGTTTCCACTACAATCTTAAAAGTTTTCCCATGGTGCCTGCATTTTTTTAAATAATTAAGTTTCTAATAATATTTTAATGATAACATCATAGGTTTGTATTTATTTTATTTTTTATTTTCATGGAAAATGTTGTGACATACGGTTCAAATGTTCCTGTAGTTCCAGTACTTCCTGGTGGGCTCCAAACAAGGTCCCAGTACCTGCATATAAACATTTAATAATGTATATTTTTCAGACTTTCAAACTAAATAAAGTAAAAAGGAAATCTTTGCTTATAGTTATATTTTGTGTCCATCTTTATATTGTCATAGTTTAATTACTTGGATTCCTCCAGTTAAATAAGCGATGGAGAGTCGTTGGTCGAAAACTGAAAGTGTATGGACGGAAACTAAAAAACAATAAAGATGAAGGACCAAAATTGTAATTATCCAGAAATGATCCTCGACTTGTCTTGTAATGTATTACGTACCCTCTATTAGATTCATCGTTGGCAGTTTCGAGCAGATTGTCAATGTTATTGTACTTGATGCCAGTCAACATGCCATCTGGTTTTGATAGTGTCACTCTTAGTATGCCATTGTCCATAACAACCTTCAATCAAACAACATATTTAATGAAGTAATATAAATTTTATATCTCAATCAAGTGGTTGAAAAAGCCTAAATAATGGAGAATCCTCTTTATGAAGATTTTTAAAGTTTCGTTTAATCTTAACATAGAGTTGAAAAATTAAAAAAAATTAATTTAATATTTTTACAATACCCCATATTAAAAGTTGCTATGAGAATCGTGAAATTATATCCTAACCTTCAACGGGGAGCAACTTTTCTGAAAATGAGACTCATTATGATAATACGCAAATGAAAATAAAATCAATAAATTTGGGATATATGGAGTAATTTGGAATAGTAATTTATGATAGTTTTTGCGGGAATTCCTTAAGATATATAAGATCTAGCTAGCATCAATATGATCTTCATAACTTATATATATCCATAAAATATCAAAGTGAACATATAAGTAAATATGATTTGTGCAAGTACATGCATATAAGTAATTGCTATCTCTTACATGGTGATCTCGAACTTGCAACCGTACTCTTGAAGCTTGCATTGTAAACTCTTGACAGTACATATCTTTTTTATTCTCAAAATTCATCAAAATGTTGTTTCTTATCTCTTTCCAGTCATCACATATATATACACACACACACATATATATATATATGTTTCTTATATATATAATTCTATATATGCTGCCTAAACATAAAAGGGTGTTAACAACATTACTTGGACTGCAAAAAAAGCATATATCTTTTTAACATAACTTTTTTATGGATCTCTTGACTTGGCATCACTGGTTGCTATATATATATATATGTATGTATGTATATTGTAGCTTGCACGAATGGGTAAGGTATAAAAGCAAAATATTACAGACGTAATATGAAATATATATCATCAATAATGTGTGGGAAACTATACTTCTATATGATGTGTAATTTTGGGCTATCTGTTAGCATGTCTATTTCTTGACACATGCTTTCATACTTTAAATTGTAATTCAAGCAAACTATATTTTCCATAAGCCGACGTATTAATAACACAAATACTAAATGACGTGCGTATACATATACTAATTGAGAGGACCTTGTTCATTGCTCGGTGGGCAGTGACATATTAGAATTTCTTATGAAGATATATTAGAATTTTCTATTAATATTATTCCATTCAAATTAAATTAAGTTTTATATTATTATTTTTTATATTGAGCAGCTACGTACGTACTTTGCAATGTCTGAGTAAGAAAATAAAACGCAAACTTTCAAGTATAAACTGTATTGGCCTATAGTTCTGATTTCTCTTTTAATTAAAATTGTGTTGACTGAACAATTTTTTTGTGAATAACTAAAAGAGCATAAAAGATTGCAATAGATTTAAAATAAATTTTAATTATTCAACGTAATGGTAATGTTTGTTTTGGTCTTCTTTTATATGAAATAGTAAACTCGGTATTTATGTATTTTGTAAATTTATAATTACGCATTTATAATTAAATATTTTTTTAAAATTTATATATATTTTAATTTATTTTTCTAAAAAGACTACTACTAAATAAAAAATATATTTTAATTAATTTTATAAAATATCAAATAAATTTTAATTATTTATTATTATTAAATAATAAAAAGTATTTTAATTGTGAATTTTATTATTTAATAGTTAAAATAACAAAATATAATTTCTTGGATGAATATGTAAAAAAACTTGTTTGGGTATTATTTGTGAAATAGGGAAAAAATTCATACTTAAATCAGCACATTTGAAACAAAAATCAGGAGAAGATGTAGTTAATGCAACATAAATTAGCATATGAGATGTTTATTAGGAATTGGCGGAAAAGTGTGTGAAGGAAGACAAAGAAGAAGAAGAAGAATGTTTAGGGTACTTGTTGTGGAACTCAGAGTCATATTCCACCAAATATAGAAATAGCGAGGGAAATATTGTACTAGAAAACCACACTAGATTTAATTCTCAGGAAAGATTGGAGGCGTCACAACGGTCGCGCTTAAAACCCAACCTCCTCGACAGAATTAACTAGACAAATTTAATAGCACAATATAACACTACAACTATAACTAACAATGGCTACTTGAAGAATAGCACAAAATAAAGAACACCAAATATAACGAGGTTCGGCTAATTTAGCCTACGTCCTCGGACCCCACCAAAATATTTCACTACACAAAAGAAAGGACTAAAAGTGAAATATACAAAACTATAGAGGAGGAAAGAAGAATAGCCAAAGATGAGAGGCTAAGGGATATCAAACAACTAAAGGGTGGATCCCTTTTTATAGGAAAAGGGATGGCCCTTTACAAAATTCTTCCTATGTGGGACAAATTGCTCTTTCATTATCAAAGGGAAATGAGCCATTTCTTCACCACAATTCAACAAATCTCCACCTTGGCGAATTTCCAAAATCTTCAATCTCCTTGTCAAACGGGGTCACAAAAAACCAATCTTCAAATTTTTCAATGTTCCTTTCCAGGATCATGCATATACCTGCTCACAACCCCCACTTCTTGGGAAATATCAGGCTTCGTACACACCATAGCATACATCAAGCTACCAACAACATTTGCATACGGTACTTTTGACATGTATTCCCGTTCTGCTTCAGACTTAGGTGACAGTGGCGCTAAGCTTAAAATGAGGAGCAAACGGAGTACTAACTGGTTTTGACTTTTTATCAATGCCAAAACGCCTCAACATCCTACTCAGATATTGTTTCTGAGTCAAACAAAGCCTTCTCAATTTTCTATCTCTGAAAATCTCCATGCCGAGAATTTTCTTCGCCTCACATAGATCCTTCATCTCAAACTCCCTTTTCAAATGAGTCTTCAACTTCTCGATTTCTATTAGACTCGGGGAGGCAATCAACATATCATCAACATACAAAAGAAGATATATGAAGTATCCATTTTGTAGCTTGTGCAAATAAACACAATGATCGTATTTGCTTCTTGTGTACCCAATTCCCATCATAAACTTGTCAAATCGCTTGTACCACTGCCTCGGAGATTGCTTCAATCCGTACAACGATTTTTGAAGTTTACAAACCAAATTTTCATTTTCAGCAACTTTGAATCCCTCTGGCTGAGTCATATAGATTTCCTCTTCCAAGTCTCCATGTAAAAATGCAGTTTTTACATCCAACTGAACTAGTTCAAAATCCAACTGTGCTACCAAAGCCAACAAAATCCTAATGGAGGAGTGTTTTACAACTGAAGAAAATACCTCAATGCCCCCCTTCTAAGCGTAACCTTTGGCCACCAATCTGGCTTTGTAGCGAACATCACCTTGGCTAGGAAATCCTTCTTTCTTTGCAAATACCCATTTGCATCCAATTGCTTTCGTTCCCTTCAGGAGACGGGCCAGTTCCCATGTTCGATTCTTATGAAGGGACTGCATTTCTTCACTCATGGCAATCCTTCACTTATCTTTCTCTGGTCCTTTGACTGCTTCAATATAAGTGGTAGGAACATCATCAGCGGCAATTGCAGATGCACAAGCCACCATATCATCAAAGCGAGCAGGCTTTCTGATTGTCCTCTTTGGCTTGCTAGTTGCAATTGATTCAAGTTGCTGTGGAAGTTCTTGGGGTTGAACTTCCTCTTCTTCAAAATCTCCTTCTACCGTAGGAGAATGATCAAGAGTTTCTTGATCTGCTGGAACAACAAACTTTTCAAACTCCACCTATTTGGGAGTACCATCATGCTGTTCTGCATTCACCTTTTCCAACACGGTAGATTCATCAAAGGTGACATCCCTGCTAAAGATTATTTTCTTTGTTTCTGGACACCAAAGGCGATAGCCTTTTATACCAGAGGTGATCCCCATGAACACAGCTTTCTTTGCTTTAGGATCCAACTTTGATTCCTTAACATGATAATATGCAGCGGAACCAAACACATGTAAGGAATCATAATCAGCAGCAGGCTTTCCAAACCATTTCTCCAATGGTGTTTTTCCATCAATAGCAGTAGATGGTAGACGATTAACGAGATGACACGCATATGTCACAGCCTCAGCCCAAAATTCTTTACCCAACCCAGCATTGGATAACAAACACCGAACTTTCTCCAGCAAAGTCCGATTCATGCGTTCTGCCACTCCGTTCTGTTGTGGTGTATGTCTGACAGTGAAGTGTCTGACAATGCCTTCATCCTCACAAAATTTCTGAAATGGACCACTCCTAAATTCTCCACCATTGTCTGTACGGAGACTATTGACCTTTTTATCAGTCTGAGTTTCCACCATCTTTTTCCATTTAAGGAATACCTCAAACACTTCATCCTTTGTCTTCATCGTATACACCCAAACTCTCCAGGAAAAAACATCAACAAAGGTTACAAACTAGTGCTTCCCTCCCAAAGAACTCATTTTTTGAGGGACCCACACATCCGAATGAACATAATCCAAGATACCCTCAGTATTATGGATTGTTGTTCCAAATTTAACCCTTGTCTGTTTCCCACGAACACAAAGTTCACAAAACTCCAATTTAGAGTATTTCACTCCTTCTGTTTTGTGAACGACCTCTGATGAACAAAACTTCTGCATCTCCGCCTGAACAAACTTGCTTGTCCTTCTCAGTTCATAACTGTATAGGGCAGCACAAACTTCGCTAAGAGATACAGCAGCAGCCTTCCCGTGAAGTAGAGTGGTTTCAAGAAACTCAAACTCCTCAGGAAGGGATCCCAGCAACATCAGAGCCAAATCCTTCTCATCCAAATTTCCGTTCTTTTTCCTCTTTATCATTTGGTTTCTTTTCTTCAATAGCTAAGTATAGACCTTGTTGAAAGAGTGCGTCTACAACTTCGCTTTGCCACATACCAAAATGGCCTGTGCCATCAAAAGACTCCACTGCCAATCGTGTATTCGCCACAGTGGTTTTCGCCCAAATGGACGACGACGATGCTTTTGAGGTAATTTCCATTTTTGGTTACAAATTATTCTTCAATAGCCCTCCAAATGCGAAAGCCAAATAGCCCGGTAAAATTTTTCTGATGTGGAAGATCAGATTAAACTGCGACCACAGAGCATACTCAGAATATCCGAGCTCTGATACCACTTGTTGTGGAACTCAGAGTCATATTCCACCAAATATAGAAATAGCGAGGGAAATATTGTACTAGAAAACCACACTAGATTTAATTCCCAGGAAAGATTGGAGGCGTCACAACGGTCGCGCTTAAAACCCAACCTTCTCGACAGAATTAACTAGACAAATTTAATAGCACAATATAACACTACAACTATAACTAACAATGGCTACTTAAAGAATAGCACAAAATAAAGAACACCAAATATAACGAGGTTCGGCTAATTTAGCCTACGTCCTCGGACCCCACCAAAATATTTCACTACACAAAAGAAAGGACCAAAAGTGAAATATACAAAACTATAGAGGAGGAAATAAGAATAGCCAAAGATGAGAGGCTAAGGGATATCAAACAACTAAAGGGTGGATCCCTTTTTATAGGAAAAGGGATGACCCTTTACAAAATTCTTCCTATGTGGGACAAATTACTCTTTCATTATCAAAGGGAAATGAGCCATTTCTTCACCACAATTCAACAGTATTAGCATTTCTTAAAAACAATTCACAGTTGTGGTTGAATTTTAAGGACCATTTGAAAGAAATGGACCATTTAAGGACAACTCATAGGAAGAAAGAGTAAGAGGAATCGACTGTCTTTTGGTGCAATAGCTTTTTTTAAGAACAATTCCAAGTGGTTGAATTTTAATATTAGACATACTTCATGTGATGAATTCACATGGAGGCACGCCATGGACAATCAAAACGAAGCATACTCCGATAATAGTTAGTCAACATTTTCAATGAATAGGTGGTGTCAAGCAACTGTCCGATAATAGTTAGTCAACATTTTCAATGAATAGGTGGTGTCAAGCAACTGAGGGTACGATAACAACCTGAGTAATAAGTTACTAAGATGTACACTAAAGACTATTGAGACAAAAGACGTATATATATTAAGTGTTACGGAAAAGTCTGCTTACTGTTACAAAGATGTGCGACGTATTCTAAAACTAAGACCCTCTATTCAAGACAGTTAAAAAGGGAGAGAACTCCTATAGGAAAAGGAGACGAAAAACAAATGCCGAACGACATCGTTCGTACAGGGTTTATGGCTCTTTGGCTTCGGCTCTATTTGTGGCAGAAATAAAACAAAATGTCGGCGTATTAATATATATATATATATATATATATATATATGATTAAAAGAAAAGAAAAGAAAATGACAGAAAAAATACAGAGAATTACTTAACTTATATAAATTAGTAATATTATTGGCCCCAATTTTTTGGTCTACAAGGAAACAGCCCAAGTGTCTTTAGGTATACAATTTAATCAATCGAGTGAGACTCGAACAGGATATTATTTAAAATTGTTTGAATTTTTATACAACTTGATTAAATCGTTCATTGAATTGAACAAGCATCTAACTTGAGTAACTTGATTTTCTTGCACATATTGTGTCATATTTAAGAAACTTAGTTAAGCCATACAAATTTCAAATTTTATCAAGTAGAAAACAATATTCAAACTTGATTTGCATGTTAAATGAGTTGAATTCAAACGAACTTAATTTTAACAATATATCTTGAATGGAATATCAAGTAGTTTAACTTAATTCTCCTAAACTAGGTATCCTCCACCACCTTTTGTTTCTCTTTCTTCTCGCTTTTTGGATCTTTATTGTGGCCTTACACTTAATTTCTTAGCCCAAAGTATGCTATTAGAAAGCTCTAAAATTAACTCGGGTAAGGGTAAACACAATGCTGCTTCTGCTGCCCATGTAATACACAAAATTGTAATTCACAAATGATTCCAAATCCAGAAAGAAGCTCCAATTCAAATGCACTATAAAGGCCAAAGGCCCACATTCTTCAATTAAGCTGCCAAAGATCTATTGTCTATCTGATACAGAAACAAAATCACTTCTGTTCGACCCGTAAATTTTAATAAAAGAATATGAACATTTTTTTAGAGTAACAATGAATTTCGATATATTCGTTTTCGTCAAACAGATCAAGAAGCACCCAAGAGTTCCAAATCCATGTGAAATGACTCTACTTGGAAATCAATTAATTGTAGGATTTGAGATGAAAAATTTGGCAGCCTGGGCTATATGATCTCTTTTCTGCAGCTTGCTCAAACTTCTTGACTGCAACTTCGTTCTCCTCTAAGCTCATTTGAACAAAATATCTAATCCACCAAGTCGAGCTCCTCAACTTAGCCTGTTAAAAGGGGGCAAAAAAAGAGGGCTTAATTAATTTACATAGATATTTGTATTCAGAATAATGAGATATATTTTGAATCATTTGTGGTATATCTTTATTTTGGCGTGTCTCTATAATTGGCTTTTGCTGTAAAATATGGAGCGACAGGTTTTACAAGATCCAAGATGATGAAAAGACAATGATAAAAGGACAAGTTTAAATATGATATTAGACAGATCACTTACCGAACGACCATATTTTGCTTTATCAGTAGCTCTAACTTTGTGGTGACGCGGGTATCCTAAGAATGTCCATGAAAAAGATGTAGATTAATAAACAAGTATTATACATCACTACCAATGATATAAATATATTTGAGGCTATGAGGATAAAATGTTCAATAGTATTTAGCGCGAAAATATAAAAGTTTTATATGCTGACAGCTTAGGAGAAAAGAATTAGATCCAGGGAAAAACAGAAGATTTCAGCTCGTCAAAGGTATGTCGTCAAAGAGGAAGGTATGTCATCACATATTTCAGCTCATTAAAGGTTAAGCTTCTCAACATTAAGGAAATACAAAGACTAAAGAGTAGTTGATAAAAGAAAGTCACTTGAACAAATCATCTTCTTTTTTTAGAACCCGGTACTGCTTGCTTGCTCCCCCTGCCCCACCCCAAGTTGGCAAGCTGATCTTGCTGGAATATCTATTGAAGGAAAGAACCAAGAGAAGAAGAAATGAGCAGCAAAAATTTTAGACACATAAATGTAATTCCTTTGCTTATAGATTTTGCCTTGGATCGGTTGATGGTATCAAATCACCAATTTGGTTGTCAAACTCAACCAATTTGCTAATGAAAACCTCAAACGCAATTACTTTTACAGATAAACAAGTAATTTATTAAAGTAGTGTGAGTGGAAATTTTATTCCCGAGCGTAATTTTGGAATAATGGTGAACTTGGACGGCACACCTCCACTGCTAATATTATTATTATGTGCTGCTGATGAAAATTCTCTCCAAAGTACTAATCATTATGCACTAGGTACAACCGTTTGAAGGCAGATATTTTCAGACAAAATATAGTTATATTGATATAAAGAAACAAGTGAATGGTTTTGAGTCTTTGAAAACAAAGAAGAAAAAAGAAACGTTTGAAGTAAAAATTAATAAAGAGCAACTATACAGTGGGTAATGCCACACAACTTTTATGAATGAAAAGTTGAGATCAACAATCTTCGGATACTCTTAGACATCCCACTCTGTTATAAAATCTTGGGCACTTTTAAACAATATCCCTTAGTTGTATACCAATCAACTGTAATAATTAGAATACAATTTTTATAACCTTCGAGAGCAAGAAATTATCAAGTTGCAAAATTTTCAATTAAAGCAATGAAAGAGAAGAGCATATCATTTTAACTGAATTAAGCTTCGTTTATTTCATCTGGTCCATGCTGCTTTCAAGGACTTGGGAAATAAACATAGAATATCAACGCATGAAACGTCATGCAGGGAAAATGAATACATATCAGAAAGAAAAGGAGAACACTTGTCCATGCATACACACCTATTTTAATGCAGTATACATAACTGGACTTTATTAACTCGAGTGTCTTAAAATGTATAATAAATGCTTAAAGATTGTTTTTCTGCATGTTATATCGGTGTACCCATATACAAACGAATGCTTATAAAAGGAAGAAGGTAAGTAATACTCCACACTCAAAAGGAT
The DNA here is from genome assembly GCA_019426215.1 of Buddleja alternifolia. Classification (NCBI taxonomy): domain Eukaryota; kingdom Viridiplantae; phylum Streptophyta; class Magnoliopsida; order Lamiales; family Scrophulariaceae; genus Buddleja; species Buddleja alternifolia. The sequence continues at coordinate 21,208,149 of CM033404.1, read as the reverse complement.
GAACCACTTGAGCACCAGAGTAATTTGCACGCATTAAATGAAAAAAAAGAAAGATATTTGAGCTCAATGTAGTGATAAAGCATATGATATGAGACCCAGTCTTTTCCTTCTTGTGATTCTCCTCAATTTCTATGTTTTTTGAAAATTTTGATAAAGAATGGAACTCTCTCTTCAACTTAGGGACGTCGTGGAGGGAGACATTCTTTTTCACCCTTAATTTCTCCAGAGGGATATGAAAAGTTTAGTTTTGGATGAGGAGTAGCCCTTATTGTTTTCTTGCCAAGTGAGGACTACCCTACTATGGTAGTAATGGACTAATCACTAGTGCAGCCAAGGGCCTTACAGTTTTCTATCTAAATTCAGAAGATTCTTCTCTACGTTAAGTTAAACCTGGTCCCACATTTTCTGTTTTCTAACCTTCACTAGTATCAGCTACTGCACTATCTAAACTCCTAAAACCCTCATATTTACTATATTAGCGTCTCATACTATCTTAAGCATGAAGTGCTCATCCATGGGAACAACTCTACGGCTCTGTATTATCATTGGAGGAGAGATATAAGAGCTTAAGCGTGAAATGCATATCCATAGGGAAAATATGGTTCTCTATTTCATGTCGACATAGTGACAGGTGAGACCTTGAAGTAAACTCCTAACTTTGGTTGAGATATGCAAGATGTGTGTTCAATTATTTCCACTTCTTCACCCATCGCTTTGATGTTTATGAATGGACGGTCCAGAAGGTTAATTATATAGACGAGAAATCTATGGTATCAGCATTATCTCAGCCTTATTTGCATGATGGTCTAGAGTAAACATTAGAGTCAAATATATTATTGGTTTGCATAAGGAAAAAGAAATTAAATTTGGGTTCTTAATTACTTAAATATCACCACCAGTTTAATGTTCTTTTTGTTTCATAACTATTAACATATTCATCCATATCAATGTTTCATGTCTAAAAAGAGGAATCAGAAAAGAGATGCTCTGTAAATCAATGTCATAAGATCACTGCCCACCAAACTATTGTCTTTCTTAGATACTTTGTCATAGCGATTAGCTAAGTAGGATAGGGAGGAACTAAATAAAAAATTATCTTAGTAGAAGATGGAAATCAAACAACTCCAGATTGGAAAAACATCATGCCAGAAAGATATGACAATCAAGTTGCGGGATGACTCAGAAAAATAGGTATTGCTCGGGTATGCATATCTAGAGCATACAGAATAAACTACTCCTTTGATCTGTGGCAGGGAAATTCCAAAATTAACCTATCATTTGAATATCGGGTTTAATGCAATTTACCTCCTCGTGAAATTCGAATATAGCAAAAAAGCCCCCCGTGAAAAAACAATAAGCAATTTACCTCCCCGTGAAAAAAATAATGAAGCACACTGGCTCCCTAAACATATTTAACCTAAATTCACCGATAAAAAGACCAAAATACCCTTACTTTTTAAAAATATTTACACTATATTTTTTATTTACATTTAATTTTTAATACTTCTATTTAATTTTTTATTTTTGTTTTTCATTCATCTTCTTCCCAATTCAACATTTTCCCAAAACCCTAACCTTAATTTACTTTTTCCTCAACTCTCCAATCTCCTCCAACATCCATCCCTCTACCAAACCATCCACTGCCCAAGTCGTCGTTGCCGTCGCCGTCGCTGCCTCCACCCACCGCGACCGCCCCCACCGAAACCACAATCGCTGGCGGCTGCTGAACACTCCAGATCCGCCATTGACCTGCCATCGCCATCGGCTTATTAAATCTGTAAATCAGGCGACGACGAAGGCTGCTTAGAGGTAAGGCGATGGCGGCAGCGACAAGCCCTTCTTGAAGCTCCTTCATCGTCTCCGAAATTCCATCTTCTCCTTCTTTGAGTTTCTGAGGATTTTGGTTGTGGAGGCTGTAGAGAATTTTGGAACTTGGAAGGTGACGGATGGGGATTGAGAAAGTTGGGTGGGTGGTGAGGAGTCGGTGGCGGCAGGGATGGCTGGGGAGAATGAGCTGTAAAAAAAAAAAAATATATATATATATATATATATGGTAATATGTATTTATATGTAAATCTTGAATATATATATAAATATATAAATACCATATTATATATATAAATATATAAATCTGGTATATATATATATATATATATATACAGGTATATGTTTAAGAATCTATATCAATTTATAATTAATAAAATATATAATATAAATATAAATATAAGAAGTATAAACATATATTTCATATATATATATACAAAAATATAGATACATATTATATATATATAATAAATTAAAATTATATATATATATAATAAATTAAAATTATATATATATATAATAAATTAAAATTATATATATATATAATAAATTAAAATTATATATATATATAATAAATTAAAATTATATATATATATAATAAATTAAAATTATATATATATATATATATAATAAATTAAAATTATATATATATATATATATAATAAATTAAAATTATAAAATATATTTAATAATGAAAATTTAAAATTATATTATAAATATATATAAAAGGATAAATCTTGACCATTCATCCCTATTAAGATGAATGGTTGCTATTAATTGATTAAATAATAATTATGTATTTAATCTCATCCGTTGGTTTTAGTCAATTAAATCCAATGGTTGTTAAATAGGGGCAAAATTGTCTTATGAAGATGAAAATATCATAACCACATGCAAAATGCGAGAGTGAGGCGCGTGGGGAGCTAAAGTGCCTCATTGTTTTTTTCACGGGGAGGTAAATTGCTTATTGTTTTTTCACAGAGGGCTTTTTTATTATATACGAATTTCACAGGGAGTTAAATTGCATTAAACCCTTTTAATATCTTTTTCAGTGTCATATTTCATGCGGTGCTTGACAAGGATTATTTGCTGCGAGTGTTGAGGGTAAATTCAAATCCCAGAATTTCAACTACCACAAAAACGCCACCTATACTGAAACTAAACCCCTCACTTGTGGACAGAAGCAGCAGAATAAGAATCACTTCATTGCTATTATGTGGGAAGGCTCACAAATTAGAGCGACAGACATTATTCCATGGTTACAGGGGGGTGCTGGAGAATGTCTAGGAGAAACTAGGTACAGAAAATAGATAATAAGCGCAAGAACCAAAACCCAGATAACAAGCTTTTCAGAACATAATGGAATTGCAAATTAATAAAATCATGTAAAAAATAAAGAGTCGCATAATTTCCCTTACCAGTGAAGATGACAATGCCATCAGCTGCTATCCTTGCTAATTCAGGAAGGGTCCTGTTGAGATACTTTGGGGACAAGTAATCCAATGAATCAGAGACAATCACAAGAGGAAATGATTTTGCCCTGTAGGGAAGAGGAAATTTGATATCAGCCACACGAACAAGGCCTCTGTGCACCAGTCTCTTGCATGTAATGTCAGCATCCTCTACATCATATGGTTCCACACCCCAAGCTTCAGTGTCCTCCTCTCTTATCAATCTGGAAACAACAGAACAAGTGTCTGGACCAACATGCAACACCTTGTGCATGCTATCGCCATATGCTTTTTTAAGAATTGGAATGGTACGTTGAACTTCAAACGTACATGAAAAGTCACCTGCACAACATAGTCAAAGATTTAGATGTCTGCATGTCCATCAACAATTTTATTTTATTTTTGCCATTAGATAGTGATAACCAATGCACGTATCTCGATGGCAAGTCAGTTTATGATATAAAAGGTATGGAAAATTACACACAGACCCCCTAACTTATTGTGTAATTACCACCTGCCCTCACTTATTGAAAATTACCAAAAACACCCCCTCAAGGGTTCTATTTGTAAGGTTTACAGGTGTAAGCATTTTTAAACATACAGGGGGCGTAATTGTAAGAAATCCTCAACATGAGGGGGGGTGTTGGTAATTTCAAATAAATGAGGAGGGGGGGGGGGGGGGGGGGTTGGTAATCACATAATGAGGGGATCTGAGTGTAATTTTCCCTAAAAAGGTATAAGTATACTACTTTGTATTATGTGTTTTCAGAAATCAATTTGCTGGTTCATGAAGTTTAAGTTTATATAAGATCAATGAAGCCCTTGCATTTTAGTTTGCTTTTTCTAGATAACTTATTGTCTTTTGAATACAGTATCTTTGATGAATTTGCCACTGGCGTCATTGTCCCACATCAGTACATTTTATTATAAATCACACCAGACCAGACAAAATAAAGGTTAATGAGGGTATCAGAAAAATAAGCCAAGTCGTCCTAACCAAAGAAGTTGGTTAGTAAGACATGTCAAATGGAGCATCTGAGCTTGAAAATGTGATAAATATCTGAGTGTATAAAACAGATACTGAGCAATTCTTCTGTAGAAGACACTCTCCATGGAAGCTTTAAAATTCAGATTAGAAGTTCCATCAAACAAAGGGGAAGAAGAGGAGATAGATCATGCCAATGCATTCTGCACGAGACTAGGAACAACAAATTTAGCATGACAAGGAAGCCAGCTAGTATAATGGATATGCAAATCAGTAACTGAATGACTTCAAACTGAAAGATTGTTATGCTATTAACTATTTTCATATTAAATCTTCATTACAAGGTATCCTAAAACTATGCTAGGCCAAAAAATTATGTGTATGCAAGATAACCGGCCAAAATATAATTGCAGTATATGCCCATAGAAGGAAGCAGGATGTATTTATCAAGATTAGTGAAAAACAAAACAGGAACAGCTATTATTATAAAAATTTATAAGGATACAACAAAAATACTAATCTTCTATATAGGCAATCTATACTAAATAAATTTTCCCTTTGAAAATACCAGCAATTTGCAACTATGCAAAAGTCCTTTAATCTTTTAGGGAAATTTATATTCCTTAAACATTCATTACGGTATATGTCATGAATTTCTGAGCGATTGTTGAAAAAGTGTTAATGTAATTCTATATTATGATCCTTGAGAATAGAGGCCACAAATGTGGTATTTTCGAGAAAGAAAAAGAATTGATGAAGGAGGGCAATATATCTTGATGGACAAAAATATATGAAGTTGCTTAATCTCCAATAGAGAATAGTCAAAGAAAGGTTTGAAACTAGCATTACGTTTTGCTTAGTTAAGAAACATTCATTGAGCCATTATGTGTTCCGCAATAAACTTTTTGGGAGGCTTTATGTGGTTAGAAATTTTCAATAAACAATCATTAGACATATTTAATAAATAGACTAAGGGCATGACAACCAAATCCAATGATTTAAAGGTTTGAAGTCATGTAAAGTTTGTGCGAGTTCTTAGTGCTTGGGAGATAAATAATCATGATTTTGGACTAACAAGAGGATGATCGGGCATATGCTGCAGCTTCATGATAACTACCATGTTACACAACACATTTGGCTACCTATTTAATCACCGAATGTCTAAATCAAGAATTCCCTATCTGCAGAATAAACACAATTATGCAACCAAAACAGGTTCCTCTTTGACCTCAATGAATAAGACAAAGGTTTTCCCATTACTCTCCACTTTTACAATGTACAATGCACGCGCCAACATGAGATAGATCATACAGAAATTACACCAAGAAACAATTCCAAGGAGACCAATTGAAGAAACTAGATAATATCCATGAAAAGTATGCAAATATTTTTACCTTCCACACGAGCAGCTGTACGAGTTCCAAATGTACCTAGCAATCAAACTATTGCCATCAGTCAAAGCAGTATAAGATTGTGATAGCACTCACATCCATGAGGGAACAACAAAAGGCTAGATGAAAAAAGTGGTTCCTTTTGTGGTAATAGTATAAAAATGGAGCAACCAGCTAAAAGTGTCATAAATATGAGACTTTGATCTTCAGAAATAATATCAATGGTTCTTCATTGATCTTTGAGAGTCTTTGATCTCCTTTGTGTAACAAGTTAGACAAATAATTAAAGAATCAACCTGAAAATTTCACATCTCACATCTATCCACAGATATAAGAGCAACACTAACACTCGGTGACTCCAGAATGCAGACAATCTAAGGCAATAGCAAATAGGAAACATAAATTTTATTGTAGGAAATCAGTTTATAGTAAATTAATTTATTACTTCTTTAGACATTACTTGTTATACATTCACTGAATATCTTAAGAGGTCATCCATTAATCAAATCCATTTCAAATAACAGTAAAAGCAAATAAATGATTCACTGAACTTCTTACTCAACAACAGATTAGCAGCAAAGTAATTATCCAAAAAAGAGGTGAAATAATCGAACCTTGGCCACGATAGAAATAAACAATGACAAAGAATCCTCCCTGCAAAATTGACATTTAAAATGTATAATCAGAACATTACAAATAAGAGGTCGACTAAGATTCATGCTCGACCATCACAATTTCTGCATTCTTATCCACAAGATATTATGAATCACTACAGCACAAATAAATCACAAAAACAAAAAACTACAAATAAAAAAGAGAAGAAAAGAAATAGTGAGCAGTAAAATATTATATTACAAGAACGAGGAGTGCAATGAGTAAGTAAGGGGGAGAGGCGGATCTTGAACGGAAGGATGATTGAAACGGAGCTGTTCCACTCTCTGATATACGCCGAGAAGGATTTACTGGCCTTCTTGACGTCGCCATTCTTCTCAAATCAAAACACCGCTGATTTACCTACCTACCTAAATTGGAAATGTACCCTGGAAATGGAGCCAAAATGAAAAAACTAGCGTTGATGAATCTTGAAATACTCAAGAATGGAATGAATGTGAGAGAGAGAGCGGATTCATTGATGATGATACGTAAATCTTGTGTATCTATCTATCGACGGAAAATGGGGAATAATGTGTTTGTGTGCCTATTCTGTTCTGTTCTGTTCTAGATTGGGTGTAAATTGTAACAGTGGAGATTGGGAAAATGACGTGTGGGAGAAAGCGTTTAATGGTCATTTGGCGCGTTAGGATCCAACTGTTTTGGCCTCCCACTAGTGCCCCCATCTTACTTGGGATTTATTTCTTTGTTACTTGTTTTAGTTATATATGTTGCGGTTTTTTTTTTTTTTTTGAAAAAAAAACCTCTAATTCAAAATCAAATTTTGTTCGAGCTTCCCAACCCTTGTAAAAAGTGTTGTGATTCAATCTAGCGAAAAAAAAATTATACGAATCACACCAGAGATCGGATCAAGGGTTTCGTGATATGTTTTCGCAACAAGAAAAATAAATCGAGAGGATAATCTAATTATGTAACGAACTGGAAATCAGATGTGAATTGGGAACGAGAACTGTGGAGAAAAGATACATAAATTAGAGAAATTGAGTTGAGAGAATTCAGAAATTTACTAGGTTTTTCATTAATGATTAAAAAAGCTTATAACTCTGAATTTAAAGCAAAACAACTGAAAAAGGAAAATATCTAATTATGGTAAAAGGAATAATCTCTGACAAATGACGTCTGGCAACATTTAGCAGTTGAGTTTGTTGTGCTACGTGGCATATTCTGATGGGGTAGCACATTTCTTGTTAATTGCAGGCGGAGGTGCGTGTGAGTGAATCAGGGCCATAGAATGATTGAGTGCGTAGATGGAGCAAATCTGTTTTGGTAGGAATGATGAGGCGTCGTTTGAATGGTTATGTGGCGGGTTCTTAAGCTGCCAACGCATTATTGAAATGTCGGTGTTTGATGTTGAATCTTCATAATTAATCTGATGGTTAGGGTCTTCTTTAATGATTGAACAGTTGAATTTTGTTGGGGTTGAATCTTCAAACAATTTTAGGGTTAAGGTCATGACATTGCCCCCTTATTGAGACGATCCTTGTCCCCAAGGATCAAATTGGGGAAATTTCTTCTTGATGTAAGATAAATCTTCCCAGGTGGCGCTTTTCGGTCTAGAGTAAGCCCATTGAACCAGGACTTGTGCTGTGGCAGTGTTGTTTCGAGGTATGATACGTTTTGATAGAATAGCAGTTGGGTAAATGTGAGACTGACCATCTCCGTTAGTTGCATGGAGTTGAGTGGAAGGTGAATGGTGGTATCCGAGCTAGTTCTTGAGTAGGGAAACATGGAAAACAGGGTGGATTTGGCTTTTAGCAGGGAAGTCCAGTTTGTATGCTACAGTACCAATCTTTTGTGAAATGGGATAAGGACCATGATATTAAGGTGCAAGTTTAAGGTTTTTTCTGAGTGATTGTGAGTTTTGACAGTAGGGTTGTAGCTTAAGGTAAACTTGATCTCCAATCTAAAAACTCCTTTTTGTTCTTCCTCTATCAGCATATAGTTTCATCCTTTGTTGTGCATGCTTTAGATTTTCCTTCAGTAACTGATTGATTTTGCTGTGTTCTTGTATCATATTTGTTGTTGTGGTGTTATTAGTGTGTGCATAGTGGCCAAGTGTAATGTGTAAAGGTGAAAAACCATAGAGTGCTTAGAATGGGGTGATTTTTAGGATAGAAAGAAAATTAGAATTGTACCAGAATTCAGTTAAAGGTAACCATTTGTTCTACTGTGAAAGTTTCATATGACATATACATCTTAAATAAGAATCAAGACACTGATTAACTCATTCTGATGGACCATCAGATTGAGGATGGTAGGCTAATGTCATGTCTAAGGTAGTCCCTAACAACTTAAAGAGTGATTTCCAAAAATTACTAGTGAATACCCTATCTCTATCAGAATAATACTAACTGGAAGACCATGTAACTTGTAAATGTGACCAAAAAATAATTTGCTAAAATTTCAGAAGTGTAAGCTACATTTTCATGTTTACTCCTCCGACAAATGTCACAACCTTGAACCCATTTAATGATATCAGTTTTTAGCCCTGGCCAGAAAAATAAAGATTTAACTCTATGATAAGTACCTGTAATTCCTGAATGACCTCCTAAAGCAGAGTCATGCATCAACTGTATAATTGTCTCCCTCAGGGTTCCACAGTTCCCAATACAAATCCTATTCTTGTTCCTTAACAACCCAGAGGTGTAAGTATACTCTGGAAATGTCTCCTTATCTAATGACAGTGCCTATATAATGTCGCTGTAGTGTTTGTCATCAATGTAATTATCTTGTACCTCAACTATCCATGATGGGATGGACATGGATATGGCTGCACATAGTGAGTCAGGATGCTCCCTCCTTGAGAGTGCATCAGCAGCCCTATTTTCAGTGCCCTTCTTGTAGTGAACTTCATAGTCATGGCCCAGTAGCTTGGCTACCCATTTCTGTTGTAACATAGAGTCAACTTTCTGGTCTAATATGTGTCTCAAGCTCTTTTGGTCAGTCCTGATGATAAAGTGATGCCCTTGTAGGTAGTGTCTCCATTTATTAACTGCTATTAGTATAGCTAGGAACTCCTTCCCATAAGTAGATGGAGCTTGGTTTTTAATGCCTAATGCCTTACTAAGATATGCAATAGGCCTTTTTTTGTTGCATTAACACTACCCCACTCCCTTTTCAGAAGCATCAATTTCAATCTCAAATGGTTTGGAAAAATCAGGTAAGACTAAAACAGGGGCTGATATCATGGCTTATTTCAGGGTTTCAGAGGCTTGGGGTTCAGTGAGGGGTTTACTGACAAGACCATATCCCTTAATAAACTTTCTATAGTACCCTGTCAACCTTAAGAATCCTCTTAAGGATTTGACAGAGGTGGTTTTGGCCAAGTCACCATTTCTTTAATTTTAGAAGGATTAGTGCCTAGCCCCTAGAATGAGATCAAGTGACCCAAATATTCAATCACAGTTTGTCCAAAACTATACTTGCTCATCTTAGCATACGATTTGTGGTCTCTCAGAAAGTGTAAAATCTCTCTAAGATAGATGTGTAAGATAAGCTTCCAAGTTTGACTATAGACCAAAATGTCGTCAAAAAACAAAAAACAAAAAAAAAACTAAAACAGTTTTCCTTAGTTGTTTCTAAAAAACTTTGTTCATAAGAGCTTGAAAGGTAGAAGGGGCACTACAAAGCCTAAATGGCATGACTAAAATCTCATAGTAGCCTTGGTGAGTTACAAAGCTTGTTTTAAATATATCCCTCTCTTTCATCTTAATTTGGAAGTAACCTGACCTTAAACAAGTTTTTGAGAAAAATTTAGCATTGTGAGGCTCATCTAACAGCTCATCAATGATTGGTATTGGAAAATTGTGTTTGACAGTGAGGCTATTGAGGTACCTATAATCAATACATAGCATCCAACTCCCATTTTTCTTCTTGACTAGAAGAACTGGGGAGGCAAAAGGGATTTGGCTGGGTCTGATGATCCCAGACTCAAGCATCCCTTGACAATTTTCTCTATTTTAGATTTTTGGGCATAGGGATATCTGTATGGGAACTATTTTGATGGTCCCAAGTGGCATACGAAAGGGTCTAGAAAGGGGGAGGGGGTTGAATAGACCCTGAAGTCTTTTTCGACTTTTAAAAAATTCGTATCACTTTTGAAGATTTTGAACGCTTAGTAAGCTGAGCGCTAGGTCAGGCGTTTAAGGATTAGATAACTTAGACTTAATGATTTCAACAATTACCAAAGTAGGGTAACATTTCAATCGCTCAATCAGGATCAACACAGTGGAAATGATTTTGAAGCTTAGCGTTCTCCTTTGCCAATTAATCGCTTAACCAATTTAATGCTTTTTTCAAAGATATAATATGAAGATGCAAAGTAAAGCAATAAAGCAGTAAATAACACAAGAAATTGTAAGGTTCATTGGGTGATGTAATCCCAGCTATGTCCTTCTTCTCCTTTGCACTTGGAGGAATTCACTAGATTGATTATCGAAGGATCACACAAAGGCTTCTACAAAATAGATGAAAGAAAAGATGATCTTGAGCTCCTTGATCATACAGACTTCAGCTCCAATAAAGACCTTCTTCAACAAGCTTCTCTCACACAGAAATGCTGCTTGTAGAATCAACAACTTTTTCACTCAAGTGAAAGAGGTTGAGGGTTTTGTCAAGGGTTTGTTTGATGTTGGGAAGTTCAAACAACTTGGAATATCTCAATAGGAATTCTAGTGTTTTTCTTTATAGAGGTTTGAGATATCTTTGACTGTTTTTGGAATGTGTATAAAAAGCTTGAGAGGATTTTTGGCTATGGAGTTTATAAGTTTTTCTCTCAAATAATTTCAGCCAGTGTTTTAAAAGGCAAAGGCGCGGGGCGGGGCATAAGCCCCGAGAATTTTGCTTTTATAGTATTAAAAAAATATAATATAATGTTAAGAATTAGTCTAAATTAGCGAAAAATTATAAAATTGAAGGATAAAATTAAGTAAAAAAATAAGATGGAGAAAGTTAAAAATAATAATATATTCAACCATGCAAACTAAAAGTCCAAGCTCAACTCTTGCAAAAAACAATCAAGATAGACAAATAATTGTTTCAAATTCTAGCGTTACGCAAAAGAAAGATTTAAAATAATAGTTAACAAGCACTAATTTACTCAAGCACTATCAAAAGTCTCATCATTAAGATCATTATCTTGATCTTCGGCTCTCAATACTGGAGCATTATGTTGTGTTGCTCTTGCAGCTTATATTTTTTTTAATGTTTGATTTAATTAATTGAATAAGTGGGCCATGAGTTTTTACTAAAAGAATAAAACATGTAAAAAGTCAAAGTGGGTTTTAGATTGGAATTAGAAAAAAAATCAATTTAGGCCTAAAATCATATTGTATGGATATGAAATACATTGGGCGTACGCCCAAAGACTGGGTGCGTTTTCTCTAGAGGCGTATGCCCCAATTGATTGGGTGTACGCCCATGAGGGGTTACACACCCCTCCTTTTGCCCCGGGCATTTCAGCAAAGCCCCACCCTGGGCGCGCTCCGAGACTGCCTTTTGAATAATGATTTCAGCAAAGTTTAGACCCTTTTCTTGTGCATGTACATGTGTAATTAGGGTTTGCTGGAGGGTACTATTTATAGAGGCTTTTTGGAATTTGTCCGTTGGACACATGTAGGCGCGTGTCTCTCACGCAGCGCGTTAAACAGTCCTTTTTTTTAACATTCCTGAAATTCTGCTGGTTCTGATTGGACAAGAGCAGGTTTTGAACTCTAATTTCTTACAATCTAGTCAAAAGGTGGCTTGTCCACAATTCATAATAGCTTATCACATTTAATGCACTTATCTGACATTTAATGCATTTGAATTTATTTTCCGTTGGAAATAACCGTCTGTTGATGAGTCCTCCATGACTTGAGAATTTATTTCTGGTGAATCTGATCCTTAATTGCTTGAGTATTTTGAGCGCTTGATTTAACAACCCTGAAACAGTCCTTTAGCATTTGACAGACGCTAAGAACAAATCTTCATCTTTACTTGACTTCAGATGCTGATCTTCAACTTCATCTTTGATAGACTCGCATAGAATTCTATCAGCGACTCTGTATCAAATACTTAGAGGGTGTTTGCCTAAGCTTATCCAAAACATCTTATAAGCTTCTACATCTTATAAGATGTTTAAAAAAAGGTGGAGGTGAGTTACTTTTTTAAAAACAGCTTATAAGATCCAAATAACTTATTTTTTAGTTTTATAAGCTGTTTTTAAAAAAAATTTACCAAACAAATTTATAGAGCTTATAAGCTCTAAAACATCTTATAAGATGTTTAGAGGAGCTTATAAGTTTAGCCAAACACTCTCTTAGTCTAAAATCTATAAAGATAAATATTACATGCCTAACAAACTAACAAACTTTTAAACGTTTATACAATATTTCTATGAAAACATATACTTACATTCTTTTTGGGGTCTAACATAAAGTCCTATTCTTGTCATCATTGAAACATCTAACATGAAATTTCCTAACAATTTCCCCCTTTTTGATGATGTCAAGACCTTAACTCTTGCAACTCTTTTATAGATTAAGAGTTTAAAGAAAAGCCCAAAATAAATATAAGTTAGCGTTAGAAAGTTAGATAAGTTAGCTAATGTTAGATTAGCCTCAACTAGATGTTTCAGCGATAAATCACATTCATATATATGGAATTAAGAGAGTACATGATTTATGCTGAAAAGGTAAAAAGGCGACATCATACATAAAGAAATAAAAGTTAAAAAATAAAACAAGAAAATCATTTTCTTTGTCGCTTCTTGGAAGCCTCTTCTTCCTGGAGAATTTAATTTGCTAGATCCATAAGGACTTGGTTGATGTCTATCATTGTTGTATGATAGACTTCATTGTAGTCCTCGCTTTTTCTTTTAGTGCTTAGATTCAACTCCAGTAGCCTTTCCACCCATTCCCTTGGAGGGATCCCGAGTGTTCTGATTAAATCATGGTAAATGTCCTGCATTCGGTCATTGGATGGTTTCAAATTTAGAGGTCTTCTCAGCGGTGCTGCGTATGGATGAAAACCCATACCTTCTAAAAACTCAACATCAAGATCCGGAAGCCTATGCCAGCCTTGAAAGTATCTTGGCTTATGCTTCTTAGTGAGCATCTTCTTTAGACTCACTATCTCTTCAAATATGGAGCGCCAATTTTTGTTGTCTGTTTTGGATATTAGCTCCAGTGAGAATTTTCCTTTGACCTTGGATTCTTGATGCTTTTTTTTTTCTCTTCCCCCTTCTTGGCATCATTAAGGGAAGATTTCAAACTTGTGATATCTTGCCGCAACAACCTAACTTCATCAACAAGGAGATCGACTTGTTCAGCGATACTCTGGGCAACAGAATTGGAAGTATTATGTCTTTCAGTATCTGCTGAAGCATTCTGAGCTAAGTGGGGATTGAACTCCTCAGAGAGGCCAGTGATCAGCGGTACCATGTGATCCAGTATTACTGAATTACTCTTGGCTGTAGCGTTTGCAATATCACGGCTTCGAGTGTCAGAGACTAACTTGATATGCAAATCATCATTATCGAGCATCTTTGAACAGGAACCCTCTATGGTGTTTAGCGAGTTCCAAACGGCTCGTCTAAAATCTCTTTCCTCCTAATCACTTTCTGAGTCTGAGTCAGATGAAGAAGAATGCTCTGGGGATGGAATAAGTCCATACGAGCTTAAAACGGCAGCATTTCCTTTAGATTTATCTCTGATGAAGGGAAGGGCTCTTCAGCTTTCTCGGCCATTTCAGCGTGTACTTCTTCTATCGCTAAATCAAGAGATTGAGTCGCTTTCTCAATCTGAACATCTTGTTCAACAACGGGCGTATCAACCACTGTAGTGCTGGGGGCTTCTATCATCTGAATATCAGCGTTTGTAACTTCAGCGTCTGCAACAGTAGGATCCTGCCCTGCTTCAACTTCTGTGATCTCCACAGGAATATCTCTTTTCACCGGCACAACCCAAAATGGGCCAATTGCCTCCATAACATGCCTTGGACTTTGATAAAATGTTCTCGGAATAAACATCACAACATCTTCGTGTGCTTCAGTACTCAACACTAGATCAGCGTCTTCCGGGAACTCTACTCCAGTAGTGTATAGAGTTTTGTAGTCCATCAAAAACTGCATGAGCACTTGGGCTTGCGCCTAATCCATTGGCCTGATTAGAGAAATGAACTTGGCTACTCGGAAGTTATGTTCACAAAATAAGATGGGATGCAAGTTGTACCCATGGAAGTCACTAAAACCGAAGTGTTGGTTGAAAGTGATATCCAGTGATTGGGCGTTCTCAACAATCGCTCGTCTTTCACGGTGAAATTCTACAAAATCATTGATCAACTGCACTGGGGCTGCGTGAGGTCCTGCAAGGGCATTACGCTTGCTTGTGGAAGCAACTTCATTTAAATCAATCTGGAGTCGCTGAGCGAAATTTAACTCATAGCCCCTTGACCGATTTGTCTAAGTTGGTCTCTGATGTAGCTTTCCATGCCTCTTCGAAAGTATGGTAAATCGTTGATAGGATCTACATGCGACTCGCGCCTATGCAACAAAAACAAGGCATATTCACTATGCCTATACTCTATTCCAAAGTTGAAAACCCATCTGGATGTATCCATTATCTAATGTTTTCCTAGAGTTTCAGCCAGTTCAGTATCAATCTTTGTATCGAACAATTTCTTGAATCGTTGTTTCTCTTCTACATAATTTTCTGCCCAAACTCTGGCAAGGAACTCTCGAGCTTCATCCTCAATCCAAAAGTTGATAGGGTTAGGGTGATCTTGAAGCATGGCACCCTTTCCCTTCCATAGTTGCAACGGCTTCTTGGAAGACTGGTTGGCTTCAGAATGAACAACCTTGAGGAGCACTGAATAACCCATCTTGTTCAGCTGTTCTTCATCTGGATTCTTTCCCCAATCTCCCATATGAGGATTCCTTATCTGGACATAAGTTCGGCAGAATGGATAATTACGTTCCATGCTTTTGCCGACTTCTTGAAAGCGTTTGCTCTCGAACTCTTCCAGATCCTTTTGTGGAGTTTCCAAGTACTCCAAGCGAGCAATGATCTCTTTCATCGTAATGACTCTGCTGTTTGCAAGCGTTTCAAATATGATGGACTTTTGAGGGTCTGAAAGAGATGGATTGTGGAGTGTAGTCTGAATGTTGAGCTCCATATCAATTAATTGCCTACACATAGTTTCTCTCCAGGCATAATAGAACTCCAAGTCTTTAGTATAGCCTCTGAGAAAGAAATTGACCGCTTGAGGAGGAGGACCAGTTGGTGTGGGGATAATCTCGGCCACTTCTGTTGACCGCTTAGCATCCACAGTAGCTTCTTTGGCTGGTGAGATTTCAGTGTCTGGAAGGACATTGTCTAACTCTCTAGCGATTTCCACCACTATTGATAAATCAACGTCCAAATCTAGGTCTGCCTTTGAATGGGGAGGTGCATCAACAACCTGTACACTTTGAGCTGACACATGCAAGCGTTGAGAATCACAATAGATTTCTACTAGGTAGAATTGAGATATAAAAGACATAAACGCTTACCTTAAGGACTATCTTCGACTATAGTAGTCGCTTTATCTATAGGAACTTCTATTTCCATAGCCTCTGGCTCCGGGACTTCTTCAACTGCAAGGGGTAAAGAAATGAGGGGATCAACACGTATAGGAATATTGAATCCTTCTAATAAATTCAGAACATACTTTATATTCTCTATAGGCTGAAAGACAATTTATCCTAGCGTTAAATGAAAAACACAAGGAAAGGATACAATACGTTGTTTAATACAAGTACTTACCCCGATCACTAGCTAACTCTGTTGAGAGAGCTTCAGGAACGGGCTCTGCAATAGGATTAGCAATTGGTTCAGAAGGTGGAGGAAGAGGTGGAACACTAGAAGATTCTTCAAGCGCTGGTTCTTCTGGGACGCTTGTAGAACTTCTGGGAGTGGACTAGGGCATGCGCTTACGAGCAAGCGGCACTTCCACGTCTTCTGCTTCTTCCATCTCTGGAGAAATGGTAGTCACTGGAGGAGGAGAAGGGGTTTTTGCTGGGGGAAGGGAAGGACACTTTTCCTTCTTCTTCTCTTTCTTTTCTTTCTTGCCTTTCTTTTGTTTCTTCGTTGGCTGGGATGGCTCAGTGACTTTCACAGCAACCTTTCTCTTGGGTCGCTTAACAACAACTTCTTGTGGCTCATCTGATGAGGAAGAACTTGCTTGATCCTCATCATCACCACAGACTTGACCTTCACCTTCAGTAGGGCCCTCGGCTAAGAAACGCTCGCGCTCCTCTTTTGGAATCGCTGCACCACCGCGACGCTTGGGGTGTAGCAACTCTCCGATCATTTTTTTACCGTAAAACTTAGTAGCCGACACTTTGGATCCCTTGGATGTAGCGAATCCAGAAGCGCTTAAAAGAAAACTTAACAAAATCCCATAAGGCTTGGGATTGACAGATTCTTGCATCGCTGCTTTGAAGCGATTGAAAACATATAGTGCCCAGTTGACCTTCATCCTGGTCAACACTGTGATCATCATCTGAAATTGTATAATCGATTGAACCATTTCTGCACTCTATCATCTTTGCACAGATGTCAGCCAAAATGACATACTCACCCTTCATGTCATTTTTCTTGAAATTCGACTTGTATTCCACATCTGCTTCATCACAGTGGACAGTTTCCCATACTTTTGTAGAAGCACCCATGGCCACTTCTTCCAGCTCGCATCCCTCGGACAGTAGTTGCAGAAGGTCGGCGATCAGTTTTGCAGTAAGAACAAATGAGGTTTCAAAAGTGGGAAAGGAACAAGTAATGGAGTTGCCGTTTGCAGAAATGACAGCATTCTTGAAGAAATATTTAACTTCATCCTCATGCAGAAAAGAATGAAAGGTCAGAAGGTTTTTCAGGCCAGATTCATCAATAAGAGCAAGAATTTCTCTCATCAAAAAGTTTTGGTTACCGAACAGGTATTCCCAGTTGAGAAGGAACACTGTGTTATAACCCATAGGTTTGGTGGCTTTTCCGGCAGTAGAAGAAGATGACTTTGGTGGCTCCATTGAAGAGTTTGAAGAACTTGTGAGGATAGAAAAAATAAAGCTTTTTGCCTTTAAATATAAGATGAACTTTTACAACAAGAGATTTTGGAAGTGATAAAGTTTTTCTGTAAAAATTCAAAGGGTTTATATAAATGTCAAAAAGTAACTCCTCAATTGTTTTGATTAGTGCCACGTGTAAAAGCAGTTAATTGGAAATCAAAGATATTGAATCTGGACTGTTTAATAATAAAGTCAGATGTACATAGGGTGAAAAAATAGGTTAACTTCTATAAATATAGACTTTGAAATCCGCAGTTACTTTTCAAAACCGTTTAAGTTTTTCTTTGAAATTTTCAGCATGAGATGCACGCGACTGTTAGTACACTGACACGTACCCAGGCAAGTACACATGCTGAACCGCCTATTTTGGATAGTGGTCAAAAACCATCAGTTTGATGTGATGGGGACGTGTGGGCATTTATCAAATCTTATCATTTGAACTTATCCACATGCTACCCTTTAGCGATGAAAGCAATGCATGTTTTTCAGAAATAGTTACTTAGCGTTTAAGTGGGAATTTACTTAATGCTAAAGTCTTGACTTAAATAAAGAACATTTAATCGCTTGTTTGGAGATAATAATTTTTATTTTATTTTATAAGCGATCAATCTTGTCATGCGTAAAGTAAACGCTAATGATTAATGCATAAGATTTTCAAATTCATTTTTGATCATAGTCGCTTACTAATTAAAATAAGTACAATTTTAAAGTTTCCCTTAAAATTGACAACTCATTTCAATTTGAAAAAATGCTTTAGACAAAATAATACAGGGGATTCCCGCTAAATTATATGTCTATAAAATATGATGCTTTATGATTAAGCGTTTAAATCAATCATACCTAGTTCACTTCTCAAAGTGAGAAAATGTTGTTCGTTTAGCGCTTTTGTGAAGATATCTGCCAATTGTTTGTCAGTTCCAATGAAATGCATGGAGATATCTTTCTTTTGAACGTGGTCACGCAAGAAATGGTAGCGAATGTCAATGTGTTTAGTTATAGAATGAAGGACTGGATTTGGGTCATAGCTAAAGCTTTTTGGTTATCACAATGGATTGGGGTAGGACCTAAGAGGATTCCATAATCTTTAAGTTGTTACCTCATCCAAAGGATTTGTGCACAACAGCTTCCAGCGGCTACGTACTCTGCCTCAGCGGTAGAAGTCGCAATGGGTTGTTGTTTCTTACTATGCCACGAAATCAATCTTTCACCTAGAAATTGATGTGTACCACTAGTATTTTTTCTATCTATTTTGCATCCTGCAAAAGCTGCGTCTGAATAACCAGTTAGTTCAAAAGGAGAGTCCCTTAGATACCATAAGCCCACATTTTGTGTGCCTTTTAGGTATTTAAGGATTCTCTTGGTACCAATTAAGTGTGACTCTCTTGGATTAGCTTGAAAGCGTGCAAACATGCATACTGAAAACATAATATCAGGTCTACTAGCGATAAGATAAAGAAGTGATCCAATGATACCTCTATAATTAGTGATATCAATTTTCTTCCCACTTTCATCTTTATCTAACTTAAGCGTTTGACACATTGGAATCTTTGAAGATGATGCATTTTTCATACCAAATTTCTTAATCATATCTCGTGTATACTTAGCTTGGTTAATAAATATGCCACTAGGGCGTTGTTTAACTTGTAATCCTAAGAAGAAAGTTAATTCATCCATCATGCTCATTTCAAATTGCATCATTTTCAAAAATTTCTCACACAATCGCTTATTAGTAGATCCGAATATAATATCATCAACATAAATTTGGACTAAGAGAATATCTTCATTATGAGTAATTTTAAATAACGCTGTATCAATGCTGCCTTTTGAAAAGCCTTTACCTATAAGGAAGATAAAGAGAGTGTTATACCATGCTCTTGGTGCTTGTTTAAGGCCATAGAGTGCCTTATCCAATTTGTAGACCATACTTTTGCCATGGTTGTTGATGAATCCTGGGGGTTGCTCCACGTATACTTCTTCTTGGAGTTTACCATTCAGGAAAGCACTCTTCATGTCCATTTGATACACTGTGAACTTGTTGAGTGCGGCAAACGCTATAAACATCCAAATCGCTTCTAGGCGGGCTACTAGGGCATAAGTCTCATCAAAATCAATACCCTCTTCTTGGCAATAACCCCGAGCGACTAGTCTGGCTTTGTTTCTTATAACAATACCATATTCATCCATTTTGTTCCTAAAAGTCCATCTAGTCCTAATAACTCCTTGGTGAGTTGGTCTTGGTACTAGCGTACAAACGTTACTTCTCTCAAATTAGTTAAGCTCCTCTTGCATAGCTTCTACCCAACTTGAATCACTGAGCGCTTCATCCACTTTCTTTAGTTTCATTTGAGATAGGCTAAAGGGTGCTCCAATATCTCCAATAACTAGTTTTGGTGGATGATCTCTAAGCCATTTTTGATCTGGTTGGAACGGGTTGAGAGACTCTTGATTATCAAATGCTTGTCCCTTTTGCGCAGTCGCTGCATCATTCACAATTCCAATCTGCTCTTGATGGCCATTCTCTTCATGAACATCAGTGTTTCTTACAATATCATCATTAGTAACCTCATGAGTAACCTTAGGATTGGGCACAAATATCTCATCATCCTCATCATCATTACTATCATCACCAAGATTGATTTGTGACGTTTGTTGGACAAGATCTTCCATTCCTACATTATCAACATTAACATTACTCGGTTCTTGGTTAGCATCATCAAACGCAACATGAATGGATTATTCAACCTTCGATTTGATCTTATTTAGGATGC
This sequence comes from Buddleja alternifolia, assembly GCA_019426215.1. Lineage (NCBI taxonomy): Eukaryota > Viridiplantae > Streptophyta > Magnoliopsida > Lamiales > Scrophulariaceae > Buddleja > Buddleja alternifolia. Next base: position 21,187,978 of record CM033404.1, on the reverse strand, counting down.
AAAAACTATTTTCATTCTTAGCATAGCCTAGAAAGATTCCCTCATCGGTTTTAGGGTCAAATGTCTTTAGATTGTGGGATCCATTGTTATGAATGAAACATTTTGAACCAAATACATAAAAATATGAAACGTTTGGCTTACGTCTCTTCCACAACTCATATGGAGTCTTTTCATGTTGCTTGTTGATCATACACCGGTTTTGAGTGTAGCAAGCGGTATTGATTGCTTCGGCCCAAAACCTTTGAGGCAGCTTGGACTCTGCTAACATTGTTCTAGCGGCTTTTTTAATTGTTCTGTCCCGTCGCTCAACCACTCCATTTTGTTGAGGTGTTATAGGCGCAAAATACTAATGAAGTATTCCAATATCTCTACAAAACTTCTCAACAATACGTTTAATAAATTCAGTTCCTCTATCGCTTCTAATTCTCATTACCTTTAGATCTTTTGAAGTTTGTAATTGACGAATTAGCGCTGTGAGCTTGACAATAGTTTCATCTATGGTATATAGCGATAGAAATCATCAACTATTACTAGCGAGTACTTTTAACCACTAACACTCATGATTTGAATAGGACCAAACAAATCTAGATGCAATAGTTCAAGAACTCTAAAAATAGATAGGTGAGGTTTCTTCTTAAAAGATGATTTAACTTGTTTACCCATTTGACATGCATCACATAAGCGATTTTTATGAAAGGAACCTTTGGGTAATCTCTCTACTAGATTTAGCGATATTAACTGAGAGATTGCCTTAAAGTTAAGATGATTCATTTTTCTATGCCATAACTAGCCCAATTCATTTTGACTTTTAGCAACAAAGCATGTAGGGTTGTTATCTATTGTTGAACCTCAATCTACCAAATAAACATTGTTTGTTCTTTCTCCTCTTAATTTAGTAGATTTAGTCTTAGCATCATTAATATAGGAATAGTTGCTTGAAACTTTAACTTCAAAGCCTTTATCAAAAAATTGATTTATGCTTAATAAATTATGCTTAAGACCCTCAACATAGTATACATCACTTATCATGATGTTCCCCCTGTGCATGATACCTATACCTTTGGAGTTATCACCGAAAACAACTTGAGGACCATTGGTTGCACAATAGTTGACCAAGAGATCCTTTGAGCTAATCATGTGCCTTGACGACGCACTATCAATGTACTAAACTGAAGTATCGGTGTTGACTCTGTTGGGGAAAATTGATCAAATGCAGTGGAAAATGGAATTTTAAAATTTTTGTTTTTTCCCATGACAGGATCAATCCTGGGGTTTTAAATACACATATGTATGATAGGGTTTAATGAATTTTACCAGTTGTAGCGAAGTGGTTGAAAATTCCTACGAACTTGAATTCTTCAATTCTTCGGAAAAATTCTTCGGCTAAAAGCATGTTGATCCAAGCAGTCCAATTGTTTTGCCTCTAAATCGTCTCTTCGGAAAATACTTGATGGAAAAAATCTTCCTCCTTTTCTTGCTGAAGGGCGACGGCTAGAGAGAAGACCGGAGAGGAGTTCTTTTTCTTGTGGAGTTGTGTAATGCAACTTATGACCTAGGCTTATAACTAATGTGATATTTATATCACTTAAGTTATTACCTTGGACTAAACCAAGCCCATATTAACCTCCTAGTGGCCGCCCCTTTTAGGGCTTGGAGTGACACTTGGTGTATTAATATTGTGCTTAGTTCTAATATTTAATTAATTAACTTAATCCAATTAATTAATTCAATTAAATAATAGATAACTCATTTAATTAATATTATTTCTCCAAGAAATATTATATTAGTTAAATCATAAATAAATTATCTTATTTCTTCAAATAATTAATTCTATTTATTTAATTTTAAGTATCCAATATTTAAATATTACCACAAGAAATATTCCATTTTTCCATCAAATTTTCTTTTTTAAGTGTGACTCTTTAGGTTCATCTATATTTGGCAATGGGAGGGTTCCATTGAATATGGGAGGGTTCCATTGAATATGGGACCCACCTAGCCAGTCACGTGGTCCATATTTTAACCTAAATAAGATGAAATGATTAGATCATTTTTGCCTTTCCATTTGTAAATGCCGTGTAAATACAAACTCTTCGTTTCCTTATCCCGGATAAGTGAGAGTCATGGTTTTAGTCAAACTCACTAACTTGACACTATGCTATATTAATAATAAGTTCAGATCAATTAATGCTTTGGCCAAAGACTTTAAGATCTAACTTACTTATAAATTGCAAAGGATAATTCCTCGTTCACTTACGAGGGAACGAAGCCTATGTTGGATACCAGTTAAGAACACTAATTGCCCATTAGGTTGTAGTTCAAGATTGACCACACCAATGAGTGAATTGGGCCTAACTACTCTAATGACGAACCTAACGTCACAAGTATATCTTCAACTCGATTCCTGAAGTCTAAAATTCAGACACACCTATTACAATTAATCAATTTTGTCATTGACTGTCAAAGAGTGAAAACCTATGTGACAGAATCGATGCGAGTTATGTCTGAGTGCCACTATCTCCATCAGTGAACCTATGATATAAGTTCTTCACTACTTCTTAGTGATTGACGGGCACCTTTCTTGTCAAAACGTATATCATACAAGTCGTTATGATTTCCAATGCCCAATTGAAAATCTTTAACTTGAAGACTTATTTAGTTCTCAAGTATTAAACTCCTCTAGTGCCTTAGAGAGTTAACTCTTGTGTTCATGGACTTATAGTCGATTACAATACATAAATTCCAATATATAATTAAACAACTAAAATGCCTTTTATAAATTTGATAAAAAATAATTACAATTTGACAATATCCTATCATTTACTAATCCTCTAGTGGCATTTGAGGACATTAACCTAATAGGCTCTAGGTACTTGCATTTAAAGGATAGTTCTAATTCTTCTTAGGTACCCATTTTATCTTGGGTCCTTCAACGTTAGTAGCTTTAGTTTGAATTAAAATTTGCGGAACCCATATTTGCCTGGTCTTCATTACAGGAGGACTGGCCTTCTTGGGTTTCGGATTGTGTTGTGTGTGCTTCCTAGGTATATAATAAATATCCTCGATTTTAATAGTAATCATAGTCGTAATTATAATCATCATAGTAATGATAATATGAAGCAGATCTTTGAGGATATTGGCGCTGGTATTTCCTCGGTACTGGCTTAGGAGTCACTTTTAGCGATTGACGCTTAGCATTTGATTCACTTGTGGAAGGTTTTTTCTTAGCCTTTTGAGCGTTTGGATATACCTTCTTTCGTGAATTATTCACTTTCGACTTCCCCTTGTTGCCTGAGTTGGCTTTGACCTTCTCATTTGGCCTCGTACCATTGTCATTCAGTGTTTGATTGTTTGAGCTCTTCTTAACAAAGAATACACCTTTTCCTTTGGTGGTTGCCGTAACTTTAGATGCTTTTGATTTTTGACCAAATTTATCACAACCTAAACTGGTCTTTTCACCAAAAAGTCTAGTTACCTCAGTCACATTATCTAGCTTTCTTGACGCTTTAGATAATGATGAGACAAGCTGCTCTGATTTGGCGAGTTTAGCGATCAATTCAGCTTCTCTCTTGACTATTATATCAAGATCACTTTTCAACTGAGTGATTTCAGTCTCAAGGAATTGGTTCTTCTCAATACATTGTTGCTGAAGTTGCAACTCTGCTTTGAGCGTCACATTATCACTCTTAAGCGCTAAACTGATATCAAAGTGATTTTGATATAATTTTGCGGCATCTTGACAATCATTATAATATTCATTCACTTTGTCAAGTAATTCATCATAAGAAAGAAGATGAGATAATTCAGTGTTTACCTTAGATAGCTAGTTATCAGACGCTTCTTCATCTCTCGCCATGAGACAAATTAGCATTGAGTCACTTGATGGCTCATTATCACTACTATCATCTGATGATTCCAAGTCCTCTTCAGGTGCGGAGAATGGTTCTGATTCCGCTAGCAAACTTTGTTGGCGAAGATTGCCCCTGAATTGGTTTCTATCCACATGGTCCTGCCTTGTGGGCTTAGACATAATTGGATAAGGTCAATTTACCTGGTAGTGCCCTGGTTTCCTACAATTATAACAAAGGTTAGTTTTTATTTTCTGTTCAGTTAATAACCTTTTGGAAACCACTGGTGTTGAGAGATTCTAAGTCGGAGACAGAGGCGCTTGTTATTGAATTGGCGCTTAATACTGAGTCGCTTGTGCAGGGGGAGGGGTTTGAAATGAGGTCTGTCCAATAGGATTTCTCTTTTCATATCTTAGAAATTTCTTGATCAATAAAGCCATCTCTTTTTCCTCATTTGATTCTGTCACTTTCACCTCACTAACCGCTTTACCCTTACTTTTAGTAGTAGCGATTAAAGCTCCTGATTCAATCGCTGAAGTCGAAGTGTCACTGTCTTAACCTAATTCCAACTCAAATGCCCTTTATTCTTAAAACACATGTTCTGGAGTTGGAATCTCCAACGTCTGTGATTCTCTCATGGAAACAGTCTTTATCAAATATTTGCTTGGAAGACTTCTGAATATCTTGTTGACCATCTCCTTGTTGGTCAACTTCTTATCAAGTGATGCTAACTCTGTAATGATCGAAGTGAACCTCGCATCCAATTGATCTAGCGTCTCATTGGGCTGTATCTTGAAATGCTCAAATCTTTGCATAGCTATGGAGAGCTTGTTCTCCTTTATCTATTAGCGCCGAGTAAAGAGCTCTTCGTCCAACATTATCCAAGTTAGCTCTTTCTCTATCTTGTGGCGTCCATTCTTCCAAGTTAGCTCTTTTTCTATCTTCTGGCGTCCATTCTAACTTTGGTTTCTCAACATAACCATATGGAGTCGCTTCAGTCGCTCCAGGGGCTCGAGTGATGACTTTCATGATTTGAATGGGGCCATCTATAATTACATCATACATCTCAATATCACATGAACATAGATAAGCGAATGCTCTAAGTTTCCATGTGTCATAGTTTGACTCAATCAACTTTTGCATTTTGTTAAAAGCCACGATAAGAGATTTTCAAAAATAAAGTGACTACATTTTTGAAAACTTGATCTAAACAAGCAGTTATGTTTGGAAACGCTTAAGCTTCGTATGGTTGTGTTTTCGGAAATGAATTCAGAGTTTTTTTTTTAAGAATGTGTATTATAGAAATTCGTGTGAAAATGTTGACTTTATTTGTTTGTTTGGATGTATTTTTAGAATTTGATTGAAAGTAGTGTAGATGTGATATAAAGTTGATTTTTATTAGGATTTGATATATGAAATGATTGAGTTGGTTATGAATGTGATGATGATGGGGGAAAAGATATTAAAATAATATTTTTTTGAATAGTGTGATGAGTTGTTAATAAAGTAATATGTATATATGTGTGTGTATATACATATATATATATATTTACATATACACACACATAACATAATATATATTATACAATAGACAGGGAGTGCGTTTATGGGTTGGGGAGGAGGGGCGTGTATGGGGTTGGGGGGTGAGGGTGGGGCTGGGGGGAGGGGGGTTGTGCAGGCCTGCAGAGGAGGAATTAGGGGTGTTCATCGGTCCATTTTTCAACCGAACTGAACCGGATTTTTGGTTAACCGAAATTTTGATTTTTTGAAAATTCGGATCGATTCGGTTCGGTTAGGTTAAAAAACCAACCGGTTCGGTTAAAACCGAAAAAGAAATATATATATATATATATATATTTTTTGCTACTACTTTTTTCAAAAATCTCACTGGCTACTGTTTTTTGGCTATTGTTCACTTTTTTTAGAATGCATACATTTAAATAATTATAATTATGTTTAGCATGACCAACTAAAATAATTCAATTGTATTTCGGTTCAGTTCAGTTTTTCGGTATAAATAAATAAATAAATTAGATATAAATAAATAATTGAAATTTAATTATGACTAATTTTAATTCATTTTCTTTATTTTCCTGTAAGTTGTCACTAGGAAATACATTTTTTAGTTTTTGGTTTATGTAAAAATAAAATAGAAATTCGGTTTTTCGGTTAACCGAACCAACCGAACTTCAAAATCGAAAACCAAACTGAATTTTTCGGTTCAGTTTGCGGTCGGTTCAGTCAATTCGTGAACACCCCTAGGAGGAATAGTGGAAGGATAGTGGTAATTATATTGTTTTATCAAATTATATATTATTTAATAATAATAATTGAAATATTTGGAAAATTGAATAGAAATTTTTATTATATAAAATATGAAAAAGTAAGAAAGAGAATGAGTTGGATAGTGGGATAGTATAATTAATGATACAAGATGAAAAGATTGAAATGATTAGTTGTTATATGGGGGAATGTATAGTGTATTTAAAATTTGATCATTTTCTGTAGAATTTGACTTGAACTGTGTATTTTCATTTTTTGGTGATCCAAAAAATGAAAATATTTTTAAAATTCACAACCATACATAGCCTTAGGTTTCTACTTCAACCACTCTGATACCACTTCATGGTCCCAAGTGGCATACGAAAGAGTCAGGAGGGGGGGGAGGGGGTTTGAATAGACCCTTAAATCTTTTTCGAGTTTTAAAAAATTCGTATCACTTTTGAAGATTTTGAATGCTTAGTAAGCTGACCGCTAGGTCAGGCGCTTAAAGATTAGATAACTTAGACTTAGTAATTTCAACAATTACCAAAGTAGGGTAACGTTTTAATCGCTCAATCAGGGTTAGCACAGCGGAAATGATTTTGAAGCTTAGCGCTCTCTTTTGCCAATTAGTCGCTTAACCGATTTAATGCTTTTTTCAAAGATATAATATGAAGATGTAAAGTAAATCAATAAAGCAGTAAATAACACAAGAAATTGTAAGGTTCACTGGGTGATGCAATGCCAGCTATGCCCTTCTTCTCCTTTGCATTTGGAGGAATTCACTAGATTGATTGTCGAAGGATCACACAGAGGATTCTACAAAATAGATGAAAGGGAAGATGATCTCGAGCTTATTGATCACATAGACTTCAGCTCTAATAAAGACCTTCTTCAACAAACTTCTCTCACACAGAAATACTTCTTGTAGAATCAACAACTTTCTCACTCAGATGAAAGAGGTTGAGGGTTTTGTCAAGGGTTTGTTTGATGTTGGGAAGTTCAAACATCTTGGGATATCTCAATAGGATTTTTAGGGTTCTTCTTTGAAGAGGTTTGAGATATTTTTGACTGTCTTTGGAATGTGTATAAAAAGCTTGAGAGGATTTTTGGCTATGGAGTTTATAAGCTTTTCTATCAAATAATTTCAGCAAAGTTTAGACCTTTTTCTTGTGCATGTACGTGTGTAATTAGGGTTTGCTGGAGGGTACTATTTATAGAGGTTTCTTGGTATTTATCTGTTGGACACATGTAGGCACGTGTCTCTCACGCAGGGCGTTAAACAGTCCCTTTTTTGACATTCTTGAAATTTTGCTGGTTCCGATTGGACAGGAGCAGGTTTTGAACTCTGATTTCTGACAGTCTAGTCAAAAGGTGGCTTGTCCACAAGGCATGATAGCTTATCACATTTAATGCACTTATCAGACATTTAATGCATTTGAATTTATTTTTCGTTGGAAATAAATGTCCATTGATGATTGCATTTAAGTCCTCCATGACTTGAGAATTTATTTCAGGTGAATCTGAACCTTGATCGCTTGAGCATTTTGAGCGCTTGATTCTACAACCCTGAAACAGTCCTTTAGCGTTTGACAGATGCTAAGAATGAATCTTCATATTCACTTGACTTCAGACGCTGATCTTCAACTTCATCTTTGATAGACTCACCTAGAATTCTATCAGCAACTCTGTATCAAATACTTAGTTTAAAATCTATAAAGATAAAAATTACAAGCCTAACAAACTTACAAACTTTCTAACGTTTATGCAATATTTCTATGAAAGCCTAAACTTACATTCTTTTTGGGGTCTAACATAAAGTCTTATTCTTGTCATCATCGAAACATCTAACATGAAATTCCCTAACATATTTCTTAAGGATAGAGTGAGGTGTGAGTGTTATCTTCTGTTCAATTTCCCTATTAGGAGGTAATTCTGTAGGTTCAGAGAAAACATCCTAATATGATGTTGGCAAATGTGCTAGATCCGGATTTTGTACTTTTGAACTCACTAGGGTAACCGTGACAAAAAAAAGCTGGCTTATTAAATTGTATTTAGTTCTCATAAGAAGTTTGTTTAGACCTTTTGCAAAAATTATTTTTAGTTGGCCAGTATTTATCATGGCCTTCATGATGACATTTTTCCCATTTCTTGAGATGGTCACCTTCATCTTTTGTTAATCAACCTCAATAGGGTTGTTAAGCTTTAGCCAATCACCTCCAAGAACCATGTCACACACCCTAAGTTTGATGATTCTAATTGGGTGAGAGAACTTATGAACTTGTATAGTCGATGTAAAATCGGGAATAATAGTCCTGCTTCCATCAGCCACACTCACCATCATAGGTGTAGTGGCTTCCATGGTGCAAGCTAACTGTAAAGTTGTTTCCTCATCAAGGAAACAGTGGGTACTGCCACTATCAATAAGGATTTGTACCTTCTTGTTGTCGATAGTACCTCTGATCCTGAGGGTATTCATATTAGTGTTTCTTGATAGGGTATTAAGTGATACTGTCATATCATCTAGAAAAACCTCTTCACCGGTATCCCCCTCACTATAAGGATCCTGGTTATATGCAAATTTTTCCTCCTCGGACATCATGAAGAAGATCTACCTATTCTTACATCTATGGCTAATTGTGAATACCTCATCACAGTTGTAACAGGGGTTTTTCTCTCTCCTGCCCCTCATTTCAGCTGTTGTTAACAGCCTCCTAGGGTTTTGGGAAGAATCAGCTGGTGGTCTATAGGGTAGATTTGGTGGTATATGGGGTGTTTAAAAGGTAGGATTTATGCTTATGATGGTAGGTTTGAAAGAAGGTCTGGTGTTTAGGTATTGTCTATTGGCATTGTTGGCCCTTTTTAATATGGCATCTACTATGGTTTCTTGGTTTTTGGCTAGGGTTACTGCTTGGAGAAATGTATATGGTTTCATAGCACTTACTCCCCCCCTTATATCATCCCTCAAGCTACTAATAAAACTTGCTAAGAAAAACTCTTCTAGAAGGTCTTTGTTAAAGATTAGCATGTGTGATTTAAGCTCTTCAAATCTTTCTAAGTATGTTGATACATTACTTGTTTGTTGTAGCTTGTTGAACTCACCAACAAATAGCTCAGGATCTGTTGGGTTGACTTATTCCCTCGGGTGGCTCGTGGCATCGGAAATTAAAACTTTACAAAAGTAAACGTACAACCACCCAAAAATAGGAATATGTAATTGGTTCGATCGAATTTGATAAGGAGGTAAGGAAATTATTCCTTTCAAAAATTTTGTTTCACCTCGTACTTTGGATCTCAGCAACCCTGTGGTGCAAATCCACACAATTTCCCTTGGGTGAGAAATTGCCCGTCATCTTTTCGTATCTCCCGGTGTAGAGTGCTCCAAGCGTCGCACCTCTAAAATGTATCCACACCTCGTTCAAGTCACCAATCGTCTTGCCTTGCATGCTAGACAACAAAATGATTCTAAGCTTAACTTAGGCTTGATTATGTGAAGGGTAGGAATATTTTCTAAGTCTTTTAATTCAACACATGAATAGAACGACGTCTTGTTGGAAAGGGAGAGAGAGATGGCCGATTTTTAGGTCTAAGTGGGGGGCGAATTTTTCAAGCAAAAATCATCTATTTTAGTCTCCTTCATCTCTTATTTATAGGTGAAGATTACCTAAAGTCCTATTAGGAAAAAAAAACTTCCTTTCTCCCAAACTCTCTAGTAATCCTTATCCTACGAAGACTTGGAGGAGGGGAAAACTCTTTTCCTCTTCCACCACACATAAAATCACCCCCTCCCTTATTTACACTCACAAATCGGTCAACTCCATTTAATTGGACTTTAGGATTTAATTTTGACTTCTCAATTTAATTATAGGTGCAACCCATCAATTAAATACAAGTCAAATTAAATCCAACCAACTAATTTCAACATTTATTTATTTAACTTGGGCTCCACCCAATTAAATAAAATACTTGGACTCTACTATGTCCATTAATTTAATTAATTCTACAAGATTAATTAAAAGAGTAAAATTAATTGAATCCTTCAATTAATTTATATTCCATATTAGGAAAGTACTAAACTTTCCTAATTCCCTCAATTTCCTCGAAATTGATTAATCACATCTATTCAAGCAGTGACTCTCTCGAGTTAGTGTGTGACCCCTTAGGCTCGTTTCTATCTAGTAGTAAGTACACCTTCCCAAAGTGCTAGTGTACCTTCCAAAAATGGAAAGTACTAGATTAAATCAATCCTTTGATTTAATCAAGTCTCGAATTAGTCACCAAGCTAATTCTCGGCACTTACAAATCACGGTTGCCCACCTAGCAGAGGGTCCCAAAGACCTAGATAAAACGAAAGTAAAGATACGCCTTTTGCGATCTTGATCCTCCCATAAGTAAGATCTCTCTATCTAATCTCCCGATTGAATCTAGAGCATTGGCTAAGGTCGAAGCTCTATTAATTCAATACTATGTTTCCTACGTTATGTGAAATCGACTTTGACTTTGACTATCTAAACGAGGAAACCTTACGCCTCTTTAGATATCATACTTCGGCCGAAGATTCCTTAAGTCGATTCACTATGTAACCATAGGAGATTAACCGACTGGCTAATGTCAGAGATAGATTCCTCTTGATTCTCACGTGCCTTACTACGTAAGACGTACATGTCTGAGTTTGCCCATGTTCGATCATCTAAAGTGATCATGTAACAAATCAAGAACATGCGCAGTTACGCATAAGACATCTAATGGAATCTTTGGTCCATAAGGATTACTCTTATACTACAAGACCACTGGAAGTTCCACATTCGACTGGGAATCCATTTCAGGAACTTCTATGGGGTTGTTCAGTTCGCCCATTACCACAATGGCAACCCTCATATATGCATTGGCTTTCACCGTGCCAGTATCTATGGAACGAGATACACTTCTACCAGAGTATGCATCATATGAGCAAGTCTTTTGGGTTGCATCGATATCCCTTTATCTCGATGAACCCTTTCACGACTTGGAACAATGTTTAAAGATCACAGTCTTCGAGACATATTCCATCATTGCCACACCCAATGTGCAATGATGTCCCATAGCTATGTGTGATCCTTCGGGACTTTATTCTAAGCCAAAGTAAAAACTAATTTAAGAATAAAGACATGTCACACATAAAAAAGAGATTGACTTTATTTATAAGAAAATGATTATTCAACTCTAGAGTTACTATTACAAAGAATGGCGCCCAATAATTGGTGCGCCGGGCACTAACTCTAACAGGATCATGATCATCAAACTTCTCAAGATGGCAGTAGTGAACTGAGTCTAGATAGGTGGCTCTATCTCTATCATGAAACTTTGATACCATAACTCTGCTCTCTCCCCCATGTGAACTGATGCAAGAGCTACCTTCTGTTCTTCAGGTATTGTGGATATAATCTGAAAGTAACGATTGCATTTGGTGATCCAGTTCCTGGGGTTATCTCCTTCAAATCTGGGGAACTCTATTCTGAGTAACAAGTTGTTGTTTCCTTGTGAAAAACTAGTATCTGTAGGTGAATGTGGTGGGTTAGGGTGGTGTGAGGTGGAACCGCACTCAAAGTTGTCTTGCAATCCATCTCCGAGAACATATTTGTTTCTTTTGTAGGTTTGCATTTGTTCTACTATATTCTGGAGCTGTTGTTGTAAGATTTTGTGATTGTTATCTATTGAGGCTTTCATTTCTGCTTGTTGTTATTTGATCAATCGAACCTTGAAAATACGCTACACTGACTTGCCTTTGCGCTTCTCTTCCATTAATAGTACCTCCTGCTTCTTCTGATTGTTTAGTACATCCTTGAACCGTGTTGAATCTGCCATTTTTTAGTACTCAAACCATCCGAGAATCGAACGCTCTGGATACCAAATGTAACGAAGTAGAAATCGGATATGAATTGGGAAAGAGAATTGTGGAGAAAAAAATATAGAAAATAGAGAAACTGAGTTGAGATAATTCAGAAATTTTACTAGGTTTTTCATTAATGATTAAAAAAGCTTACAACTCTGAATGTAGAGCAAAAAAACTAAAAAAGGAAATATCTAATAATGGTAAAAGGAATAATCTCTGACAAATGACTTCTGGCAACATTTAGCAGCTGAATTTGTTCTGCTACGTGGCGTATTCGATGGGGTAGCACATTTCTTTTTAATTGCAAATGGAGGTACGTGTGAGTGAATCGGGGCCGTAGAATGATTGAGTGCATGGATGGAGCAGATCTGTTTTGGCAGGAATGATGCAGCGTCATTTGAATGGTTACTTGGCGGGTTCTTAGTCTGCCAACGCATTATTGAAACGTCGGCGTTTGGTGTTGAATCTTCAATATAATTTGATGCCTGGGGTCATTTTTGATGATCGAACGGTGGAATTTTGTTGGGTTTGAATCTTCAGACAATTTTAGGGTTAAGGCCTTAACAAATTACCTCTTAACGACAAAAAATTCGATTAATCAGTAGTAGCCCCAGACTCCAACATCTAAATAAACACGCGGAAGAATATCTCCAAGAGAGCTCTGATCTCCTCCACTGCAGGTATGGGAGGAGGCTACTAGTTAGGAGAGAGGGGAGGGAATTTTCGTCTTTCTTTTGCTGTAGGTTTATTTCTCAAAGTCAGATTTTAAAGTGACTAGGAGATGGAGTTATGTTACTAACTAACAAGTACTAGGGTTTTAAAATAAAACCCCAGTCTAACTAACAGAGAGGGGGACAGCTGCTAGGCTTTGTTCCATCTTAGCCCATGTGTAATTAATTAAGTCTAAATCCAAATCCAATCTAATATTAATTAATTACTTTAATCCAGTTAAACTTAATCTAGTTAATTTAATTCAACTTATAAATTAATTTTAAATTAATTTAACTTATGAATTAATAATTTAATTAATTTATTTAATATAATTAATTTTTTTAATTAAATCATGCCATCCATTTTGTTAGTTATTCACATCCAATGTGAAATCACCAAAATACCCTTAGCATAAATTTTTTTTTCTTCACATAACGCGACTCTCTAGGCTCGATTTAAATGGTAATGGGAGGATATCAAAGGATAAGGTTGTCACCTAGCCAGCACCGTGGCAATGGGAGGATACCATAGGATAATGTTGTCACCTAGCCAGCAACGTGAAACCAAATCATAGCACAATTGAATATGAGATGAATACATCATCACAAACCTTGATTACAATTACCACATGCGTATAAACTATTCGCCAACATGACCCGATCAAGTAAGCGCCATGGTACGTCAAACTCATAGAACTTGATACTGTGCTTTGTAATCATAATAATGTAAAATTACCAAACTACCCTCAGTGAGTATCACTAGCTAGTTTATATGCTTGATAAGAGACGTTTTTACGTGTTTTTAAGCCCGTGATGCTTATGCTTTAGATTCAATTATTGCCTAAATCATGCTACATTTACGTTTAATCGGGGTGTTAAGTGATTTCAGGTGATAAATGAGAGCACAAGAAGGAAAAGGACAAAAGACGGCGTATCAAACGATCAAGAGGAGATGCTTCGCATGCCGGCGCCTAGGCGCCACATTACTCGCGCCCAGGAGCCAGAAGATGCAGAGAAGCAGCAATTGCACGCAGACTTACCCACGCCCAGGCGCAGACTTACCCACGCCCAGGCGCAGACTTACCCACGCCTAGGCGCCGTTCATTCCACGCCCGAGCGCCACATTATCCACGCTTGGGCGCCGTCCGATTTTTCCTCCAAGAAACTCCTGCCACGTAGGCGGCACCTAGGCGGCGATCCACCCACGCCTGGGTGCCGCTGTAACCATTTTTTGAACCTATAAAGCCCAATTTTCAGCACATTATTTGGGTTCGAATTCCTAGGGATTGAAGGCATATTTCTGGGTTTTTGAGCCATTTTATCATGAATGGGAAGAGATTAAGAAGGAAGGTTAGCTTGGGGATTGAAGATTGAAGTGAAGATCCATCATCAATTCAACATAGGGAGTTTTAATAGCTTTCTCTTTTCATTATTGTCCATGAATATGTATATGAATCTATCTATGTCCTTTATGCCATTAACTATGAGCTAAATTTGTAAGACTAGGGTCATGTAAGGCCAAATTGTGATTTATGCTTATAATAAAGGATTGTTGAAGTGATTCTTATGTTGTTATGTGGTGTGAATTTGTGTTTCTGCTTGTTTGACATATGCTTGATCACTATATGTTAGAATCTTACGCCTAGGTGAATATTTCGAGAGAAAATTAACTTAGGGTGCAAGAAATTCACACCATAACCCGCAACCAATGAGGAATTGCCCTAGACATAGGTAAAGATTCCCGGATGAAGTCGTTTGATCTAAGTCGAGTGAGCTCTAGTGTGTTAATGCATGTTTGGTGATTAGATTTCTGGGTAGATATACGTAGGAAACCATCATTCAATCATAGGAGTTTAGCACGAGACATCGGTTATTCTTTACCCTAGTAGCTTTCACCATAGCAACATAAGCGTAAACCTTCAACGAGAATCTTTATAAGTATAATTGAGCAATTTGGACCTAACATGTGCTTTAGTCTCCCTTTATAATTGGTCTTCAACCCTTCGTGTGTCTTCGTTCTTATCTTACGCGTTTTACCTTCAATTTACCTTTACTTTATTTGTTCTTTTTCATTATAAAATCATAAACTAAAATCCAAGTCTCCCTGGTTCGACAACCCGAACTTATTTTGTCCACTTTTATTACTACCACGACTAGTACGCTTGCTATTCAAGCACGTTAGGTATTATAATTTCAATTACTTATGATCATACATGTCACATACTCGTTTACTATCGAGATGGTGAATTCCATATTGGCAGTTATCTTACAATGTCGAATGCACCATTTGAATCGTACTTCGAGGTTGACCCCACCTATTAGGTGATACGGGCCGAACTACTTTGGTAATAGGTCCAATACTACAAACACATTGTAAATAACTTCTCAAGTTAAAAGTTCACACATACTATCGAAATCTTAATCCCAATCATTGACTGTCAAAGAGTAAATACCCATGTGATCGGATTAAAGGCGAGTCGACTTCAAATATGTTAATTACATTAATCATATTCATGACACAGGCCCCCACTATCAAATCAGTGTTTGACTGACACTCCTTGTCAAAGCAAGTGTCATACGAGTTGAATTTTAATGCCCAATTAAAATTTCTTAACTCGTGAACCAATTTTAAGAGATTAGTACTCGACTCTTCCAGTGCCTCATCTTATCCACATAAGAGGTGGAAAGTCTATCGTCAAATCTCAAGGAATATTTGTTCAATATAATTAAATACCAATGAGATTTATATGAACAAAACCAATGAACATTTATTCTATAAATAGAAACATAATTGTTTGTACAAAATAACTTATAAATGTTCTACTTAATCTAATTCCTCGTTGGCATTGAGAGCATACACCTAACAATCTCCCACTTAAACTCAACGCCAATCGCTATGGTTTTTGATGTCCATTGTCTCAAGATGTCCCTAGCACCACCTTTAATAATAGCTTAGTGAGTGGGACAACCACATTTCCACTGAGGCTATTTTTTGCATGGCAATATTGCCTCTTCTAATGATTTCTCGTATGATGTGATATTTCCTCACCACGTGTTTAGATTTCCTAACTATGCTCACGGCATATTCCAGATCCGGTCTCGTGCACAACATTGCGAACATGAGACTCCCTACTGCTGATGCATAAGGTATATTCTTTATTTCCATTCTATCTTTGTCCGTCTTTGGACTCATAAATTTGGAAACATGGATACCATGTCTCATGGGCAAAAGTCCTCCCTTAGAATTATGGATTTCATACTTCTTAAGGACTTTATCTAGGTAGAGTGCTTGGGAGAGTCCAATCATTTTATTCGCTCTATCTCTATATATGCGAATTCCCAGAATGTAGGTAGCTTCTCCCAAGTCTTTCATGGAGAACATGCTTGAGAGTAATATCTTGATCGACGTCAATAAGCCTATGTCATTCTCTATTAGTAGTACACCATCTACATATAGAATCAGGAATGCCAACTTTCTCCCACTGACCATTTTGTAGACACATGGTTCGTCTTCATTCTTGATGAAGCCATACTTCCTTGCTTCTTCATCAAACCTAGGCCTGACAATGGGTAGGTCTTACCCAGACTCAGACCCAAAACATTAGGTCTAGGCTAAGACTCAGACCCAGGCCCAGACCCAGACCCAAAACTTTGGGTCTGTATGGGTCTGGGTCTGGGCTGAGGCCCAATTCTTTTTTAATTATTTTTATATAAGTAAATATTAAAATACATATGTACTTATGAAATTAGAATACATATAATCTTTATATATATATATATATATATATATTAAACCTGTTATAAAATCTGAATATAAATAACCTTTTGTACACACACACACACACACATATATATATATATATAATATATATAAAAGTTGTTATATATAACCCATTTTTTTTATAAAGTATGTTATATATATATAAAAAAGATTATATATATATATATAGATTATTAATCTTTTATATATATATATATATATAAAAATTTGTTATAGAGTATATATATATATATATACACATAAGATTATAAATATAACAGAGTATATATATATATATATACACACACAGATTATACATATAACAGAGTATAAATATATACACACAGACTATACATATATATATGTATATGTATATGAATCTAAAGAAGAAGAAGAGAGAGGAGCAAGGATGGATGACGCCGAAGATAGGAGGAGTGGCAACGACGACGGTGATGGAGGACCGTGGGCGGATATATATAAACATATTATACATATATATATATATATAATTGAAAATTTGAAGAAGAAGAAGAAGAAGAAGAGAAAGGAGAAAAAATGGACAGTGCCAGAGATAGGAGTGACGACCGACGATGGTGGCGGCGGGGGCACCTGAAGGGGGTGAAAGGTGGGTGTTCGGTGAGATTAGGTTTTGTTGAGGTAGGAGTTATAAATGTAACATGTTATACTTTGAGCTTTGGAATTTTGGGCCTAGATTAAAGTTTTGGGTCTGGGGTAGGTCTAAGTTTGGGTCTAAGCGTAGCTTTGGGTCTGGGTCTGGGTCCAAATTAAATATTTAGGTCTGGATCTGGGTCTAGACCCAAAGATATGGGCCTGGGTCTGGGTCTTGGTAAGACCTACCCATTGTTAGTCTTAATCGAACCGGAGATTCTAGCTATGAGAGGCTTGCTTTAGTCCATAAATGGATCTATTATGTTTGCAAACTTTATGAGAATCTGCTTCCGGTATGAAACCCCTATGCTGTTGCATATAAATGTCCTCCTCGAGATATCCATTTAGAAATGCGGTCTTCACATCCATTTGCCAGATTTCATAATCTAAATTTGCATCCAATTGGCTTTACACCACTTGGTAGATCTCTAAGAGTCCAGACTTGGTTCGAATACGTCAAATCTATTTCTGCTTTCATAGCTTTAAGCCATTTCGAGGAATCTATATCCGTCGTTTCTTCATCATAGTCAGAGGGATCATCACCATAGCTCCCTTTTGCGACAACATACAAATAATGTTGTGCATCGAGCATCATGCAGATAGACATATCTCTCAGGCGGATGAGATACTCTACTAGATCATCGCTGCGATGGTTGTGTCGTTATGGGTTCAGCTTGTGATTCTCAAACTAATGTCTCAGAAGGGGCGTCATCTTGTTCTTCTAGAACAATCTTTCTACCCGCACCACTTTATAGAATGAATTATTATTTAAGAAAGTAGGCTTGCAAGGCCACGATGATCCTATGATCATTTTGCAGGTGAAAGAGGTATCCCATCGAATCCATGGGAAAATCGATAAATCGTCCATTCAAGGATCTATCCTCTAGTTTCTCTACCTTGGTCTTCTTTACATATGAGGGGCAACCCCATATTCTTATGTACTTAATATTAGGCTTCCTTCCACACCAAATCTCGTATGGTGTGGTGAAAATAGATTTCGAGGGTCATTTGTTCAGAATATGCCCAGCTATAAGCAATGCATGTCCCCACAAAGAAATGGGTAGGTCAGTGTAGCTAAGTATGGAACGTATCATGTCCAACAGTGTAAAATTCCATCTTTTTACTACCGCATTTAGTTGTGGAGTTGCTGGAGGAGTGAGTTGTAATACTAAGCCTTGTTCTTTTAAGAACTCATCAAACTCGACACTCATGGAAGAGTATAGTCTCGTGAGGGTCTGCATATGATAAACCCACAAAATCCATCAAATTTCAGCTCCACCCAATCAATACAAATCAACATAATTAACAAGAAAACAAAGGCATAAAATCAACCTTTAAATCTCAAAATTATATATACATATCAAATACTTGCTCATGTAACACCAATATTTCGAAAATACTTCCAAAGGGTATAGTGAAAATAAGTCTAAGGTATTATAGTCGAGTGTCATCCTTACGAAATTTTTTGACATAAATCCCAGATCTATCAACTGTCGATCAATCATAAGGCACAAGAATCATAGATAACCCTATAGCCATTTAAATTCCATTTTACTCAACCAAACTAAACTTTAAAACTCACATGAAATTTCCTTTTAAATTAATTAAGGCTAGACCATGTGCATTTCTATTCTATTAGGCTTTCTATGACATCCATGTAGCAAGTTTTAGGCAAACAACTCCCAAACCAGAGGGTTTAGGGCCTTAAGTATAAAGACTGTCCTAAGGGCTTAATGACTCGAGTGTCAAAGACCATAAAACAAAACTAGGTCCTTTAAACAAAAGGCTTGAGCTGAGCTCAAATAAGCATAATAGTACAATACGTAGGCATGTAACTTTTCACCTCCAGTATTAATCAGCCTAACTTTTGAAGTCATACCAATCTTCAACCTTTTTATTCATTATTAGGCATACAAAGAAACTATTCAACTCATAACCTTATGAAAAATCCAAGTCAATGTTTCCGAAAAAAATTGCTTAAGTGTTTCAGAATGGTTATCTACTCAACTCCTCTACCCTCGACTTATGTGCAATATGAATCATCTAAAAAAATCAATTCTCATCTAGAGTCCCACGAGCAAAACAAAGATATGTATAGTCCCATTAAATTGAATTTAATCATAGAAATCATGCCATTATACTCAAGTTAATCAATCTCAATGCATCAATTGGTAGGCTAAAAAAATTTTAATGCCCGATTCTCTCAACATAAAAGCATCTAAACATGATAGCATACAAATTCCTCCAAACTTGAGCTAAAATAGGATCACATGAAACTTATGAAAACAAGAAGTACTACCCACATACCCCCAAACTTAAACTCAACATTGTCCCAAATGTTATCTCAACAATCAAAGCACAAAATGAGAGTATAAAAATACTTACAACCAAGGATGTTGAAAAACAATCCTTCCTCTCATATGTGTTCCAAATCAAGCTCATCCCATCAAAATATGAAAATAATCCAATGGGAATGACTGCTAAACATACTCAACATACTCAAAACAAACCAAAGCATCAAGCATAAAAAAACACATGCCAAAAGTGCATGCTCAAAGAAAACAATGAAAAGACAAACCTAAAAAATTAAGAAAAACAAGAAAAGGAAAACTTACAAACTTGGGTTACTTCCCAAGAAGTGCTCTTTTAAAGTCACTAGCTTGACTTTACAGAGTTAGCTCAAGGAGGTTTATGTATGAATGACTTGTTTTTTCTCCAATCGATTCTCAGGTATCGCTTCAACTCTTTTCCATTGGTAGTGAAGATTGGCCCATTGTTTGTGCTACACACCATAGGTTTGGACCAAGAAATCATCCACTCAAGAATTTTTCATTGTCCCTCAACACCTCTATCCCTCTTTCTTCCCCATGCTTCGGGTGGTGGTGTGGACTCTCTTGTTCATCACCCGTCACTTTGATATACGTGAGGTCCATGATGTAGGGATGTAGAAGATCACTGGTTTGTTTTTTTTTTGAAAAAACTTAACACTAAAAGGATCAAAAGCATCAATGTGTAAAGACAAATCAAAATCAAGTGGATGCTCAAAACCCTCAAAGCCATCAAAATCAACCATGTCATCTTCTACATTCAATGAAAACTTACCATCGTTGGCATCAACTGTTGGTGTTATGCCCTCAGATGCCATACAAGATAGAATGTATAGGGCATATTCATTGTAATTAAACATTATTTATATATAAGGCACTTGTGTTGTTTTCTTATTGGCATTTGTAAGATAAATAAACAACTCTAAGTTTATGACATTAAGCCGGACCTTCTACTCCCTATGGGTTAGAGAGAAAGGTAGTAGAAGAGTTCGGTACTTATTGTCTAAACTAGTTCTCAAGTCAAAAAAAGTTCTGACTGGACATCAGAACTAGTTAAGACTTGTATGACATAAGCTTTGACATGGAAGTTCCAGTCGAACACTATGAGATAGTGGGAGCTTGTGTCGTAGACATTTCAGTGAGACTGATATGTTTGAACTTGACTCGCATCAGTTCTGTTACATGGGATTTCACCCAATGACAGTCAATGATAGAATCAATTAATTATAATAGGAACGCGTGAACCTTAGACTTGAGAAATCGTATTGAAAATGTTCTTGTGATATCAAGTTCATCATTAAAGAAGTTAGACTTAATTCACCCGTTGTTGGAGTCAACCGCGAAGTCCAGCTTGATAGACAAGTAGCAGTCTTAACTGATCTTCAAGATTGGAATTTATTCTCTCCTTAAGTGAATGAGCAATTATCCTATGCCATCATGAATGAGTGAGGTCAAAAGTCTTTGACCAATGCAATGGAGTTTACTCGTGTTAGACACAAGAGTACTCTTATTGACCTCGACTCATTATGTATTTTAGCATATAGTCAAGTACTGTGAGTTTGACTATTTCGTGACTGTCATTTGACTGTGATATTAGATTAAAAGGTTTATACTCGTACGGTATTCACAATAGAAAAGGTTTGGAATGATCCTAATCATTCGTTCTCAATTGGGTTACAATATGAGCCACGCGACTGGCTAGGTGTTTCTCACATCCTTTGGCTTCCTCCCAATTGCCTTTGGAGACGAACCTAAAGAGTCGCGCTTGAAGGAATTACAAAGGAAAAAATGGTTTTAGACTTAATTATAGTTTTTTTTTGGTATTTGATATCGATTAATATTAAATGATTGATTTATCATTTGATGATATAATTAATTAATTAATATTATTATTAATAAGTTAATTAATTTCTTATAGGAATTAATTATAGTTTTAATTGATTCATTTATTTAATTAATTATTGGATAAATTTATTAAATAAGTTTGAATTAAATTAAAAAACGGAACCAAGTGCGCGCACTAGCTCGTAGGCTAGTGCACGGTCAAAGTGGGCGTCTATGACTAGGTCTCCAAGGATTTTTTTTAACTCTTGTGTAGTATATATATACTACTTGAAGAGTGTGAAAAACCCTAGCCTCTCTTTTACAGTAAAAGAAAAAAAAACTCTGTCAAAACTCTCCCTCCTCTCCTCTCTCTAGCCGTCGCCTATCAAGGGAAGAAGAAGAGGATTTCGGCTTTGGATTTTGGCGTGAAGATTTGGAGGGAGCAACGTAGTTGTTGCTCGGATCAGATTTTTTAATTAGAAGCATATTGGAAGAAATCGTAAGTTTTTCTTCCTTTGCTTTGAATATGAAAATTCAAAGATGATCACATTATGGAATTTTACCTTTTTGCTGTGTTTTTATCTCATTTTCCCACAATGATATCAGCGCCAATTTCTGAAATCCATATTCAACTGTGGCTTTGAGCTTTATTTGTTTATGTCTTTTCGTATTTTATAGCATGTTAAAATATGAAAATTGTATATTGTATTTCAAACATGTTAATTTTCTGTTTTTGGATTTGTATTACATGGTGTTTTGTAGATCTGAAATCGCGAGACACGAGGAGTAGAAAGTTTACCTTAATAAGGATCAATTTTAACTTTATTTGTTTAACTTTCTTTGACTTGTGAACCAATTTTAGATAATAAGGGTCAAACTTTTGTAGTGCCATTCTTCCTAACCCATAGGGAGTAGAAAGTTTGTCTTATTAACAAGGACTTTACGTTGTTTATTAACACCTTACAAATTCTTATAAGAAAAACAACAAGAACATGCCTTTTATTATGAAAGATACTGTTTAGTTACAAATCAATGCCCTATAAATGTATCCTCTTTATGGCATTTGAGGGCATACACACTAATTGGGTCAAAGTGCACGGGTCTAATTTTTGGGATTTGGCTTTTGGGCTATTTTGATTTTTTTGGGTTGATCAAAAGGATGATGACCCGAATTTTAATTAAATAAGCCCAAAACTAGTTTTATTAAAAATTGGAGTTTTCAATAAATTGATTGTGGGTCAAATTTATTAAATCTAAGTGGGTCAAATGGATGGTGACTTTGGTTTGATGAAATTGAGCCCACATAGTATTTATTGAAATAAAAATATTTAAATTTGAATTAATTAATTACTTTTCTTGGAGAATTATAATTTATATTTTATTTGAATATTATTTTATTTTCTTCTCAAAAGGGTGGCTTCAAAATATGATATTGGATGAGAATTTTAATATTCTATATATTTAATTAGTTGGACTAATTATTTTAATCAAAGGTAGACATATGAGATTAGGAATTTATATATGTCTAAGTCATTTAAATATACTATTTGATTTTGATTAAAATGATGAATATATATTAATAATGAAATTTTACAAAGCATTAATTAGTTGGATTAATCAAATTAAATAGTCATTAACATATTTGCTTTACTTTAATGCGAATATGTATTATGTGATGGTGACACCTTCCATGGACTTAGGTTTTTAGTTTTGTATTTTATTTTCATGGGTTGTAAGGGCCGTTTTTTAGCCCAATTTTATTTTATTAGATTTTATGTATTGGTTGCTTAAATATCTTGTGATAGAATAGGCTTTGAAAATAGTGGATACTTGAAGAGCCCATTAAGATTAGATTAGTTTACCTCTAGCCTTTTATTTATGTTTGATGATCCATTGGCTTGGATCCTCTAGAAAAGTCCATGATTGTGTGTGTTGTTAGCTTTTTAGAATTGCTAAGCATGTTATATTAGTTGTATATATCATGTATGTTTCTGCGCTTTATAAATTGGTAAATATGCAAAGTGAGACCAAATTAATTTGAGAACTAAATTTTCCCAATTAAATAGTACTAAGTTATTAAAGGGCACTCTAGGTGTCCTCTCCCTCCACTAAACTTAATAAAGTTTAAAATTGTATCTGATATATGGCATCGTTTCAGTAAGTGGGGATCATATAATTAGATATGATTTAAAATTTTATAAAGTGCAATAGTTGCCTTAACTGAAACACATTTCATCCCAAATATCGTTAAAGGGTTGCATGGTGAAATTCAAATGTTAGATTAAAAGGAGTTAGTGGGAATAAACCTAGATAGTCCACAAACCTATATATCGTTACAGGATTGCGGTCTTGTGGATTATGTTAAAAGAAGATCGAAACATCTATTAATTTAGATTGATGTTAGACATCACTTTAATGGATCAGTGGATTAAATTCCGTTAAAAGGTTGCCAACCACTAAATCAATTAAAGAAATCAATCACCACTACAAAGTAATGAACAACGATCACTTCCGACTTCTACAATGGGAGTGTAGATCTCAAAAAATATAGTGGGAGCCAAGTTTAAATTTAAGTCCTTGATTTAACTTGGAAATTTTAAATTACATGCATCTAATTGAATCTGGTTTATTTTCTACAGTTATTAAGTTATATCTCTCTCAAAATGACAATCAAACCACTATTTAATCTACTCGAGAAAACCATTCTTATTGGACCTAACTACATAGAATGTCTCACAAAACTGAGAATGGTTCTTAGTAGTGAATCCATTGAATATGTGTTAGAAGTTGGTCGTCCTTCCAATCCTGGTAGACATGAGGACGAGAAGGTTCACATGGCTCGCTGGGATTGGTGTTGTGACAACCACAGAGCAAGGTTGTATATTCTAAGCTCGATGTGCATTAAACTACAAAGATCTCATGAGAAGATGGATAATGCAAGAGACATAATCCTTCATTTGGATGAGCTATTTGGAGAGCGCGGTAGAACTACAAGATATTATATATCAAGAGAACTTTTCAGAACTAAGATGATTGAAAATGAGGATGTTGGAGAACATGGGTTGAAGATGATGACCATGATAGAGAAACTAAAATCTTTAGATTCTAGATGGATTCTCATCTTCAAGTTGACCTCATCTTGCAGTCACTCCTTGATTCTTTCTATTACTTTGTCATAAATTTGGATTTGAATGATATTGATTGTTCATTATTTAGACTAATGAATAAACTTGAGATTGCTCAAAAACAAATGAAGGCAGATAGATAGAATGATCTATATGCTATCCCAGTTTCCACAACATTGGATGTTCAAAGAAATAAGGAAGGCAAATGCAATCTGGGAGCATCCAATAGATCTCAAAAAGATATGCAGCAGAGCAAGAGCAAAAGGCCAAAACATAAGGATAGATGTCTACACTGCGGTGAGCCAGGCCACTGGAGGAGGAATTGTCAATATAGAGGTTGGAGCACAAGGTATGGAACTTTACGTTTTTGAAACTAACTGTTCTATGACCATTTTTTTCCACTTTGTGGATTCTTGATTCAGGAGCTAGTGCTCAAATTTGTTATGTGGATCAGGATCTGAAGCGATGAAGGAAGCTGGGCCTTGATGAGGTGCAGATCAAAGTAGGCAGCGGGCAGAGCGCCGTAGCTACTGTAATTTGATCTACCTCGTTACTTTTACTTTCTGAACATTTATTAGTTTTGGATAATGTTTTAGTTTTGCCCAAAGGGCTTAAGAACATTGTTTCAATTCCTGTTTTAGTTCACAATGGTTATACTTTTCGTTTTATTAATAAGCAGTGCGATATTTATTATAGTAATAGAATAGTAGGCTCTGCTATTTTAGTAAATGGTTTGTATTACCTTAATGTCTAGAATAAGTGTCTTATTAATAATATAACTAGGAAATGTGGTAGGTAAGATACTAACCAAAGACTAATATGGCATCTTAGACTAGGTCATGCCGGTGAATATAAGATTCACCAAATGGAGAAAGATGTGCTTATACGCCCACTAGGATCAGATCCTTATCCTACTTGTGAATCTTTTCTCATGGGTAAGATAGCTAGAACTTCCTTCACCGAGACTTTTGATAGAGCCACACAAGTTTTAGGACTGGTACGTTTGTGGGCCACTCGGTGAAATGGCTCGTAGGGATTTCCACTACTTCATCACAATCACTGATGACCATTCTGACCTTGTGTATTTAATGAAGTATAAGTCTGAATCCATTGAAAAGTTCAAGGAATTCAAGGCTCTGGTGGAAAAGTAAACTGGCCAACATATAAGAACTCTCCGGTCAGATCGAAAAAGATAATATATGAGTGCCACATTTAACGAATACCTCAGAGAAAATGGTGTAGTATTACAACTCACACCTCTAGTGACATCACAATTAAATGGGGTAGCTGAACAAAGGAATCGTACCTTATTGGACGTGGTTCGTTCCATGCTCAGTGTTGGTCCCAAGTGGCATACGAAAGGGTCTAAAGGGTGGGGGGGGGGGGGGGTTGAATAGACCTTGAAGTCTTTTTTGACTTTAAAAATTATTCGTATTAAAATTAATTTGGACGCTTGAAAATGTAGAAGCTTGGTTAAGCGTCTACTGAAGACTGTTTTTAGAAAGTTTACTTAGACTTCAAGATTTGGATACTCTAACCAGATAGGTTTAAGTGTTCACTTCTTTAATCACTGTTAGTACAACGGAAAGATTTGAGTCTTCTCTTTTAAAGTTTTAGCGTTCCAATATGCAACTTAGTTACTTAGCGTTTGATTTAGTCAAATAGACACTTAACTAATTTACTTGTCTTTTTCAAGATAAAAGGTAGGTTATAAATATTGACAGTAAATCAGTAAATAAATAAGCCACGAGAATTGTAAGGTTCACTGGGTTTGTGTAATCCCAGCTGCATCCTTCTACTCCTTTCCACATAGGAGGAATTCACTAAAATGAATCACGAAGCTTCACACAGACAACTTCTACACAATAGCGAATTGATGAAGGCTTGATCTCGAGTTCCCAGATCACGCAGATTTCAACTCGACTAAGATCTGCTTCTGATAATGCTTCTCTCACTCAGAAATAATGCTTTGTCTTCAACAACTTCGTCACACAGATGGAAGAGGCTGATGGGTTTTTATCATGGTTTTGTTTGATTTGAAAAGTTCAAACACTTTGGTAATATCTCTTTGAATGATTAGGGTCTTCTATGAATATGTAAGAGATATTGATTTAGCTGTAGAGATGTTTAAGCTCAACGAAATTTTGGCTATGGAGGATTTGATCTTTAAAAGTTGGATATAGATTTCAACAGCGTAAGCGAATAATTTTCGGTGTTTAGGTTTGAGCTGTGAGTATCTATTTGTAGACTTTCTCGGGAATTGTCCGTTGCACACAAGCAGGGGCGTGAGAAGCACGAGGCGCGTGAATTAATCTTTTTCTGACATCTCTGAAAATTCTGCTACACAGAGTGGGTAGCAGACCTACTTTGAGTTGACAGCAAATGGGGAAGGCACATTTGTAACGTCAATAGTCCTTATCATATTTAATGCTCTTATCAAGCATTTAATGCATTTGAATTTATTTTCCGTTGGAAATAAATGTCCGTTGATTGCATTTAATAACATATTGACTTTGGATTAACTTCAAGTAACAACAAGCGCTTAAAAATGAAAGTCATCCTGAATTGATTCATAAGCGCTTGACAGCAGCTTAATGAATCTCTCATCTTCAAAGTCTTCAGACGCTGATATTCAATTTTACCTTAATAGACTCACCTAGAATTCTATCTTAGCTCAAGCGCTAGATACTTAGTCTAAAGCTATAAAGATAAAATGCCTTAACTAAAAAATTACAACTTGGTAACTTTAAACGCTTATACATATTCTAACAAAAGATAAACTTACATATCCTTGGGGTCTAACATGAACCTTATCTTGTCATCATCAAAACATCTAACAAGAAATTTCCTAACACTCAGCTACATTGATTTACCCATTTCAATTTGAGGTCATGCGCTCCTTACAACAATACACATTTTAAAAAGATGTCCCTCCAAGTCCGTTTCTAAGACTCCATATGAGATATAGAGAGATAGGAAACCAAATCTAAATCATATAAAGATTTAGGGATGTCTAGCTTATGCTAAAAAGACAAAAGTGGAAAAATTGGAGGCTAGATCCCTGAAGGGACGTTTTGTTAGGTACCCCAAGGATTCAATGGGTACTTCTTCTACTTGCATGATGATTAAAAGATCATTGTAGCCTTGCAAGCCTACTTTCTTGAAGATGAGTTCATTTTAGAATGTGGAGCAGGTAGAAAAATAGTTCTTGAAGAACACAGCGAGACTCCTTTGGATACATCTACATAGGAAGTAAGAATCGACCATATTGTAACACAACCACAGAGATCTGGTAGAGTACCTCAAACCTCTGAGAGGTATGGCTATCTACTACAGAAGGAACTGGGTCTCCACACTGTCGTAGAGGGAGGCCATGGAGATGACCTCTACTTATGATCAGGCGATGGTGGATATGGATGTTGCAAGATGGCATGAAGCTATGCAAGTAGAGATAGATTCGATGCACTCGAACCAAGTCTGGACACTAGTGGATCGTCCCAATGGTCTTGTACCAATTGGGTGTAAATGGATCCACAAGAAAAAGATTGGTGCCGATGGCAAGGTTGATACCTATAAAGCCAAGCTAGTAGCAAAAGGGTATAATCAAAAAGAAGGAATTGACTATCAGGAAACCTTTTCACCAGTTTCCATGATCAAATCCATAAGAATTCTGTTGGCAATAGTGCCTCACCTAGAGTATGAAATATGGAAAATAGATGTCAAAATGGCTTTTCTTAATGGATTCCTCGAAGAGGAAATCTATATGGAACAACCAAAAAGTTTTGTATCCGAGAATGATATTCACAAAGTGTACAAGCTTGATAGATCCATATATGGACTCAAGCAGGCATCTCATAGCTGGAATGTAAGTTTTGATAAAGCAGTCAAAGGATTTGACTTTATCAAAAATGAAGATGAGCTATGTGTTTACAAGAAGGTTAATGAGAGCAAGATATCATTCCTTGTACTGTATGTAGATGACATATTGCTCATAGGAAATAATATAGGAATGCTCACCACTGTCAAGAAATGGTTGTCGAGTACATTCTCCATAAAAGATTTGGGAGGGACCACCTACATTCTAGGGATTCGAATCTATAGAGATCGATTAAACAGAATGAAGGGAATTTCCCAACCCTTTACTTAGAAAAGTTCCTAAAGAGGTTTAGGATGGAAGATTCTATGAAAGGGTTCCTGCCAATGAGACATGGGGTGCATCTCTCAAAATCTATGTGTCCTCAAAGTGAGGAAGATAGAAAAGAGATGAGCACTGTACCCTATGCATCTGCAGCGGATAGTCTGATGTACTCTTTGTTGTGTACGAGACCTGACATAGCTTATGCAGTAAGCATTGCTAGTCGATTTCAGGAAAACCCAGGGAAGGAACACTGGATAGCTGTGAAGAATATCCTCAAGTATCTTAAAAGGACAAATGATATGATTCTCATCTATGGAGTTGGCGACTTAAGAGTAGATGGATACACTAACTCCGATTTTCAATCTGATGTTGATGACAGAAGTCCACCTCAAGGTTCATTTTCACCCTCAACGGTGGGGTGATGTCTTGAAACAGTTCCAAGTAAAGCACAACCGCTGATTCCACCATAGAGGCTGGATACGTGGCTGCTTCAGAGGCAGCCGAGGAGGCTATTTAGCTTAGAATGTTTCTTGGATAACTTCAAGTGGTTCCTAGCGTACAACTCCCATTGCCACTTTTCTATGACAATAGTGGAGCAATATCGCAGGCAAAGGAACCCAGGTCTCACAACAAGTCCAAATACATAGAGAGAAGATATCACATCATAAGAGAGATCGTTGGTAGAGGAGAAATAGCGGTGCAGAAAATAGCCTCAGCTGACAACATAGCTGACCCACTGACTAAGCCTTTGGCGCAAGCGGTGCTAGATCGACATCTGGAGAAGATGGGTATTAGATACAATAGCGAATGGCACTAAGTGCAAGTAGGAGACTGTTGGTGTCATACCCTCAGATGCCATAGAGGATAGAATGTATAGGGCATATTCATTGTAATTAAACATTATTTATATATAAGGCATTTGTGTTGTTTTCTTATTGGCATTTTTAGGATAAATAAACAACTCTAAATCCATGACATTAAGGCAGAACTTCTACTCCCTATTGGTTAGGGAGAAGGGCACTAGAAGAGTTTGGTACTTATTATCTAAACTAGTTCGCAAGTTAAAGAAAGTTATAACTGGACATCAGACCCAATTAAGACTTGTATGACATAAGCTTTGACATGAAAGTGTCAGTCGAACACTATGTGATAGTGGGAGCTTGTGTCGTAGACATTTCAGTGAGACTGATATGTTCGAACTTGACTCGCATCGATTCTGTCACATTGGTTTTCACTCAATGACAGAACTGATTAATTATGATAGGTACGCATGAACCTTAGACCTGAGAAATCATGTTGAAGATGTACTTGTGATATCAAGTTCGTCATTAGAGTAGTTAGACTCAATTCACCCGTTGGTGGAGTCAACCTCGAAGTGCAGCTTGATAGACAAGTAGCAATCTTAACTAATCTTCAAGATTGTAATTTATTCTCTCCTAAGTGAATGAGCAATTATTCTATGCCAGCATGAATGAGTAAGGTCAAAAGTCTTTGGCCAAAGCAATGGAGTTTACTTGTGTTAGACACAAGAGTACTCTTATTGACCTCGACTCATTATGTATTTTAGCATATAATCAAGTAATGTGAGTTTGACTGTACCGTGACTCTCACTTGACTGGGATATTAGAACAAAAGGTTTATACTCGTACAACATTCACAATAGAAAAGGTTTGGAATGATCCTAATCATTCGTTCTCAATTGGGTTACAATGTGAGTCACGTGACCGGCTAGGTGTTACTCACATCCTTTGGTTTCCTTCCAATTGCCTTTTGAGACGAAGCTAAAGTCGCGCTTAAAGGAATTGGAAAGGGAAAAATGGTTTTAGACTTAAAGGATTTTTATTTTTTGATATTTGATATCGATTTATATTAAATGATTGATTTATCATTTGATGATCTAATTAATTAATTAATATTAATAAGTTAATTAATTTTTGGAGGAATTAATTATAGTTTTAATTTATTAATTTATTTAACTAATTATTGGATAAATATATTAAATAAATTGAATTAAATTAAAAAACGGAAACAAGTGGGTACGGTCAAAGTGGGCATCCATAATGACATGGTCTCCAAGGTTTTTTTTTAAAACTCTTGTGTAGCATATATATATAGTACTTAAAGAGATTGAAAAACTCTAGCATCTCTTTTACAGTAAACGAAAAAAGAAAACTTTATCAAAACTCTTCCTCCTATCCTCTCTCTAGCCGTCGCCTATCAAGGGAAGAAGGAAGGGGATTTGGGCTTTGGATTCCGGCATGAAGCTTTGGAGGCAGTGACGTATTTGCTGCTCGGATCATATTTTTTAATCAGACGCATAATTGGAAGAAACTGTAAGTTTTTCTTCCTTTAGTTTGAATATGGAAATTCCAAGACGACCACGTTATTGGATTTTACCCTTCCGCTGCGTTTTTATCTCGTTTCCCAATATCAAGTACCGATTTACCTGTGGCTAGGGGAAAAGGTAAGGGAATGTCAATGGGCTAAAAAAGGATAGGAAGTCGAATGCTCATTGTCGAAGAATTCTGCCACGAACGTCCGGATATCTGTTTCTACATGTTCGGACGTGCTTTGAAGGGAGAAAATTTGTGAATTTTTTTGAACTCTGTCTAATCCATCACTGTAATGGCAAAGCATTGCTCTTTATGATTTTTGTCTGTGTTGCTTTGCACTGCCCCCTTTGCTATCTCAGACAATTTGCTTGATAATTGATTGACTTGATGTAATAGCTCTTTTAGCAAACTTTGAGTTTCATTCTTTTCTTCCTCATCCTTTCGAATATGGGCATCTAGTCTCTTCTCTACAGTAGGAATTTTCTTTTTCTTAATTGGTTGATGATTCCCTTACCCTTTTGGATTTTCCTCAAAATTGCCAATTTCCTCAACCGCTTTAACACTCGCAACTGTTTTGGGGAAATTTCCTCATCATCATCCTCAAGGTACCTCTCATCCTATTGTGCCAATTGCTCAAGTTTTCTCCAGGCAGTTCGATTTTCTAGTCCCAATAAATCACCACAGGCTCTAGCATTGAGTCGATGCCTAACCCTTAATCGAACCCCATCATAAAAATATTGCACAAGATTGGATGGAGAGTAATTATGTGATGGGCATTTTATAAGCATACACATGTACCTTCCCCATGCATTCGCCAATGACTCATTCCTTTTCTGCTTAAATCCCCTTATTTAACTTTGGGCTCATTTACCTTTGATGGTGGAAAGAATTTATCTGGAAACAAGTCGGTAAGCTTTTTCCAAATCGTGATGGATTGTGGGAGAAAAGACTTATACCAAGTGGTTCCCTTATCCTTGAGGAAAAAATGGAAGAGTCGAAAGCGAAGAGCGTTGAGATCTCTCGGATGGAGTTGTATGGTTGAGAGGATGTTGTCGAATTTTTCCAAGTGATCATATGGTGA
The DNA here is from genome assembly GCA_019426215.1 of Buddleja alternifolia. Taxonomy (NCBI): domain Eukaryota; kingdom Viridiplantae; phylum Streptophyta; class Magnoliopsida; order Lamiales; family Scrophulariaceae; genus Buddleja; species Buddleja alternifolia. Next base: position 21,156,029 of record CM033404.1, on the reverse strand, counting down.
TTCGCTTGGATCCCCATAAAATGGGTTGTTCTGAACCATGGTGAGTAGGTGAGGCGAAATATAGAAATTAGGCATAGTAAAATCCAAAAAGAACACAGGTCCCGGTATAGAGAGAACTCGTGGTAGTTGACTACTACGAATGGATGCAAGAGGCACTGGTGGTTGTATATGATGTATGATATTTTGCAACCACTCTCTATTTTTCAGAAGGTTTATATCCAAAAAGTTACCAGTCATTGCTAGCTAGCCTTGAAATGAAAAACAGAAATAAAGTAAATACTAAAAACTTGCAATAAAATCAAAAATAAGAGTTAAAAAAGTCTGTGGCAACGGCGCCAAAAACTTGACACGAGAAATCCTCACGTGTTTTGCACAGCAAGTGGACTGGGCGTGTGTAGTAATAGAGTGGACAATAAGTCCGGATTGTTAATCCTACAGAAACTTCTTGATTTTAAAGCAAGCAAGAATTAAACTAAAACTAAAGGATAACAAATAACTTAAATAAACTAAAAACGATGCAAGAACAAGATATGAAAATAAGATATTAAAAGTATGATAACGATGGGTAACAAGATAATTGAAACAAGATGTCAAAAACAAGATAGCTTTGGTGGAGAGCAACTAAGACACATGTATTGGCACAAATTAATCAATTTCATTATAAACATGTTCTCATATTATTAGACTAATCTTGCTTTGGTGGAAATTCCTTAGATAATTACTACCCGACATCTTGAAAATAATTGATGGTTCCCAAAATATTTCTATCCGAGAATCTAACTAACAATCATGCATTCAAGTTCTAGAATTTCCCCAAATTAATCCGGCTAATTGCATCCGGGAGTCTCTACTGTTTGTCACTATTGGGCAACTCCTTATTGTTTATGGATTATGTGATGATCTTTTTTGCATATTAGATTACTTTCTCTCGAACAAATAATTTAAGCAATAAATCATGCATATGGTAGGTAAACATATGAAGCATTCAAACAAGATCAAAACACAATGCAACAATAGAATTAATATGAAAAACACAATTTATAACTCAAATATGATAATTTAGCCTCAACATGGCCTTAGAAGAATCTAATTCATCATGAAAGGTAAAACATGGAAACCTAAATAAAGATTCATATTCATAGACAAAAATAAATCTAAATCTAAGAAACTCCCTCGTATTTTTTATGGTTGAACTTCGATCTTCATCTCTTCCATGCTTCTTGTATTCTTCACCCTCAAGGATTCTTGAAAATCTTCATAACTAATCTACTCTAAGAACTACCCTAAAAAAGCTTTATGTTGTGTGTATTTCGTGCTAAAATCCTAGAGAACTGATCTAGTATATATAAGGGTGGAAATGGAAGACTCCAACTTGCATTAGAGTTGGAAATTTCCAAAAATTTGCTATTATTCCCGTCCGTTCGAACTCCAAAATCTGACGTTCGAACGTTGAGAACAGTAACATTTTCCTTCTATGTAGCGAGCTTGTGTCCTTCATAAATTTCTCCACCAACCTCCGATTTGGGTGATTCAAGTTCCTACGTGAAGCTAAGACGTAAATATACAACTTTGTAGTAGGACACTTCCTAAAATCTCTAAACATACTGAATATGCCTTTTTCATACTTTTTCCTTAATTACAATGATTTTCTACCTTTACTCAATAAGCACACAAATTACAAGTACATGTGGCATAAATCATGCATAAACCAATATACATCACATGAATATGTGGCTCCAAAATATGTAAAATTCACATCCTATCAATGGTGGTGGCCCCAACGATGGTGGCGGATAGCGATCGTAACGACAATGGTGGTAGTGGTTGTGTTGGGGGTGGAGGTGAAGGCAACGGTCGCAATGGTGAGGGTGACGGTGATAGTGTCGGCAATGATGACAACGGTAGTGGTGGTGGCGACCAAAGAGCCAGCAATGGTGGTGGTGCATTTCCTCGACGGTGATGATGCCAATTAGATCAGCAGTGGTGGGTAGTGGTGATGGTCGTGCCGATGGTGGTGGGCAGTGGCGACGACACTGGTGGTGGCGATGTTGACGATTGGGATGGAGGGCGGTCCTGTAGTGCTAGTGCTAGCAGCAGTGCACAGGTGCCGATGACGGTATGTCGGTGCCAACGGCAATGCCGTTGGTGGAAGGTGGGGGGTGGGAAAAAAAGAAAATTTGATTGGAAGAAACAAAATAATATTGGAGTAACAAATAAAGGGGTATTTAGGATATTTTACGTGGATAGAGAGCTATCCATAACTTTTATGTTGAAAGTGGAAATGCGGAGTGAGTTCTTTTAATGAAGGACTAAAACAAGAGATAAATTAGAATATGAGAGTTTTTCAAAAAAAAAAGCCCTAAAGTTATGCTCAAAAAGTAAAGTAAATGGTCTGTCTATTCTTCTTATTTGTTTCACTAGTAAGGTAAATGAAATAGTTACAAAACAACCAAAATTCAAGTTTCTTTGATTTTTACTTACAACATTGGAAGTGGAGTGATAGAATCGAACATAAGACTAACTTTTTATTTATTCATATGAGTTAATGTCGTCCAGTCAAAATATTGTTAGTATAAATTTATAATTTTCAGAGGTTCACTTCTATTGTCTTGCACATTGGGGTAATTCTTATTTTTTCTGCTTGTAAGTTTGGTTTATTTTAATTTTTATCTTATTCATTATAGGATTCCCACGTTGCTTCATAACTTAACAAAAAGTCTGACACTCAGTTCCATTTGAATATCTCATAATGCATTTAATGGGGAAATGTACAATCCACGTATGTGGTCCTTAGATTCTGGTGAAAAATGTGCAACAATAGCATGTAATCTTAATGTTCAACAGTTCAAGGTTAAGTCAACACAAAAATAATAATAATAAACCATACGATTGCCAACTTAACTTGACCCTAACTTAACATGTTGAGCTTTAAGTCCAATTAAACGTGTTACTAGAATCACGAAACAACTTGTGAGCATTAAAAACAAATTTGTTTTTTTTTATATATATACCGATATACCAAGATATATATAATTTTATTTCAAACTCAAACTCTAATTGGAACCCAATAATTTGGTCAAACTCGACTCGTTTAAATCTCCACCTAGTATCAAATTTTAACTAGAAACTTAATGTGCAGTATTTGTAAATAAATTTGGAAGTAATAGTGTCTAAATATGATGCATGGGTACTCTTAAAGTTGACCAAATGCAATATCGTATTCGTGTCGTACTCATATTCGCTGTGGCTACTCCCAAATACCTTGTTCGGAACATTTAGAAGAATCTAAAAATAAAAATAAAAGAAAATATTTTGGATACCGTACCCGATACAAAATTTGAAGTATCCGACACATATTGAATACAAGGCAAAGTATATTTTTTATATTATACAATACTTTTAGGGTTAAAATAAGGAAAAAAGATAATATTTTTCGGTCCTTTGTTAAAAATTAGACAAATAATAAAGAAATTTAAAGAATTAGACAAAATTCTATTTATATAAATAAGGGCTAAATACAAAATGCCCCCCCGAACTATCCCTAACGTAGCATATACCCCCTTAAACTTTAAAAGGTACCAAAATGGTCCCTCATGAAAATTCATGAGTTATCCAATTGCTCTCATCCAAACACAACCTTGCAATATTAAGTATTATATTAACTTAACTGATGATTCCTTCATTTTTTTAAATGAATTTATCAAATTAAGTCTTCAAAATTAACAAATCATTTGAATCTTGTAATATGTCAATTCAAGAATTATGAAGAATTATTATAATTATTTAAATATTCTTTAATTAAATCTTATCAACTAACAAATCATTTAAATCTTGTAATCTATAAATTTATAATTTATAAATTAACAAAATATTTAATTTAAATTAATAAAATTAACAAATTATCAATTAACAAATTGTAGATTTAAACTACGAACATTTGTGTTTTTCTAATTGTATCATATTCAGTTATAAATTATTTAATTGTATCAACCAACAAATCCTATTTAAATCTATTTGCATTTTCTTAGAAATCATATAAGTTCAATGAAAAAAGAATTAACTAAGTTTATTTGGTGTTTAAATATTGTAAGGTTATGTTTGGGTTGAAGTATTTGAAATTGATTAAAAATTTCCAGAACAGATTACTTTGGTACCTTTTAAAGTTTAGGGAGTATATGCAACAGTAAAAATAATTCAAGGGTATTTTGTATCTATCCCTATAAATAAATCTATTGAATTAAATTTATTTTTATATATTATATACGCATATATAAAAATGTATAAAATTTTAAAATTTATCATAGTTTGTGTCCGTATTATATCATATCCGTATATATATATATATATATATATATATGTTCTTTACCCGAGACAAAAGAAAATAAAAGAGTGCAACTTGCCCGCCAATTTGGTTTCTCCAACACATTGACCACCGCCTTCAGACTGCTACTGCTACCAATGGAGTTCAGTTCATCGGACGCCATTGTCTGGAGAGAAGCCCTTTCCTCGTACGACGCCGTATTAAAGAACCTGGGAAAAGAAAACCTGATTTTGTTGGACAATTTGTACCGCAAACAGCTTCCGAATCTCCTCCACGAACGAGACCCTAATCCCTACATCACCGCCGATGAGCTCTCCAAGCTTATGGAATGGAAGCTCAGCCGAGGCAAGTGGCGCCCGCGCTTACTCTCCTTCGTTTCATCCCTTACCGACGCCGCCGTCAGAGACGCCTCCGCTAAGGCGTTTGCTTCTTTGCCCCATGTCTCGACGGCCGTTAAGGAGTTGACGGTTCTGAAAGGCGTCGGCCCCGCCACCGCATCCGCTGTCCTCGCCGCCTACGCCCCTGATGTCGCACCCTTCATGTCCGATGAGGTAAAAGGTGTTTTATTTGAAGATGATCAATTAATTATTCTTGTTTCATCATTTTGTTTTCAGTTGTAGTAGTAAGTAGCGTGCATATATATATATATATATTAGCCTAGGAATATGACTTTTTTATTATTAGGCCATGGAGGCTGTTGTTGGGGACTCGAAGGATTACTCGTTGAAGCGGTATTTGATCTTTATGGAGAAGATTCAGGCCAAGGCCAAGGTTGGTTTATTTATTTCCCGTTTCTAATAATTTTCAATTTGTGAGTGATTTTGTTTTATTTTATATGAACTGTGAAGAATGTCTGATAGACTGACACCCCCAAGTAATTTATGGTGTCTTCAAAATCCGAAATGTGATTCAAGTTGCTGATAGTATTGATATTTCACTTGATTTATTGACTTGTTCTTCTTTCATTTGGTTTCTCTTTCATTTAAATCATATTGTTCACAATTTTATGCATGTAATTTTGGAGAAAATTGTTAAAATCTTGATAACCCTGGCCATACTGCTATAGTGTAGACTCAGCTGCATTCTATTTTTGATTTGATATTGTGTGAAATTTGATCTAAAATCTCAATTTGGAGTGGCTGGAAAGCTGATGCCCAAGGGGTGTGAAGTATTCTGTTAAAATTTCCTCAAAGTGTGGTTTTCGTCTAATTTCTTAGTAGTTATTAGTTGATTATAAATTGTTACGAGTTCTTAAAGTTTCCCTTTTGATTGTTATGTTCATGATTAATTTTCATGTAGTATTGGTATATGTATAAAACCGATTCACTGAGAAAGAATAAACTTGTTTGGTTAATATTTCAATGACATAATTCCAAAATTAGTGTTGCCCAACGCCTTTTACTTGTAACCACTACAATCAGTTCCAGCATTACCAAGTACAGTGTTGCATAATCCATTTATTCCTACAACTTAGTGCATGCTTGAAAACTTCTCGGAAATTATGGACAAATGTTAATGTTATTCTAGCTTGACATATCTTTTAACGGAGAAATTATGATTTTGGTTCGACTTTAGGCTAATCTATCTCTATATTGTTATAGTAATATAGAATTAGCCCGAACATATATTCCTACATCTCACCTGGTTTTTCCAAATTCTCTTGGGGATAATACTAGAGATCAAGGCCCAAATTTTCAATCCTTTATAATTATATATTTTACTTATCTCCAACCAGTCATAGTTTTCCTACTATTTCTACAACAGGGTAAAATATGTCTCACCTTTCATGGGAATTTTTCAAGCTATCGTACAAGGAGATATATTTTCCTTTTAGAGGTGGACAGTTATGCTATGTCTGGATCAAGGATTTTAGTGAGAAAAAGGAAAATGAAATTGATAAGGACTAAATAATAGAGCACAAAGTACCATTATTCTATTAACGGGAGACATTTCTTCCAACTACCCCCAATTCTAGTATACATGCCCTCAGCATGTCTTCTAGTATTAGGATTGAGGACTGATGAGCAATTAAAGAGTGAGCTGCCGTGTTAAATTGTAGTTTGCTTCCAAAGTTTTCTGTCTCTATATGATTTTGATTTGACTTTAGACTAATCTGTCTCTATATAGTTATAGACTTAGCCTGAACATATTTTCCTACATCTCTGATTTTCCCAAATTCTCTTGGGGATAATACTAGTGACCGGGTTCCAAATTTTTAATCCATTATGATTATATATTTTAGTTATCCTCCAACCAGTCATAGTTTTCCTTCTATTCCTACAACAGGGTAAAATATGTTTGCCTATCTTGGGTCTTTTCAAGTTATTGTAACAGATACATTTTCTTTGTAGAGGCTGGGCAGTTATGTTATGTTTGTATCAAGGATTTTAGTGAGAAAAAGAAAACAGAATTGATAAGGTCTACATAATAAAGCACAAAGTACCATCATATAACAATATTTTCAGTTGGGTTTTCCACACTAATATCCAACTTCGAAACATAACCTTATATGTATAATCAGGGCTTGCCCAACTGTAGTTGAAATAGTCAAGCAGGTGTGATTCTTGTGAGGCTTTTTAGATGATACATGTTTCCTATACTTGCATGCTCAATTGCTATTTTGTTCATTTGGGTATTGTTGTGGTATTAGAGTTGCATGCTTGAATAGTGTTTTAGTGACTCCAATGGTCCTCTAATTGTGCTTTCTCTATAAAAGGCCTGCATTTCCATGACACCGCCATTTCTAATGAATCTTGAGGAATATTTTTTAGGGTTAATTACACTTATTGCCCATTTTATTTAGTGTAATTACGGTCAACTTGCTTATTTTCAGTTCAAAACATTCACCCTCGTCCTATAATAAAACCTCACAATCGCCCCCTTCCATTAAAAGCTATTAGAATTTGTTGTTATGAGAAAAAAATATTTTGATAGTCTGACACTAAGTAAGAGGGTTGAGCTGTTGTTACACTTAATAGAGTTAATGTTAGCATGCTAATGAAACAGTATTGTTGATTTTGTCTGGCCATTTTCTCCTGGTTAGCCCCATCGATTAATTCATTGCTTGTGGCGAATTTTTGATGCAGTTCTCTAGCTACATTATTATCTCATGTGAATTCTCATTGTATAATCTGCTGCCATATGTTTTATTTTTCTATTTGACGCTCATGTTTTATAGTCTTGACACACATTTTGCCGATATTACTTTCAGGAACTGTCCACCGGTGAGGATTTATTTACAGCATCAGATGTTGAAAGGGCTTTGTGGAGTTCAGCTATAGGTGCGAAATCAGTGACCTCTTCAACAAAGCCAGATGAAGTTGAGTTGGGAAGGAAGTCCAAAAGAAAGAGAAAATGATGTGTTCCAGAGTCAAACTCTGTCTGTATATTATTTTATCTTTTTGTAATGGTTATGGAAGGAAGGAGCATGTTGCATACTTGCATATTTGGTCCTCAATGTTGCTAATTATCTTACTATATATTGTTTCACTTGCATGAATATCACTCTGGGTCTTGAATTCATTCATCTTTGTCATGTTTTACCTTGGTATATGTATATGATTTGAAATACAGGGTGGAAATACTGAATTGGAAGAGAATATCAACATTTTAAATGTTTGAATTATTTGACTTTGGCTTGAAAATTTCCTTCTGCTGTGGTGATGCATGTTTCTGTAATACGTACAGAGGCATATATTCTTACTGAAAGACTCGGGTAAGCATATGGGTGGGAATGACCCAACCCGATCGACCCTAGAAGGATATTAGAACCCCGATGTGTGGCCTTTTCCAATGACTTCACTTGCAATCAAGAATAATTTGATGTAAAACTAAATCTATGAGTACCACATTAAGCCTCTTGCCGCTTGGGGGATAATTCAAATCATCTATAACACATCTGTGTAAAACTTCACGTTACACGCATCAGATGCATGTAACATGAAGTGTTATAAATGAATTGAACTGCTTGGAGGACCTATTCACATATATTCTATACATTTTTCTAGATTTGTTCTCTATTAGCAATATACTTTGTATTATCACTTACAATTTTCAGTTTTGGTCTATCACGCAAATAATGCCACACGTCCTTCAACGCCATCATCATTGTTTCTTGGGTGGTCAACAATGCTTTGTCCAAATGGTTTTCCTCCAAACCAAACAAAATTTTTGGTCCTTCACTACCAATCCCAAATTGGAATTAGTTGAAAACTTGTGAATTGTTAAGAAAACATTGAAGTTGGCAAATGACCAGCAATACAAAATAGATGTCAGATACTTTTCTTCATCACTTACAAACTATTAATGAAGCTTACTTACGAAGCATAGACAGTTATTCTATATAAATAGCAGATGCATTATGCACATGAAAATTGATATAGGCAAGAAATAAGAAAAGGATTATATACTTTTTGTTCCTTTAGTACAAGTTATTTGTTCATGTATAAGTACTTCATAATACGCTATCAACACGACTAGCTCTACAATTTTTTGCGAGATATGCTTTGATCTTTATACTTTGGCTGTTATCAATTCCAAAATATCATGTTAGACAACCTCACAAAGTTGAAATTGTCGCTTTTGTTATCAGAAATTGTTGACAAACTTTACTTAGAACTTCAGAAACAACGGATTATATCGAGGTGAGAATAACTCTCTATCCTTAACGTTAAATTACCCCGTCTAGGTGGATCGGGTCAATGCAACAAATGTCCCAAGATACAACGATATTCGTTCTGAATTTGAACCGCTTCAAATTCTAGAAGCTTCAAACTTTTCACTACTCAGAACTCTTGAGGAGAAAGAAGAATGCAGATATTGCTTTGTGAGGTGTGTTCTTCGATTCAACTGGAAAGCCCTTTATATTGGCTCAAGAAAACCGAAATTGAAAATCAGAATTTAAGACTGACATTAGAGCTGCCAAAAGAATTTAGCTGTTACAACTGACCATTTGAATGAGAATTCAAGTTGTCAGCTATTCGACTTTGAAACATCTTCTAGAAGCCCCTTCTAGAATGTCCGTCTTAAAATATAGCAAAAAACCTGGCCAACGATTTTTGCAAGCACAATTTTCATTTTCGTGTTTTCTGCCGTTGGATTAAACAATCTATGGTTAAGATATTTTCTGGAATTTTAATTTACTTAAATAAACATTTTAATTAATTAAATAAATAATTAATTACTTCATCCAAAAAATTAGGCTATGTTTGGTTATGTTTTGGGATAGTATTTTGGTGAGAATTATTGGTGAGAAATTTATGGGGACACGTGCGTGTTTGATGATATTGTGTTTGGTTTTATTTTGGGAGTTGGTTCTTGGGTGAGTTTTTTTTGGTGAGATAATGTTTGGTTTTGTTTTTAGAGGGAACAAAAGTTACTGTAGCAGTCAAATCACAGTGAATAAGTTCTAGAGGTGTGGTGTTTCTTTCAATAGAATGAAATAGTTGTTTGCCTAGTTTTGTATCAATACATATTTCTCATTTGTGTTGATTATCAACTTTAAAATTTGGTAATAAGTTTAAACTTATTAATCTTCGAATTGTATTATAATTTACATGACCTAGTCTAACATGCCATATATTAGAATACTCAAGCAAATAAACAGAATTCTCAATTTTATTGCCATCATTTTTAATTACAGGGCGGATTACATTCATCACATTCATTTTCAAAAAGGCCCTGCTCAAGGTAACCTTTTCCTACATAAATACTGCGCTTACTAAAAGAAAATGTATTAGCCTCAAAGACCAATTTAAACCAATTCTTGACCAAGACAGATCCTGAAACCAGATTCATGTGAATATCAGGAACATGCAGCACCTCGGTCAAAATTAGCTCTTTCTCAGAAGTCATCTTCAGCACCACTTTACCTGTTCCGATCACGAGAGTAGTAGTTGAGTATCCCTTGAACAACCTCCGTCCATCAGTTGGAGCGTAGGAGGAGAAAACAACCATGTCTGGGAAGATGTGGCAAGTAGCCCCAGTATCTATAAACAACTTTCTCTTGTTGTCCAGCAGATTGGTTTCAAACACGACAACAGTGAGATCAAGATTAGGCAGATCGGTTGGAACCTGATTGTCAGACAGGTCATCGATCATCTGGTCGATGCCCTGGACATCATCTTCCGCTAGGTGCACTTGGTTTAGCACCTGATTTTGAACCTGATTTGTAACCTAGTTATTTCCCTTGTTTTGGTTTTAACCAGAACCTTTCTCCTGATTCTTCTTGGATTCTTAGCAGTCTCTAGCCCAATGACCAGTTTGTCCACAATTGAAACAACCCTCTCCCTGTTTCGACTTGCCTTTCCCAGCCTGCTTTTTCTGGGAATTTCCTTTTCCAGTTGGAGCTTTCGCCGCCACATGGGGCCTGTACGATGTTCGCCATCGCCTGCATTAGAGGCTTCTTGTCAGAAACCCACTTGTCTTTCTCAATTTCGAGTCAGACAACTAAGTCTTCTAAATTTATCTCCTTTCGTTTGTGTTTCAATTAGTTCTTGAAATCCTTCCACGAGGGTAGTAACTTCTCAATGATAGAAGCTACTTGGAAGGATTCACTCAAAGCCATGTCCTCAGCATGAACTTCATGAATGATTACCTAAAGGTCCTGGACTTGGCTTGTCACAGATTTAGAGTCCACCATTTAAAATTCTAAAAACTTTGTGACCAAGAACGTTTTGAGTCTGGTGTACTTAGTTCTGTACTTTCTATCCAACGCCTCCTAGAGGATTTTCACAATTTTAACTGCTGATAAACGCTATAAAGCGAATCTTCTAACCCACTGAGGATGTCATAAGTGTGAGATTAATCCTCAACGACATGAATATGGGACACCTTGAAGACCTAGGTCGTGTGCACCACATGTTAGGAATGGTTGCATCTGAGCACAAAGAAATAATCAAGAAACTAGAAAATCTAAGCTTAAACATGAAAGATGAACACAAGAATTTAACGTGGTTCAACACAATTTTTTGCATCCACGAGCCAACTTAGATCTACATCTTTATTTCTCAAAGTGAATATGAGTACATCAATAAATTACTAATTGAGTTATACTATTTATAATAGTGGAGAAACCTAAACGCTAACAAATTAGGAAAACAATCCTAATTGACAAAAGGTATAATTCCTAAACACAATAGGAAATAATTCTAATGAAATAGGACTCAAATATGCCAAAATCCACCACAATTGCACGCCAAGATAAAAAACTCGCCAAAAACTCGTGTACAACTCGTATGGCCCGCTGCGGAGAGCATGTTTGCTTGCCCCAATGCAAGCATTGCTTGCCCACTTCTCCGCCGAGCTGCGGTGCAGACTTTTAGCTTGCTTCTGTACCTCGGTGCTGCAGCCCCATTTCCTTTGGCTGCATCACCATCTCCCTTGTCTTAGCCAAATATTGCCTCTCTTTTTTGGCCAATTTCCTTGGCCATTTGCACTCATTTCCACACTAATCCATCACCACACCATGTCGAGATCATCCAACCATCAAGCACGTGTTGTGCATATGGACACCCGTGTACGCTGCCGTGCAAATTTTTAGCCATGACTCAGACCATCAACGGATGGAATCGGTCATGGTCGGCCCCATCTTGACCCTTGCCTGGCTTGTGTCGACGGTTGGCAAGGACTCGTGATATTAAGTCCTACTAATGAAGCCTGTTCTTATACGCACAAGGACTTTGACTGGGTGCTCATAAAATTTCCTAGTATGGGTTCTTAATTTTTTATCGTTTCAAAAACACAGGCTGTGTTTGGTTTTGTTTTGGAGGGGTTTTTTTGGTGAAAATTTTGGTGAAAAGGTTTATTGGAAGTTGTGTATTTTGATGAAAATGTGTTTGGTTTTGTGTTTAATTTTATTTTTAGAAGAGACAAAAGTTACTGTAGCAGTCAAATCATGTAAGTTTTTGTCTGAAAAGTTGTGTTTATAATTAGTTAATGATTGAAAAATATAATATAATATAAGTTTTAAATGATTATATTATAGTTGATGTAATTAGTAGGCACCCTAAAGTAGAGACAAATAGGGATACAATAGATGACGATTTTTTGACAAAAAATAACCCTTTTTGATCAAAATAACACAAAACAAACAAGTTTTGACCAAAATTTTTGGCGAAAATTGGCTTGTAAATAAAACCAAACACAGCCACAGTGTAACGCCCTCAAATTTAATCCTAAAGAATCCAACACGAAAGCGTTATCCTATCCTTACAGAAGTACAAACCAAATTCTGGACACAATTAAACAATTCATCTTATCGGGTCACAACCCCAATACATCAACTAAATAGCTATGCGAACTTAATATACATGAGTCAATCTACATCATTCACCTCTAGGATAGTCCGAGTTTATACTCCGATCCTTCAAGCTAGTTTCACTTCTCGACTTGCCTATAACTGGAAGGAAGAAAGTGAAGTACATAAGCAAAGGCTTAGTGAGCGCCAGTGTACGTGTGAAAGGTGCTTAAAATAGTTTTTAGACCCCAAAGTGATAAATTAATAAGGTGAAAACAATAATAGTTTCTATTTTTCAAACGCTCATTAAAAAGGCGAGTAAGAATGACATTTGCGTTCAAGCAGTAGCTGGTATGACACCAGGATCTTAGTATACATACGATAAAGTTTTAAAACATGCATTTTTAAAAGTGTGCAGTCAATGTAAGTACCACGTACAAGACTCAATGCAAGTATCATGTACAAAACATGTTTAAGTAACACGTACACGTCACGCTTAAGCAGTAGGGGGCCATGTTAGCAATACCATCGCGTCCGATGATTTACCCATAGCACTTTGGGTCCCTCTGCTTCATCCTTATCACCCCTGAACACGCGGCTTAACAGCCATCACCTTATACCCTCAAATTTAATCCTAAAGAATCCAACACGAAAGCGTTATCCTATCCTTACAGAAGTACAAACCAAATTCTGGACACAATTAAACAATTCATCTTATCGGGTCACAACCCCAATACATCAACTAAATAGCTATGCGAACTTAATATACATGAGTCAATCTACATCATTCACCTCTAGGATAGTCCGAGTTTATATTCCGATCCTTCAAGCTAGTTTCACTTCTCGACTTGCCTATAACTGGAAGGAAGAAAGTGAAGTACATAAGCAAAGGCTTAGTGAGCGCCAGTGTACATGTGAAAGGTGCTTAAAATAGTTTTTAGACCCCAAAGTGATAAATTAATAAGGTGAAAACAATAATAGTTTCTATTTTTCAAACGCTCATTAAAAAGGCGAGTAAGAATGACATTTGCGTTCAAGCAGTAGCTGGTATGACACCAGGATCTTAGTATACATACGATAAAGTTTTAAAACATGCATTTTTAAAAGTGTGCAGTCAATGTAAGTACCACGTACAAGACTCAATGCAAGTATCATGTACAAAACATGTTTAAGTAACACGTACACGTCACGCTTAAGCAGTAGGGGGCCATGTTAGCAATACCATCGCGTCCGATGATTTACCCATAGCACTTTGGGTCCCTCTGCTTCTTCCTTATCACCCCTGAACACGCGGCTTAACAGCCATCACCTTATACCTCCCCACGCAGGCTCGCGATGCCCGATTTGGTCATATCCGGAATATGCCACACGATAAATGACCCATGCACCCTCAGAGCACTCCGTCCTAGATGTTTATTTTGAAATCATGCTTGCAAAATATGCATTTGAAACAAGTATGCAATCATGTATGTCACGAATGATTGAATGAAGCATTTTTGCTCATGAAGGAATATTGAATCGAGCGAATATATATATATATATATATATATATATTTAAGAATTTCATTAAAAGAATGTTTTCTTGAAATCATTTTCACAAAACCTGCCTGGAAAATTATTCTCGCAAGATATGTCTTTGAAACGTGCCAAGAAATGGTTAATGCAAATTGAGTCCATGATTTGATTTGAAAGTGTTGAAATTCATTTTCGTGGGAAGTATTGAAAGCATGATGAAAGTATATAGATATATATATACGACGTGCTCCTTCCAGTTTTAAAAGACATATAACTATAATTTTGAGAGGCACTCACCTTGTCCAATCGAATAACAAAGCTCAAGTCCAGAGTTTGAGCGACGCTCAATCTATTTCGTAAGTATAATTACCTATTCCAAATAACTATACTCATTAATATGATCATAATAGCAACTTGATTGATAATAAACAAATACGATATGAATAATCTCGAATAAGCAAAGGTCTAGGAAATAAATATATTAATCAACACTTACCCATCTACAAATACACCATAAAATTGATTTGGTTCGGTCGAACTTTACTTCTAAGCCATGGACAAGAATACACGAGATAATCCCATCATGCGCCTCCTTCTACCTTTGTGCGTCCTCACCGTTACGATTCTCCGTTGTTCCATTTACCGAGACAATCAACACAAAATTTACATATATAGGTTCATAACAATCTCAGCTTTATCACCACATAAGTATTATCTCAAAACCCACTCGAGAAAAGGGTGAATCGGGCCTCCAAATTTGATCTCCCAAAATGCCAATTTCTATACATCCTGGAACCTTGTAACCAAATCCACTTTTCAGCTACATTACACCATGAATTTTGGAAATTCTTAAACCTATCAATATCTACACTCACAGAACTTTCCAGTGGTAGCCTTGCATGTGCAATCCGGCCACTAAAAGGGTGATTTCCAGGCTAAAGAACATGTAAGAACATTTCTGGAATTGGTAATTGGGTACTGGCAGTGGTACTTAAATGGTAATCCTGGACATTTAAATGCACTTCCTTCAACAAAATCCACCATTACATGTATGTACACTAAATGAGCTATCTAATAGTGGCCATGCCTAAACAATTAGACAATAAAAGGGAACAATTCAGGCCCAAATAAAATGAATGACAGATCCGGCCAAAAAAACAGGGGCAGTGGTAGTGATGTTTTAGCCATCAATTCTTGATTATTTCCTTAACCAAAACCCACAAAACTCACCAGTAACATATTCTATACTCAAAGGGCTTTCCAACGGTGGGATTGCATGCATGATTCGACCACCAAAAGTATGATTTCTAGCTACACGAACATGATTAGAAGTTGCAGGTACTGCGAACACAGAACAGGAAGTGGTGATTCAATGGTCGATTCTGGAACTTTAGTGACCAAATTAGCACAATCCAACTTAATATTACTGTTCCTTGTTTTGTTAGGATGAGTTTGAGCTAAAGAACTCTAAAAATGAACATCATTTGATACCTCAAAACATGAAGATACAAACGCTGCCAGAACAGAAATTTTCTTTCGAAAATTGCTTGCAAGATATGTGTTTTGTTGTGGGTTGAGCTTTCTCTTCTGGTTGATTAGCTTGGAACGGTTTGAGACCTTAAAGAGGTCAAAAATGGAGAAGGGTCTGATAATTTGAGGAAGAATTAATTGGAGTGAAAATGATAGGCAATGGAATGAATAGATAGAAGTATTTATAGGGTGAAATGAGGGCTTGATGGCAATTTTCCTATTTGTCTCATAGTCCTTACCTTATTGTATTTCATCTCATGGTCCCTATATACATACGAGTTAATATTGAGCCCCTACACGGATGAAAATTAATATTCATCCAATCTAATTACTAAGATAAGAACTCATACATATTAATCAAGTACTCTTCAATAAACTATACTACGAGTCATTGATTTACTAAGTATATTAGTATTACGAAACCTCGACTATCACACACAGAATCTCCAAGAATTTAATAAAAACGTTGGCAAATTCCATGCTATAATTAAATCAACAAACATAGCATATAGATTTAAGCAACCAGAATTGTAAGCAAACAAATATGCAAAGTTTTTGTGGTGCAAAACTCGGGCTCTGATACCACTGTTAGGATCAGTATGCCGCCACAAGCGATGTCGGTGCAATGAAAGAATTAATGTAAGAAACACACATAGATAATGGCATGCTAAGCTTGGGAGTCGAAGTAATGCACAAAAAACAACAACATACAAGTACAATACTCATAAACCAATTACAAGATTTTAGGTTATATTAAACTGAGGGTGTAAATCCACAACACAAGAAAAACCATACAATTTTTTTTTGGACACTCATGTTCGAACTTCACCTCAACATGGAGAGATTTACCTGATGTGCCTCGGGTCATATTCGAACAGTTCCTCCTCCAGTGGCCTAGCTCACTATAGTGTAGGCATCTATCTGTCTTCTTTGGCCCTTACTCTTACGAACCACAGGAACCTTTCCTTTGCCCTTATCGATGCCACCCTAAGCTTCAAGCTCACCAGACTGCTTTTTGGCTTTCTTCTTATTTTGGGCTTTTTGGGCCCAAAAGAGATTACCAAAGCAGCTTCCTTCCCTTGGTCTTCAACTGAGATTGTGCAGTTGTCAATTTGTTCATTAGCCCAGCTAATTGGCACTCATTCTCGTTACAGTTGAAGTTCATGATAAATTGGGAAAAAGAATCAGGAAGAGACTGCAAAATGAGATCAGTTTGAAGTTGAGAGTTCATGATGAAGTCAAGAGCCTCCAATTTCTCGATCCTCGATATCACCTTGATGACATGATCCCCAACTTTCTCACCTTCTCTCACTTTGGCTCCAAAGAGCTCTTTCGGTATCTCATATCGAGCAGTGTGACTATGCTGACCATAGAGCTCAACCAAGTGTGCTAAGATGGCCCTCGCAGTGATCATCTTCTCGTGGGACCTTTGAAGCTCGTTTTTCATTGAGCCTAGCATTACCCACACACTCGGACGTCATCCTTAGCTCATTTTTCATGGGATTCGACTTCTTCCTAACTGGCACGTGTTCTGCCAGGTGGAGCAGGGATATCAGTGTCCAACACATACCCCAGAGACTCCATGTTGAGGACAATCCTCAAGTTACTGAGATAGTCCACATAGTTGGGTCCAGTAAGGATTTTCTTTTCAAGTAATATAGAAAGTGGTTTGGTAGTAATTTTGAGAGATAATGACACGAAATAACTACAGAAAAATGTAAACCAGATTCAATGCTTGTAATTAAAATTATCCAAGTTCAATTAAACTTACACTTGGCTCCCACAATATTTTTCGAGATCTACACTCCCACTGTAGAAGTCGAAAGTCATCGTTGGTTATTACTTCGTAGTGGTGATTGAGTTCTTTAATTAGTTCAGTGGATTACAACCCTTTAACGATATATGTGTGAGGTTTATGTCCTCAAATTCCATTAGAGGATTAGAGAGAATATGGACTTTATGATCTTGTAATTGTAATTCTATATTTCAATAAAGGCATTTTAGTTATTTACTTTATTATTGGCATCTATATATATTGTAATCATCTATAATCTATGCATATAAGAGTTGACTCTCTAAGGCACTAGAGGAGTTTAATACTTGTATGCTAAATTGGTCTCCAAGTCGAGGATTCCCCATTGGACATTGGAAATCATCAAGACTTGTATGATATGAGTTTTGACGAGAGATGTGCCCGTCAATCACTAGGAAGTAGCAAAGAACTCATATTATAGGTGCTCTGATAGAGGTCACAACACTCAGACATGACTCGCATTGATTATATCACATGGATTTCACTCTTTGACAGTCAATGATAGAATTGATTTAATTGTAATAGGTGTATCTGAACTTTTGCTTGAGGAATCGAGTTGAAGATATACTTGTGACATTAGGTTTGTCATTAAAGTAGTTAGACCCAATTCACCCGTTGGTGGGGTCGACCTCGAACTGCAACCTAATCGGCAAGTAATAATCTTAACTGATATCCAAGATGAAATTCGTTCCCTCGTAAGTGAACAAGAAATTATCCTATGCATTTATAAGTACGTTAGATCTAAAGTCTTTGGCCATAGCATACGAGCTATTTGAGAAAGACTCAAATAAGAAAGCTCACTAATCTAGGCTTATTATAAATATAGCATATAGTCAAGTTTATGAGTTTGACCTAAACCATGACTTTTATTTGATTGTGATATGGAAACGAAGAGTTTATATTTACACGATAGGAAAGGTTTACAATGATCTAATCATTTAATATTATTTGGGGTTCGTTGTGGGCCACTTGACTTGCTAACAACCCACATTTAATGGAATCCTTCCTTTGCCAAATTAAGATGGACCTGAAGAGTCACGCTTAAAAAGGAAAATTGAATGAATATTTTGGAGTATTTCTTGTTGCAATATTTTACGTATTGGATACTTAAAATTAATTATTGAATAAATGGAACTAATTATTTGGAGGAATAAGTTAATTCATTTATGGTATTAATTAATATATTATTTCTTAGAGAAATAAAATTAATTAATTATGCCATCAATCAATTAGTTAGTTTAATTAATTGGATTGAATTAAATAATTAAATAAAAGATTGGATTGGACCAAAATTAAAGCACCATGAGGCGCATCCATAGTGACCGGGTCGGTCATAGTGAACGCCCAATATGGGCTTTTTAGGTCCATAGGGTTTTGACTTAAGTGATATAAATAAGTCACTTAGAACCTTACATGCAACACAAGTCATAATACACTTGAGCTACAAGAAAAAGAAAAACACTCCCTCCCTCTCTCTCAGTAACAGTCCGCCATAGGATCAAGAAGGAGGAGCTTTTTCGTTCGAGTGTTCCGGCGAGACGATTTAGAGGCAACACAATTATACTGCTTAGATCAAGAATCAATCAACCGAATTAATTTGTGAAAAGTTTGAAGATTTCGAAAACTTGAAGAGAGTTAGTTTTTCTCCAACCACTTCCCTATAACGGGTAAAGTAACGAAATTCCTCTGTTATATACGCATGATAAAACCCCGGGTTGATCTTGTTTTGGGAAATCTTTAAAAAAATTCGTTATACCGTTTTCGCTACGTTCTATATATTTTTCCCAACAGTGGTATCAGAGCTAAACCGTGGGTTTTGGCGTATGTAATTAACGTGTAAAGATGTGATAAGATGCATGATTTATAGTTTTTTGCGATGCATGATCAGATATGTAGATTTCATGTTTTTTAGGAATTTATTGTTTATTGTTATTCATTAGAAATTAATAAAATTAGATTTTTTGTAATTTTGATGTGATGAAAGAAACAAAGAAAAATCAAAATTTGAAAATCCGGGGATTTAAGGGGCTTGGCGACGGGTCGTCGGTAACACACAGCTGTGCATGCGCAGCCATGCAATGGGCTCGCTGTCTCCTCGGCAACTGGGTTGTAGAGGCGGATGGGCCCACACAGCTCAACCTATTGCCCGCTCTTGGCGAGCCCAATTGCATGGCAGCTGGGCTGCGGTGCAATTGGGTTGCATGGCGAGCCCCTCTTATTTTACACACGATTCAAATCGAACAGACCCGGGTCGGCCCATAATTGACCCGGGCTATTTTTTAATAAATTATTATTTTAGTTTTCGCTTAAAACTGGATTTTAATGCAAAAATAAAAACTATAGTTTATTAAAAAAAATTCCAAGTTATCTAATTTTATAAAAATTGGATTTTAATGCAAAAATAAAAAAAATAGTTTATTAAAATAGGATTTTAAAATTCCAAGTTATCTAATTTTATTAAAGTTGGACTTTAAATGAAATTAGATGTTTTCTATTATAAAATTAATTTTAAGCGACTTAGAGATTAATTTTTATTAAAATTGGATTGTAATATAAAATTAATAGGAGTTTATTAAATTGGATTTTCTAATAGAGTTAAATAATATTTATTTTTCTCGAGAATATGAATTCAATAATTAAATTTAGAATTTAATTAGAAATTAACATATATATATATATATATATTTTTCTTGTGTTATATGATATACCATGTTTGACATGTTATGTGATGGGAGCCACAATTCATGGACTTAGGCTTGTTTTTGATATTGTATTTCTTTTAATGGGTTGTAAAGGCCATTTTGAGCCTATGTTTATTTTTTTCTATAGAATTTTGTATAGGTTGCTTATATTGAAGTGTAATAGTTAGAAATAGATAGGCTCAAGAAGAAATTCAAGTCGAGCCAAGGAGATACTAGAAGGAGCTTTGGAAGCTTTAGTGTAGTTTCTTTTATTTTGTGATTGAGGCAATGGCTTAGCTCAGTCTAGGATTATGGTACATGAATCATGTGTTGTTAGCTTTCTAGGATTGCTTTCAATTTTATATGATCCATGTTTGTGTGATATGTATAAATGGATTAATGTGCAAAGTAAGACCTAATAAATAATTAAATTCTTGTTCGTTTAAAATATAATTTGGTTAAGGGTACTAGGTCTCCTGTACTCCATTGAACTTAGGAAAAATTAAATAATGTTTAACATATAATATCGTCCCTAATCAATGGGGGTTATTTATTGAAATATATTTTTAGATTTTTCTATATGCATTTAATGCCGTTGGTCGAAACAAATTTCGCCCCACATACCGTTAAAAGGTTATAAGGTGAAATTCAATTTTTAGATTAATAGATAGTCAGTGGGTTAAACTTAAATTATTCATAAATCACTATGACTGTTAAAAGGTTGCGATTTGATGAGTAATGAACAAAGAGAATGAATCATCCATTTGATGGGTTAGTGTTGGACATCACTTTAATAGATTGATTAGGCCACATACTGTTAAAATGTTGCAACCTATTAAACTAGTTAAAGAAATCAATCACCACTACGAAGTCTGCCAATGATGACTTTCGAATTCTACAATGGGAATGTGGATTTTTGAAAAATGTAGTGAGAGCCAAATTTATTTTGAAAGTCCTTGATTTAAACTTGGAGCAACAATTATGATCAAATCTATTAAGTTTATTTACTTTTCGACAGTTATTTGCTTATTATCTCTCTCATCATGACTATCAGCCCATTATCTGTATCACTCAAAAACAACACCTTGATTGGTCCAAACTATGTGGATTGACTCCGAAATCTGAGGATAGTCCTCAATATGGTGTCCCTAGGATATGTATTGAATGCAGACATCCCAGCTACGCTGATAAGGACGCGTGCTAGTGAGGAGGAAGTCGCGGCTCATGAAAAATGGGTCAAATATGGCGTCCAGGTTCTTGGGTATATCTTGGGCTCAATGACCAATGAGTTGCAGAGATCCCATGACAAAATGGCCTTAGCGAGGGTGATTTTGGCACACCTGGTAGATCTCTATGGTGAGCATAGTCATACTGCTCGATATGAGACATCGAAGGATCTCTTTGGAGACAATATGAAAGAAGGTGAGAAAATTGGGGACCATGTGTTTAAGATGATCTTGGGATAAAGAGATTAGAGGAACTCGATTTCAACATGAACCCGCAACTGACACTGACCTCATCTTGCAGTCACTTCCAGACTCCTTTTCCCAATTCGTGATAAACTTCAATTGCAATGAGATAGAGTGCGATTTGCCTGGTTTGACGAACAAGCTTGTGACTGCATAATCTCAGAAGCCAAAGGGAAAAGAGGCAGCTTTAGTCATCTCTTTTGGGCCTAAACTCAAGAGGAAGAAGAAGAAGGCTAAGAAGCCCACTGGCACTCCTGGTCACAAGCTAAGATGGACAAGGGAAAGGGTAAGTCTCCAAAAGTAAAGAAGAGCACATGGCTAAAAGAGACGGATAGGTACCTTCATTGCAGTGAGCTAGGTCACAGGAAGGAGTGTCCTAACTTTGGCAAAGGTGCAGCAGGTATGGACTTTTTTGTTTTAGAAACCAATTGTTCTATAACTATATTTTTCACTTCGTGGATACTTGGTTCTGGAACTAGTGCTCACGTTTGTGTAATGAATCAGGATCTGGAGCGAAGTAGGAAGTTGGACCGTGGAGATGTGCTGATCAGTGTTGGCAGTGGGCAGAGTGTCGCGCAACCCACATTGGATCAACTTGTTTATGTTTATTATCTGGACATGTTTTAATTTTAGAGGATGTTTTAGTTTTGCCCAATGGGCTTAGGAACATTATTTCAGTTCCTATATTGGTTAGGAATAATTTTTTTTTTAATTTCATTGATAGTACTTGCAACATTTTATATGATAATAAGATTGTTGACAATGGTACTTTAGTCAATGACATCTATTATTTTAATATGAAAAATAAGTGTGTTGTGAATGTTATCTCCAAGAAACGTGGTAGGCAAGGTTCTACCCTAAGCTTAAAATGACATCTTGGACTAGGCCATGCTGGCGAGAAAAAGATCCACAAGATAGAGAAAGATGGGTTAATAGGCCCATTGGGATCGGATCCCCATCCGACCTGTGAATTTTGTCTCAAAGCCAAAATGACTAGATTACCCTTCACAGGGACTTTTGATAGAGCAACTCAAGTTTTGGAACTTGTGCACACCGACGTATGCTGACCATTTGGAGAAATGGCTAATGGAGGTTTCCACTACTACATTACTTTCACAAGTGACCACTCAAGGTATGGTCTAGTGCACTTAATGAAACACAAGTCTGAATCATTTGAAAAGTTCAAAGAATTCCAGGCTTTGGTGGAAAATCAAACTGGACATCATATAAAAACATTACGATCGGATCATGGAGGTGAATATATGAGTGATGAGTTTGATACATTTCTAACGGAATATGGAATAATATTACAACTCACACCACCAGCAACTCCATAACTAAATGTGTAGCAGAACGAATAAATCAAACACTGCTAGACATGGTTCGATCTATGCTCAGCTATACTAATTTACCTATTTTCTTGTTGGGACATGCACTCCTTACTGATGTTCATATCTTCAATAGATGTCCTTCCAAATCCGTTCCAAAAATTCCATATAAGATACAGAGAAATAGGAAACCAAACCTTAAGTACGTGAGGGTTTGGGGATGCCCTGCTTACATCAAGAAGACTAAGGCAGAGAAATTGGAAGGTAGGTCCCTTAAAGAGTGATTCATAGGTTATCCTAAGGATTCCATGGGATACCTATTCTACATGCAAGATGATCAAAAGATCATAGTTGTACTACAAGCGCACTTTCTTGAAGATGAGTTTATTCAAGAAGATGGTGCAGGTAGAAAGATTGTTCTGGATGAACAAAATGAGACACCTAATCAATAAACACATACTGAACCTAATGAGACACAATCAACGTTGCAAAGATATGGTAGAGTACCGCATGAACCTGAAAGGTACTATGGCAGTGGGAGTCCATGGAGACGACCCCTTCTACTTATGATCAAGCAATGATAGACATCGACTCTGCAAAGTGGCGAGAAGCTATGCAAGCGGAGATAGAGTCGATACATTCCAACCAGGTCTGGACTCTAGTAGACTGACCCAAAGGTATATCACCTATTTGGTGTAAATGGATCTACAAGCGGAAGATAGTACTAGAAGAAAAAGTTAACACATACAAGGCTAGGCTTGTAGCAAAAGGCAATAGTAAAAAAAAAAGGAATTGATTATCAAAAGACCTTTTCACCAGTGGCAATGATCAAGTCTATTCATATTCTATTTGCAATAGCTGGACATATAGACTATGAGATATGGCAGATGGGCAGATGGATGTGAAGACAACTTTTCTAAATGGATACCTCGAGAAGGATATCTATATAGAACATCCCAAGGGCTTCGTATCAGGATCTAATATTCATAAGGTGTGCAGTCTTAAGAGATACATTTATGGACTTAAGCAGGCCTCTAAGAGTTGGAATCTTCGTTTCGATAAAGCTGTCAAAGGATTTGATTTTATCAAGAACGAAGATGAGCCATGTGTTTACAAGAAGGTTTGTGGGAGCAAGATCATTTTCCTAGTCTTACGTAGATGACATTCTACTTATAGGGAATGATGTAGGAATGTTGACTTCAATCAAAGCGTGGCTTTCGAGTACATTCTCCATGAAAGACTTGAGAGAAGCGACCTATATTCTAGGGATTCGTATCTATGGAGATAGAACGAATAGAATGATAGGACTTTCCCAAGACCTTTACTTAGAGAAGGCCCTGAAGAGATTTAGGATGGAAGACTCTAACAAAGGTTTCCTGCCCATAAGACACTGGGTGCATCGTTCTAAGTCCATGTCTTCTCATAGTGAGGAAGATAGGAACGAAATGATTTTGGTGCCCTATGCGTCTGCTATTGGTAGTCTGATGTATGCCATGTTATGTACATGGACTGATATTGACTACGCGGTTAGCATGGTAGGTTGGTTTCAGGCAAAACCGGGTAGAGAACATTGGAACACTGTCATAAATATCTTAAAGTACCTGAAGAGGACTGAGGATATAGTCCTAATATATGGACATGGAGAGTTAAGACTGGATGGTTATATTGACTCAGATTTTTAGTCTGATGTAGATGATCAAAAACCCACTTTGAGGTTTATATTCACCCTCAATGGTGGAGCGGTGACTTGGAAAAGCTCCAAGCAAAGCACAACCACTGATTCCACCACTGAGGGGGAATACATAGAAAGGTCTAAGGTTGCTAAAGAGGGTGTTTGGATTAGTAAGTTTATTGGAGAAATTCAAGTGGTCCCTAGTGTAGAGCTGCTAATGCCATTTTATTGTGACAATAACGGGGCTATTGCACAAGCAAAAGAACTAAGGTCTCACAACAAATTCAAACACATAGAGAGAAGATACCATATAATAAGAGAAATCGTTGGAAGGGGAGAGATATCTGTTCAGAGAGTAAATTCAACCGACAATGTCGCTTACCGATTGACCAAGCCTTTGACACAAACAGTGTTGGGTCGACATCTTGAGAAAATGAGTATTAGAAACCATAGTGATTGGGATTGAGTACAAGTGGGAGATAGTTAGGTTATGTCCATGTATTAGATATAAATTTTAATCATCTATAAGTATATGCATACAAGAGTTGACTCTCTAAGAAACTAGAGGAGTTTAATACTTGTATGCTAAATTGGTCTGCAAGTCGAGGATTCTCCATTGGGCATTGGAAATCATCAAAACTTGTATGATATGAGTTTTGACGAGAGATGTGCCCGTCAATAACTAGGAAGTAGCAAAGAACTCATATTATAGGTGCTCTATGGAGTTCATAGCACTCAAACATGACTGCATTGATTGTGTCACATAGGTTTTACTCTTTGACAGTCAATAACAGAATTGATTAAATGTAATAGGTCTGTCTGAACTTTTAACCTGAGGAATCGAGTTGAAGATATACTTATGACATTAGGTTTGTCATTGGAGTAGTTAGACCTAATTCACCCATTGGTGGAGTCGACCTCAAACTGCAACCTAATCGGCAAGTAGTAATCTTAATTGATATCCAAGATGGAATTCGTTCCCTCGTAAGTGAACGAGAAATTATCCTATGTATTTATAAGAAGTCTTTGGCCAAAGCATACGAGCTATTTGAGAAAGACTCAAATAAGAAAGCTCACTGATCTAGACTTATCATAAATATAGCATAGAGACAAGTTTATGAATTTGACCTAAACCATGACTCTTATTTGATTAGGATATGGAAATGAAGAGTTTATATTCACACGAAAATTACAATAGGAAAGTTTTACAATGATCTAATCATGAGTATTCAGTGCCTAGAACTCCTCAACAAAATGGCGTTGTTGAGCGCCGGAATAGAACCTTGAAGGAAGCCGCTAGGACAATGTTAGCTGAGTCCAAGCTTGCTCCTAAGTATTGGGTTGAGGCAATCAATACTGCGTGTTACACTCAGAACTGATAAATGATCAATAAACAACATGGTAAAACACCATATGAATTATGGAAGGGACATAAGCCAAATATTTCATATTTTCACGTCTTTGGTTCAAAATGCTTTATTCATAATAATGGATCACAAAACCTTAAGACGTTCGATCCTAAAGCGGATGAGAAAATCTTTCTAGGCTATTCTAAGAATGGAAAGAATTTTTTCATCCTAAATAGGCGAACTAATAAGGTTGAGGAATCCATTCATGTTGTTTTTGATGACGCTAACCAAGAGCCGAGTAAGGTTAACCCTATTGATGTAGGAGTTGTAGACATTTGGCATTGTTGGGAGTATTTGTATCAAAACAGCGGAAGCGGTACAATAAATTTTTTTTATTCCCAAACAGGATCTACCGGGGTCTAGTTGTAAACAACAGCATATATGAAAGGAAAGATAAAAGTCACATATTTGTTGTAGAGTGATTATCGTTCCCTTCAATCTTCCAAATCACAAATTGACGGTTGATTTTGATCCAAGTAGCATAAACGTTCTACCTCTAAATCATATGCCGGAATTGATGGAAGAAAAATCCTCCTTCTCTACCTCAAAGGGAGCGACTACTAGAGTGGGAGGGGAGAGAGAGTTTTTCTTTTACTTTCTCTGCAGTATTCTTAGAGCTAGGGTTTTTGTTCAACACATGAACTTATGAGATAAATACAACCACTGTGTATTTATATCAAGTGAACAAAAGACATGGGCATCACGGGCTCACATGGGCTTCTTTTTAAGGCCTATGCCCCCCCCCATGGTGCACCCATGGGTGCACCGACTCTTATTTATTCCTTTAAGTTAATCCGATTAAATTAATAGAATAAATTAATAATAAATAATAATACTAAAATATTATTTCTCTAAGAAATAAATATTTATATTTTAATACATTATTCAAAATAATTTATTTATTTATCACATAAATAAATATTATTAAGTATCTAATACTTAATATGATACTACAAAAATACTCCATCATTTTTCTTCATCGTTTCCCTTTTTAAGCGTGACTCTTTTAGGTTCGTCTCATTTGGAAATTGGAGGATTCCAAAGGATGCGGGTCCCCATAGCCAGCTTCGTAGCCCACATCATAACCCAAATAAGAACGAATGATTAGGATCATTCTATCAACCTTTTCCGACGTGATTATTGTGTGATCCCAAAACCTTTTTCTCTTATATCACCGATGAGTATAGACCATGGTAAATATAAAATCATTAACTCATCTTTACTTTCTATTTATAGTAAGTCGAGATCATTATAGTTTCCTATTTCAGAAACGTTCATCACTTTTGCCAAAGAATTTAGATCTCACTTGCTCATAAACAATTAAGTGATCATTACTCGTTCACCTACGAGAGAGTAAATCCTTTCTTGGTATTAGTTGAGACTGCTACTTGTGCATTAGATCGCAGTTCGAGGTCGACCCCACCCAAAGGCATTGTGAATCTAACTACTATAAGGACAAACCTAATGTCACAAGTACATCTCCAACTCAATCTCTCAATTCGAGGGTTCATCACACTTTACATCTTATATCAATTTCATCATTGACTGTCAACGAGTGAAAAACCCATGTGACGAAATTGATGCGAGTCATGTTCAAGCACATTGATCTCCTTCAATGTCCTCATGGTGTTAGCTCCCACTACAATAAACACCTATCGCCACTGGAGCTCTTACCATACAAGTCGTAAGTAATTCTCAACGCTCTATTGAGATTACATAACTTGCGAACTATATTTAGTATACAAAGTATTTAACTTTTCCAGTGTTGTTTCCATTATCACATAAGGAATGGAAAGTCTACTCTTGCGTAGTTGGGCCTTCAGTTAAGTACATATTTATATGAATGCAATAAAACAAGTAATAACCAAAGATGCCTTCATGTATATGTTTTAATTAATAATACGATTACATTGTTTTACGCCCTATTACAATCTATTCTCCTTGCATTCGAGGGCATATTCCTAACAGTCATCAAGCGTCCAAAATCATCATTGATGATGAAAGTGACGACGATGATGAAATCTTTGTGCCCCCTCCTAAGACAGTTACTCCGGTTGGTGTCAATGATCCTATTGTAAGAATTGCTAATGATCATGAAGAGAATGATCATCAAGAGCAAAATGAAACTTGTGAAATTTAAGCGCCTGCGCAAGAGGTCAATGATGGTGAAATGCGAGATCAAGCATCTCAGTAACCTCTGAACCCATTCTAACCAGACAGACTATGGCTTCGTGATCATCCATCAGAGCTAACAATTGGAGATATTGGAGCACCTGTTAGGACTAGAGTCACTACATTCAATGAGGCCATGTTCACAAGCTTCTTATCTCAAATTAAACCTAAGAAAGTGGACGAAGCTATCAGTGATTCAAGTTGGGTTGAAGATATGCAAGAGGAGCTCAATCAATTTGAAAGAAGTAACGTTTGGACATTAGTTCCTAGACCAACTCATTAAGGAGTTATACGAACTAGATGGGTATTTAGGAACAAAATGGACGAGAATGGCATTGTTACAAGAAATAAAGCCAGGTTAGTCACTCAGGAATATTGTCAAGAAGAGGGTATTGACTTTGATGAAACTTATGCCCCCGTAGCCCATCTTGAAGTGATTAGGATGTTCCTAGCATATGCCGCTTTTAAAAAGTTCACAGTGTATCAAATGGACGTGAAGAGTACTTTCCTGAATTGTAAACTCCAAGAAGAAGTATATGTGGAGAAACCACTAGGATTCATTAACAGCCATGGTAAGAGTATGATCTACAAGCTAGACAAAGCACTCTATGGCCTTAAGCAAACACTACGAGCATGGTATGATACTCTCTCTAGTTTCCTTATTGATAATGACTTTTCAAAATGCAGCATTGACACAACATTATTTAAAATTACCAATAATGAATATATTCTCTTTGTCCAAATTTATGTTGATGATATTATATTCAGATCTACTAATAAGCATCCGTGTGAGAAATTTTTGAAAATGATGCAAGAACAATTTGAAATGAGCATGATGAGTGAACCCTAATGGCATATTCATAAACCAAGTTAAATATATTAGAGATATGATTAAGCAATTAGGTATGGAAAATGCATCATCTTCAAAAATTTCAATGAGCCGAACGCTTAAGCTAGATAAAGATAAAAGTGGGAAGAAAATTGATATCACTAATTATAGAGACATCATTAGATCACTTCTTTATCTAACCGCTAGTAGACCTGATATTATATTTTTGGTATGCATGTGTGCACGCCTTCAAGCTACTCTTAAAGAATCATACTTAATTGCTGCCAAGAGAATCTTTAAATACCTTAAACGCACGCAATATGTGGGCTTATGGTATCCAAGGGACTCTCTTTTGAACTAACTAGTTATTCAGACACATATATTGCAGGATGCAAAATTGATAGAAAAAGTACAAGTGGTACATGTCAATTTCTTGGTGATAGGTTCGTTTCATGGCATAGTAAGAAACAACAATCCATAGCGACTTCTACTGCTGAAGCCGAGTATGTAGCCGCTGGAAGCTGTTGTGCTTAAATCCTTTGGATGAGGCAACAACGTAGAGATTATGGTGTAATCCTAGGTCAACTCCCATTCATTGTGATAACTAAAGCACCTTAGCCATGACCCAAAACCCTATTATTCATTCTAGAACTAAACACATTGACATTCGATACCATTTCTTGCGTGACCATGATATCTCCATGCATTTCATTAGTATAGAAAAACAACTGGCAGATATCTTCACCAAAGCGCTAAAGTAACAACGCTTTCTCACTTTAAGAAGTGAACTAGGTATGATTGACTTAAACGCTTAATCATAAAATTCATCATACTTTTATAGGCATAAATTTAGGGAGAACCTTAAAACGATAAACAATTAGAAAAGTGAAAATGACCAAAAATGTTTCTCTTTGCATAGGTCATCAGAACTTAACTTATATCTTATGCATAAAAATTCTTTGGATGCTTCCCAACAAAATATTTCTTTAGCGTCTGAAATCTCTTGAAAAAGGAACTAAACGCTTAACCAACTCCCAGTTAGCGTTTAGTAAAATGAATTTCACAGTGCACATTACCTAACGCTCAAACCAGAGATAGGGGATATGTCAAAGCAATTAATGCTGATATGATATTCCCTTGCTCTTATCAAGTCAACTAAAAGGTAATTATAACTTTTCAAAGTGATGGTTCAGCAATACACTCACGTGTCTATATTACTATGTATTTCAGGAGCGTGCAACACACATTGAAAATCTCACAACTTTTGAAATTCAAAAAGTAACAGCAAAAGTAACCGCGGACATCAAATTTTATATTTTGTCTTTACCAAATGTAGTTTCTTTGACACATGGCCATATCGTGATTGATCAGTTGCGTATTCTTTCCTATAAAGTTAAGAAAATTGTAGAATTATTCATTTTATCACTTTCATATTTTCTAAACTCCTCTACAACTTTCTCTCTCAAAGAAACTCAATCTCTCAACCTTTTTCAAAATCTTTTCTAAAATGGTTCTACGCAAATCCTCAAAATCTGTTGCTGCTTCTTCTTTACCTAAAACCAAGGACCCAAAGGATGTTCATGTCAATCCTGGGTTTCTCGTTAACTGGGAGTGCCTCTACAACCAACAATATTTCCTGGTGAAAAGCATCCTGCTTTCTTTTGATGAACAGAAACTGAAACCTCTCATGTCCAGTCATTTTCAACTCTATTCAAAAGCTCTCCATGACTTCTATGAGAATGCCAAAATTTCTGATGATGGTCTCTCTATTACATATTTGTTTTATGAAATGCTAGACAAACTCTTCACTCTTTCTGCCAGTACCTTTGCTGATTTCTTCAAACTCCCAAATGAAGGGATTTTGCACTCTGAAGTCGGAATCGAAGACTTTTCCTCCGTCTGGGAAATGATGTGGATGAAGGATGATTCAGCCTACTCTCACAAATTCAAGAAGAAGGACTTGAATACAATATACCAAATAATAGCCGATATCTGCGCCAAAGTACTAGAGTGCAGAGCTGGATCCTTCGACAGGATTAGTCATCTACAATTTCCAATGACGGTAGCTATTGCCAAAAATTACAAGATTAAATGGGCGAGGTATCTTTTTGAGCTCTTAGGATCTCTGTTGGGGAATAAGAACACACTAAGCCTTATGGCCTGATTTTGAGCTACATCCTTTACAGAAGTGGTCATGTTCCCAACAAAGGAACTGATATTCCTCAAGAGAAGTTTTTGGGTAAGAAGATGATAGCGATTCTTTTCAACCCTCCAAAATTCGGTAGCGCTGCATTACCAAGAGAAGAACGAGCTAGCGGTGAAAAAGAAAAGCTTCGTAAGAAGTAAGAGGAGTAAATTCTAGCACGCATAACTATTGTAGAGCCGTGTGAAGACTTCCTAAATTTGGCATCTCCCTCTTAAGAGCGCCCAGTAGAAGAAGTTCTGGTCAAGCACTTAAAGAAATCAAATAAGGCTTCTCAAGCGCCTTCTAAGAAGCCTAAGAGGAAGAAGCCATCATCCCCCTCCACCTCCGCCTTTGAATGTTCAGGTGGAATATGAGGAAGAAGAGCAAACAGAAGCTCTTAAGCACCTGAAATAGCTGGATTTGCCCCAGCTGAAATTGAGGTAATTTATATCTCAAGTGCTCGTGAGTTTTTTTATCTCGAATGAACCTTAAGATTCGCACTCCCTTGGCTAGATTCAAATCCGACCCTCTCAGTCGAAAAGCGTCCCCATCACAAGCGCTTCTGAAGAAGAGCCAAGTGCTGAATCAACCAGAGCTGCGGATACTCAAACAGGTGCAAATGGAGCCTGAGGCTAGTGAAAAACAAGTTCATCATTTGGAACCAATTGTTGAGACTAGCGCTCAGGGTAAGAAATACGTCCTACCTGCGCCATCTCTCGATTAGAAAATTTAGTTCTCAAGGTTTGTTGTTTTTTTTTTCATCTCCTTTGGAAGTCAATACTGAAGCAGACGCTACTGCCAGTATCTCAGAGAGTGTGCCGATAGAGCTCGATGTTGACCTATCTACAGTGGTTGCCATTGCCCAAGAAGTCGCTGCAACCACTACTGAAGTTGATCTCCCATACACTGTGGGTGGATCTCAATCACAGCGTTGGGTGGTCCTAGATAAAGAAATAGACCACACCACTCTCTCGCCTTTGACTCAACTCAATGAGGACTTTGTTCCGCATGATGACTATAACAAAAGATATATTTATGCAGAGCACTGTCTCTGAGAAGCCATTAAGTTCGATGTCTGGTTCTATAAGATCTTGTTTAATTAAGAGTTGTCAGAAGCTCAAAAAGAAGAGCTCATCAGAATTGCATTCGAGGATCCAGGGCCTCCGAAAAAGTTAAAAAAGTCTAAGTCTTCTTCAAGTGTGGCAGTTGCCCCCAAGCCAGCGCCTGGGCCCCTTAAAAGGACTTTGGCCTATATTGACGCTGCGTACTTTGATCAACATTTGCACAGTGAGCCAGAGGCTAGATCTCCTAGGAATGAGAAGCTTAAATTTTACAATCACTTCTCACCAATTCCTCTGAGTCCAAGTGAGGAGACGCTTAACCATCTGAGCTACTCTCATCTCCCTGGGAAAATTCATTATTTCACCAATCTTGAGTTTGCTCAGCCTCTTCGTCTGTGGAAAGCTAAAGGAATTGCCATTCCTAATTAGCCAGCAGATCTAAAGCAAATGATTGCCCGTGAAGCACAACTCTACTTTGAAAGAGTTTGGAATGGAGATTACAGTACAGATCTACAGAGATTTCAGAATTTCAAAAGTGTTCTGGACCGTGGTATACGTGCAGTCTTAACCGCTGGAACTAAATGGATGCTCAAAGAAATTGATCAATTGGAAACCTATGTTGACAAGCGCTATACATTTGAAGATATGGTGGCCAACCAGGATTTTTTCGGTTAAGCAGTTCACGAGAGGCGAAAGAAATTTGCTCGTTATTGTCTTCACTCTCGTATTCAACGTCTCGTACCAGTTGATAAATTGCAAATTATTCAGGGTCCTGTTGAAGATTCTCTTCGCTGAGCGCTTGCAGAGTTCAGTCAATCCAAACTCATTCCTAACTATAGCAGTGCCCCTAGCGGAGAAAGTTCCATATCCAATTTGGAAGAAGATACTGAAAAGCTCTACGAGTTCTTATTCAACCGGATTAAACTCGAGGACGCAGTTAAGGTCTTCAACCAAATTTTCACAAAGAACGTTGTCACAGCAACTGGGGCCAGCGTCAGTGAGTTTTCAAGATTTCTTTTCCTGGATTCTTACCCCAGGAGTTAAGCGCTCATTAACAAAAGGTAATTGATCTGCTTGAAGGGCACTGCCTCCGAGCACTAGCTTAAGCTACCCTGCCTAACTTGGAAGATTACTGCAAGCATTACATCTCAAATCTTCAAGTATTTCCAAAAGATAGGTTGTTGTACTTCTTAAAGGAGCAAACCGATGTGGGTAGCTGTGAAGGAAAATCCCATCTCCATTCTTAAAAGTTAACTTTTTCAGCTATCTACTCTATTAGAAAATATTCCATGGACCCAAATCATGCCTGTCAACAAACTGATCCAGCAGATATCATGCCTAAATAAGTTATTCCGTCGTTGCTGTGGTTCTCAAATATCAAACAAATACTCTCCACTGCTCCGCGCCTAACAGAATCTTCCCACGAGTTTGCAGACAGTTGTGTGGAATATATCTATGAAGCACCATCAGATGATGACGTGGAGATAGTTTTTGAGGAAGAAGCCCCTTCCAGTGCTCATGCTCAAGTTATCCAGATAGAAGATCTTTCAAGCGTTATGTCTGATGGAGATGATTACATAATGGACATTGCTGAAGTCCAATCTCTAGATGATGCTCTTCTAGAGATAGAGAATGTAGTAAATGAGGAGCCTCTACTCAAAGATCAAACAAAAGAAAAGGCTGCTCTTTAATTCCTTCCAAGTCCAAAGGAATATGAGGAAGAAGACGATGAGCCTGACGTTCCCCTCGATTATTTTACTAAAGAGGCAAATCAATTCTTTTCTAAAGCCTAAATTATGGATGAGTGTAAAAGTTCTTTCAAATCGATTTACACCAAAATTACTGAGACTAAAGCAACTGAGATAAAAAAGACAGTGGAGTCGATTCAACACAACTTCCAATCGGCTCTTAATATATCTCTCAGCAGATCCTTACAGCAATCCAGAGCTCAAATGATACTATTCGAAGAAGAGCATCACACCAAAATTATCAATACTTTAAAATCTGTCGAAACTCAACAGTATCCTGTGCGACAAGCGGTTGAAACTCTTGGTACAAAAATTGATGCTTCTTCTGCTGATGTCAAGAAGAGGGAAATGGGAAAAGGTAAGTCTAAGAGCATTCAAGGCTCTGAAGACAAGCACTGGGAAGAGCTACTCAAAATAGTATTAACTATCCAGCAAGCCGTCCTCAAGAAACGCAAACCACGATTCTACAAGGGCTTCCCAATTCCAGACTTCTCAGTTGAACTACTTGAAGAGCTGGGAATTCCTCCTTTTGCAGTGTTTGTTCCTGCGTATCCATCGAGCCGAACTCCAGCAACAAAGACTCATGTAATCTTTGATGAGCTCCTGCGTGAACTTGGAGTTGAACGCCTAGTCTGGAACAAGCGTTTGTATAGCTTTGAGACATTAGCATATAAAATGGGAAACAAAGACTTCACCAATGATAATCATGGAAGGATGGTAGAAGCTAATAATTAACTGAGGAAGTTTGCTCAGATGATTGCTGACACGCTAAAAGCCAACGTGCTATGATAGCAAGTGCACTAGTCGTGTGTAGTAATAAGTGGACTAAAAGTCCGGATTGTGGAACCACGGAGACTTGAATTTTAGTTTATGATTTTAACGAAAAAAAGAACAAATATAATTAAAGTAAATTATAGGTAAAATGCATACAATAAGAACAAGATTACACAATTGATTTTACACAAAGTATAAAGGGAGACTAAGGCACATGCTAGGTTCAAATTGATCAATTATACTTATAAAGATTCTAGTTGAAGGATTACGCTTATATTGTTATGGTGAGAACTCCGAGAGTAGAGAATAACCGATGTCTCGCGTATAAACTCCTATGCTTAGATCGTGATTTCCCAAATATTCCTATCCGGAAATCTAACCACTAAACATGCATTAACGTACTAGAGTTCACTCGATTTGAATCGAACAACTTCACCCGGGAATCTTTACCTATGTCTAGGGCAATTCCTCATTAGTTGCGGGTCATGATGTGAATTTCTTGCACCCTAAGTCAATTTTCTCCCGAAATATTAACCTAGGCATAAGATTCTAACATATAGTGATCAAGTATATGCAAGATAGACAAAAACACAATTCACATCACATAACAATATAAGAACAACCTCAACAATCATCTATTGTAAGCATATATCACAATTTGGCCTTACATAACCCTAGTCTTATGAATTTAGTTCATAATTGAAAGCGTAAAAGACATAAGAGGAATATTCATAGACATAAATGAAATGAAAGGCTCTTAAAAACTCCCTAAATGGTGAATGATGATGGATCTTGAAGTTGAGCCTTCAATCCCCAAGCTCTTTTCCTTCCTCTAGTTTTCCCCTCCAAGAGTGATGAAGAATGGTGATGAATGGTGGAGAAATCAGATTAGGGGTTGCCCCCCTCTCCTCTAAGAATCTGAAATTGATAGTGAATATGATGAAGAGTATGGGTTCCCCCTCCTTTTATAGCCAAAATTCCACTAAAGTATGCATTAAGAATTCCCATTAAAGTTCCCCAATGAGAATTCCACCTAAGGTGATGCTTAAAGTTTGGCTTTTAAGATTCCAACCAGCTAAAAAATGCTAAACTTTCGGCCTTAAGAATTTCACCGAGCATAACCATGTGAAAACTTCAACAAAACACATGCATGCTGCCATTTTCTTGCTTTCCAGCGCAGTCTTAGTATTTTCCTCATACAATCCTCCACAGATCTCCAAATTGGATGATTCAAGTCCCCATGTTCAGATAGAACATAGGTCTACAACTTTCCAGAAGGACATTTTGTCCAAGTCGGTCTCTAAGTATACCTAAATTACGTTTCAACATGGAGGTTGTTTCTGATTTGGCGCCCATAAAGTAAATCTACCAAGAAACACACTTATGACAACCCCTCAACACATGTGCTGAATTATGGCCAAACGTGATTCTTACCCATCATATAATGCTGGAATTTAGGCTGAAAAAGGAGTAACATTCGGACTATCCATGCCTAGGTACGACTTGGAGGGCGCTGGGGCGTATCCTGGCACATGTACTTCTCTGTTCGGCGCAGCAATCGTATTTCCTTCACAATTATCTCTATAGACCTCCGATTTGGATGTTTCAAGTTCCCATTTGAAGCTAAGGCATTCATCTAAAACTTTGTAGAAGGAAACTTTGTCTAAGTCGGTCTCGAAATGTACGGAAATATCGCTCGAATGTGGTAGGAGATGCATAAACCGCCTAGGTGTTGAAAAACATGCTTGAACTTGTTTTGTACATCGTTTTTCTTCCCTTTTCTTCATGTATTCTCATTTATTACCTGTATTCACTTAACACACCTATTAAATGCAAATGTGACATGATTTAAGCAATAAGTGAATCCAAATCATAAGAATTACGGTCTTAAAAACACGTAAAAACACCTCTTATCAACACCCCCAAACTTATCAATTGCTCGACCTCGAGCAATACGAGCTATAAGGCAAGACCAACATCATTCAATGGGAGAAAACAAAACAACTAACTAACTCACTTTCGTGGAGTAAACGATTGCACTTAGCGGGTGCAACAAGCCTTTAAACCTTCGAGTTACCTCAAAGGACGAGTTATAGTCTCGTGAGGGTTTGCATACGATATACCCACAAAATCTAGCAAATTTTCAATCCCAACCGAATCAACACATGTCAATATGATCAACAAGAATGAATGGCATAAAATCAACCTTTTAAAGTTCGCAAATATATATATACATATCAACTAGGGTATAGTGAAAAATAAATCTAGGGTATTATAGCCGAGAGTCATCCTTACCAAATTTTGGACATTAATCCCATATCTATCAACTTTTGATCAAACACAAGGCACAATAATTATAGATAATCTCATAGCCATTTAAATTTCATTATCTCAAATATTCAACATTCAATTCATATGGAATTTCCATTAAACTTCATTAAGGCTAGATCATGTGCAATGTTTTATTCCATTAGGCTTTCTATGACACCCATGTAACAAGTTTTAGATCAATGACTCCCAAACTAGATAGCTTTGGGGCATTAAGTGTAGAGACACTCCTAAGGATTTAATCACTCGAGTATCAAAGGCCACGAAATAAAACTAGATCTTTTAAACAATTCACTTCTTTTGGCTTGAGCATAGCTCAAATTAGCATAATAGTACAGTATATAGGTATGAAACTTTTCACCTCCGGTACGTATTAGCCTGACCACTTTTGGTCATACCAAAATTCAACCTTTTCAATTCATTGTTAGCATATAAAATTACTACTCAACTTATAACTTTATGAGAAATCTAAGTTAATATTTCTGGGAATAATTCCTTAAGTGTCTCAAGATGGTTATCCTCTCAACTCCTCTACCTTCGATTTAAGTGCATTGTGAATCATCTAAAGAATCAATTCTAGTCTAAGGTCTCCACGAGCAATTTCAACGATATATATATTCCATTAAATTCAAATTATTTCAAGAATTCATGTCATTTTTCAAGTTAATCAATTTCAATGCATCAATTGGAAAGATTAAAAAAAATAAATTCATGCTTGATTTTCTCAACAAAGAAGCATATAAACATGATTTCAAACAAACTTTCCCCCAAAATTAAGCTAAAAATTAGGATTGCACCATCAAAGAAATTCATGCTTGATTTTCTCAACAAAGAAGCATATAAACATGATTTCAAACAAACTTTCCCCCAAAATTAAGCTAAAAATTAGGATTGCACCATCAAAGTTCAAAATAAGTACTCTTCTACCCCCAAACTTAAATCCAACATTGTCCCCAATGTTGTTACAACAAGCATACACAACGGTAAAAGAACACTTACAACTAAGGATGTTGAAAAACATCCTTAAACTTCCAATATATAATCCTGTAGCTTCTCCTCCTCTCGAGTAAAATGAGCATCTCTAAACATGGGGTCCAAATGTGCATCATATCTAACACTTCAACTTTTCAAACCATCAAGCATAAGAAAACGTACATGCCAAAAGTGCATGTTTGAACACAACATAAAGAAACAAACTAAACAAAACAAAAACAAAATCAAAAAGAAAAACAAACTTACAAATTTGGGTTACCTCCCAAGAAGCGCTAGTTTAGAGTCGGTAGCTCGACTTTACCGAGTTATTTTAAGGCGGTTTCCGAATGAATGCCTTGTTCATTATCCAATTCACTCTCGGGTATCGCTTCAACTTATGGCCATTGGTAGTGAAGGTTGGCCTATCATTTGTGCTACATACCATAGGTTGGGACCAAGCAATCATCCACTCCCGAATTTTTGTATGGTCCCTCAACACCTCAGTTACTCTTTCTTCCCCGTGCGTTGGGTGATGGTGTGAACTTTCTTCACCCATCACTTTGACATATGCGGAGTCCATGATGTAGGGATGTAGAAGATGATTGGTTCGTTTTTCCTGAAAGTGCTCAACACTAAAAGGATCAAAAACATCAATGTGTAGATACAAATCAAAATCAAGAGGATGCTCAAAAACCGTATAGCTATCACAAATAACCATGTCATCTCCTACACTAAAGGACAACTTACCATCATCGGCATCAAATACCGATTCACTTGTGGTTAGGGGAGATGGTAAAGGAATGTCAACAACCTTATAAAGGATAGGAGGCAAATGCTCATCATTGGAGGAATTTGCTTTCGATTTTTTCAACTTCCTTTCATTCAATGTCACGGTGTTGCATTCCTCCTTTTGATCTATCTCAGTGGTACCAAGCAATGCCCATGGTACTTTCTCAGATATGTCGCTCGTTAGTTGCTTGAGTTGATGATTCATCTCCTTCATTTCCCGCAATGCGTCCTTCATCATAAGGTGGAGCTCTCCAATGGAGTTATCACGTTGTTCCTCCAGCGTAGGAATTCTTTCTTGGTAATGTTGTGGAAAGAACCCTTGTGCATAACATGCTTCAATGACGCTTTGCAGCCATAATTGATTCTCTGGTAGTGTCATATCTGGGAAATTGCTATCCTTTGCAAATTGAATGATGTTTTGCAACCATAATTGATTCCCCGGAAGGGTCATATCTGGAAAATTGCTAGCCATTGCGAGGTAATCGTGCGACAAAAAAAATAGACAAAAAATAAATACATAAAAATTGCAATAAAATCAAAAACTAAAATTAAACAAGTCCCCGGCAACGGCGCCAAAAACTTGACACGCTAAAAGCCAACGTGCTATGATAGCAAGTGCACTAGTCGTGTGTAGTAATAAGTGGACTAAAAGTCCGGATTGTCGAACCACGGAGACTTGAATTTTAGTTTATGATTTTAACGAAAAAAAGAACAAATATAATTAAAGTAAATTATAGGTAAAATGCATACAATAAGAACAAGATTACACAATTGATTTTACACAAAGTATAAAGGGAGACTAAGGCACATGCTAGGTTCAAATTGATCAATTATACTTATAAAGATTCTAGTTGAAGGATTACGCTTATATTGTTATGGTGAGAACTCCGAGGGTAGAGAATAACCGATGTCTCGCGTATAAACTCCTATGCTTAGATTGTGATTTCCCAAATATTCCTATCCGGAAATCTAACCACTAAACATGCATTAACGTACTAGAGTTCACTCGATTTGAATCGAACAACTTCACCCGGGAATCTTTACCTATGTCTCGGGCAATTCCTAATTAGTTACGAGTCATGATGTGAATTTCTTGCACCCTAAGTCAATTTTCTCCCGAAATATTAACCTAGGCATAAGATTCTAACATATAGTGATCAAGTATATGCAAGATAGACAAAAACACAATTCACATCACATAACAATATAAGAACAACCTCAACAATCATCTATTGTAAGCATATATCACAATTTGGCCTTACATGACCCTAGTCTTACGAATTTAGTTCATAATTGAAAGCATAAAAGACATAAGAGGAATATTCATAGACATAAATGAAATGAAAGGCTCTTAAAAACTCCCTAAATGGTGAATGATGATGGATCTTGAAGTTGAGCCTTCAATCCCCAAGCTCTTTTCCTTCCTCTAGTTTTCCCCTCCAAGAGTGATGAAGAATGGTGATGAATGGTGGAGAAATCAGATTAGGGGTTGCCCCCCTCTCCTCTAAGAATCTGAAATTGATAGTGAATATGATGAAGAGTATGGGTTCCCCCTCCTTTTATAGCCAAAATTCCACTAAAGTATGCATTAAGAATTCCCATTAAAGTTCCCCAATGAGAATTCCACCTAAGGTGATGCTTAAAGTTTGGCTTTTAAGATTCCAACCAGCTAAAAGATGCTAAACTTTCAGCCTTAAGAATTCCACCGAGCATAACCATGTGAAAACTTCAACAAAACACATGCATGCTGCCATTTTCTTGCTTTCCAGCGCAGTCTTAGTATTTTCCTCATACAATTCTCCACAGATCTCCAAATTGGATGATTCAAGTCCCCATGTTCAGATAATACATAGGTCTACAACTTTCCAGAAGGACATTTTGTCCAAGTCGGTCTCTAAGTATACCTAAATTACGTTTCAACATGGAGGTTGTTTCTGATTTGGCGCCCATAAAGTAAATCTACCAAGAAACACACTTATGACAACCCCTCAACACATGTGCTGAATTATGGCCGAACGTGATTCTTACCCATCATATAATGCTGGAATTTAGGCTGAAAAAGGAGTAACATTCGGACTATCCATGCCTAGGCATGACTAGGAGGGCGCTAGGGCGTATCCTGGCACATGTACTTCTCTGTTCGGCGCAGCAATCGTATTTCCTTCACAATTATCTCTATAGACCTCCGATTTGGATGTTTCAAGTTCCCATTTGAAGCTAAGGCATTCATCTAAAACTTTGTAGAAGGAAACTTTGTCTAAGTCGGTCTCAAAATGTACGGAATTATCGCTCAAATGTGGTAGGAGATGCATAAACCGCCTAGGTGTTGAAAAACATGCTTGAACTTGTTTTGTACATCGTTTTTCTTCCCTTTTCTTCATGTATTCTCATTTATTACCTGTATTCACTTAACACACCTATTAAATGCAAATGTGACATGATTTAAGCAATAAGTGAATCCAAATCATAAGAATTACGATCTTAAAAACACGTAAAAACACCTCTTATCAATTGCAAAACAAGAAGAAAAGGAAGCAAGCAAACCACAACCTTCGTCCTATAAAAGAAAGCGCTAGACTTTTTACTGTTTATCTATTTAAGTGCTTTATATATGCTTTTAATTATTGAACTCAAATGTACTTATTTTTCTATCACTGAATGAATTGAGTTCTTGCTGAAACATCTTGTTTCTTGCTATTTGTGCTAACTTATAGCTAACAACTCTAATTGTTTAAACGCTAACTTTATATAATCTTTTCAAACTTCTAGCTCTTGGACTATAAAAGAGTTAAGGTCTTGACATCATCAAAAGGGGAAAATTGTTAGGAAATTTCATGTTAGATGTTTTGATGATGACAAGATAAGTATTATGTTAGAACCCAAAGATTATGTAAGCTTATCTTTAATAGAATATGTTTAAGCGTTTAACAAAGTTATCGAGTTGTAATTTTTAGTTAAGGCTTTTTATCTTTATAGTTTAAGACTAGCATCTACGCGCTTGAGCTATGATAGAATTCTAGGTGAGTCTATCAAAGTGAAACCGAAGATCAGCGTCTGAAAACTTTGAAGATAACAAATTCTTTAAGCGACTATCAAGCCTTGAGGATTATTCAAGATGAACATAATTCACCTAAATTAAATTCGACGTCAATAAGGACCCATATGGGAATTAAATTCAAATACATTAAGCATTAAATGTGATAAGGACCATTGACGTGCGGGTAAGCCTTCTCATTGGCTGTCAACTCAAAGTAAGCCTGCTACTAACTCTGTTTAGCAGAATTTTCAGAGATGTCAGATAAATACCAGCTCACGCGCTAAGTATGAAACATGCACCTACATGTGTCCAACGGACAAATCTCAAGAAAAGTCTATAAGTAGATCCTTACAGCTCAACCCTATACACCGAGAAAATTATCAAAAGCTTAATATACACTTATGTTGATGAAATCTATCTACATGCGAAAAGCTTAAATCCTCCACAGGCAGATCCTCTTAAGCTTATACATCTCTACAGCCAAACCAATATCTCATACATCTTCAAAGAAGAACTTATCTTTCAAAAAAATTTTTTCCCAAAAGTGTATGAACTTTCCAAATCAAACAAACCCCTGATAAAACCATCAACCTCTTCATTCTGTGTGACGAATTTGTTGAAGACAGAGCCCTATTTTGGAGTGAAAGGAACTTGTCAGAAGAAGATCTTAGCCAAGTTGAAATCTATGTGACCATGGAATTCAAGATCAAGTCTTCACCATTTGCTATTGTGTTAACGATGTCTTGGTGAAGTTTTGTGATTCATTATAGTGAATTCCTACTGTGTAGAAAAAAGTAGAATGACGTAGTTGGGATTACACACACCCAGTAAACCTTTCAATTCTCGTGTATTTTATTCTTTATTGTCTTATTGCTTTATTGTCACTATATCATCATATTGTCATATAGCATAACATTGTATTTCAAAATCAAAGCAATTGAGTATCTTTCTAGGTGCCTAACTCATTTCATTAAAAGACATGTAAAATCTTCCGCTGTGCTAACCCTGAAACAAGTGATGAGCTCCTGATTTACACATAAAGTAATCAATACTGCTATCTAAGTTATCTTTCTAAAAATAAGTCTTAATAACCTAAAATTAACAAGCGCTGACTGAGTATCCCTGTCTATTCAAGACAAGCGCCTTCGAAAGTATAATATGAAATTTTTGAAGTTCGAAAAGAACTTCAAGGTCTATTCAGTCCCCCCCTTCTAGACCCTTTCGTATGCCACTTGGGACCAACACACTTTATTGTAAAAATAATGGGGCTATTGCACAAGCAAAGGAACCAAGGTCTCACAACAAAACCAAACATATTGGAAGAGGCAAGATGGCTGTTCAGAGGGTAAATTCAGCTGACAATGTAGCTGACCCACTAACTAAGCCTTTGACACAGGCAGTGCTGCATCAACATCTTCAGATAAGGTGTATTAGATACCATAGTGATTGGCATTAGATACCATAGCGGTGGTGGTTTCGTATGGCGGCAGTGAGTATTTGCGGAGGTGGTGGGGCTCCGAGCAGCGGCAGACCTGTTGGTGGCTAGAGCTCAAAGTTTTTCTCCCTTCTGTAAACAATGTATTTCTC
This sequence comes from Buddleja alternifolia, assembly GCA_019426215.1. Taxonomy (NCBI): domain Eukaryota; kingdom Viridiplantae; phylum Streptophyta; class Magnoliopsida; order Lamiales; family Scrophulariaceae; genus Buddleja; species Buddleja alternifolia. Next base: position 21,112,573 of record CM033404.1, on the reverse strand, counting down.
CCTTCTCCCTTGTTTGATTTTTACAAGAAGATGCTTCCTCAACACTCTCCCAAAACCTCCATGGACAGAGCTTCCAGCCACACTACTGGAATTCTAAACTTGCTGTGGGCAGAGAACTAGGGAGTGGTGAAATGTGAAAAAGATATCTTTTTGACTTTTTATACTTTTGCTGAATTACACATTTTACTAAATGTTGAATTTTTTATTAATATTTATAAAATTAAAAAAGCTCGTGAGCCAGCTCGCGAGCTTAAAGTAAAGATAAATAGGCTCAATCTCGATGGAAAGCTCGAGCTCGAAAAGCTTGACCTCGAGTTGAGCTAATTTCGAGTCGGCTCGTTAGGCTCGCAAGCCGGATCGGCTCAACTTGCACCCCTAAGTGGGAGATTGTTAGGTTTATGTCCTCAAATGCCATTAGACGATTAGAGAGAATAAGGAATTGATTCTCCATGTTCCCCGAACATCTCCTCCAAATGAATCAAAATTGACTTAGGATTATCCATATCCAAATGAATGTATCTCAAGTCTTTCATCATAGATTGCAACATGTAGCTAGTGACCTTCTGAGCATCAAAGTTCCATCTCTTATATTCTTTCAGAACAAATATTCTTCTTCAGCCTTAGGCAGAGTTAGATCATCTTGCTCCAAAATATGCTCAAGTGACTTTTTCTTGAGACCAACCCTTAACTTCTTGACCCAGTCCTTGGAATTTGGTCCAGTGAGGACATATTTCTCAAGGATTGTTGATAGTGGATTAACCATTTTGAGAGAGATATTATTGACTATAGAAAATAAACCAAGATTTCATTAGATAATTATGTTGTACCCATGTAAAATCTGGACTTTAATTTTAACTTGGCTTCCACTACATTTTTTGAACCATTGCACTCCCACTGCAATGAACGAAAATCTCGTTGGACAGATTTCGTAATGAGTGATTGATTTCTCCAAAATTTTCAAAGAGTTGCAATCTATAACGATGTATGGCTCATTAAAAATTTCAAAGTGGCGTGGCACGCCAATCAGTCCAACTGATGGTTCAATCCTTTTTTTGCTCATGGATCACTTAACCTCAGCCTGTAACGGAATATTGGTGGTGATCCATCTAAGTACTTTCCCATCAACTCCTATCGATCTAACAGTTGAATCTCATCTTGCAATCTGTAACGGTGTATGGGATGAGATTTGCTTTGACCGATGGCATCAAATGCACTTAGAGATCTTCGAATTTTGAGTTTATGCATAACCCCCATTAGTCGTGACGATGCCATGCAGAACTTATAACTCTATCTCTCTAAGCTTGATGGAGAGTCGGGATATCCAATATCCCTTACTTACTTAGTATGATTGCTTTGGGAGAATTTGTTAATTAATTAAGGTCTCACTTTGCACATTAATCCAATTTGCGCATATGTGGAATTATTCTAAGCCATGCATTAATAGAAAACCTAGTTCTTCTATCAACATGCTATCCATGGACATTCTAGATTGATCTAAGCCAATAGATCAATCAGGGGGATAAGGGCCTATATCAAATCTAATCTTGATATGCTCCGGGTTCCAAGCCTCAAGAAGGTCCTACCTTTACTAGTTACATAACATTGAAGCACCCTATACATTATACTACCAAAATTAAAAGTACAAACTGGGGAGCATTATTCGGCCCAATACAACCCAGATAATACAAAATGGTAAAACCCTAAGTCCATGGATGCATCCACCACAACATACATCAAAGCATGTAAATAAACTGTTCAAGATCATATTGGCTTTTACATTTAAAATCGAAAAGAAATTCAAACTTAATAAAATATAATTTAATTATGAAAAAGTGAATTTAATTTCAATTTAAAAGAATAAATCCAATTAATTATTTAAGAAACAAGTCTAACTTATTCTTAATTATTTTGAAAAATTAAATCTAGCCCAAAAATAAATCCTATTTATTTAATCATCATTAATCATATATAAAATTCCAAACTTTAATTTATGACATAATTAAATTCAATTTAATTATTAAAGTCAAATCCAATTTAACATAATTAAATCCAATTTAATTTTAAGAAAAACAAAATCATTTTATTAGAAAAAAGAGAATTTGACAAATCTCGGGTCAAATTTGTCTATTGGGTCAAACTCAATAATTATTAATAATTATAGATATATAAATATATAAAATAGGTAAATATATATATATATATATATATATATATATAATTTATTAATCGTCGGGCTGGACCTAGCACTGTGCACTGGGCCAGGCCTAGCGCATGCGTCAGGGGCGGCAAGCGATCGCCATCTTTGGGCGCTGCCACCCCTTTTTTCGTTTTTTTCCTTTCTAAATTTGTGTAGCAGACGCTGTTACGCATTGCCGATGGCGTCGTAACGGTGTAATCGTGGTGACGAAATCGGGGCGATAAAATTTTCAAAATTTCAGTTTCAATATCCAATATTCAACCCATAAAAATCTAATTTTGCCGACATAATCTCAAACCGAAAAAGTCATTAATCGTGTTAAAGTCGGTTCTAATACCACTGTTAGAAATCCATCGGAGTAAAAACGCAGCGGAATGAAATTTGTTGGATTCCTAAACATGGATCACTTTAACGAGATTTAATGATTTTAAATAGTTTTCCAAAAACTAAACGAATTAGATTTACCTTATCGATTTCGTAACAAATTTTCGCGTATCAGCAACTCCTTGAGCTCCTGTCTTTAAAGATGCACGCGAAACAAACCTTCAAAAGATCTCCAAAATTCCCTCGACTATGGCGGTGGACGGCTAGGGCAAATTTTGGGGTGGGAGGATTGTCTTCTTTTTGTATGTTATGCAACTAGGGTTAAGTTGTCACTTGTAAGTGATGGAGTTATCTTATAACTCTGTGACTTAACAAACAAGTCAGAGTCCTTTAGGACTCCTTAGTAGCCACCCCCTCTAGGGCTCCAATGGACGTGGATGGGCTTTTAGTTCGCCCATTCAACTTAGCCCATCTTTTAACATGTATTTAATTTAAATCCTATGTAAATTGCAATACATATTAAATAATTAATTAATTCCATTTAATTAATTCTCCAATTAAATAATTTAATTTAATCTAATTAAATTAAATCTTTAATTCATTGATTTAACCAATAAATCAATACGTCCATTATATCTTTTTAAAAGATTAACTCAAAAAGACATCCTGTTAGTTTCTTATAGCGCGGCTCTTTATGTTCGTCTCAATTGGCAATGGGAGGAATTGCTAAAGGATGTGAGTGTCACCTAGCCAGTCCCATGGACTCACATCGTAAACCAACTGAGTATGAAATGAACGAATCATTTACGAACCTCTGGATCATAAAAACCATATGAGTATAAGCCCTTCACTGACGTATCCCAATAAAGTGAGAGTCATGGTTTATGTCAAACTCACTAAACTTAATACCGTGCTTGTAATCATATAATGATGAAATTACCAAACTACCCTCCATGTCCCACATGAGTTAGTTTCATTGCTTTGGCCAAAGACTTATAATTTAATATGCATATGATTGAACATGATACTTTCTCGTTTACTATCGAGACAGTGAATCCCATCTTGACGATCACTGAACAACTGCTACTTGACTCATTGTGATCGCACTTCGAGGTTGGCCCCACTAAAGGGTGAGTTGGGCCTAGCTACTCTAGTAACATATTTAATAGCACAAACACATTGATCATGAATCCTCAGGTCTAAGGCCCATGCATACTATTATGGTCAGTAATCCAATCATTGATAGACTGAGTAAATACCCATGTGATTGGATTACTGCGAGCCGTGTTTGATTATATCAATTCCATTGATATATCTATGACACGTGTTCTCACTATCCCATAGTGTTTGACTGACACTCCTTATTAGAGCATGTGTCATACAAGACGAATCTTAATGCCCAATTAAGATTCCTTGACTTGCGAACCCTTTTGAGTGATCAGGAATAAGACTCTCCCCGTGCCACATCTTTATTCCATAATGGGCAAAGAGTCAACCTCAATACACAAGGACCGTTTGTTCAATACTTATTGATGCCATAAAGTTTTACATGAACAGAATAATAATTACCTTTATTAGTTATCAGTTTGTACAACATAATTGAATACCCTATACAATCTATTTGTCCTCATTGGCATCTAGGGAGTATACCTAACATAACCCACAAACCTACATAAGATAGATCTTGAATCTAACTTATCTCCCACTAGCTACTAGACATGAGCAGCACATCTCCACACTCTAAGGTACTTGTATGAGGGTGATTTACCTTGCCACATCTTATACGGCACTTCAGGAACACTTTTTGACGGTAGTCTATTTAATAGATAAGCCACCATCTCCAGGGCATAGCCCCAAAAGAACATAGGTAAATCGATGGACATCATCAGTGGTCGGACCATGTCCATCAAAGTGCGATTTGTTCGCTTAGACACACCATTTAATTATGGTGTTCCAGGCAGTGTCCACTGAGAGAGAATCCCTTTCTCTTTGAAATAATCCAAGAACTCACCAGACAAGTATTCTCCTCCTCGATCAGAACAAAGAGCTTTAATACTTTTACCAGTTTGTTTCTCTACTTCATTTTTTAATTCTTTGAACTTATTAAAAGCTTCAGATTTATATGTCATCTCATAAGATATAAATAACCATACCTAGAATAATCGTTAGTAAAGATTATGAAGTAAGAATAGTTTCCTAATGCACTGATACTGAGTAGTCTATACACAACCGTGTGAACGAACTCTAGAAAATCCTGAGGGTGTTCTACTTGGCCTCCAAATGGTGACTTTGTCATTTTGCTCTTTAGACAAGATTCACAAGTTGGTAGTTCCTCTTCTTCATCAAGCTCAAGGAAACTTGACAACTTGCAAATCCTATCCTTAGATGCAGGACCAAGTCTAGCATGTGGATTATCAAATTTATGCTTCCCTTTGTTTATTGGATGAATTACAAGAGAATTAGTGTGCGGGTAAACATAAAGGTTGTTGTACATACATGCTCTAAGGATCAATTTAGAACCCAAAAAGATTGAGTAAAAACCATTATTTATTTTAAAAGAAAAACCCTCCTTGTCCAAAATAGAAACTGAAATTAGGTTCTCAATCTATCCAGGAACAATAAACATCCTTTAAAATAAACCTACTACTATCTTCAAGAACTAAAACGATGTTTCCAACATCCATCACAGCAGCAGACGCTCCATTAGCCATTCTCAGGACCATGTCCCCGTCATCTGGCTCTCCGCTTTTAGACAACACCTGCAAATCATTGCAAAGGTGAGTACGACAGCCGGTGTCAAATATCCAACAAGCATGGTTAATTGAAAAATTAACCTCAACAATAAACACACCTTCTTTATGGCTTTTGAAAGTAGCAGGACAATCCTTGCTCAAGTGTTCCATCCCATGGAAATGAGGGCAATCCCCTTTTGTTGTCTTATCTCCAAATGCTCTCTCCAACTCGTCAACGAGATCCTTGGCTAGTTTGACCTTTTCATACATCTCAATCATGCGCTCGGACATCATAGAAAATATGAAAGGTCGACCATAAGCCTCATCATTGATTTGCTTTGTCCGATACTCTAAAGTACGAGCACGAGTTGCCAGATTGAGCCAAGGTGGGACTTCTCCTTTGATTATGTAATCAAGATCCTTGACCCTGAGATATACATCTAGAGCCAACCGCCAGTAGGTATAGTTCGATCCATCAAACTATTAGGAATTCATCAAAGTGAAAAACGCAGCGGAATAAAATTTTCGAATTCCTAAAGGTGGATCACTTTAACGGGATTTGATGATTTCAATAAGTTTCTAATAACCAAACGAAATTGATTTACCTTATCGATTTCGTAATTAATTTTTGCATGACAGCAACTCCTTGAGCTCGTGTCTCTAAAGATCCACGCGAAATGAGCCTTCCAAAGATCTCTAAAAACTCCCTCATCAAATGGTGGTGGACAGCTAGGGCGAATTTTTAGGAATAGGATTCCTCCTTCTTTTTGTGTGTTATGCAACTAGGGTTACAATGACTTGTTAGTGTTAGAGTTATATTATAAATCTAATGACTTACCAAACAAGTCGAAGTCCCCTAAGACTCCTCAAGTGGCCGCCCCTAGGGCTCCTATTTGGACGTGGGTGGGCTTTAAGTTAGCCCATTCAACTTAGTCCACCTTTTAATATGTATTTAATTTAAATCCTATTAAAATCCAATACACATTAATAAATTAATTAATTCAATTTAATTAATTCTCCAATTAAATAATATAGTTTAATCTAATTAAATTAAATATTTAATTCATTGATTTAACCAATAAATCAATGCGTCCATTTAATTATATCTTTCTAAAAGATTAACATAAAAATACATTCTGTTCGTTTCTTATAGCACGACTCTTTAGGTTCTTCTCAATTGGCAATGGGAGGAATTACAAAGGATGTGAGTGTCACCTAGCCAGTCTCGTGGACTCACATCGTAACCCAATTGAGTACGAAATGAACGAATTATTTACGGATCTCTGGACCACAAATACCATATGTGTATAAGCCCTTCACTGATGTACCCCAATCAAGTTAGAGTCATGGTTTATGTCAAACTCAGTAAACTTGATACTGTGCATGTAATCATATCATGATGAAATTACCAAACTACCGTCCATCTCCCACATGAGTTAGTTTCATTGCTTTACCCAAAGACTTATAATTTCATATGCCTATGATTGCATAGGATACTTTCTCGTTTACTATCGAGATAGTGAATTCCATCTTGGTTGTCACTGAACAACTGCTACTTGACTCATTGAGATCGTACTTCAAGGTCGGCCCCACCAAAGGGTGAATTGGGCCTAACTACTCTAATAACAGATTCAATAGTGCAAGTACATTGATCATGAACCCTCAGGTCTAAGGCTCGCACATACTATTATGTTCAGTAATTCAATCATTGATCACCGAGTAAATACCCATGTGATCGGATTACTGCGAGCCATTTTCGAATATATCAATTCCATTGATATATCTATGACATGTGTTCTCACTATCCCATAGTGTTTGAGTGGCACTCCTTGTCAGAGCATGTGTCGTACAAGTCGAATCTTAATGCCCAATTAAGATTTCTTGACTTGCGAATCCATTTAAGTGATCAAGAATAAGTCTCTCTCCATGCCACTTCTTTATTCAATAAAGGGCAAAGAGTCAATCTCGATTCACAAGGACTGTTTGTTCAATACTTATTAATGCCATGAAGTTTTACATGAACAGAATAATAATTGCCTTTATTACTTATCAGTTTTGTACAACATAATTGAACACCCTATACAATCTATTTGTCCTCATTGGCATGTAGGGACAATATCTCATTTGCACTCAATGCCAATCGCTATGGTATCTAATACCTATCTTCTCAAGATATTTCTCTAGCACCGCCTGCGCGAATGGCTTAGTGAATGGGACATCCACGTTGTCCGCTGAGGTTATTTTTTGCATGGCGATGTCACCTCTTCCAACGATTTCTCGAATTATATGACATCTCCTCTCTATGTGTTTGGATTTGTTGTGAGACCCTGGTTCCCTAGCTTGTGCGATGGATCCATTGTTGTCACACCATAGTGGAAACGACAGCTCCACACTAGGAACAACTTGAAGTTCTGCCCTGAACTTCTTAATCTAAACAGCTTCATTGGCTGCCTCCAAGGCTGCCACATATCCAACTTCAGTGGTCAAATCAGCAGTTGTACTTTTCTTGGAACTTCTCCAAGACACTGCTCCACCATTCAGAGTGAATATGAACCCAAAAGTGATTTTCGGTCATCAATATCTAATTGGAAATTAGAATCCGTATGACCGTCCATTTTCAATTCTCCATTGCCATATACCAGAATCATATCTTCAGTTCTTCTCAAGTACTTCAAGATAGATTTTACGGCGATCCAATGTTCTTTGCCCGAATTAGCTTGAAACCCACTTACCACTCTCACATTGTAGGCAAGATCTGGTCTTGTGCATAACATCCCGTACATGAGACTTCCTACCACCGATGCATAGGGAACTGTGCTCATCTCCTTTCGATTTTCCTCACTTTGAGGACTTATCTTCTTGGAGAGATGAATTCCATGTCTCATAGGCAAAAGACCTCTCTTAGAGTTTTCCATCCCAAATTGTTTAAGGACCTTCTCTAGGTAGAGGGCTTAAGAGACTCCTATCATCTTATTCGATCTATCACTGTAGATTAAAATTCTCAGGATGTAGGTAGCTTCTCCCAAGTCTTTCATGGAGAATTTTCTTGAAAGCCATGTCTTAACTGAAGTTAGCAAGCCTTCATCATTCCTTATAAGTAGAATGCCATCTACATATAGCACCAGGAATATGATTTTGCCCCCACTAACCTTTTTATAGACAAATGGTTTATCCTCGTTCTTGATGAAGTCGTAGCCCCGCACTTCTTCATCAAAACAAAGGTTTCAACTGCGTGAGGCCTGCTTGAGTCCAAAAATGGACCTATTCAATTTGCAGACCTTATGAGAATATGCACTAGATATGAAACCCTTGGGTTGTTCCATATAGATCTCCTCCTCGAGGAATCCATTCAAGAATGCGGTCTTCACATCCATTTTCCAGATTTCATAATCCAGGTATGCAGCTATCGCAAGTAGAATTATGATGGATTTGATCATAGCTACTGGTGAAAAGGTTTCCTCATAGTCAATGCCCTCCTATTGACTATACCCTTTCGCCACTAGCCTAGCCTTATAGGTATCCACCTTTCCATCCGGACCAATCTTTCTCTTGTAGATCCATTTGCATTCAATGGATACAATACCCTTGGGTCGATCGGTCAGAGTCCAGACTTGGTTTGAATACATCAAATCCATTTCTACTTTCATAGCTTCATGCCATTTTGCAGAATCCATATCCATCATTGCCTGGTCATAGCTAGAGGGATCATCCCCATGGTACCCTTCTGCTACTGTATACATATTATGCTCTCCCTGTAGCAGATAACCATATCTCTCAGGCAGTTGAGATACTCCAGTTGACTTGCGCATTAATGATTGTGTCATTCCCGGTTTTGGGGTTGGGTCACTCGAACAATGTCTTCCAAAAGAGATTCATTTTGTTCTTCTAGAACAATACTTCTACTAGCTCCACCTTCTCGAATGAACTCTTCCTCGAGAAAGATTGCCTGTAAGGCAATGATGATCCTTTGATCATCATGCAGGTAGAAAAGGTATCCCATGGAATCCTCGGGATATCCAATGAATCGTCCTTTCAAGGACCTAGAAACTTCTCGGCCTTGGTCTGTTTTACATAAGCAGGACAACCTCATATTCTTATGTGCTTCAGATTAGGCTTCCTTCCACGCCATATCTGATACGGTGTGTAGGAACAGATTTGGAGGGACACTTGTTCAAAATGTGAGCAGCTATAAGCAATGCATGCCTCCACAATGAAATGGGCTAATCCGTGTAGCTGAGCATGGATCGAACCATGTCTAACAGAGTTCGATTCCTTCGTTCTGCTACGCCATTTAATTGTGGAGTGGCTAAAGGAGTTAGCTATAACAGTATGCCATGTTATCTTAAGAACTGGTCAAATTCAGAACTCATATACTCGCCACCTCGGTCAAACCGATGCGCCTTAATATGATGCCCATTTTTATTTTCGACCAAAGTCTTGAATTCAATGAACCTTTCTAATGATTCAGACTTGTACTTCATCAAATACATGTAGCCATACCTAGAATGGTCATCGGTAACAAAATGAAGAACTGAAAACCACCGCGGGCCATATTTCTAAAAGGATCACACACATTTGTATGAACCAGTCCTAAGACTTCAGAAGCCCTTTCAAAATTTCCTGTGAAGAGGGATTTAGTCAGCTTGCCTTGAATACAAGACTCACAAGTGGGATAGGGATCCGATACCAATGAGTCTATGAATCCATCCTTTTCTAACTCGTGTAGTCTATGATCCCCGACATGACCTAATCTTAAGTGCCAGAGCTGTCTTAGGTTTATGTTATACAAACTGCGTTTTCTTGTTACAGCATTGACATTACAATTATTTTGGACATTAATATAGTATAGATTATTTATTAAAGACACACTTCCAATGAATTCATTTCAAAAATAAATGTCGCAAGAATTGTTTACAAAGGAAAATAAATATCCTTTCTTGGCCAAAACAGGAATAGAAACAATATTTTTTAGCCCATTGGGCAAAACAAGACAATTGTCTAACAATACTAAATGTCCAGAAAATAATCTAATAGCAGTGGTGCTAGTGTGTGACTGCTACACTATGTCTGCTGCCAACATTAATCATCACTTCTCCATGCTCCAGCTTCTTACTTCTTTCCAGCTCCTGATTCAAAACACACATGTGAGCACTAGCTCCAGAGCCTAGAATCTAGGAAGAAGGAAATATAGTAACAGAGCAATTTGTTTCCAAAACATTAAGTTCTATACCTGAACTAATGTCTGCTTTTAGCCTGGAATAGTCACGCTTCCAGTCATCCATATCCTGGTAGTGGATACATGTTCTTGCAACTCTTGGGTGTTTCTTTCCCCTCTTATGGTTGTTAGAAGCATTCCTCATACCGAGCAGTCCATTTGGAGGTAAATCATCATCTCATTCTTTCCTCAAAAGAGATTGCATGTAAACAAGTTTGCCTTTAAGATCTAATAAGGATCCTCCCAAGTCATCTACCTCAAAGTCAGTGACAAAAGTAGAGAAAGATTTAGGAAAAGATTGGAGAATGCGATTCATTTGCAGATGAAAATCCATGAAACTTCCCAGAGTTTGGAGCTTGCCTTTCATACACATCATGTTCATAATATGAGGTGCCACTTAATCAATTTCTCCCATTCTTGCTTAGAAAAGCTCCTTCGATAAATAATACCGAATCGATTTTCCATGTCCCCCAAACATCTCCTCCAAATGAAGCATAATTGATTTGGGACTATCCATATCCAAATGAATGTGTCTTAAATGTTTGCTCATAGATTGCAACATGTAGCTGGTGACCTTTTGAGCATCAGAGTTCCATCTCTTGTAATCTTTCAGAACAGATTTTTCTTCTTCAGGCTTAGGCAGAGTTGGACCATCTTGCTCCAAAATATGCTCAAGTGACTTTTTCTTGAGATCAGTCCTTAGCTTCTTGACCCAATCATTGTAGTTTGGTCCAGTGAGGACATATTTCTTAAGCATTGTTGATAGTAGGTTAACCATTTTGAGAGAGATATAACTGACTGCAGAAAATAAACCAAGATTTCATTACATAATTATGCTGCACCCAAGTAAAATTAAGACTTTAATTTTAACTTAGCTCCCACTACATTTTCGAACCATTGCACTCCCACTGCAATGAAATAAAATTTCATTGGACAGATTTCTTAGTGAGTGATTGAGTTCTTCAAAATTTTCAATGAGTTGTAATCTGTAACGATGTATGGCTCATTAAAATTTCAAAGTGGCGTGCAACGCCAATCAATCCAACTGATAGTTCAATCCCGCTTTTGCTCATGGATCACTTAACCACAGCCTGTAATGGAATATTGGTGGTGATCCATCTAAGTACTTTCCCATCAACTCCTATCGATCTAACAGTTGAATCTCATCTTGCAGCCTGTAACGGTGTATGGGATGCGATTTGCTTCGACCGATGGCATCAAAAGCACTTAGAGATCTTCAAATTATCAGTTGGTGCATAACCCCCATTAGTCTGGACGATGCCATGCATAACTCACAATTCTATCTCTCTAAGTTTGATAGAGAGCCAGGATATCCAATATCCATTTCTTACTTAATATGATTGTTTTGGGAGAATGTCTTATTTAATTAAGGTCTCACTTTACATATTAATCTGATTCGCGCATATGTGGAATTATTCTAAGCCATGCATCAATAGAAAACCTAGTTCTTCTATCAACATGTTTTCCATGGACATTCTAGATTGATCTAAGCCAATAGATCAATCAGGGGGATAGGGGCCTATATCAAATCTAATCTTGATATGCTCCGGGCTCCAAGCTTCAAGAAGGTCCTACCTTTACAAGTTACATAACATTGGAGCGCCCTATACATTATACTACCGAAATTAAAAGTACAATCTCGGGGGCATTATTCGGCCCAATACAACCCACATAATATAAAACGGTAAAACCCTAAGTCCATGGATGCATCCACCACAACATACATCAAAGCATGTAAATAAACTATTTAAGATCATGTCGGCTTTTACATTTAAAAAATCGAAAAGAAATCCATATTTAATTAAATCTAATTTAATTATGAAAAAGTGAATTTAATTTCAATTTAAAAGAATAAATCCAATTAGTTATTTAAGAAATAAATCTAACTTATTCTTAATTATTTTGAAAAAATAAATCTAACCCTAAAATAAATCCTATTTATTTATTCGTCTTTAATCATAAATAAAATTTCAAATTTTAATTTATGACATAATTAAATCCAATTTAATTTGAAAAGTCAAATCCAATTTAAGTTAATTAAACACAATTCAATTTTAGAAAAACAAAACCATTTTATTAGGGAAAAGGGAATTGACAAATCTCGGGTCAAATTTGTCTATTGGGTCAAACCCAATAATTATTAATAATTATACATATATAAATATATATATAATATATAAATATATATATATATTATTAATCGCTTGGCCTTGCCCGGCCCAGCGCACCTAGCACGCAGATTCTGGGGCGGTAGGTGCTCCCCCGATTTCTGTTTCCAGAGCCGTTGCCACTTTTTCCTTTCTTTTTTCTGTTTTACTTTTGCGCAACAGCGGAACGCGCAGCAGCGCCGCCGCTGTTTTACTTTGCCGACGACAGTGCCGTAGGTCTCGTAACGACGTAATCGGGGTGACGAATCCGGGGCGATAAAACTTTTCAAAATTTCAGTTTCAATATCCAATATTAAACCTATAAAAATCCAATTTTTGCCAACATAATCTCAAAAGCGAAAAATAATCAATTGCGTTAAAGTCGGCTCTGATACCACTGTTAGGAATCCATCAGAGTGAAAAACGCAGCAAAATAAAATTTTTGGATTCCTAAAGGTGGATCACTTTAACGGGATTGAATTATTCCAATAGTTTTCTAAAACCCAAACGAAATTGATTTACCTTATTGATTTCGTAATTAATGTTCATGTAAAAGTAACTCCTTGAGCTCCTGTCTCTAAAGATCCACGCGAAACGAGCCTTCCAAAGATCTCCAAAAACTCTCTCTTCGAATGGTGGTGAACGGCTAGGGCGAATTTTTGGGGATAGGATTCCTTCTTTTTTTGTGTGTTATGCAATTAGGGTTACAATTATTTCTTCAATTAGATAATTAAATTAAATTAAATTAAATATTTATTTCACTGATTTAACCAATAAATCAACACGTCCATTTAATTATATCTTTCTAAAAAATTAACACAAAAAGACATCCTGTTCATTTCTTATAGCGTGACTCTTTAGGTTCGTCTCAATTGGCAATGAGAGGAATTACCAAAGGATGTGAGTGTCATCTAGCCAGTCTCGTAGACTCACATCGTAACCCAATTGAGTACAAAATGAACGAATCATTTACGAACCTCTGGACCACAAATACCATATGTGTATAAGCCCTTCACTGATGTATCCCGATCAATTGAGAGTCATGGTTTATGTCAAACTCCCTAAACTTAATACTATGCATGTAATCATATCATGATGAAATTACGAAACTATCATCCATGTCCCACATGAGTTAGTTTCATTGTTTTGCCCAAAGACTTATAATCTCATATGCCTATGATTGCACAGGATACTTTCTTGTTTACTATCGAGATAGTGAATCCAATCTTGGTGATACTGAACAACTGCTACTTGACTCACTGAGATCACACTTCGGAGTCGGCCCCACCAAAGGGTGAATTGGGTTTAACTACTCTAGTAACAGATTCAATAGTACAAGTACATTGATCATGAACCATCAGGTCTAAGGCTCACGCATACTATTACGGTCAGTAATCCAATCACTGATAGTCACCGAGTAAATACCCATGTGATCGGACTACTGCGAGTTGTGTTCGAATATATCAATTCCATTGATATATTTATGACACATGTTCTCACTATCCCATAGTGTTTGACTGGTACTCCTTGTCAGAGCATGTGTCATACAAATCGAATCTTAATGCCCAATTAAGATTCCTTGACTTGCGTGCCCTTTTACGTGATCCGGAATAAGACTCTCCCCGTGCCAGTTCTTTATTCCATAAAGGCTAAGAGTCAACCTCTATTCATAAGGACTGTTTGTTCAATACTTATTGATGCCATGAAGTTTTACATGAACAGAATAATAATTGCCTTTATTAATTATCAGTTTGTATAACATAATTCAATACCCTATACAATCTATTGATCCTCATTGACATTTAGAGCATATACCTAACACAAACTTGTTGCATTTTAGAATCCATAGACACGTATAAATGATACTCATGATATTACTGTGTAAATGCGAGAAAGTGAAAAAGTATTATTAGCATTCAGTTCTAACATATATTCACATGCAATGAAGGAATTTTAAATATATATCTGTGCTCCCACTATCTTTTCAAATTTCGTCACCCCAATAGAAAGATGACGGGAAATATAACAATTTCTAGAGGGCTCGAGCTTCCATTTATTCCTACCTCATTCCATGACTTGTGAGACAATGATCGGCAATATATGACTGGGTACGACAACTCCATCCCCTTCCAGGTGGTCCTCGAGATGTTTGGCTCACATTTTATGTACTTCCTGAGAACACGATGCAACTGTACACTAGTTTGTGTTTAAGTCTGACCCATTAAATTCTCACAGCATAACAGTAGCTAGGTGGTCCCACGACTCATGGGCGACTCCTTAGAGAAACTGAAACCCGTGTGCTCTTCTAATATAACATCATTGTTATATAGAATGCTTAAATGTTCGACTAGTACACTTAATCTTACTACCATTCCACGACTTGTGAGACAATGATGACAAGCCTCCCAGTATTTCCTCTCACATTTAGTGATGGAAGACACTGGACCTAATCAAGGAGCTTTCGGGTCCCCGATTTATCCATTTAGGGACTTAATATTGTTTGAGAGGGGTTTTTCAAAAACAAGGTCTCACACTTTCAACTACTTATCTTTCTTAGGTGATTATACAAACATGCACAATATACATAATAAAAGAAAATAAGCACTCATACATAAAGCGGTAAATGTGATCTTAGTCGAACCATTGCTGATAAGCTCGTATTTGACGCCTTCTCGGGAACCTCTTTTTTTTGGCTCATTTTCTAGTGAATTTTATCTCACATTATACCTTGATTTGTTTTATTTGTGTGTATCAGGTATAGAGCATCATTGGATCCAAAACACGGGAGAAAAATATAAAAAAAGTATGACAAACACAGTGATACCGCAACATCACAAATCAAATGCCACATCATCACTGTGTATAATGGCTATTCGGCTCGACTTCCGGATCCCACATCATCCCATCTCCGATGTAGCAGCATCCCGTTCGCATACAGCAACCTATAAGTAGCATTTTAGGTTTGATTCCGAGAGGGGATACTTTCTACAACACACATATTGAGAGCAAAAACCTAGGGAAGCAAGAGAAAACCATAGGAATCAAGGAAAAAGCTTGAAGACTCCAAATTTGTCTACGAAAATGGAGAATTGAAGCAATAACGAGAAAATCAAGATTGTAATAGGGAATTTTTCACTTTCTTTGAGATTAGTTTATTGAACATGTCTTTTAAATATAATAATTTATCTTTCTTTTCGATCATGAACTAAATTCGTTTGACTAAGGCCATGTGAAGGCCAAACTATGAATTATCGTTTATAAAATTTGTGTTTTTGATTATTGGTTGGCATGCTATGTGTTCAATTTATTGTCTTTAATGCTTATGAGTGCTTGATCACCACTTGTTTAATGAATTGCTTAGCTTAGATTCTGAGAGGATATAGGTTAAGGATGCTTGAGCAATTGAACATCACATCTTAGAATTGACTAGGGATAGATTTGATTCATTCGTGTAGCCTTTCTGTAACGGGGAATATCATAAATCTTGTTAATGCATGTTTATTATTTGAATTCTCATATAGGGATATAGGGAATCTTTAATGAACATAGACGCACTATACCAAGAGATTGGATAATGTATAATTTTGGAGTTTTCGCCATAGCATGATAAGTCATAATTGAGTAACACGCTTCATAATCGATAAGGAGTAGTTTGGCTGGATCACGTGTCTTAGTTATCTCTCTCCCTCTGAATTTTCAATCTCTACAAGTTTTACATAGTTAATTTTCTTTAGTTTAAATTAAACAATCACACCTTAAATATTTGATTTAACTTGGAATTAGGTAATACAGTAGTTTCAATGCTTAAATACGTTGTCAATTGGGTACGATAGTCCGGACTTAAAATTCCACTATATTACTTGTACGATCTAGTGCACTTGCTAGGTTTTTACATGTCAAGTTTTTGGCACCATTGCCGGGGATAATTGTTTTATTTAATATTGAGATTTACTTATTTGTTCTAAGATTAACTCGTATTTTTATTTTTTTTACCTTGTTTCTTACTGATCTTTTGACAGGTTTTTCTTTTGAGTAGTGCATGACCCGCACTGCTCAAGAAGAACTTGCTGATTTTGATCCCGAGATCGAACACACATTCCATAGAGTAAGGAGAGCTTTGAACTAAGGAAATCAGCCTGAAGCAATGCATGAGAATAATCCAAGCAATCCGTTGCCTGGTCCACAAGGTTTCAATCCAAATGAACCGAAAATTCAAGCCATCATTCAGGCTGCAGTTGCTAACACTCTAGCCCAACAACGCCAGCATGCACCGCGTCCTCTGCGCGACTTTATGCAATCCATTATTCATTGAGCTGCAAGAGCTATTGCATTACTAACTATAGCAGCGAACACTTTTCAGATTCCATCGGTAATTCTTCAGATGATCACATGCTCACATTGCCAGTTTTCTTGATATTCTGAGCACATTAGGCAGAACGAGGGTAACTGATTAAGCGGTAAGATTGAGGCTTTTTCCCTTCTCACTGAAAGACAAGGCTAGAGCATCGCTTGACTCCTTGCCAACTGCATCCATCCACACTTGGGATTAATTGGTAGAGAAGTTTTTGAGCAAGTATTTTCCACCTGGAAAAACAGCAACTATAAAAGCTGAGATACAAGGATTCGGGCAGACTGAAAGGGAATCACTGTACGAAGCATGGGAGCGCTTCAAGGAACTTCTTCGTAAATGTCCCCACCACGGATTCAAGTTGTGGGCTCAAGCGATGATATTCTACCAGGGTCTTTCTCTCCAGGCATAATAAAACTCTAAGTCATCAGTATAGCATCTGGGAAAGAAATTGACTGCTTGAAGAGGAGGACCAGTTGGTGTCAGGATAATCTCGGCCGCTTTTGTCGACCGCTCAGCATCCACAGTCGCTTCTTGAGCTGGTGAGATTTCAACGTCTGGAAGGACAGTGTCTAATTCTCTAGCGATTTCCACCACTGTTGATAAATCAAAGTCCAACTCTATGTCTGTCTCTGAATGTGGAAATGCATCAGCGTCTTATCCACTTTGAGTTGACACATGCAAGCGTTTGAGAAACAAGAAAGATTTCTACTATGTAGAAATTTGAGATATAAGATACATAAACGCTTACCCTGAGGACTATCTTTGACTACAGTAGTCGCTTCATCTATAGGAACTTCTGTTTCCATAGCCTCAAGCTCCGGAACAAATTCATCATCTTCAAGGTTGAGGAATGAAGTGAGGGGATCAGCACGAATAGGAATATTACATGCTTCTAAAGTATTCAGGACATATTGGATGTTATATTCTCTATAGGCTGAAAGAAAATTTACCCTTGCGTTAAAAAAATAAAAACACGAGGAAAGGATAATATACATTGTCTAAGATAAGTACTTACCGCGATCGCTAACTAACTCTATCGAGAGAGCTTCAGGAACGGGCTCTGCGATTGGTTCAGCGATTGGTTCAGAAGGTAGAGGAGGAGGAGGAACACTCAAAGGTTCTTCAAACATTGATTGGGCAGGAGCGCTTGTCGATCCTTTGGGAGTGGACCAGGGCGTGCGCTTTTGAGCAAGCAGCACTTCCATTTCTTCTACTTCTTCTTCCGTCTCGGGCAAAATGGTAGTCACTGGAGGTGGAGAAGGGGTTTTTTGTGGAGGGGAGGGAGACTATTTCTTCTTTTCTTTTTTTTATTTCTTTCTTTTCTTTTGTTTCTTCGCTGGCTGGGATGGCTCAGAGACTTTCACAGTAACCTTTCTCTTGGATCTTTTTATCACAACTTCTTCTGGATCATCTGATGAGGAAGAACTCGCTTGATCCTCATCATCACCATGAACTTGACCTTCACCAAGGCCTTCGGCTAGGAGACGCTCACACTCCTCTTTTGGAACCGCTGCACCACTGCGACGCTTGGGGTGGAGCAATTCTCCTATCATTTTCTTGCCATAAAACATGGTAGCAGGCACTTTGGATCCCTGGGATGTAGCAAATCCACAAGCGCTTAAAAGAAAACTTGACAAAATCCCATAAGGCTTGGGATTAACGGACTCTTACAAGCACAGAATACTCATGAAGTATTCCAAAATCTGTACAAAATTTCTCAATAATATGGTTAGTAAATTCAATTCCTCTATCACTTCTAATCCTCATCACCTTTAGCTCTTTCGAATTTTGTAATTGACGAATTAGCGCTGTGAGCTTGACACTAATTTCATCTTTGGTCGCTAGGAATTCTACCCATGTATAGCGAGAGAAATCATCAACTATTACTAACAAATACGTATACCACTAACACTCATGATTTGAATAGGAACAAAAAAATCCAAATGCAATAGTTCAAAAATTCTAGATGTAGATAGATGCAGTTTCTTCATAAAAGATGATTTGACTGGTTTACCCATTTGACATGCATCACATAATCGATTTTTCTGAAACAAACCTTTAGGTAATCCCTCCACTAGATTTAGAGATATTAACTGAGAGATTGCCTTAAAGTTGAGGTGATTCATTTTTCTATGCCACAACCAACCTAATTCATTTTGACTCTTCGCAATAAAGCATGTAGTGTTGTTATCTATTGTTAAACCCCAATATATCAAATAAACATTGTTTCTTCTTTTTCCTTTCCATTTAGTAGATTTAGTCTTAGCATCGCTTGAAAATTTTACTTTAAAACCTTTATCACAAAATTGACTTATGCTTAAAAGATTATGCTTAAGACCCGCAACATAAATACATCACTTATCTTGATGTTTCCACTATGCATGATACCTATACCTTGTGTTTTACCTTTGGAGCTATCATCGAATACAACTTGAGGACCATTGGTTGCACGATAGTTGACCAAGAGGTCCTTAGAGCCAGTCATGTACCTTGACGACCCACTATCAATGTACCAAACTGAAGTATCGGTGTTACCTCTAGGTACCTGCATTTAAAGGGCAGTTCTAATTCTTCTTAGATCCCAATTTTATCTTGGGTCCTTCAATGTTAGTAATGTTAGTCTGGATTAAAACTTTCGGAACCCATATTTGCCTGGTTTTCATTACCGGAGAACAGGTCTTCTTGGGTTTCGGTTTGTGTTGTGTGTGCTTCTTAGGTGTATAATAATATCCTCGATTATAATAGCAAGCATAATCATAATCATAATCATAATCATAATCATCATAGTATCGATAATATGATCTAGATCTTTGAGGATATTGACACTGGTATTTCCTCGGCACTGTCTTAGGAGTCGCTTTTGGCGATTGACGCTTAGCATTTGATTCACTTGTACAAGGTTTCTCCTTAGCTTTTTGAGCGTTTGGGTAGACCTTATTTTGTAAATCATTCACTTCGTCTTCTCCTTATTACCTGAGTTGGTGTTGACCTTCTAATTTGGCCTCTTACCATCGTCTTTAGGTTCATTCACCGTTTGACTATTTGAACTCTTCTCAGCAAAGAATACACTTTTTCCTTTGTTGGTTGTCGTAACCTTAGACGCTTTTGATTTTTGACCAAATTTATCACAACCTAAACCGGTCTTTTCACCAAAAAGTCTGGTTACCTCAGTCGCATTGTCCAATTTTCTTAACGCTTTTGATAATGATGAGACAAGCTGCTCTGATTTTGCAAGTTTAGCGATCAAATAAGCTTCTCTCTTGACTATTATATCAAGATCACTTTTCAACTGAGTGATTTCAGTCTCAAGCGATTAGTTCTTCTCAATGCATTGTTGCTGAACTTGCAATTCTGCTTTGAGCATCACATTATCACTTTTGAGCGCTGAAATGATATCAAAGTGATTTTGATATAATTTTGCGGCATGTTGAAAACCTTTATAATATTCATTGACTTTGTTAAGTAATTCATCATAAGAAAGAGGATGAGATAATTCAGTGTTTACCTTAGATAGCGAGTCATCAGACACTTCTTCATCTCTCGCCATGAGACAAATTAGTGTTGATTCGCTAGATGGCTCATCATCGCTGCTTTCATCTGATGATTGCAAGTCCTCTTTAGGTGCGGAGAATGGTTCAGATTCTGCTAGAAAACCTTGTTGGCGAAGGTTTCTCCTTAATTGGTTTCTATCCGTATGATCATGCCTTGTGGGCTTAGATACATTTGGATAAAGGCAATTTACCTGGAAGTGCCCTGGTTTCCTGCAGTTGTAACAAAGGTTAGTTTTCATTTTCTGTTCAGTTGATAACCTTTTGGAAACTACTGGCGCTGAGAGATTCTAAGTCGGAGACGGAGGCGCTTGATATTGAACTAGCGCTAGAGGTTGAGGGGTAGAATACACTGGCGCTTGATACGCGCTTGTGCAGGGGGAGGGGTTTGAAATGAGGTCTGTCCAATAGGATTTCTCTTTTCATATCTTAGAAATTTCTTGAATTTCTTGACTAATAAATCCATTTCTTTTTCCTTGGTTGATTTTGTCGCTTTCACCTCACTGACTGTTTTTCCCTTACTTTTGGTTGTAGCGATTAAAGCTCCTAATTCAGTCGATGTGTCGCTGACTTCACCTAATTCGAATTCAAATGCACTTAACTCAGAAAACACATGCTCTGGAGTTCGAATCTCCAACGTTTGTGATTCTCTCATAGCTACAGTCTTTATCAAGTACTTGCTTGGAAGACTTCTAAATATCTTATTGACCATTTTTTTGTTGGTCAATTTCTTTTCTAGTGATGCTAACTCTGTAATAAGAGAAGTGAATCTCACGTCCAATTGATCTAGCGTCTCGTTGGGCTGCATATTAAAATGCTCAAATCTTTGCATGGCTATGGAGAGCTTGTTCTTCTTCATCTGTGTTGATCCTACACACACAGTAGCCATTACATCCCATATTTTTTTTGAAGTCTTACAAAGTTTGATTTTATTGAACAATCCTTCACTATCTATCAACGCTGAATAAAGAACACTTCATCCAACATTATCCAAATTTGCTCTTTTTCGATCTTCTGGCGTCCATTCCAACCTTGGCTTATCCACATAACCATCTCAAGTTGCTTCAGTCGCTCCAGGGGCTCGAGTTATAACTTTCATGATTTGAATGGGGCCATCTGTACTTACATCACACATCTCATTATTACATGAACAAAGATAAGCAAATGCTCTAAGTTCCATGAGTCATAGTTTGACTTAATCAACTTGGGCATTTTGTTAAAAGCCATAATAAGAGATTTTCAAAAATTAAGCGACTAAGTATCTGAAAAATGGATCTAAACAAGAAGTTACGCTCGGAAACGCTTAGGTTTCTACTTCAACCGCTCTGATACCACTTGATGGTCCTAAGTGGCATACGAAAGGGTCTAAAAGGGGGGGTTGAATAGAACCTGAAATCTTTTTCGACTTTTAAAAATTCGTATTACTTTTGAAGAATTTGAACGCTTGGCAAGCTAGCGCCAGGTCAGATGCTTAAGATAAGAAAACTTAGACTTAGTGATTTCAACAATTACTAGAGTAGGGTAATGTATTAATCACTTAATTAGGGTTAGCACAGTGGAAATGATTTTAAAGCTTAGCGTTCTCTTTTGCCAATTAGTCGCTTAACCATTTCAATGCCTTTTCAAAGATATATTGTAAAATGTAAAGCAAAGCAATAAAGCAGTAAATAACACAAGATATTGTAAGGTTCACTGGGTGACGTAATCCCAGCTACGTCCTTTTTCTCTTTTACACTTGGAGGAATTTCACTAGATTGATTATTGAAGGATCACACAGAGGCTTCTATAAAATAGATGAAATGGAAGACAATCTTGAGCTACTTGATGACACAGACTTTAGCTCTAATGAAGACCTTCTTCAACAAGCTTCTCTCACACAGAAATACGGCTTGTATAATCAACAACTTTCTCACTCAGATGAAAGAGGTTGAGGGTTTTTTCACAGGTTTGTTTGATTTTAGAAAGTTCAAACAATTTGGAATATCTCAATAGAATGTAGGGTTCTTCTTTAAAGAGGTTTGAGATATCTTTGACTGTCTTTAGAATGTGTATGAAAAGCTTGAAATATTTTAGCTATGGAGTTTGAAAGCTTTTCTCTCAAATATTCTCAACAAAGTTTTGACCCTTTCCTATGCATGTACATGTGTCTTTAGGGTTTTGCTGAGGGTACTATTTATAGAGATTTCTTGGGACTTGTCCGTTGGACACATGCAGGGGCGTGTCTCTCATGCAACGCGTTAAACAGTCCATTTTCAAACATTCCTTAATTTATGCTTGTTCCGATTGGACAGGAACAGACTTTAAACTCTGAATTCTGACAGTCTGGTCTAAAGGTGGCTTGTCCACAAATCATAATAGCTTATAAGATTTAATGCACTTATCAGACATTTAATGCATTTGAATTTATTTCCCGTTGGAAATAAATGTCCGTTGATGATTGCATTTAAGTCCTCCATGACTTGAGGATTTATTTCAGGTGAATCTGATCCTTGATCGCTTGAGTAATTTGAGCACTTGATTCAACAACCCTGAAATAGTCCTTTAGCGTTTGACAGACACTAAGAATAAATCTTCATCTTCACTTGACTTCAGACGCTGATCTTCAACTTCATCTTTGATAGACTCACCTAGAATTCTATCAGCGACTTGGTTTTAAATACTTAGTCTAAAATCTATAAAGATAGAAATTACAAGCCTAACAAACTTTCAAATGCTTATACAGATTTTCTATGAAAGCACAAAGTTACAATCTTTTTGGGGTCTAACATAAAATCATATTCTTGTCATCATCAAAACATCTAACATGAAATTTCCTAACAAGTTCTTATTCTTTCAAGACATATAGTGGCAACAAGAGTGGCGTGTCATGTTCTCCTTGATGTTGATCACATTCTTTTACCAATAATTACCATTCAGCCCCCTCCTTGCGAGAATTTAGTCCTAGGGTGGCCTACTACATAATCACTCATTGTACACTCATATAATTGGGGCAATGAACTAAGAGGATTGACCATGGAATATTTGATGGGTCTGGCCTAACGTTGAGGTAGCATATTGGACACCCATATAATTGGGTCATATGTGAAAAACGAGGTAAAATAATCTTGAGAACCATCCAACAAGGTGGAAGGCCGGGGGAGGCTGCTATCTAAATGGATCAATCGCACTCATATAATTGGGGTGACTTGATTAATTTAAATAGATCTCAAGCCCACTAACGAAAATTAATTTTTCCTTGAATTCTATCCAGGGGGTGGTGGAATTTAGAAAAATAGTGGGAGGCTTGTACAATTAAAGACCAAATTGTATAAGGACTTTATTTTAGAATGAATGCTAATATATCTGCCTCGAAACCTTTTTAGATGGAAAAATTGTCTATTCCATTCAAGAATTTAATTGAAACCAATGAGTTAATTGGGCCCAACTTTGAGGATTGGCTCCGAAACCTTTGAATCATCCTCTAAACTGAGAAAAGAGAATACATTATCTCAACCCTTGTCCATGATGAACCTGATGATAGTGCCTCGAATGATGAGAAATATGAGTATCAAACGTGGAATCAAGATGATATGCAAGTAAGATGTCTCATGTTGGCATCAATGTCAAACGAGTTGCAGAGGCAACATGAGGTGATCGAGAATGCATCATCGATCCTCTTACACTTGAATGAGCGCTATGGGACTCGAACAAGGAGGGAACGGTATGGCCTTTCCAAAGAACTGTTCAAAACTCGGATGAATGAAAGAGCCGATGTAAGTGAGCACGTGCTTAAGATGAGCAGGCTAATTGAGAAATGGAACGTCCAGGCGTGCCACTTGACGACGAGCGATCAGTGGATTTAATCCTTCAATCACTTCCATCATATGACCAATTTGTGGTCAAATTCAACATGAATTCAATGGAGGCTAGGCTTCCTGAGCTACTAAACATGTTGAAGATTGTTGAGAGCACGGTTCCAAAGGATAAATCAGTACTGTTTGTTGATAACTCATCTCGACCATTTGCCTGGAAGGGCAACATGAAAGAAGAGAGTACGAAATGAAAAAAATTGAGAGGTAAAGGAGGAGTGAGGAAGACTAAGAAATCCTACAATTGCTTCAAGTGTGGAAAACCTAGACACTGGAAAAAGGACTGCAAGGAGCCACCAAAGGCTCAAGGTATGTTCTTTGTTGAAGTTAACATTAATGTTAACACTGCTTCTTGGATACTTGACACGGGTGCGGTATTCACCTTTGTAATGTTTTGCTGGGGATGGTAAGAAGCAAGGCGCTAAGTAAAGGAGAGATGACCCTAAGGATGGGAACTGGAGCAATGGTTGTTGTCAAGGCCATAGGGACCGTCCACTTAGCTTTAGGGAGTAGGATTTTGATTTTAAATTCCGTCCATTTTGTACCCGAGATAATAAGAAATATCATATCCATTCCGGTTTTAGATGGAGAAGGATATTGTTTTGAGATTCATAATAATAGTTGCTTTTTGTTTTATGAATCTAATCTTATTATAGAGTTAAAATTGCAAGATGGTCTTTATACAATTTTGCCAACTTTTCCTACTCTCAATATTTAAAAAAGTAACAAACAATTAGATAGTTCCATAAGTACATCAACTTGGCACGCTAGGCTGGGTCATATCTCTAAAGAAAGGATACACATATTGGAAAATTAACTTGATCTTGGAGATCTTGATGAGATGCCAACTTGCGAATCATGTCTTAAGGGAAAGATGACCAAGACGCCATTCATAGGGTTAATGGCGTGTGCAAGTGGAGTTTTGGACTTAGTTCATACTGATGTATGTGGATAACTTAGCATAAGTACTAAAGGTGGTTTTAGCTACTTCATAACATTTACCAATGACTTTTCACGGTATGGTTATGTGTACCTTACTAGGTATAAGTCTGAATCCTTTGAGAAATTCAGGAATTTAGACATGAAATAGAGAAACAAATTGGTAGAAGCATCAAGACTCTCAGATCAGATTGAGGAGGTGAATACTTATCTAATGAGTTTCTGGATTATCTAAAAGAGAATGGGATTCTCTCGCCTAAGGTTCCAGATGAAATGTGTTATGGTAAGACACCTTCATATAGACACCTAAGGGTATGGGAGTGCGCTGCTTATGTCAAGCTGCAATTGGGAGACAAATTGGATCAGAGATCCGCGTTGTGTAATTTTGTGGGATATCCAAAAGACTCTTTTGGATAATTCTACAATCCCTTGAAACAAACCGTGATTGTTTCAAGAAATGTGACCTTCTTGGAGAAGGATTTTCCATTAGATATGAATAACGAGATTATAGAACTCGAGGAGACTCAAAGCACTGAGATACCTCAAGAACCACAAACGAGCTCACCAGATACCACATAGGAAATTATTCATAAAGAACAAGTTAAAAGTACACAACCTCTGAGGAGATCCGAAAGGGTTTCAAGGGCACCCGAGAGATGGGTCAGCCATTTGCAATAAATCAAGTAAGAGGATTTCCTTTTGGATTTAGATCTAAAGAGTTATAGGGAAGCAATGTCGGACATCGATTCGGAAAGTTGGCTAGACGCTATGAAATCCGAGATGGACTCCATGCACTCTAACATGGTTTGGACCTTGGTAGATCCGCCATATGGGATAAAACCCATAGGCTGCAAGTGGGTTTACAAGCAAAAGCTTGGAGCTGATGGAGGGGCGGCGACCTATAAGGCACGCCTAGTGGCAAAAGAGTTTACTCAAAGACAAGGTATTCACTATGAGGAAATCTTCTCACCAGTGGCGATTCTGAAACCATAAGGATAGTTCTAGCTATATCTCCACATTTTGACTTTGAAATTTGGCAGATGGATGTTAAAACTGCATTCCTCAATGAAGAAATTAAGGAGGAAATATATATGCAGTACCCAGAGGGTTTTACATCCACGGAGAGTGAACATAAAGTTTGTAGACTCCAGAGGTCCATATATGGACTGAAACAAGCTTCCCGAAGCTGGAACAAATGATTTGATAATGTCATACGAGAGTATGGATATATTCAAAATGTTGACGAATCATGTGTGTACAAGAAGGCTAGTGGGAGCGAGGTTACCTTTCTAGTACTTTACGTTGATGATATCCTATTGATTGAAAATATTGGGATGATGCAGTCAACAAAAGTATGTTTGTCAAATCAATTCTCCATGAAGGATATGGGAGAAGCTTCCTATATACTCGGTATGAAAATATATCAAAAGAGATCGAGTAGGATGATGGGACTCTCCCAATCCTTGTACATAGATCTAGTGCTAAAGAGATTTAGCATGGAAGAATCCAAGAGAGGATTCTTGCCTATGAGACATGGAATCACTCTTTCCAAGTCTATGTTCCCTAAAACTGAGAAGGAAAGAGTGAGGATGTCTCACATACCATATGCATCCGCCATTGGAAGTATTATGTATGCGACGATATGTACAAGGCCTGATGTAGCTTATATAATCAGCATATGCAGTCGCTATCAGGCGAATCCCCGTGAAGAGCACTAGACTGCCGTTAAAACAATCCTCAAGTATCTTAAAAGAACTAAAGAGTTGGTTTTGGTATATGGTGGAGGAGAATTGGAATTAGAGTGCTATACAAACTCTAGTTTCCAAACTGATATTGATGACTCGAATTCGGTTTCTGGTTTCATTTTTCTACTTAATGGTGGAGATGTGAGTTGGAAGAGTTCAAAGCAACTGACTACTGCTGATTCAACCACCAAAGCGGAATACATTGCTGCCTCAAAGATGGCAAAGGAAGTTGTTTGAATGAGGAACTTCATCCATGAATTGGGTGTCGTTCCACCTATTATTAACTTAGTACCAGTGTACTGTGATAACAATGGGGCTATTGCGCAAGCAAAGGAGCCAAGGTCTTATCAGAAATCTAAGCACACACAAAGGCTATACCATTTGATTAGGGAGATCTTTGGGAGAGGTGACGTTCGAGTGGAGCAGGTAGACTCGGCAGATAATGTAGCAGACCCACTCGCCGAACCCCTTTGTCAAAGGTGTTTGATGGACATCTAGGGAAGATGGGCCTCAAATACGTGACTAATTGGCTCTAGGGCAAGTGGGAGATTGTTAGAGTAGATGCCCGGCGCGCCATTTTTCGTGTAATAAACTCCATGAGACAACCTTTTCTTATGAATAAAGTCAATTTTATTATGGCATTCTTTGTTTTTAAATTGTTTTTATATGCTTAGAACAAAGTTCTTTGAATCACACATGACTATGGGACATCATCGGACATCGAGAATGACGATGATCGAATATGTTTCTAAAGTCATGATTCTTAAAAGGTTTCATGTCGATGATGGGTCTGTCAAGATGAGGGATATTGACAAAGACCCAAAAGACTTGCTTGTGTACATTGTTCTTGGAGAATGTTCTTCGTTCCATAGGCATAGATGTACACGAGGGTTCTCATTTGGATAATGAGTGAACTGAACAACCCCGCCAGGAAATTCCTAAAACGGTTATCCAGATCGAATATGGAATTTTCTATAATCACGTAGGCATTAGAGTAATTCTTATGGACCTGAGGTTCCATTTTACTTTGAGCATAGTCGATTATACTTTGACTTATCTCATGATTCATTCGAGAATCATCATATGAGATATCTTGGGTATTGTATGATTATGTGTCAAGGTACATGAGAGGCTAAGATAGGATCCATCACTGATTTAGAAAATCAGATATTTTCTATGTTTTGCTTATTGAATCGATTCAAGAAATCTTTGGCCAAAGTATGGCAATCCAAAGAGGCGGAGTGTTTCCTCATTTGGATTGCATGAATCGATATCATGCAATGAAGGAGACATAGAGATTGGGTCGTAAGAGTTTCAACTAAGCCATTACTCGAGACACCAATCCGAGAAATTTGATAGAGGTATCCTACTTATGCGAGGATCATGGTTATTATAAGTTGAGTATCTTGACATCGTTTGTGTCTAGGTCTTCGAGGCCCGTTGCTAGACAATAACCTCAATTTGTAGGTATTGTGATTATTGGCAATAATTCATAGTCGGATTAAATCAAGGAAGATTTAATCTAGTACTTTCTAAATATAGAAACGTACAATGGCACTTTTGGAAAGTGTACTTACTACTAGAACATAAATGAGCCGAATGGGTCACACACTAACTCTTGAGGTTCCTGCTTAAAAGATATGATTAATTAACTTTGGACGTTGAGGTGAAATTAGGAAAGTCTAGGACTTACGTAAAGAGGAATATTAATTAATTGGTTGGAGATCAATTAATTAGACTATTTAATTAATCAAGTAAGATTAATTAATTAATGGACTAAGTAAAGTCCAAGGGTTTTAGTTAATTAGTAGAGGAAGTCGAAAATTAAATAAAATTAAAGAAATAATTGGGTAATAATAATTAAGGTTGGACTTTAATTATTATTAAATATTTAATTAAATGGTTGGACTATTTAAGTAAATAAGGAGTCAAAAATTAAATCAAGTTGGATAAAAATTTTGGATTCCAAGGATAAGAGGGGGGAATTTTAATTGCTCTCCAAGTCTTGATCAAGTTGGAATCAAGAAAATATTTAGGAGACAAAAAAGGGAACAAGTTAGCTTGAAAGTTAAGTTCCTTGTTTTTAGGAAACTCCTTAATAGAGTTTGATTAGGAATAGATGCAAGTCAAATCTTGGAACTTTTATCTCATATTGACTTCCAAGAAAACTAAACCTAGGAATCTCTCTATAAATATGTGTGTTAAGGAAAATACACACACTTTATTCTAGTGAGAATTTTCATCCACCAAGAGAAAAAGAGAGAAAAATTTGTCTTCTATTTTCTCAAGTAAAACTTGTTAGGATTATGTCCTCAGATGCCATAGAGGATAGAATATATAGGGCATATATCTTGTATTGAACTTACACTCTTCTTAAATAAAAGGCATTATTGAGTTTTCACTTAATTCTTATCTGCATCTATAAGTTGTGTAAAACGTTTTGTCCATGTTTTCAGTGTGATCCTTCTACTTCCTATGGGATAAGAAGATTGGCACTAGAGAGATCGATCTTGATTACTAAAATAAGTTCGCAAGTAATATGAAGTCTTTAATGGACAAATAAAGACTTCGAATACTTGTACAATCTTAGCTCCGACATGGGAGTGCCTGTCTGGTATCATGGGATGATAGGAGATTAAGATTGTAGATAAGTCAGTGGAACTGATATGTTCGAACACGACTCGCATCGGTTCTGTTACAGGGGTTTTCACTTTGTGACTGTCAATGACGGAACTGATTATGCGTAATAGGTATATGTGAACCTTTGACCTGAAGTATCAGGCTGAAGATGCACTTGTGACGTCAAGTCTTTCACTAGAGTAGTTAGACCCAATTCACCCTTTGGTGGGGTCAACCTCGAAATGCGGACTTGATGGGCAAGTGGTAATCTTAGTAGATATCTAATATGGAATTTGTTCTCTCATAAGTGAATGAGTACGTACCCTATGTAATTATAGATAAATAGAGATCAAAGTCTTTGGCCAAAGCAAACGATACGATTGTGTTTGGCACTAAATCGATCTCAATTATCTCGTATTTATTATGATTTATACATATTGTCAAGTCCAGTGAGTTTGACATAACCATGACTCTCACTTGACCGGGGAACGTGAACAAAGGGTTTATACATATACGGTATTTACGATTGGAAGGTTTCGGAATGATCCTATCCTTCGTTTTCGTTTGGGTTACGAAGTGGGCTACGTGACTGGCTAGGTGTTACCCACTTCCTTTAGTTTCCTCTCATTGCCAAACGAAACGAACCTAAAGAGTCGCGCTAAAGGATTGACAAAGAAAAATGAAGAAAAAGGAATTTCTATTATTTCTTCTGAGAGTTTTAATTTATTGGATAAATTAAATAATTAATTATTCATTAGATGAAATAATTAATTATAATGATAAGATTAATTATTAATTAATTTCCTTCTGAAATATATTAATGAATTAATTTATCTAATTAATTTGGTCATTTAATTAATTTATTTATTTATTGGATATAATAAATTATTAATTGAAATAAGAAATTAATTAAACAAAACAAATCCCAGGGCTAAATAAGGAGTCCAATTGGACGACTATGAGGCCTCAAAGTGGCGTCTTTGAGAGGCCACATATTACGGCTCTTTTGTTTTGACTTGTTCAATAAGTCATGAGGTATATAAGGACTATTTGACTTAGAACAAGTAAGAAGAAGAATGCACAACTCTCATAACTCTGAAAAGAAAGAAAAATATTCCTCCCCTCCTCTATACCTAGCAGTCGACCATAGTGAAAGAAGAAAGGAGATTTTTCGTTTGTTGATCCGTGCGTGACGATTTAGAGATGACGTATTTTCGTTGTTCGGATCAAGTTCAAGTTTGAAGAATCAAATCAAAGGATTGAAGATTTGGAAGCTTCAATATTTCGAGTTTGGAGAAGAAGAAGTTTTTCTCCATCATCATAATCATATTAACGAGTAAGTTTTATTCGTTATACGCTTTTAGATTCAATTATGCGAATTAGAGTACCAATTAGGTTTTCGTTTTTAATTTTTGAAATCCCTTCCGCTGCGTTTATGCTTTTTTGAACGAAACCCAACAGTTGCCCCTCACCCTATATTTCTTGATAAGGTTTTGCTCATGTGTTGAGATTAACCTTTCACATATATTCCTATCTTCGTATATAACCTTAGATTAGATCTAAAATAATTATATAGGCTAGCACCACATATATAATTATTGGAAATTATACGGAGGTGTGGACACATCTTAGAGGCGAGACAATTGGATCGCTTGAAGATACAAGGAACAAAAACGGAGCTCCGATTCCAATGGAGGCCAACAGTTTCTTTGAAGAATCGAGTCAAGGGAGCATTTGTTCGGGTTGAAAAGATCAAAACTTGTACAAGGGAAAAAGCACAAAAGGTATTTCGCGTAGTATAGTTTTTCTCGTTTTAACTAGCTCGATTAAAGCGGCCAATGTAATCCTGTTTTTGGGTAGTTATAAATTTTTTATATTCCGTTGTGCTAACCTACCCCGGGGATTCCCCAACCCAACATGAGCATCTTGACATAGTTTGTGTCTAGGTTTTCGAGGCTTGTTGCTAGACAATAACCTCGATTTGTAGTAACCATGTTATTATTGGTGATAAATCATTGTCGGATTAAATCAAGGAAGATTTAATCTAGTATTTTCTAAATATAGAAAGGTACAAGGGCACTTTTGGAAAGTGTACTTACTACTAGAACATGAACGAGCTTAAGGGATCACACACTTCGTCCTGAGATTCCTGCTTAAAAGATGTGATTAATCAACTTTGGAAGTTGAGGTGAAATTAGGAAAGTTTAGGACTTCCCTAAAGAGGAATATTAACTAATTGGTGGTAGATCAATTAATTAGACTATTTAATTAATCAAGTAACATTACTTAATTAATGGACCAAGTAGAATCCAAGGGTTTTATTTAATTAGTAGAGAAAGTCAAAAATTAAATAAGATTAAAGAAATAATTGGGTAATAATAATTAAGGTTGGACTTTAATTATTTTAGAATATTTAATTAAATGGTTGGACTATTTAATTAAATAAGGAGCCAAAAATTAAATCAAGTTGGATAAAAATTTCGGACTCCAAGTGTAAGTGGGGTGAGGTGGCGGAAGAAATAAGGGAGGAATTTTAGTTCCTCTCCTAGTCTTGATCAAGTTGGAATCAAAGAAATATTTAGGAAAGAGAAAAACGAACAAGTTAGCTTGCAAGCTAAGTTCCTTGTTTATAGGAAACTCCTTAATAGAGTTTGCTTAGAATTAGATGAAAGTCAAATCTTGAAGATTTGATTTCATCTTGGCTTACAAGTAAACTAAACCTAGGAGTCCCTCTATAAATATGTGTGTTAAGAAAACCACAGTCACACTAGTATTTTTGAGTGAATCCTCAAGAAGAAAAAGAGAGAAATTTTGTTTTCTTATTTTCTCCAAGAAACTCGCCCCTCACCTATTATTTCTTGACAATGTTTTGCTCATGTGTTGAGATTAACATTTCACCTTCATTCTTACCTTCATATATAAGCTTAGATTAGATCTAAAATAAATATATAGGCTAGCACCATATATATATTTATTGGGAATTATACGAAGGAATGGATATATCTTAGAGGCGAGACGATTGGGTTGCTTGAAGATACAAGGAACAAATCGGAGCTCGGATTTTTCAAAAGGGGCCGACGATTTTTGAAGAATCGAGTCAAGGGAGTATTTGTTCGGGTTGAAAAGATCATAAACTTGTACAAGGGGAAAAGCGCGAAAGGTATTTCGCGTAGTTTAGTTTTTCTCATTTTTGATTAATCGAGCTAACTGGCCATGTAATCCTGTTTCGGGTTACTTTATTAAATTTTTAAATTCCGATGTGCTAACCTACCACGGGGATTACCCAACCCAACATGTACAAGCATCCAGCTTGGAATAGCATGATGGTGGCATTTTCTAAGCAGCTCCTTATACCTCTCCCATGCCTGATAGAGTGTTTCTCTATCTCTCTGCATGAATCTTGCGATAGCATTCCTCAATTGAGTTGTCTTAGCTGGTGGAAAGTACTTGATGAGAAACATAGTCGACAAATTAACCTAAGTGGTGAACTTGTTTGCCGGCTGGTTTTTCAACCACTCCTTAGCTCTTTTAGCAAGTGAGAATGGGAAGAGCCGCAACCGAATGGCATCTTTAGAGACTCCATTCATCTTGAATGTGTTGCATATCTCCAGAAAATTCCCCAGATGGGAATGTGGATCTTCCTTCTTAATATCCCCTTCATAGGCATTATTTTGCAGCATCTGTATTAGGGCTAGCTTTAGCTCAAAAGTGTTTGCCTGAACATTAGGCACAACTATGCTCGAAGCTAAATTCTGAAATGTTGGCATGGCATAATCCCTAAGAGTTCGCTGCTCCTTAGCCATTTTGAAACAACAATCTCAAGTATCAAAGTTCAAACGAATAAAAATCCAAACAAAAAGAAATAAATAAAGAAAAATGTCTAAACTAATAAGAATCAACTTGTTATTGATATTGAATATTTGTTGTCTTCCACGGTAACGGCGCCAATTTATTAACACCCGTAACAACACGGTATCGACAAATAATATAGAGTAAGTAAGAGAGTCTCCACAGGGAAAGTATCAAATACCAAACGAAGTTTGTCCTAATATTTAAACTATTGTAAGAGATGAGATTTTTAAACAAAAAAACGCAGAAATAATTAAATTAATTAAAATAGAGGTAATTAAAATGATAAACCAATTAACGAAAAAGCCAAGGGATTAAGATTTCATCAAGGTATTTCTATGGATTATTGACTTTCAGTGAGTTATCATTCTTGCTTAAATTAAAGACCCAATTTCCTTAATTACATGAATGTTCTCCAGAGATCTTCATGAGTACCCAACTAAATCAATTTCTGTCACTCCCATGATTAACAACTAATCTAGATGAATCCATTAAGTTTTATGAATATTGTTTACTAGTCTCATGCAAAATTATCAATATCCCAATTAAGCAATTTAAACATTTCTATTAAATCTAAACCGATAAATTAATTCATCTTAAACCATGTAATTGGTGATCAAGCAATTACAAGCATTAAACACTCATTAATAGATAAACAAAACAAGAACAAACCCATCAATTATCAATAAACCAAATTAACACACAAGGCTACATCTTAAACCCTAGAAAATAATTTAGCTATGCATAATTAAAGAAAAACAAAAATAAATTGCATTAAAATAAAAATACTCATGTTCAACAATGGAGTAATGGAGAAATACAACTTGAGAAGATGAAAGCTACAAAATCTAAGAAATCTCCTCTTGATTGACAAGGATTCAAGAAATCCTCTTTCTCTTTTCAAGGTAATTTCCTTTTTTTCTTTCCAAGTCTTCTAACTCAAGAATATGACTCTCCAATCTCTTATATTGCCTAAAAACGTTTTTCCCTCTTTCCTTAACCTAAAAGGGGTCTTAGATACAATAATTAGGCTCATCCAATACATAAAAACGAGGTCCATAAAAATATAAAATCTCCAGATGCACAACTATGCAGAATATCTGCACAACCGCGCAGTCTGGCTGTGCAAAAAAATTTCTCTTAATTTTTGTTCAACGAAAATTTCTTGTGTGGCCTCTCTATTGCATTTCCTTAAGTCCTCTTAGTTAGCCTTCTTTATTCTTGTAAAAAAAAACACCCCTTCAACTCATCAAACAATCGTTCTCATGCCTACAAAAGCATTGGAATGACTTAGAAATTAAAATACGTAAATTAGGCTAAAAACAACAGAAAAGATTAATTATAAGGCATAAAATAAGATAAAGGTGAGGTAAAACATGATGAAAATATGTAAAATATGAGACTTAACATGAGTCAAAAGATGAACCGATGTTTACCTACAAGACCTTTTCCCCACACTAATTTCCTACAAAATACTTCATCAAAGTGTTCTCTATGATGGACATATGTTTGTTGTATAGAGAATTGTCCACTTCTCCAATTATTATGGATCACATCAACAGCTTCTATAAACTGCCTCCTCACAAGTAAAAAGTCTTCTCCATAGCCAAGAATCAGTGGTTTTTGCTTGGTGTGCGCAGTTTGTTCCATTCTTCAAATAATAGGCATGGATCCATTTAATTCACATTGAATCAGCCTTTGTGGCTATATGCCACACCTGCTTGAACATGGCAGCTATGTTCCAAACCCTTAAATTAATAATGCCCAATCCACCTTCATTTTTAGGCAAACACACATCTTCCCATTTCACATTTGCTTGCCCTCTCCGAGTAGCATTTCCACTCTAGAGAAAAGCTCTACACATCGTTCAATATCATGAATTACAGTCAAAGACATGAGAAATATTTGGGACCAATACATTTGGATCCCAAATAAGACTTCCTTAATCAACAAAGCTCTACCTACAAATGTAAGAGTTTTGGCAGTCCGGTCTGTGTTTTTGTGCAGAATCTTTTCTATAAGGGGCTGGCAGTTTTAACTGTAAGTCTAGTGGCAATGAGGGGGACTCCTAAGTATCGCAGTGGTAATTCACCTTATACAAAACTGGTTTCCAACAGAGTCTGTCTCTTTACATCCTCACAAACTCCACCACATATAAGTTAGCTCTTGCTCAGATTTGCTTGAAGGCTTGTAGCTTCAGAAAACTTCTCAAAACTATTTTTAACTATCCCAATTGACTGTGCATCCCCTCTTCTGAACATCATCAGATCATTAGCAAAACAAAGGTTGACCAATCCCACTTTTTTACACTTTGGATGGAACTTCAAACGGGGGTCCATGTGTAGCTCCTTAAAACACCTAGTGAGGTAATCCATTACTATCACAAAAAGATATGGGGACATGGGGTCCCCTTGCCTCAACCCTCTCTGTCCTTTGAAGTAGCCAAATACATTGCCATGGAGCATGATAGAGTAACTTGGAGTAGTTACACATAGCATAATCAACTTCACAAAATAGCCATGGAAACCATAAGTAACGAATATTCTCAAGAAATTTCCAGCTTACAGTATCCTAAGCTTTCTGATGTCAACTTTTAGAATAGCCCTAAGGGATATCCCTTCCTACTACATCCCCTTAGAAGCTCATGATATAGCATAACATTATCCACTATGGATCTACCCTGTATAAAAGCCCTTTGGGCTTGATCCACTAGCTTAGGTAGAACAATCTTCAGCCTATTGCAAGTTAGCTTTGAGAATACTTTGTAAAGCAGAGTGCAGCAAGAAATTGGTCTGAAGTCACTTACATTGTGTGGGGACTGGACTTTATTACAATATTCAAAACAACAAAATGCAAAAAAATAAGATGTTAATGAGAAAGAAAAAAGCATTTCCTTATTTTATGCATATCCATGCAAAGATACATATGACACTGACGGTGTCTATATAAATAGATATTCATAGTTTTTCTACTTTACTCACACTCGACCCGAATTGAGATCTATCGGGTCTGAGGATCAAGACACTTGATTAGACCCGAATTATTGATTAGTCACTATATATATCAAATTGATTAAGTCCACCCATATAATTGATGAATAAAATAGGGATGATTAATTGGACCCAAACAAGTTGATCCTAACCGGATTCATAGCTAATACATAAGAATAAGTGCAATTAATTGGGACGAGTATAGACTCGACCTAATCTTATCTTTATGTACGATTTTGTTTGTATAATTTCATACTTGATGGACTTAATATATATATATATATATATATATATATATATATATATATGTGTGTGCGTGTGTGTTTGCGCATGCGCGCGCGTGTAATTTATGCAATTTTCTCCTAAAGTAGAACAATGACCTACTCAGAAAGACCTCATACTAATACCATTTTTCCTAGTCTTGTAATTTCTATTTTGTGACTATGAATATATCTATGTTATCTCTTATATAATTAAGAAAAAGAATTATAAAATGAGACAAAATTGCAACGCGTTTGGACCTTAGTAGTTTAAACCAAGAATTTGATGTTCACAAGTCATAAAATTTGGAAGCAGGCCAGGAGCATGGTCTTAAATATCCTCCGATACCTCATAATTTCAACAGAAATTTTGGATTTCTGGGGGTCTCGAAGCGAAATCTTACCTTCGATCCAATTTTGCAGAATATCTATCGAAATTTCCCAATATTTTCGATATTTCCCGATATTTTCGATATTTCCCGAAATCTTGAATTCTTAATAAAATTACTTTGTTAAATATCTACCGAAGTTTCCCAAAATTCCCGAAATATCCCAAAATTCCCCAAAATAACCCGAAATTTCCCGAAATATCCCTAAATTTCGGTCAAACTCAAAATATTTCAAAATTTAAAATAATGTCGTTTTAAATGATGATTTGTATTAAAATTGTGGTATTTTGTTTTAATGAAGTTCCTAGGAGATTTGGTTATTACTTTACTCTCAAATCATATTCATTTTATATTTTTCGCTACAGATTTTAATCATACTACTTGACAAAATTCACTATACATACATTATATATACAATATTATTTATGTAAGAGATGCATAATTATGATATTTAAAGTTACACAAAGTTTCGTTGTAAATTTTCAAATATTTCTATAAATGTCCATGATTTCGTTAAAATCGAAATCGAAATTTTGAATATCCCCAAAATTTCCATCGAAATTTCCGTAAATTTACTACCCCGATATCGATACC
Source organism: Buddleja alternifolia (assembly GCA_019426215.1). Taxonomy (NCBI): domain Eukaryota; kingdom Viridiplantae; phylum Streptophyta; class Magnoliopsida; order Lamiales; family Scrophulariaceae; genus Buddleja; species Buddleja alternifolia. Next base: position 21,074,805 of record CM033404.1, on the reverse strand, counting down.
GATACCAAAATTTAATACTTTGGCAAGGAGTGCTGAGTCTTCGTCTATAAGGGGGGAAACAAATGCAACTTTACCGTGTTCTAAGATACATACATACAGTTATCTATTTTAGAGAGTTTTGTGTCGTGTTTTCCTTATTGAAGCCTACACCGCCAGTTGCCTTTCGCCCAACCCACAAACACATTGAGACTGCTAGCAATGGACTTCGGTTCATCCGACGTCGTTATCTGGAGAGAAGCCCTTTCTTCCTACTAATCTGTAATAGGAAGACAACAAAACCTCATTATCTTCGACCATTTCTACCGCAAACGGCTTCCACATCTCCTCCACCAACGAGACCTTAATCCCTACATCACCGCCGATGAGCTCTACAAGATTGTGGATTGGAAGGTCAGCCGAGTGTTTCGCGTAAAAACAGACTAGAATAAGGAGGGATTTCGAGTAGACGGTCCCTGGCTCGCGATAACCTTAACTTAGGATTATCTACCGACCCCTGCCCAAATGGGCTAATGGTGGTCCTACGCCTTTTTTATTTATTTATTCTACGGTATATGCAACAAATACGATCGTAATACGTAAGCAGCCAAAATATATTAAATTGAGAAAAAGGAGCATACCTCCATGGATTCTTGATTCGAAGTACAGGCTATGGATTCAACCTCTCGCTACGTCTATTACTATGCTACCAGATTACTCTATAGTGTTTGAACAGAATCTAAATTCTAATCTAAAAGGGAAACTACGAAAATACTGAACTAAGCTACGTAAACTTCCTAAATGGAAAATCTGAAAAGATAAGTTTTTTCTCTGAGATGTCTTTCTTTCTTCCTTCTTCTTCTCGCCTTTTATATTTGTGGACGCCCCACGTTCCCCATTTTATCTAACCGTCCTTAACTCCCTTTTTCAAAAATCTCAGAGTTTGGCGCGTCCATTTCTCTTTTGGATAAACTTCTTCGTTAAATGGGCCTCATTCCCTTGCCCCTTTTATATTCGCTCAAAAGGTCCATATCATTTTGTGTCCTTGCTTGGGCCTATCCCCATTCAGTCTCTTTTTCATGGTATTTTTCGAATGGCCCATTTGTCATTTATTATTTATTATAAACAGATGCCCCCCTGATATATATGAATGTTTCGATTTCATGTATATCAAATAAATACGTCTCTCTCTGGGGACGCTTCAGTTTCGCGGTTTTTTGGTTATTGAAAAATACATCTTTCAAGGTTTTTTCCGGTGTTTTCAATCATTATGAGTTTACGTTCACGATGTTACATGTATCGATTCGCGCGAATCATCATAACTCCTTCAAATCGCCGTCTTTTCGACATCCTACCCATCAACTGTTGTGGCTTTTCATGCCCGGTCATTCCAACCCTTATAAATAGGTTGGTTGTCTGATTTTTCTTTATTTCTCCTCTTCTGCTTTCGTTCTTACTCGTCATCTTCTTCGAGCATCAATCAATCCTTGCCGCCCTGCTGGTGCACTTATTTGCTTTGTTCGAGTTATATTATGGCCATGCCTCCCCATCTAGCCGCTCACGATCTCACCTTCCTAGTTCCCCAAGCATTGATTTTGGGTTGTGAGGATGCTGAGGAGATCCACTAAATTTCGAGAAATTTTTGACAATATTATCTCGATACCAAAGTGGCGTCAATTGAGACGTCCCATATAGTTCCTCGAGGAGCTTCTACTCGCCAAGGTGAGTCAATTTCTCATCTATCCCTTGGCCCCCGCTTCAATTCGACCGTCTTCGATGAAGCGACCCCGCAAGCCCCCGAGTTGTTAGGGGTTTGGCCCGCTTTGGAGGGTGTTCATACTCCCTTTTGTATGGATCGAGAGGTACGAAGATTTGCCTGGACTAATAGGAGGAAACCCATAAATGGGTGGATTGGGAGTATCGATGCCTTCCCCTGGTTCGAGCGCCTCCACCAGTTTCATCCCAAATGGAGTGGAAATCGCATTCTAGGCCTGATTCGATTGGCTTGCTATCAAGTGTTACCTTTCGAGCAGGTGATGACTGATTCTTTAGCCCAATCTTGGCATCCTTCCTACAATTGTTTTGTTTTACCACGGGGAATTCAAACAGTCACGCTCGAGGACGTGGCGTTGATTACTGGGCTGTCTCCACATGGCACGGCTCTCCCTTCGGGCGAACCTATTGCTACAGCCAAATCACTCTTGGTAGCCGCCTCCCAGTGGCTACAACATCATGGCAAAGTAGTGGCTCCAACATAGCCTACTCGGTTTTGGTCAAACATTTTGTCGAGAACGAGGATCCGGTAACTGACTTCGAGGAGGTACTCTTTCTAAATTTTGTTTTTTGTCGGTTATTTATGAACTCGGGATGTGTCGTGAATAAGACTTTTCTTCCACTGGCTACCAATATCGCTGTAACCATGGGGCCAATCGAGTTAGCTCCCCTAGTTTTATCCCATTTTTATCGAATGATGTTTCATATTTTCCAAAGTCCTTCGAGCGTGAGAAGGGTATCTGGCCCCCTATGGTTATTGACTTGTTGGGCCTTCCTTTACTACCCCGAATTGCTCAATGTTAGAACCCTTCCTTCTTTCGAGACCGCCTTAGGTTCTTCGAGCAATCTCAAGCCTCTTTCGAATTGGGCTTGTTATGGTGAAGCCACTGTGAACCTTTTGATCCCTCTCGAAAAGGAGTCCTATCTCCCGACTTTGTGCACCCTGTACAACCCTTTGTACGTATCGACTTGGTGCCCATTTTTCGAAACCAGACATGATCAAGCCGGCACCCTTTGGTCTCAAACCGCCCTTCCAGATTGGATGGCTAGCATTGATTCCCTCGAAGAACAAGAGGATGATCAACCGTATTGGCGTGACATTTTATTTTCTCGAGACCTTCTGTATGCCGAAAATACTCCTGGTGTTGAGGTTTATAATCCCCAGGTACTTTGTTATTTGTTATTTCGAACCGTTATTTAAACATTAGATAGTACTGCCATTTCATGGGATTTTCATTCTTCGTTCTAATCATCTTTTATATCTATCTCTAGTTATGCTCGAGGCAGTTTGGTATCAACCAGATTTTCGCTCTCCCTTTTCTTGGTACAATGAACCGTCCCTAGTTCCAAAGGCAATACACGATCCCTAAATTGAAAAGAAACCAAGTAGAAACCATTATTCGAGGAATGTCGTCGTGCCCGGTTCTACCATTGCCGGTACCCACTTTTTGCAGGGTTATTCGAGTAGAATCCTGTTTCGCTATTTTTTGGAATAGAGTCTTGCAACGAGGTTTCTCGAGGCAAATCATATGGCGATTGGTCACCTAGGCCACCAGAAGCTTTGGAGGTTCTGGAAATGTTGTTGACCTTTCCAAGTTATTACCTATAGAGGTATCTTCGATTCCCCTGTTTTGTTTTCTTTATTGACTTTTGATTCCTATTCGTTACTTGGCCGTTTGTCTTGTCAGGACGATGCTTATGTGATTCCCCACTCTCTTACCTCGGGATGGCATTTCGAAAGAGATGACTCTTCCATTCAAGCTGGTGATAGTCTCTATCGAGCTCTTCGAGAATTGGAAATTACTGCTCGAGCTTCTTCGGTCAGTAAACAAACCTCTGCGGCTGGTTCTTCCGGTTCCAAGAAATCAAAAACCAATCCTACATCAGCACCGGTTACTCGAAAGCGCTCGGCCTTGGTTATTCGAGAACAGCCGATTTCTAGCACCTTGACTTCAATCGAAGAAGTAGGACTAGGTGAAGAAGGGGATGAGGAGCCGTCTCTTTTCCGGAAAAACAGCAAATTCCCTCGTTTGGAAGGTGTTTCTCTCACTCCTTTTTAGATTTTTATTATGTTAAAGCCCTTATCTTATATTTCTTCATCGACTTGCAGTTTCCCCTGTATATGCAACTCTTCCATCCGCAACGGAGACTGCCTCTCGAGAAGATCATGCTCTTGCGGTGGCTTTACTCACATCGGATCCCGATCAATCAACCTTAGCCGAAAATGTTTCTGCTCCAGGTTAATTAATATGGCATATTTCTTGTATATTTCTTCGAGCATTTCTTGCGTGCTATCTACTTAAATACCCATGATTTCTTTCAGAGCTTCCGACTACTGTTACCTCGAGCAGTTGTGAACCGATACCCGGGACTGACATGGGGATTCCATTCACCCCTAGTCCTTTGCCTCCTTTAGCTGATCGTCGCCGATCGTAACCGTTGACCCCAATCAGGCCCCTATCTCTTCACCAATAGTTACGCCGGATCCGACGCCTCCGAGCTCGATCGCTCCAATAACGGTGACTCCTCCCGAAGGTATTTTAGAGTTTGTCTTTGGCCTTTTTTATCTTCGTATTTGTCTCTTTTCATAACTTTCCTTTCGAACTTTTCAGACGAGGTCGTCGCCCCTGCTTTTTCGAGGATCGAGTTGACTACGGCGTTTTATGACATTCAGCGCCGTCCTGATGATCAGGCATTAACTCAGAGGCTCCGTCTTCTTCTTGATGAAGCTCAGTCGAGAGTGACAGACACGTGGCTCCCCATATTTGCGGGGGCCCGCAAAGTGTTCGAGAGCTGCCTGAATAATCTTAAAGATTATATGGACCAAGGGATCAACCCTTTGGATGAAGGGGCGTCTATCGAACATAATAGGCGCATTAATCAGCTACGGGATCAAGCCCCTATTTTAGACAACAATCGGGCTAATTACTTAGCCCAAATAGCTGATTTGGACGTTCGAATTGCTGAGCTACAGGCAGAGAGGGATCGCCTTATTTCCTTGGCTGACCAAGTAGAAACGGATATTGTGTCCCTTGATGCCCAAGTCGCTCGATTGGAGGAAGAGTTTGAGAATATAATTCGTCCAGCACTTGTTGAAAAAGATGCTTTCGAGACATCTCTAGAAATTCTAGCTAGTTCTTTCCCTTTCATTCGTTTCTAGGATTTGTAATTATCGTCAGCTTTTAATTTCTAAGTCCTATGTAAGAAACTCTTGCCTGTTTCGGGTATCTTTTCTAATATTACATTTTCGTTTGCTTTCCATATACTTGGTATGTATGTTTTTAGGTATCTGACATTTAACGCTTTACCATACTCATTTCCGTCCAAGTGTTGTAATTTATAAGCATTTCCTGACAACTTCTTGGCGATCACGAATGGTCCTTCCCATTTAGGGGACCATTTCCCATAAAAATGGTTCTTGTGGCCTTCTGGCAATATCGTTTTCCAAACCAAATCCCCTTTTTCGAACGACCTTGCCTTTACTTTCTTATTATAACTTCTCTCAATCCTCCGTTTTTGTATTTCGATTTGCTGTAGTGCCATAATTTGTACCATTTCTTGGTCCAAATGTTCTATGTTGATATTATTAGCATATTCTTCGGAGGTGAGCTTGGTTTGTTCAAGTACTCTCCGTGACTTAACGTTAATTTCCATTGGGATGACTGCTTCGTGGCCATAAACTAATTGAAAAGATGAAGTTCCTATACTATCCTTTTTAGCCACTCTGAGGGCCCACAACGTATCTATTAACAATTCGTGCCAATTCCTTGGATTATTCCTTATCATTTTAGCAATACATGCTTTGATAAGTTTATTCGAGGACTCAGCTTGCCCATTTGCTTGGGCATAATAAGGAGTAGAATTTAGTAGCTTTATACCGAATTGATTTAGAAATTCGAGTATCTCAACACTATTAAAAATTCTTGCTTGATCCACCGTTATTGTTTCTGGGATACCGAACCTTGATATAATATTTTCTTTTATAAATTCTGCTATCTGCTTCGAGTTGATATTTTCGAATGCCTTGGCTTCCACCCACTTAGTGAAATAATCGGTTGCCACCAAGATGTAACTATGTCTCTTTGAGGAGGCTGGTCTAATTTCTCCGATGATGTCTATTGCCCATCCTCTAAATGGCCATGGCTTGATTATCGATTTCAATTATGTCGTTGGTTGTCTCAATATCTTGCCGAATTGTTGGCATTGTCTACATCCTTTAGCATAATTCAAACAATCTCGGAGGATAGTGGCCCAATAGAACCCATGCCTATGTATTTGCCATCGCATCTTTTGGCCTGCCTGGTGGGCCCCACATATGCCTTCATGTGTTTCGGCCATTGTGACCATGGCTTCTTCCAGGTCCAGACATCTTAACAATACTCCCTGTAAATCTTTTCTATATGGTTCCTTGCCATCATAAAAATAATGGTGAGCAGTTAGTTTGATTTTATTCGAAAATCCTCCTTTTGATGGGTTTGAAAGATAATCTATAATTTCGAGTCGCCAATCCTCTTTTTCTTTCATGATATCTATATTATTAACATATGCCTGCCTTTGCTCCAAAGGTACAAGGATTCTGGGTTTGACCTGAATGGAGGTCTCGAGTAAATCTTTATTAATCTTATACCCCGACGCCATTTGAGCTAAATCGTTCGAGATCTCGTTTTTTTCTCTGGGCACGTGAATGATTTTAACTGTTTCGAAATTCTTAAGTAATTCGTGAAGTCGTGCAAATGAGGCAATCGCCACTGGGCTCACACACTTGAATATTCCTTTTAGTTGATTCACAATTAACTGCGAATCCCCCCTCACTTCAATTTTCTTAGCTTCCATTTCCAACATGATTTCCAAACCTAAAATGAGGGCTTCGTACTCTGCCCTGTTGTTGGTGCACTCTCCTTCAAGTTTAGCATATACTTTGGTAATCACTTTATTTGGTGAAATGATGTAGACCCCGACACCTGCACCACTTCGAGCATTGGATCCGTCGAAATATAAGATCCATGGCACCAACTCTATGTAATCAAATTCGAATTTTTCGAGCATATTCAAGTTTTTCGCAGGATGATTAGCCAGAAAATCAGCCAGTGCTTGACCTTTACCGCTTTCTGTGGTATGTACACTAAATCGAATTGGAGCAGGCTGAGACTCCATTTGCTCAATCGGCCTTTCACTAGTGGCTGATTCATCATGAATTTGATTACATCGGTGGGTGATACTATCTCTACGGTATAGGCAGCAAAATAATGTCTTAGTTTTACTGAAGCAAAATATAAACTGAGACACCATTTCTCGATAGAAGTGTATTTCTTTTCGGTATCATTCAACAATCTACTTAGGTAAAAGAATGATTGTTCGAATCCCCTATCATTCTCTTGTACTAGTAGACACCCTATCGAATGATCTGCAGCAGATATGTATAACCTCAATTGTTTTCCTTTTCGAGGAGGTATCAAAACTGGAGGTTTTACTAAATATCGTTTTAATGTTTCAAAAGCTGCTTGCTGTTCTCTTCCCCAGATAAATCCTTCTTCGTTCCTTAGTTTTAACAAAGGAGAAAATATTTCGATTTTTCCGGCCAGATTCGCTATGAATCTTCTCAGGAAATTAATCTGCCCAAGGAATCTTTGCAACTCCTTTTTATTTCTCGGGGGCTCTGCATCTATTATTGCCCTAGCTTTATTTCGATCTACCTCGATACCGCGGTTATGGATTAAAAATCCTAAGAAGTTGCCCGCTCTCACCCCAAATGCACATTTTAAGGGGTTCATTTTTAAATTAAAGTGTCTCATTCGTTGGAAACTCTTGGCCAATGATTCGATATGGTCTCGATGTTTTTGGGCCTTAACTACTATATCGTCAATGTACATTTCCATTGATTTGTCAATTAAATCATGGAACATGTAATTCATAGTTCTCTGATAAGTAGCCCCGGCATTCTTTAATCCGAAAGGCATCGCATTCCTTTCAAATTGCCTATAGCTCCAGGACATCGAAATGCTGTTTTACTCCTATCTTCTTCGACTATTTTTAACTGATAATAACCAGAATATCCGTCCATAAATGACATATATTGATGCCGGGTCACTGCATCTATGAGGACGTCCGCCATTGGCATTGGATATTCGTCTTTGGGAGTAGCTCGGTTTAAATCTCTAAAGTCGATGCACACTCTGACCTTGCCATTCTTTTTTATTACGGGCACGATGTTGGCTAGCCATTCGACATATCTCGCTGGTCTGATAAATTTAGCCTCAACTAATTTTTCGATTTCCTCTTTGATTGCCCCCATGAGGTCGGGTGACAGTCTCCTTGGGGCTTGTATTACTGGAATGAAACCAGGTTTAATGGGTAGTTCATGCCTAGCTACTGTCATGTCTATCCCAGGCATTTCATGATGGGCCCAGGCGAAGCAATCTCTGTATTCTTGCAGTATTTGAACTAACTCGTTTCTTTCCTTGTTTTCTAATTTTGAGCTAATGTAAGTTATTCGTGGTTTATCTTTTGTCCCAAGATTTATTTCTAACAAATGATCTTGTACTTCTTGTCTAATATTCTCATCGGGTTCTATAATTCCTTCTCCCATTATTCCGTTTTGACTGGGGTCTTTCGGTTCTGCTAAATCGAACTCGTCGGATTTTTCATCGTCTTCACCGAATAAACAACATGAATAAGGAAACAAATTCGAATTGATCCTTTCTAAAGCCAAACGTTTACATGCATCTTCGATTACATTTTTCCTACCTTCAATCATTGATAAATTCATAAATTCAAAAGACATTATTTTTTGATAAAAAAAACAAAAAAAACAAAACATTCGCTAATCTTGATATCCTCGAACTTCCTCTTCTTGGATTTCGATCTTGTCCTTCGATGTTTCATCTTCCCCTTCCATTTCGACTCTTGGAATGGGCGCTTCCACTTCCCCGGCTAGTTTGAGCTCCTCGATGCAGTGCCTAGCATTCACAATTTGAGCATCCACAAAATAAGAGTTAGATTCGGCTTTCACTACCTCAAATTTATCACCATTCCAACAGATAAGGAATTGGTGTAAAGTTGAAGGTAAGCAGTAATTCTGGTGAATCCAATCTCTTCCTAATAATGTGTTAAATGAAGAGTTAGTTTTCACCACGAAAAATGCCGAGTAAGAACTTCTCGATCCTACTCTAACTTGGCATGGTAACACCCCTAGGACTTTCGTGGCTTGTCCTCAGAATCCATATACAGCCACATCGGCTGCTACCAAATCTTTTACTGATTTTCCTAATGTAATTAAGGTTTTCTCGGGTAACACATTAACGGTCGCCCCGTTGTCCACTAGGACTCGACTGACCTTAACATTTTCGATATCAGCCTGAACGTACAAAGGTTTCATATGGTTGTTATTTATTGTTTCTTTCGAAAACAATAGTTCTAGGAAGTGTTCGTTTTCTTTCTTTCTTTTACTGGCATCATCATTAATGAACTCGAAACAAGTGGAATTACCTTTTTCGGGAGTGGTTAATGCTTCCAACGCTGTTTCTTCTTCATCATATACCCTTTCTTTGGCAGCAAATTCTGCCGGCAATATTGTCACCATGTCACAATCTTTTGTTTCATCCATTTCCAGAGCCCTTCGCACTGCGGCTCTCTCCTTATTCTTTCCAAAATCCTCTGGTATATCGTCCAGCAGAATATCCAGATCGTCCCCAGAATCGAAACAATCTAGGTCTTCACCTTCGCCTTCCGCAGTTTTTCCTTGCAGATTCGCTTCCCTCATCTGATCGCTCAGACTATCCATTTCCTTCTCGAGGTCTTCAAGATCCGAACCCTTGACCACCTTGGATTTCAATATCCCCTTCGCTAAGGATTCTTCTTCGATCCTTAGGTTGGCGATGACAGCTTCTTGCTGCATTTCCATTGCTATGGCTGCTCTCGAGTATGCAACTTGTTGGGCCATGGTTTTTGCCTTATCGTACCTGTTGAGCTCGAAATTGCCCATGTAATTATTTCCTCGAGGATGATTGTATGGTAAACCTCGTCCCCCTCGGCCTCGAAAGTGCCTCTGTGGAGGCAGTGGAGCTGGATACCTGCTTGGGTCCTGTCGTGATCTTTTATTCCAGTTTTCTGCTCTCTGATAGGCAGGAATCCAATTCCGGTCGTTTTCTATGACTTGGAGCCTCACTAATTCGTAGTGAAGGGTATCCGCGCAGTGATGGCATAAGGCCTTTTGTAGTTTAATCAGATTGTTCACCACTCGAGTGGGTGTTTCGTATCTAGTTTCCTGCACCGGTGTTTCAAGCACCTGCTTATAAGTCTTTTCATCGTTTCTCGACTTTTCCTTAAGAGATTCGATTTCCTCCTGTTTATCTTTCAACTTTCCTTCTGGTGTTAATCCCAGAATCCTCTTCTCGGTCGAGGAAAGAATGATCAAGTTCCTCTCGAGTTGTTTGGCTACAAACCGCCTGAAGATCTGGCACCGGTCTGTAGTATGGAGGGTGTTCATATGCCAGCGACACATACCTTCGAGCCCTTCGTCTTTGACCATTGGGAAGGTCAATATCCCTTCGTCGATAAGCCTGTTGAACATTCTGATGGCAACTTTCGTTTCGATCGTGACCTGCATATCAGTACATTCAATAGTATTAATTTCGAGATTTAAAACTGGGAAAGGATCTTCATCAATATTAGTTTTCTGGTTTTCGGGGAATATGAGATCCTTAGAATTTATTTTTTCTTGGATTATATTTCGAAATAATATGCATTCGTTCGTATCGTGAGAAAATGCGTTATGCCACTTACAGTAAGACTTTCCTTTAATTTCTGAATTAGTGGGTACCCTATGTTTTCCTTTGAATTTTATCTTTTTGTTAGACACCAACCAATCGAAGATTTGTTCTGTTTTCGTAATATCAAAGGTATAATTCTTTTCCTTTTTTGTCTGTAAAGACCCGGTTGCTTTACACTCTTTCTTTTCTAGGGGCCCGCATTGGTAGGGAGGTCCTTTAATAAATTCCGCCACATCTATTTCGAGCGCTTCGTCAAATATCCAAGGGGTCCCAACTTCGAAGGCATTAAGCCCTTGGTGTCTTTTATTATTTTCTTCCCTAATCATATTTTCGTATCTTATGGCACTCTCAGCCAGACTCCTAAAGTCGGCGAATGGCATACCCTCAAATTTCACCCTAAATTCGAAAGTCATGTTTTGTTGGGCCAGTTGTACAAACTCTGTTTCAGGTAAGTTGAGATGGCACTTAACTCTCGCCTTTTTGAAGCGGGTTAAGAAATCTTCTACTGACTCTCCTACACTTTGTCTTATTTTGGCTAGGTCACTCATCGATATACCCGGATCTGTTCGGGCGAAGTGGTTTTGGAATTGAAATTGCATCTCATCCCAACTGTGGATAGAATTCGGGGTTAAGCTTATGTACCAATTAAAAGCCGATCCCGTTAACGAACTCGGGAAAAGTCTCAATTTGAGAAACTCCTGATCAGACGCTTCCCGACATTGGCAGGTGAACCTCGCCAAATGCTCGAGAGCAGAGATGTGATCATCTCCCGAGAACAATGTGAAGTCGGGGATTTTGTAATTTCGAGGAAAAGGGTAACTCCTATCCACCCAATCGGGATAAGGCTTCCCGGGCATTGGCCTATGGTTCCTTCGAAATCCTGTTCCATACATTCTTTCGATGATTATCTCAATTTGATTTTGGACCGGGTCCGGTACTAGACCTCCGATATGGGCTTCGGGAACAGCTTGCCCCCCTGGGAATGGCACTTGTACGTTATTTGGAAACATAGGGAAATCTGGACCCATGTTTGGGATCGGAAAGTTATTGTTTCCCATTGGGAAAGGAGTGTTAGAGATTCCTGTCGAATTAGGCATAGGGTTTTGATTAGGTATCCCCTGGTATTGTCCTTGGGTGAATACGGCAGGTATTTCGAAATTGTTAACGTGAACGTTCGGCTGGTAACCTACTGGCACCTGTCCATAATTTGACGGGGGAAATGGGAAGTTGGGTCTCGAGTTATACGGAGGAGGTTGGTTTGGGTTGCTATTATACGGGATGTTCGACGCCGCACGTACATTTTGACCTAAGTTTTGCGGCCCTAGACCTATCTGCCCCCAAGGTCTCGGTAGATTCACATAACCGTGCTCGTTTTCAGGGGATGTATTCGAAGTCTGCCCTATCTCGAAGCGATTACTCCTATTTCTATTTTCTCGAGGGTAACCGGACGGTGGGTCTCCCAGTGCTACGTTTCGAGTACGGTTTCTTGGTTCTACGGAGATTAATTGCGATACCTTTTCCATTAACATGTTATGTTTTTCGATAAGGGGTTCTAACCCATTAACAACTTGAATATTCACCATTCTTGAGAAAACATCACAAGTTTGGTTGAATCTCTCTCCTAGTTCAGTTACGACTCGAGTAACTTCTCTGGCTAGCCCCTCTTGTGTATTTACTGCGATATCTTGCACTATCGCCGTAAAGATTCGAGCCGATTCTTGGGCCAGCGCTCGATATTGATCATTGAACTCCCTTCTCTGATCATCTCGAGCGCCTATCAAAGTTTGTTTCATAACCTTGACGAATTGCTCATACATCTTATCCGCTCTAATCCTATGTCTGGATACGGGTTGAGTTTCGAGTTCATCCGTAGGCTCTTCCCTAGAAGATTCGTCAGACATATTTTTTTTATCTCGTTTATGGAATCCAAATTCGATTAGACTCCCACTGTGGTCGCCAAAAATCTGTTTCGCGTAAAAACAGACTAGAATAAGGAGGGATTTCGAGTAGACGGTCCCTGCCTCGCGATAACCATAACTTAGAATTATCTACCGACCCCTGCCCAAATGGGCTAATGGTGGTCCTACGCCTTTTTTATTTATTTATTCTACGGTATATGCAACAAATACGATCGTAATACGAAAGCAGCCAAAATATATTAAATTGAGAAAAAGGAGCATACCTCCATGGATTCTTGATTCGAAGTACAGGCTATGGATTCAACCTCTCGCTACGTCTATTACTATGCTACCAGATTACTCTATAGTGTTTGAACAGAATCTAAATTCTAATCTAAAAGGGAAACTACGAAAATACTGAACTACGCTACGTAAACTTCCTAAATGGAAAATCTGAAAAGATAAGTTTTTTCTCTGAGATGTCTTTCTTTCTTCCTTCTTCTTCTCGCCTTTTATCTTTGCGGACGCCCCACGTTCCCCATTTTATCTAACCGTCTTTAACTCCCTTTTTCAAAAATCTCAGAGTTTGGCGCGTCCATTTCTCTTTTGGATAAACTTCTTCGTTAAATGGGCCTCATTCCCTTGCCCCTTTTATACTCGCTCAAAAAGCCCATATCATTTTGTGTCCTTGCTTGGGCCTATCCCCATTCAGTCTCTTTTTCATGGTATTTTTCGAATGGCCCATTTGTCATTTATTATTTATTATAAACACCGAGGCAAGTGGCAGCCGAGCTTCGTTTCATCCTCCCTTACTGACGCTGCCGTCAGAGGCGCCTCCGCTAAGGTGTTTGCTTCTTTGCCCGATGTTTCCAAGGCCATTAAGGAGTTAACGGTTTTGAAAGGCGTGGGGACCGCCACCGCATCCGCTGTCCTTGCCGCCTACGCGCCTCATGTCGCACCCTTCATGTCCGATGAGGTGTTTCATTTGAAGATGATCAATTTCTTCTGTCATTTTCTTTCAATTATATACAGTGTGAATATATATTAGGAATATGACAATTTCATTGACTTACTAATATTGTTCTTTGAGATTCATTAGGCCATGGAAGCTGTTGTTGGGGACTCTTAAGGATCATTCGTTGAATCGGTATCTAGTTTTTGTGGAGAAGATTCAGGCAAAGGCGAAGGTTGGTTCAATTATTTATTTTTAGGTTTAATGATTAAAATTCCCTGTGTTATATTAAGAATGAAAGAAACCCCCTTATTAACGAAATAGCCTAATCACCCACTATGTTTTTAAAAGTTTGCAAAACAGTTAAATTTTGTTAAAAAGATAGAAGAAAATATACCTTTTTTTTTTGGTAAAATAATACTATCTATCTTTTATATTGTATGAAAAACATATAAATGACAAATGAGTATGTCAATAAAAGTTAAAAACATGAAAAACGCGCTCATTTTCTAATGGAATTTGACTTTTTCGCAGAATTTTTAATAAGATTGGAGGTAATTACGCTATTTCGTTAAAACAGGGTTTTTTTTTGTTTTTTTGCACTTTCAATATAACACACGAAGTTTTATGCAAATACGGTTTATTTATTTCCCATTATTAATTTTCAATTATGAACGAATGTCAAAGCGTTCTAGCTCTTGACTTCATCTAAATGGACACAATATGATATTCTCTTCAACACATCTTTGAATGGAGATATTTTGATTTTGACTTTAGACTAATCTATCTATCTATATATATATATATATATATAGAATTAGCCTCAACATATTCAATTAGGGATAATGATAGGTCCTTACTTTTAATTCCTTTATTATTATCTATATCTATAATCTATATCTATAACCTATAATAACTATTATAAAAGTGTGAATATTAGGGGATGGTTTACATTTCTTAACTTTTATTTAGAGACTAAAATATCCTTATGTGAATATTATATATGCTAAGAAAAAAAGTGAGGTTCATTAAGTAAATAAATTTATTATATTTATAATTAATTTAATATTTCCTTCTAGAAAAATTAATGTTAGTTGATTGTACGCAATACTATAATAAATGAGTCAATTTGTTCATTGTATGTATTCATGAGTAATTTTGTATCTACTTTTTCTTATTAGATATTATTTGACATTTTTGGAAAAATGATTGATATTTATAAGTAATAAATAATTTGATGTATTTCACCACAAATTTATCTAGAATATGTAATTCTTTTTTGACTAATGAACAACATAAATTTTTTAAATGAACTTTAAATAAATTATATCATTTGTTACAATTTTCGATGTGTATTCCATATGAATTCTATAACATGAGAAAATTAAAAAATCAAACTTGAAGGGAAAAATGTTGGGCTATTGTTGACGTAATTCATTTTACATGCTTTACTTATGTTAACTCTTAAAATTCAATTAAAAGAGTTAGTTGAAACAATAAGAACATAAAATCATAAACAGGTATAAAAGTTCACAAAACAATTAAGTAATTGAAAAGGAAAAAGGAAATGTATGATGAGAAAGAAATTTATTACTCTATTTAACCTCTCGCAAAAATAGACAAGTGAGAATTTTGTTAATAATTTACCTATTCGTTTTTGGTTTTTTTATTTAACAACAAAGAGTCATGGAATTAGTATTTTTATTTATATATATGGATAAATTCATCTTTTCTATAATCTCTATCATTATAATAAGAATATGTTAATTGGAGAGCAAATGAGAAATTATTTTAAACAATTTACAAATGTACATAGGGATCAATTTTGAATAAATTTAGATTGGTGCCTCACTATCTTTTCTTACATAGCGTACATGATTTTTGAAGATTCACATAATTAATGAGATTGAATAATAAATTAAACAGGCATTAGATTGGATTATCTTACATACTTAGCTTTTTTACAGTTATAAAATTATATTTGAGCAGTCTCCGTATTTGTTAGATATAGTATTATTTGTCATATATAGTAGTTTTTAGTGTTTTTCCTTTCTCAACATTCTTGTGGAAATTAGAAAAGATCTTATTCAAAATAGATGAAAAATATTATTTTACATGGCAATAAGCAAGTTCCAATATTCCACCACAAGGTATCCTAAATAATCTAGTCTTAAATGCCTAATTATGAGTACCAACATCTTAATCGAGTTGCAAGTGATAAAAATGATTATTCAATAACTTCTACGAATATTCAACTTGAGTTTCATAAAACGCTTTCTTGAATTCTTTCTTCCGAAATAATTTTTCTTTTTAAACCAAAAAATCCTATATTCATGAAAACTATGGGATTGTGCCATAATCCATGTTATATGACATGACTTCAACTTAAACTTGAGTTAATGAGATGATAAAAGAATTTATGAAAGTAGAAAAATAAGAACTTACAAACATATTCAATAATTTAGAAAAATGGAATACAATTGGATCTTTTTGTCACATATGGCAGAGAATTGAGCTACAAAAGTTTTCAAGCATAGTATTATATAAAACAGCATTAGATTTAAGTAATTTGACTGAATTATTCAATTTTCTAATCAGGTTAGATATGGGCCATATATTATTCATTGATGAATATGTTCTGTATATATTAATTACAAATGCTATCAAGTTAAATATTCTTTATTTATCTTTTCAATAATACAAACATAAAATAAAATCTAAGTGATGTTATTAAATAAACTAAATAAAAATATTAGCTGATTAAACTAGATTAAGAAAATAGAATAGGTGGATTACCAACAAGTTAAATATTTCACTAACATGATAAAATATATAAATCACAATTTTAATCTTACAATTATCAAGTTTGTTTGTTTCTATATGTCTATGATGTGTTGCTATATGATACAAAAAATTATTTTCATACTAAAAATCACCAAAATTGCACTTTGGTCCTGTTTGATAGGGGTTGCCCACTCAATCACAATCATTAAGAGATCTTCACATTTAATTAATCTCATATGATAAAAATTCCTAACACATTGAGTTCTCCATACTAAAAAAATGGACGGGTGTTATTAGTCAACTTTTAGAAATTGCATAAACCCCCTGAATTTTGTAAAACTAATAAAAACTACAGTAATTAAAAAGAAAAATAAATATAAAATTGGGGGATCTCTTTATTACTTAAATTCAAAGATCGAGTCAGAGGGGAGAGGTGGTGTCAGAGCTGGTGGTGGCAATGCAGTTGGGGAGAGAAGAAAGGGGAAGGCAAGTAGTGATGGTGCGGGATATGGTGGTGGCACTACAATGGGGAGAAAAGAAGGGACAAGTGGAGTGGTGGGCGGGAAACTAGGTCCGGGAACCAGGTTGGATGGGGCTGGGGAGACAAAGTGAGGTTGGGGTGAGTTTTTTTTTTTTTCTTTCAAATTTGACATAATTCAAGAAGGGTTATGCAACTTTAAGAAGTTGACTAACAAATTTTGTTCATTTCTTAACGGGAAAAACTCAATGTGCATCAAAAATTTATCCGGCAATACTAGATGCGAAAGTCCCATAAAAAATAGAGGACAAAATGCACAGCCCCCTATCTTATACGACCAAAAATAAAATTTTACTTGAAAATTAAACTAAACATATGCAGTAGCCCACGCGCAAGCAAGGAACATGTATTTTGCTAGTGTGTGTGTCTATATATATCCTCCAACTGGTCTTAGTTCATGGACTTTTCCTGCAACAGGGTAAAATATGCCTGCCTATCTTGGGTCTTTTTCACGTTATCGTATTAAAAAATAGATATATTTTCTTTTAGAGATTGTAGAATCATGCTACCCGCATCAGGGGCGGACGTACATACAAGTCGGGGGGTGGGCAGTGCCCCCACTGAATTTTTTTTTTAATATATACATTTTTTTTAATTTTAACTCATAAATTACATTAATGCCCCAACTCAAATTTGTAAATGCCCCCCACCTCAATTCCAATTTCCATCTCACTCCCCCTCCCTTTTGAAAAATCTTTTTTTTACCTTATAAATTTTTTTATATTTGAATTTCGCCCCCTCTAAAGATCAAAAAATATCACGTTTTCTCCCTTTATTTTGAGTTTGCTCCCCCCTCCCCCAAAACCCAAAATCCTGACTATAACGAAAAAGATGTAATAGTATAAAGTATGTCAAAAGTTGTAATTGAACCTAGTTCCTTATTACATTTTCCCCCAAAAATATAGCGTACCGTACTGCGGGGGCTACCCTCCTTAAATCTTTCGTCTATCCTGGCTTTATCACTGGTACCCCCACTGACCTAAAATCCTAGATCCCCCACTGACCCGCATCAAGAATTTTAGTGAGAAAAAGAAAGTGATAAGGTCTAATTAAATTATAGAGCAACAAATCACAAAAGTACCGTCATTAATCGTTAGATAATTATTTTCATTTGTTTTTTCCTCACTAAAGTCCGACTTTTAAATATAACCTTATCTTTGTAATCATGGCTTGCTAAACGGTAGTTGAAATAGTCAAGCAGCTCAAATATGATTCTTGTGAGGCGTTTTAGATAATACATGTTATCTATACTACTTACATGCTGAATTGCTATCTTATACATTGGGAAAATTGTTATGGTATTATCTCGTGTGAATTCTCACTGTATAATCTGCTTTTGTGTGCATGGTTCGCCGTAACGGTCGCGGTGTTCGTCGCGGAGGCAAGCGTTCCAATTCCATGGCACCGTCGCGGAACGGTCGCGGACGTTCCACAATTTTTTGACTTAAATTGCTCAAAAATTATAAAAAAACGCGTTAAGCATCTAATTTTAAATATACAAAGTTTCTAAAATTTATTTCTTCTCGCCTTAAAATTCGTTCCGCCTTAAGCATCTAATTTTTTATTTTACTTCAATATACAAAGATTCCATTGCATCTTATATTCTGGGTGGGTGCTTTATGAATTAATCTGCAGACAAAACTGATTTTTACGAGTCAATTTTTAGTTATCAAAATTGAAGTTGTAAATAAACCCATTTTATTAGCTTTTGTTGTTCAAAATCTTCTAATTAAGAAAGAACTAATTATAAAGTTTTTTAGGATTTTTTTTTATAATTTTTGAGCAATTTAAGTCAAAAAATTGTGGAACGTCCGCGACCGTTCCGCGACGGTGCAATGGAACTGGAACGCTGGCCTCCGCGACGAACACCGCGACCGTTACGGCGAACCATGATCCTTACAGATTCAGCCTTCCTTTGTAGGTCAGTTTCAGGTATCTTTGCATGGATCTTGGTCCGCTTCGCCATAGGGCTTTAGACATTACTTAGGCTTGTCAGCTTCACCCAATAGATAATTTTCACCCCACATTATTAATCCCCCCAACTCTGAAGTTTGACTTCTCAAGCTTTGAGAGTTGTAAAAGAAAGTGCTACGAGGGACAAGCTCACAAGCTACAAGGCAACTCAAACTGCAAAGCTCCGTTTGTTTTAGATTAGTTTAAAAAACCCCAAGTTGTTATGATTTTACGAAGAAGCCATAGACGGTTAAGCTTCCCTAGGTTCTGAAAACCGGCATCATGTCACTAAAAAGCCGCACCTCATCATTGGTGTGGCAGTTCGTACCACTGTAACTGCTCATCGTTTCTTGTGTATGGTCGCCACTTGTATAGCTATTAATTTAACCCTTCATTTCCCATGACTAGTTGCTGCATGATCTTTCTTAGAAGGTACAACAAATATTCAGTTACCGAAAATTCAAAAAAAAAACAAATCTTACCTTTCTTGCTTTCTTCCTTTATTTTAAAAGTCCTTCGACTTTCTTCCTTATCATCGTGAGGAATTACAGTTTCATTTACGTTCATTTTTTCCTCCCATACAGGTATTTAATCTTCTCCCTGCACTTTTTATTTTCTGTTTCTACTTGGTTGTTTGTAGGGTCCTCTTCATAATTTCTTTTCTCCTCCTGTCTGAAGATAAATGTCGAACGTCTCGAATCCAACTCCTATTTCTTCTGATGAGCCCATCAATTTAACAATCCCAGAGATTCTAGTTGTGGAGGAAGAAATGCGTCTGGAGGGCCACGGCAATGGCCAGCTAGCCGCTATAGTGGTGGCGCCTTTTGTCAATATGGAGGTGAATTCTCCCTCCACCCCTTTTAGTTGGGGAAATATTTTAGCGCCACCTAGCTCACTGGTACTTTGGGCTTATCCACCTGACTTCCTCTTCTGATAATCCTCTGGTAGCCCTCTTATTTCAAGATTTTCTTCTTCATCCCGCATTGCCTCTGGGGCTCCCTCAAGTGATGAGGAGTTGAATCATCTGGATCCAGATGCTTTAAATGAGGTGGAGCTGGACACCTTGGATAACTATGAGAGGCTCTTTGGGCCACTCGGAGACTGCATTTTTGGACTTTCTTTAGATCTAGATTTACCCTTTAGCAGAACATATTATTCACAAAAACTATGATATCCCCCTGCTTATTGCATCCGAGTACCCTCTATAGAGGATATGTCACACAATTGTCCTTCACATTTTACTTGCTTCTATGTTGCCTATATTCGTACAAGGTTGCACTTCTATATCCCCCCTTTGTTCATATCCATAGTAAGGCGCTTTAGGTTTCCCTTGAATAATTTGGCCCCAAATCTTACTCTTATAATAGCTGGTTTTGTTGTGTTGCTACGCATCCTTGGTCATCATCCCATCGCAAATTTCTAGTATTCTCATTTTCTCCCTCGTTCTTCTAATGAGGTTTGTGTGTTTTATCTCACCTCCAGAGGTGAGCCTCTTTTTTTTTTACTGTTTATCTTTCTACTGAGAAGGATTCATAGAAAAATTACTTTTTCATTGCTCCATCGGAGGGGGTGGTTTGGGAATTCTGCTGTGATTTTTAAGAGCGGTTGGAAGGTTCCAACACCTACTCCGTTCATGTCATGACTTTATTGTATCAAAACATGTTAAATTACTTAAACTAAAATGAATATGACCTTGGGAAGTTGACAGATCCTCGTCTCTTGCACTATTTTGAATCAATCTCTTTAAAGGTTAATAGGACCGGTGGAACCATAGTAGTTTGTCATCGTTTGCCTGCTGTATTATGGTTTTCTCTTGTAACGACTTGATGTTGTTGTACTTTCACTGATTTTTTGGGTTTTGTGGTTGTTATGCAGTCAACTTGATGAAGCATGATGCTATGTGACGTACGAGAAGGCTTGTGGGTAGTGTTCAACCAACTTTGCCTCATCCTCCTGCAAGTGGTCCTCCTGCAGGTCTGTAGCCACAGATAGTGCAACCTCTGGCCGCTATAGTGCAACCATTTTTTGTCGCTTCTCCTCCGTCAGGTCATGTAGACATAGCCCGCTCAAGTCGTGATCCTTCGCGTGCTAGAGAAATAACTAAGGGAAAGACCAGTTGTTCAAGAAGCCTTTTCGGATATCCCTCATCGCAAGCGTAGCAATATTGGTGCACATGCTCCAGAGCCCATGATACCCCTCAGCAATCTGTGCTAAAAAGCAAGGACCCATTTGTGCAGCAGGACTTTCTAAAGAGCATGGCTAACTCTCTTGATCGACATCATCTGGACTCGATGTCTGCCCAGGATGTTGTTGAGCTTACCATGGAGATGGCCCCCAAGGTACGTCTTTTTCTTTTATTTCTATTAGGTCTTCCTCTCTTTTATGGATTGTTGGTAATGTTTTCTATTGATTTGTTTTACAGTTTTTCTTGCTTTGCAGCAAGACTTTGGTCGACATTAGCCAATCTAGTGAGCTTTCAGATTTAAAATGTAAATTGTCCAAAGCTCATGATCAGTTGAAGACTTATGTAGGAGCTCAAAAGCTCTGGGAGGAAAAAGAGCAGAAGATATTGCTGGAAGGCTTAGAACAGGAGCTGCGCTGCCATTCTCTAACTGCCAAGGTGAAGAAGCTTGAGGAACAGTTACAAGCTCTTATTGATCATCAAGAGTCTGAGTTGCAGGAGACCCTGGCTAACGAGCACTAGAAATGGATTGTTGTCTTCTCTGATTCAATGGAGGGCAAGACCTTTACTAAGGAGTGTAAAGCTTTCTTTTTGGGATACGCCAAGTTTCTCAACTTGGTTGATGATATGGATTACTTCTACAAAGGCTTTGAAGCTTGCACTGCCCAGTTTGCTGCTAAGGGCATACCACAAACTGGAAGTGATGTTTCATTTCTAGATGTCAATGTTGCATTGGTTGCTTTAGGTGCAGGTACATCGCCCTCTGGTCCTCAGCCGATTCCTCCAGTTGTTCCATATGTTGCCACCCCCATTAATGATGACGTTGATCAGCCCACCTCCACTTTGACTGCTCAGTCAAATTTAGTTGCTACTGATAATATTGTTGGTAAAACCTCTCCTTCAACTACTGCCAGTGTGGACACGGCAGAATAGATTATATTTTAACAGTTTTTATGGGTGCTTTGTTGGCACTTTTGCTTTTTCGAACAATATTCAATTTTTCATATTTTTAGGTTTGCAAAATAATTGTTTTACTTGGATAAATTTGAACCAAAAGAACATTTACATATAAATTATTTTAGCCTATTTATTTTCAATAACCTGGTAAAGTCACATACAATTTGTACTATAAAACACACCAGCAAAATCAATCATCTTAATCAATGTACGTCGTTTTATAAATCTAAACAGACATTTTCTTCAGAAAAAATATCAAAGAAGATAAAATGGATGTGGACTCGGAACCTGTACAACACTAGACAACATAGAAACTTATGCTAGAATTGGATGCATATCTTTTTTGTGAAAAAAGTATTTTGACATATATCTTGGTTGAATATTTTCCAAAAGCAAAATTTCTAAAATCACTTTTTCCTCATTTTTCTATTAAACTTGAGGAGGAACTATATAAAATAATCAATTTTCAAAGAAAAAAAATCTACCAATTAATAGATAAAAAAAAATTAATATTAATGATCAGACAATCTCATCTCAAAATGAGTTGCATCTATTAATGTCTCAACATCAAGTCTCAAACTATTTGCATATCATAATTTAAAATGGTAAAAATGCGAAATAAAATGAACTTTGCCTATTTTTGCTATCTAAGTCGATAATTGATTAAAATATGTTTATGAAAAATGAAATTTAGTGTCATTACTAAGAGAGTTTCTATTAAAACAACACCCATTCAAACACACATCTTACAAAAAAGGACATGTGACATCAACAATTCTTGAAAAGAAAAAAAAAACAAATCACATCAACAGTGATAATTACGTTTTTTGCTTCCAAAAAATATTCCTTCCACACTTCTATTACCATTTCTCTAACACTCCTGAAAAAATCATTTCTCATATACCAAGTATTTGTTAAGAAACTGAAATCACCCTTGTTGGTGATTGAGAAATCTGATGAACAGTACAATAAAGAGAGAACATGGAAGAAGAAAACACAATGGTAATATATTTCTGAAATGAATGATTAACTGAATTATAAAGCATCCTTAGGGTAGTTATACTAACAAATAAAAATTGCCACCTAACAGCCTATGTGGCACTTATACACAAATATAAAAGTCACCTAAGATATGAGGTGTATAAGTCATACACCGCTCAATACTCCCCCTCAAGTTTGTTGTCTATACAAATCAAGAACACAAAACTTGACTATTAAGTATTGAAACTGAAATCTACTAAGGGGTTTAGTCAAAACATCTGCAGGTTGATCAGTGGTTGGTATACTCTATACAAATCACTCCTTGTTAAACCTTGTCTCTCATGAAATGCAAACCTACCTCAATATGCTTAGTTCTCTCATAGAACAGTGGATTTGCAGCTATTTGTATAGCAGACTTGCTGCCACTTAAAATCTTCACTGGTTGTAAATTATGAACTCCAAGATCTTTATAAAGGCCAAGAATCCATAACACCTCTGTTGTCATAGCTCCCATTGCTCTATATTCAGCCTCTGCTGAGCTCCTTGAGACTGTATTTTGCTTCTTTGACTTCCATGATATCAGTGAATCACCAATGAACACCGCATATCCTGTTATAGATTTTCTAGAGACTGGACATTAGACCCGGTCACTGTCACAATATGTTTTCAACACAGAAAAATGGTTAAGGGAAAAATAAGCCATGCCAAGGTTGTCTTTAGATATCTTAAAATTCTATTCATGGTAATAACATGGGACTGCATAGGTTTATGCATAAACTGGTTCAATAATTGGACACCATAACTTATAGTTGGCCTAGTAATATATAGATAGATCAATTTACCAACAATTCATTGAAACTGTGAAACATCTTTAACAGAGGTATCATTAGGATCACTGTTATCCACATCATGCAACTTTATATTAAGCTCAACAGGAGTACTTACTGGTTTGCAGCCTATCATACCAGTTTCAGATAACAAATCCAAAGTATACTTTCTTTGGTTCATACAAATTCCTTTAGAAGATCTGGCAATTTCTATGCCCAAAAAGAATTTTAATTCTCCTAAATCTTTCATGTGAAAAGTAGAACTTAAAAACCTTTTGCAATCTGCAATTCACATTTCATCATTACCAGTAATCAAGATGTCATCAACATAAATTGAAAGAACTACTAAACTACTCCCCCTTGCATATGTAAACAGAGAATAATCATTTCTTGACTGAATAAAGCCAAACTCATTCATAGCCTCAGTAAACTTTTGATTCCATTGCCTTGAGGGATGTTTCAAACCATAAAGAGATTTTTCCAGTTTACATACCTTGTTCTGCAAAATTCTTACCATTAAAATCAAATCTACGGGTCAGTGTCATGTACACTTCTTCTTCAAAATCACATTGTAGAAAGGCATTTGTTACATCCGTTTGCCAAAGATTCTAGCCTTGTATAGCTGCTAAAGACACAACAATTCTAACATTGACATGTTTAGCAACAGGTGAGAATGTATCTGTATAATCAATCCTTTCTTGTTGTGTGTACTCCTTAGCAACTAGCCTAGCTTTGTATCTTTCTACACTTCCATCAGACTTATGCTTAATAGCCTACACCCATCTACATCACGTAGGTCTTTATCCAAGAGATAAGTCAACAATACTCCAAGTTTTCACTAGTCAAAGCAGCTAGATAAGACCTATATTTAGGTTTAATTCTATCATATTGTAGATACTTTAATATTGGATGTTTAGTGGAGAAAACATTACTAGTTTCAGGAAGATAAGAAAATATATAGTCTTTACTCCAAACAGGAGGTTTAGTAGGTCTATTTGACCTTCTCAATATCACATCTTGATTTGCATGATCTTCATTTGTATTTTGTTGATTATCAACAGCATCATCATTAACAGTTAATTAATCATCATGTTCCAAATCATTATAGGGCAAAATCATATCATCACAGTAATCTTGAGCCATTTGCAAAGGAAAAGATCTATTGGCTTGATTGTTTGCAGAAAGGACATAAGGAAAAATATGCTCATAGAAGATAACATCTCTAGATACAATAAAGGACTTAGTATTCAAATCAAGGAGTTTATAACCCTTTTGAGTGTTAGAATGCCCCATCATAATATGAGATTTAGATTTAATCTGGAATTTGTCATCTTGTGGAAGGATTTTAGCATAGCATAAACAACCAAAAACCTTTAAATGTTTAAATTGAGGTTTCTTTCTATATAATATGTAAAAAGGAGTTTTTCCTTCTAATATAGGAGTAGGAGTCCTATTTATAATGTAGACTACAGTCCTAACACAAACTCCCCAATATTTCATGGGTACTTGAGATTGAAATTTTAAAGCCCTTGCCACATTCAATACGTGTCTATGTTAAGTCTCCACCACACCATTTTGTTGTGGTTTATATGCACAAGAGCTTTGGTGAAAAATTCCCAAAGAATCAAACAAATTGCTGCAATCTTTACTGAAAAACTCTAAGGCATTATCAGTTCTCACTTTTTTTACTTTTACAGAAAATTGATTTTTAGTATAGGTGAAGAATAAGTCATCTACAATAGTGAGAAAATACTTCTCATTATTACAGGTATTAACATTGTAAGGACCCCATACATCAATGTGTAAGAGATCAAAAATAGAGGAAGTAAAGCTGGTTCTATCAGGGAACACAGTCTTGCCATGCTTAGCTAAAGGACGAGTTGGACAATATCTAGTATTGTTTTCAACATTTACACCTAAATCAGAGAGAAAATTAAGCCTAGAGAAGGACATATGTCCAAATCTCAAATGCCATAGAGTGGCTTTATTGTTAACTACAAGATGCTTATTAATGACAGAATTACAATCAACATGGAACTTTTGAAAAATATTAGAAATGGAATCACTAGGGACTAGTTGTAGCAAGTATATACCATTCTTGAGTCTACCAATCCCCTAGATCATGCCATTCTTCATTTCCTGTATCACACATAAATCGGGATAGAAACTTATGAATATGTGAGCATCCTTGGTTAGCTTAGATACAGAGAGCAGATTATGTCTAAACTCAGGCACATATAACACATTAGATAAAATTATTCATTGTTCAGTTTCACAATTCCTGAGTACATAACCCTACTTTCAATACCAATAGGCTATTTCACAATAGATATCATATTATGCTCATGATCATAAGAATCATATAATTTGAAATCAGAAATCATGTTTTGATTTGCACCTGTATCAATCATCCAATCATGAAACTTCCTATTATGAGTTTTAGATATACCTGCATTGTTGACACTTGTAGTGACACCATTTGATGCATTATGCTGAGTAGTATCTTGTGAAGAAGTTCCAAGGAGTTGAATTATCTACCTGTATTGCTCCTAAGTGAAGGTAGGTGGTCCTATCTCATTTGATGCATTTGATGCATTTGTTGTGTCCTAAGTATTCATAGAAGAGTTAACACTAAATCGTCTGCCAAGATTAACACCAGTTCCACCTGTGTTGCCTCCTCTAACATTGCCTCTTCCATTGCCTCTTCCCCTTTTTCCTCTTCCCCATCCAGGTGAATAACCAACAAGTTTAAAACAAGTCTCCTTTGTATGACCTGTGTAATTACAATGTTCACAAACTGGAGAGGGAGTGTTAACTTTATTTTGAGAGGAGGTTATTTTCAAGGCAATAGAAGTCTCAGAGTGATACATAATCTGCCTCAATCTTGAGTAATACATAATCACAAAGTGAGTTCTTTGAGTGATTCTGTTTATCTCTCTGTAGAGTGCTATAACCGAGCTCCATTAATGCGATCAAATCTTTCCTTTAGGTCTTTCCATCTTAGGTGTGCTGATTCACAGTAAAAAACATCGTGTATCAAATCTCTACTCAACGATCTATGAATCCAAGCCTTGACCAAGTCCAATTCGAAAATTGATCAGAATCTTCTTCTGGCGCGGTACAAGAACCATTGATGAATCCAATTTTATTTTTTGCCTCTAAGGTAACAATCATCTCTCTACTCCATACCTTGTAAGTGTCTAATCCTCTCAATAATTCTGTCACCAAATCTAAATTGGGCGTATCTGAGGGATGAAGATACAAAGGAAGTTGTAAATTGACTGCAGGAGATGTATTCTTTGCAGTTATCGATGTATCCGCCACTGCAGAGGAGATATACAGTGCAGCGAACGAGAAACCCTAGGTTTTGACGGATCAATTCATCAAGAATTGAAGGAAAAAAAAAAGAATCAATCGATCAAGAAATTGATCGATTGATAAGGTGTTTTTATCAATTAAATCAATCGCAATTTTAAGAAGAATTGATGTACCTATCTAGTACCATATTAAGAAACTGAAATCACCATTGCTGGTGATTGAGAAAACTGATGAACAGTAAGATAGAAAGAGAAAACATGGAAGAAGAAAACATAATGGTTATATATTTCTAGAATGAATGATTAACTGAATTACTAAGCTTCCTTAGGGTATTTATACTAGCAAATAAAAACTGCCACCTGACAGCCTATGTGGAACTTATACACCAATACAAAAGCCACCTAAGATATGAGGTGTATAAGTCATACACCTCTCAATAGTATACATTCAGTTGCGCCTAAACGTTTTCATCTGCGCCTAAACGTTTTCATCTGTGTTTTGTGTAGAACATATTTCAACTTGATAATGCTTGAATTTTCAATTACATGAAACAATCTCTTTTAATTTTTGGAACAAAACTCTACGGGTCCATTTTTGGTAGTCCTGGAAAACATGATCAAAATGTGAGAACAGGCTAAAAAAGAGAACCTAATATGAAAGAAATATGTAAATATAGCTCCAAGAAATTACCATTTAGCCCCAATCTGCTAATTGAGGAATTAGAATCAAAACCCATTTGGAGAATACTTTGGAGCTCATTATTATACTAATTTGAAGAAAATGCATATATATTATGTCAGAGCTTTGAACAAAAGAATCATACAAAATAATCTGAGATTGATTTTGTTTGGATAAGAGAAAGGGATTCGAAGCTAAGGATTCAAATGATCCCACAGTTAGGTGGTTTTGAAATCCACAGTGATGATTAAAAGAATAGCTGAGCAGGCACCTAAAGGCTATGAAATCCATGCGTAGCTATGTTTGGATATGTTTTTTAGGGTATTTTCAAAAAGTTCTTTGGGATTCGTGTAAAAATGATGTGTAGTTTGTTGTGTTTATTTATGTTTTTAGAAAATAGTTTGAATTTGTAAAATGATCGTGTAAAAATGATGTGATTCGTTCATATATGATGTGTGATGTTCACTAAAAATGTCTAAGGGCATTATGGTAATTAATCGACCCCCAGCTCCGGCAGGGGTGCTACCCATGGATCAAGTCCGCGGTTACTATAAAAGTCAAGCCCATAGGGCTGGCAGCCTATTGCCAATATGGCCCGCTATGGTCAAGAGGCTATAAAAGAAAGGAGGTTATTTTAATATAAAAGGGTCAAGTAATGGGTTTAATAAAGAGGTAAATGGGCCAATGGTCAAGCCCCGGCTCATAGCCCACCATCAGTTCTATATATACGCCCAAAGAAGCTAATGACATTCATGATCTACTCTCTCAGAAAAAATCCACTGGCTGCTTTTGAAAGTAATTTCACCATAGAACTACGAACTGACTTGATCCCATTTCTTCAGGTCCGTAGGCAGCTCGAATAACTGCAAGTGCAGTCTATAAATTATTCAACCCCGAACCTAATTTCTCGTGAGTTGGACTGGATTCCCTCCCTATGTGGTAAACCACGTGGTATTATATGACTGGCGAATTTTACCACCATCAGTTGGCGCCATCTGTGGGAAAAGCCCTCCAGCCACTGAGTATGCAAACTAGATCCCAAGCACATACTATTGGTGATAGGATGACTAGCAACAATCAGCCAACAGCAGGCGATGAGGTCCCTAACCCAACGCCTGAAGATCTGACAGGGGTTCAAGTCAGTGGAGAAGGTCCTACGAACGGTCAAGCTGATGGTGGAGGTTCTAAAATGTCACCCCAGGTAAATGAGCAGAATGTGCCTCCCATAACGCCAGCAGTGATTCTATCCCTACAACTAGGGTGTTCGAGATCACTTAAGAGGCACTACTTGCTCTTGTTGAAGATGCTTCAGTGAGGGCAGCAGCGCGGGCAGTCCAGCAATATGCCCTGGCACACCCTTCACGCGCGACGCCTGTTCCATCAGCTAACAAGGGCCAAGATCCCCACGTGAGAGACTATCAAGAGGTGCCTCCACCTCAAGTGAAAGGTCCGCAAGATCCACCCCCTCAGTCAGTTCGTAGAGGCCAGGAGCCTTGGAAGAAGAGTTGCCCCCATAAAGTGGAGCCTAGCCAATCCCCCGCCAAGGCCAAGAGTTATTGACCACTGGCGGAATTGAATCAAGGCAGTCCAACTTCCCGGTGAATGGGGTAGCATGTGAAAAGGAAGAGAACAGCGTGGTTTCACCTCATGAGATGCCACAGCAGGGAAGAGATAGAAGGCTAATGTCTCCCAGGTCTCCACGTAGAGGTCGAGCATCCTTGACCTCCAGAAAGACTTTGCCAAGGCGAGAAGGCCAACGTAGACGTGAACCCCACCATGATGAAATTTTGGAGAACCATGGAAGATATGAGGATGTGCAGCTAGTACCCCTAGTTGTAGCTCCCCACAAGAGAAGTTCCTTCTGCCCGGCAATTTTGGCAGAATCTCTACCACAAGGACTTAAGACACCACATCTGAACAAGTATGAGGGAATTGGAGACCCTCTAGAGCACGTTGACAAATTCAATGCCAAAGCTAACATGTACGACGTCAGTGACGTGGCCTATTGTAAGATTTTCCATACCACTCTATCAGTTCGGGCCCTTAATTGGTTTAACCAATTGCCCTCCAGTAGAATTACCGGCTTTGAGCAGTTGACAAGGCGTTTCCTTAATCACTTTTCCATGAACAAAAAATATCCAAAGACAACCTCATTTCTCTTCACGATGGTGCAAAAAGATGGGGAATCCTTGAGAGAGTATGTACAGCGATTCTCCATAGTGGTGTCTGAGGTACCGCATGTCAACCTTGAATTGCTGTCGGTGATAATGCAAAGGAACTTGTGCAATAGTAGATTCAAGGAGTCTATAGCTAGGAAACCACCAGCGACTATGGACGAGTTGTTGGCTAGAGCTGAAAAATATATTAAAATTGAAGAGACGATGGCACAGTCAAAGCATGAAGGTGGTGGCAACAAAGGAAGGTCAGAGAAGATAACAAGATGCCGTAGATGCCTCCTTCGGGGTTTACTAAGTATACCCCCCTTACTCTCCCGAGAGAACGAGTCCTGGCCATCGCCGAGCAACAATGAATAGTCCAATGGCCTAAAAAGATGAAGGACAATCCTAGCCGCCTCAAGTCAACGAAATACTGTAGGTTTCATCATGACAACGATCACACTATCAAGGAATGCCACCATCTGCAGGTGGAGATAGAGAAGCTTATCAAAAGAGGCTACCTACAAGACGTAGTAGCACTGTCGGGATCAACCATCTAAACCTCCTCCCCCCCCCCCCCTCTGGGACCTTGAGGTAGAGATGGAAACAAAATCAACCCCCCTAGCGCTGATTTAGATATAAATAACCCCCCGGTCAATGGAGTCATAGGTAAGATCTTAGGAGGCCCTGAAGGGGGAGACTTTGTGAATTCTAGGAAGGCTTCACTGAGAGCAGCGACGGGGATGCACGCTATCAGCTCCCCCTGGGATAAACAAATCAACCAAGTGAAGCCAAAAACGCTAACTATGGAGTTTAAGGTGCAAGACTTGGAGAACAACATCCCACTTGTGAAGGATGCTCTAGTGATATCGGCCACCATTTCCAACTTTTGGGTAAAGAAGATTTTGGTTGATAGTGGGAGCTCAGCAGATATCATCTTCTACAAGGCCTTAGCCCAACTAGGAGTGGACAATGCGTAGGTCCAAGCAGTCAACACCCCCTTCACTGCATTTATGGGGAAGACTATGGATGCACTAGGGGAGACGTCTCTCCCATATCTTTGGGTGCATTTCCTACCGGATCCACTAAGATGGTGAAGTTTTTGGTGGTCAAAGCCCCCCTCCACATACAATGTCATATGGAGAGGCCGAGCTTAAACCTGTTTCAAGTCGTCATATCTACCTATCATATAAAGATAAGATTTCCAACTCCTATAGGAACTGGGGAAGCTGTGGGCGATGTGAAGGTGGCAAGAGAATGCTACGCTAGCACCTTGAAGAAGCCTAAGAGGAAGCATGTCAACCATGAGAAAAGTGACAAGGGAAAACAAGTTGCTATAAACTTAATCTTAGTGGAGGAGAATCACTTCGGGAACAAGATCCAGTTAGTCAGAACTTGGCCAAAATCCCAGCCGTCAGACACTATGAAGAGAATGAGAGCCGCAACTAGCCACCCCAAGAAGGCAATGCCCATCACTAAAGAGGAATTACAACCCCGTGAAACACCCCCCAAGCTTGATAGGGTGTTATGCCTAATGAGGCATCAGTAGGTATCAAGTGAATTAAAAAACTATCTTATTTTCTATATTGCAATTGAACATTTTCAGGTTAGCCATGATCCAAGCATTGAGTAGGGGTGTCTACCGGCGCAACCTACCTTTACTAGAGTTTTGAGGTGCCTAGGTGCACCCCCGTACATTTTGCATTGATGTTTGGATATTTTTGAATTTTTGCTATCGTTTGTTGAGTGCCGAGAGGTACCTTTCTCATTATACTACGGTATATGTTAGTTTTAATTGATAGCGTGCTAGTATATCATATGAATGTGTATGACGTTAATGAACGGGTGACTTGACAATACCTAAAAAATGCTCCTTGGGACCAATGATTCCGACCGAAATTCTTCACAAAACCTAAGGCCCCCTTCAGAGGCTAACATAGGTGGAGCAACAAGAGTCCCTCGAAGCATTTAAAGCTCGGTTGAGGTTAGCCCACCTTATAATCCTTCCAGTAGCACCGAAAGAGAATGAAGTTTGAAAAATTACACCCCCCTCCGATATGGACTCTGGACTGAGATTATATCAACACGACTAGCGTGATAATTCATCTCATGCCACCAATGAATAATAAGTGGGGCTATTCAAGCCTCCTAAAAATTCTATGTATAGAAAACTCCTGAAGAGTGGGGGGCACTATAGTGCTAAAAATTGGACAATGGCATGCAAACACACGCAGCCAATAGTACCAAGATTAATGGTCCCCTACACAAAAATCACCCCTTACGAACTTACTCCTAAATATTATAGAATACATATTAAGGAGTAGGGGGCAAGGAGGTATCGAAAACCTAGCGCTAGTAGCTAGCTGCTAAAGCTAGTAATTTTACAGACTAGTGGCGCTAGTAGCTAGTTGTTGAAGCTAGTAATTTTAAAGCCTGGTGTTTTAAAAGCCCAAGGGTCACTCACTCCTAACATTCATGAATTCCCGCCAATGGCACAGTAAAATGGCTAAGTACCTGAGCTAGTGCTCAAATTAAACATATCAATATGACCCCTTGGAGCTAAAAGCCTCCTCCAATGGAGGCATTATACAATAACTCGCGACCCCATTAGAGGTCAATATAGGTGGAACAACAAAAATCCCCCAAGCTACTAAAGACTCGAACGAGGATGGTACATCTAATAATCCTTCCAGCAATACCAAGAGAGATGAGGCTCCACAAAGGATCTTCTCCCACCCACCAAGGTTCTGGACCGAGATTATACAAAAATAACTAAAGTGATGACCATTTTCGCACTAAAAGTAGAAACATAAGAGGCAACTTGAGCCTCCAAATATAATGTGGCTAGTAAAGATAGTGCCACTAAACACGCCACTCATTCAAAAGCATAAACAAAGGGCGAAACCAAGCTCTAAGTTAGCCCTCTGCCAACAAAAGATAACATCTACCCCATATGAATCTTACTCCAAGTGTTTCTCACAGAAAAACACTAAGGAGTAGGGAGCAGGGAACCCTGTTAACAAGGTGTTAAATTTTGGTAACGGTATCAATATCGAGGTAATAAATTTACGGAAATTTCGATGAAAATTTCGGGGATATTCAAAATTTCGATTTTGATTTTAAAGAAATCATGGATATTTATAGAAATATTTGGAAATTTACATCGAAACTTTGTGTAACTTTAAATATCATAATTATGCATCTTTTACATATATAATATTGTATATATAATGTATGTATAGTGAATTTTGTCAAGTAGTATGATTAAAATCTGTGGCGAAAAATATAAAATAAATATGATTTGAGAGTAAAATAATAATCAAATCTCCTAGGAACTTTATTAAAACAAAATACCACAATTTTAATACAAATCATCATTTAAAACCACATTATTTTAAATTTTGAAATATTTCGAGTTTGCCCGAAATTTCGGGATATTTCGGGAATTTTGAGAAATTTCGGTAGATATTTAACAAAGTAATTTTATTAAGAATTCAAGATTTCGAAAAATATCGTAAATATCGAAAAATATTGAAAATATCGGGAAATTTCGATAGATATTCTGCAAAATTGGATCGAAGGTGAGATTTCGCTTCGAGACCCCTAAAAATCCGAAATTTTGGTCGAAATTTCGAGGTTTCGGAGGATATTTAAGACCATGCTTATTGGGAACCACGGCGGGGGTAGGAAAAAATAAAAGTCCCCCCACCAAACCAAACCACGAGGGTAAGAAAAATAAAAGACTTAGTCAAAGCCTATTAAGGGCCAAAGAGTAGCTCACAAATGTTCTATATGTTAAGTCAAAAACAAGAATGCCGCAAATGTTCGACTAGCTCATAGTCATACAAGTAAAAAATGACGGTAAGATGAAGTACATGGATACGTACATAAGGCAGATAAGAAAGCCACAAGTCATGCCCGTTAAAGACCCCTGAGGCAATAAGCCCCGGGGCAGCGCCCCGAAAGAGAGAGCCTTCGAGGTAACCTCTACGGGGGTCACCATATGGAGACCCCCCCCCCCCATTTGCAGGGCCTAACGCCCCACCTTTTATCTTAACCCCCCACGTAGTGGGATATAAATCTCAATATAAAATACCCCCCCCCCCCCAAGTTAGTGGGTTTACACAAGCTAGCGAAACGCTTGCTAGCAGTTAGCAAAACGCTAGTGACCCTGCTAGTGCTCATGAAGCCACGGGGTACATTACACCCCGCTAGTGCTCGTAAATCCATGGGGCACAAAACACTCTGCCAGTGCTCATGAAGCCGCGGGGAACTCACCACTAGAGCTTATAAGCCACGGAGGAAGAAGAGTTCCCTAATCCTATGAAATATATAAGGTTCAATAAAAGAACATGTTCTTCATAGATGGTATCAAAAACAATAGCACACATAAAATATTTTCACACATCAAAAAGGACCAACAAAGGCTAAGCTGACCCCGGCGCCGTGCCTCGAAACATAGCCCCGAGGCACTTCATGCCTCCGGGGGAGAAACAAACAAAATGCCTCGAGGGGAAAACTGTGGGGCACAAAGCCTCACTGCTGAGCCGCAAGGTTTCATGCCTCGCGGCCAGGCCCTGGTCAGTCCGCGAGGCACTATGCCTCGGTGCCCCGACAGCGAGGTCAACTCACAGGGGTTATCCACCGGCACCCGACACTCGTTATGTGAGGCTCGGCTCCCTCAAGTAAAGAAATACATTTTTCATAAGTACTAACGGCCCTAAAGAGAATCGCTCCATGAGAGCGAAGAGGTCACAAAGGAAATCAAGTGGGTGTCGGTGAAAAAACAAGCAATCCCCCTCGTTACTAGCATGACACTATGAAATAAGGAGCAAGTACTAAGAATCTCAAATATACCTTGGTCAAGTTGACTTCTACCCATTGTTGGGTAAGGAAGTGAGCTCCTAAAGAAAGAAAAATTCCAAGAGAGTGAGGGTATGAAGGGGTGTGAGAGTGAAAGCCACCAACCCACCTATACTTAGATAAAAATAGGTGGGGAGCTTTTAAAACCTCTAATCTTGTGTCTCCCTCGCCCACCTCCGGGTGTTCGTTATCGAACCCCCTCTTGAAGGGAGAGACTCTCCTACCTAGGGAGAAAGAGAAATTTGACATGTGGTCCTACCTACTTTATGGGTGTTACTTAAGATAACATCCAAAAAGCGCGAAAGGCCATAGGAAATATATCTAACACTACAATAAGGGGAAAACAACCACCGCACTTAGAGGCCAAGGACTTTTCCCCCTCATTTCGAGGCAAAGGATCTAGCCCACTCGCCACAGAGGGAATGCCTTTGCTACCATACTTAGAGACCAAGGAATTAGCCCCCTCATTTCGAGGCAATGGACCTAGCCCACTTGCCACGGAGCGAAGGCCCTCGCCCCTTCACCTCGAGGCAAGGAACCTTGCCACCACACCTGGAGGCCAAAGACCTGGTCACTACACCTCGAAGGACCTTGTCCATTCACCTCGAGGCAAAGGACCCTGCCCATTCGCCATGGAACCAAGACCTTTGCCCCCTCACCTCAAGGCAAGAGACTTTGCCCCCACACCTCGAGGCCAAAGCCCTTATCCCCTCATCTCAAGGCAAAGGCCCGTCTGATAAATTTCAAGTCCCCTCTGGAGTGCAAATTCCCGGATTGAGGTCAAAAATTCTAAGTTTCCTCCAGAATGCTAAAACCCCGGATAGAGGCCTCAAAATTCTAAGTCTCCTCCGAGACGACAAGCTTCCTATGGGTGAGGCGCAACCCTCTCCTTAGGTCAGGCATGCCCCCCCTCTCTTGCTGAGGCGCGTCTCGCAAATAAAGGTGTTCTTGAAGCACATCTCACCAACTAAAAGTCTTCTAAAGTGCCTCATCGACCAACTTAATAATCCCTCTAAGGTTATTAGTTAAGTGGGGTAGAGGTTCATAACTTAAGAGCTCTCCTCTAAGATATGAAACGCATACCTAAATCTAGATACCTTGCACACTTTGGCATTGCAAGGTATCCGACCTCGACGCTCTCGACCCCGAGGAGTCCGACCTCACGGCACTCGACCTCGCAGCGCTCGACCCTGAGGCGTCAGACCTCAAGATAGCTACGGATGTTGCCTTAAGTCAACACCTACATTGTCTCGAGGTAACACTTAAAATACTCCCCCTTCAAAGGGGTTACTCGTTAGACCCCCCAAGGTGATGAAGTTTGCCATACACCCATATATATTTCTACTCCCGGGTATCCTATATAGTACAACCGGGAGTTGGGGGCATTATGATGTGTACCAAAAATGTCTAGGGGCATTATGGTAATTAATCGACCCCCGGCCCGGGCCAGGGTGCTACCCGTGGATCAAATCCGCGGTTAATATAATAGTCAAGCCCATAGGGCTGGCGGCCCATTGCCAATATGGCCCGCTATGGTCAAGAGGCTATAAAAGAAAGAAAGTTATTTTAATATAAAAGGGCCTGATAATGGGTTTAATAAAGAGGTAAATGGGCCAATGGTCAAGCCCTGGCTCATATCCCACTATCAGTCCTATATATACCCCCAAAGGAGCTGATGAATTCGTGATCTACTCTCTCAAAAAAAATCCACTGGCTACTACTAAGAGTAATTTCACCATAAAACTACGAACTGACTTGATCTCATTTCTTCGAGTACGTAGGCAGCTCGAATAATAGGGAGTGTAGTCTATAAATTATTCAACCCCCAACCTAGTTTGTCCTGAGTTGGACTGGATTCCCTCCCCACGTGGTAAATCACATGGTATTATCTGACTGGGGAATTTTACCATCATCAATGTGTAAAGCGATTGAGTTTGTTATTTTAGTAATAGTTATATGGTTAAAAATCATTACGGTAAGAAAGACTAAAGAAATAATTGTTGTAGTAGGTAATATTGATGAGAGACATTGTGAAGTAATGGATGTGTTGATTGATAGTTAGATGGCAGTTATATAGAAGAACGTAAAAGTGAATTTGAAAGAAATTGTTTTTGATTGAAAATGAGATGTAGTTGAATATTTTCTAAAACTTTGATCCAAGAAACACAAAATTGAATCCGAATATGTATCCAAACATAGCCATAGTAATTTGAATTTATCTAGACAAAGGCTTTACATTTGTTATTAAGAATTGAAATTGTTTCCATCTAGATCCTTCAGCGCAAACATAATATGAATGGGTATCTATATGTTACCTGGGTTAAGGAATGAAATGGTGGAGTTGCGCTTGGGATGCCATTTAGGGTTCCCTGGAGAAATCCTTGGAAAGGATCCGATGAACTCACACTACTATAAAAATATACTATTACAGGGCACATATTATAGCGGTTCTGGTAAAACCGCTGAACGGGGGTACCTATTACAGCAGTTCACTTGTGAACCGTTGTAATAGGTATATTACAGCGCTATAATAGGCCAGTTCAAGTTAAATATACTCGATCCTCCCTATTTCATCTCTCTCTCTCTCTCTCTCTCTCTCTCTCTCTCTCTCTCTCTCCCTATTTCACCATCGCCGCCGCCACCACCACTACCATATACCGCCGCCGCCGCCGCCACCACCATATAGCACCATTGCCGCCACGCTCTCTCTCTCTCTCACCGCCACCGCCACCATATACCGCCGCCATCACCACCACCGACACTGTATACCGCCACCACCACTGACAACATATACCGCCGCCTATATATAAATATATATATTAACTTGGATATATACATGTTAACTTGGATATATTTTGATGAAGATAGAATTTATTTTCGTATAGTGAGATCCAAATTTTGGGTTTGTTTTGGTTGAAAGATCCGAATTTTGGGTTTGTTGTGGTTGAAGATTCGAATTTTGTTGGTTGCAAGTTTGGGGGAAGAATTAGTCGAGAACTTGGTACAAATTTTTGTGTCGTTACTCTGCCAAATTTTTTCTAGAAAAATGGGCAAGAAAACCACTGTTTCAAATAGGAAGAAAAAGGCAGGGAAAGGTTCTTCGAGAATCCCCGAGCCTACAATTGGGCACTATACACCGGGTTATCATTACGGAGAAATGTCTTGATATTAGCGCGAGGCCATCGTTGTGGGATTTGATCAAGTTTCATCAGAACTGGTTAATTAAAATTATTTAATTAATTTAACTCAACTGATGTTAATAAAATTATTTAAGTAAAGGTTAATTACTAAAATTATTTAAGAAAGGATAATAAATTAATTTGTCTAAGTAAGGATAGTAATTAATGTTAGTTTAATTTTCAAATAATTTAGAAACTTTTATAGTGTTTTGACAAGAGTTGTCTCACATGAGAAATTTGAATTAGGAAAAAGGGAATATAAATCAGAATCAAGATGGATCGAAATTGAATTTTAGCGGATCGTATGTCGCAGCAATATGAGAAAGGGGTGAAAGAGTTCATCAAGTTTGCGGTTGAGCATGCACCAGATCCGACTAAGATCACTTGCCTGTGTTTATGTTGTTATTTTGAAAAGAGAATTAGTCCACGTGACTTGGAAGATTATTTGATGTGTGATGAAATTGATAAAAGCTACACATGTTGGACAAGACACGGTGAAAGCAGTGTCACGTCAAATGATTTGGTCGGTACATCATATCCATCACAGGATTTGGACATAGATGATTATGAGCCTGGTCGTTTGGAGGAGATGACAAATGTGATTGAGGAGGATTTGCAAAATTGTATATGTGTGTCCTTTTTTACTTGTCATATTCCTTCACTCAGGTATCGGAATGAGTCCATCCTTGTGTGGTTACAAAGTTTATATGAAAATCTACAATTTATGTGTTCAAGTCAAAACTGAAAAATGAACGAAAAAGGGAGAAAAATGAGCCGGAAACATAGACAACGTTATTATTTTCTTTAAAAAATTGCTCTAATGTGTCCTTTTTTACTTATCATATTTCTTCACTCGGGTATCAGAATGAATCCATTTTTGTGTGGTTACAAAGTCTATATGAAAGTCTACAATTTATATGTTCAAGTCGAAACTCAAAAATGCACGAAAAAATGAAAAAAATGAGCGTGAAATAAGGAAAAAAAACAACAAACAATAAATAAATAAAATAAATAAATAAAAAATTACATTCCGCGCTCGGGCAGCGCGGAATCTATCCATTCAGCGCTGCCCGAGCGCGAAATGTATTATTTTCTGATACCTATTTTTTGTTGTATTATTTTCTTAATTTTGATTTAATTTTATATTATTTATTTAAAATTCTCGGTAAAGTTACACACAATTTGTGCTATAAAATACACCAGCTAAATCACTCATTTTCAGCAATGTACATTTTTTTATGAATTTAAGCAGGCGTTTTCTCCAGCTAAAATATCGAAGAAGATCAAATGGTTGTGGACTCGGAACCTGAACAACACTAGACAACAGGAAACTTATGCTACAATTGGATGCGTATATTTTTTGTGAAAATTTTGTTTTTATGACATATCCTTCTTGACCATTTTCCAAAGTAAAATTTTTAGAAACTCGTTTTCATCATTTTTCTGTAAAAATTGAGGAAGAACTATAGAAAATAGTCAATTTTCAAAGAAAAAAAAATCTAATAATTAATAGATCAAATAACTTGTTTTTACTATTAATTATCAGACAATCTTCATCTCAAATGCTAAAAGAGTTTCATCTAGTAATGCTTCAACATCAAGTGTCAAACTATTTGCATATCATAATTTAAATTGGTGAAGAAAAGAAATAAAATGAACTTTGCCTATTTTTGCTCTCTAAGTTGATGAATTGACTAAAATAAGTTTATTAAAAATGAAATTTAGTACCATTTTTGCGAGGATTTTTGTTAAAACAACACCCATCCAAACACATATCTTACAAAAAAGGACATGTGACATCAACAATTCTAAAAAAAAAAAAATACATCACATCAACAATCATAATTACACTTTTTTGTCCAAAAAAAATTCCATCCAAACACACTTCTATTCCCATTTCTCTAACACTCCAAAAAATCATTTATCGTATACCAAGCATCCATTCAGTTGGGCTTTAACGTTTTCTTCTGCATTTCATGTAGAATATATTTCAACTTGATAATGTTTTTGAATTTTCAGTTAGATGAAACAATCTCTTCCTATTTTCGTAACAAAACTCTATAAATCCATTTTTGACAGTCCTGGAAAACATGATCAAACTGTGAGAACAGGATAAACAAGAGAACTTAATGTAAAAGGAATATGTAGATATAGCTCCAAGCAATTACCATTTGGCCCCAATCTGCTAATTGAGGAATTAGAATCAAAACCCATTTGGAGAATACTTTGGAGCTCATTGTTCCATGAATTCTGAAGTAAAATGCATATATAGTATGTCAGAGCTTTGAACAAAAGAATCATATGAAATAAACCGATTTATTTTGTTTGGATTTGAAGAAGGGAAAGCTAAGGATTCAAATGATCCCAATGTTAAGTGGTTTTGAAATTCACAATGATGATTAAAAGAATAGCTCAACGCAGGTGCAAAAGGATTTGAAATCCATGTTACCTATGTTTGGATATGTTTTTTAGGGTATTTTCAAAAAGTTCTCCAGAATTCGGGATTCGTGCATTACAGGTATTTCGTGTGAAATTGATGTGCAGTTTGTTGTGTTTGATTATAATTTTAGAAAATAGTTTGAATTTGTAAAATGATGTGATTCGTTAATGTATGATGTGTAAAACGATTGAGTTGGTCAACCCAAACATAATATGAATGAGAAATCTATATGTCACCTGGGGTAAGGAATGAAATGGTGGAGTTGCGCTTGGGACACCATTTAGGGTTCCCTGGAGAAATCCTTGGAAAGGATGCGATGAACTCAATCCCGGGCCAAGTCCAAGTGCAGTTGCATTGTTACCTCTTGAATGAAGAATCTATAAAACGTAAAGTAAATGAACATTAATTTGGTTATGAAAGCTAAATTTTAGAGAAGTTTATTCACAACGAGTCAATCTTGTCATACATCTTTAGACAAAATGCGGTCTATATCCACATTCAGCTCCGGATTTACGGTTGCAAGCTTCATTGACAAAAACTGCATGCAGAAAGTGAACTCAACTTTATTAGACAAAATATAGAATAGGATAAAGCACATTTCGCTTTGATATAGTTAAATTCTCTTGTTCTTGCCCGAGGACCTGGTCACTTTGGGTGAAACAAATAAATAATTGTTGATTTTGATTTCATGTTCTTAGTTATCATGCTTAATTTCTAACACAAACAATCAACAAATTTTATGAAAATGACTATTTCACTATGTCA
Organism: Buddleja alternifolia; assembly: GCA_019426215.1. Classification (NCBI taxonomy): domain Eukaryota; kingdom Viridiplantae; phylum Streptophyta; class Magnoliopsida; order Lamiales; family Scrophulariaceae; genus Buddleja; species Buddleja alternifolia. The sequence continues at coordinate 21,033,817 of CM033404.1, read as the reverse complement.
AGGAAGCACCAGTTGTAATCCCATTTCACCTTTGTTTGCACAGAAAGTTTCACAGTATAGAGCCAAATCATTGTCTAACGCATTGCAACGCAACTATGGATAAATAAGATACAATTTTCAACCAAAGGGATCACATTCACCATAATTAGTTTAATAATACTACAAATTATTCTCTCTTACAATATATCCAAAAAAAAAAACCCAAGACATGAGTTCTTGGCTATATGGTCACAAATCATACCTCAACTTGCTGTTGTAATGATTGCACATAATTGATGATCTCATCAAGCATCACAGCTTTGCCCGTAATCTTGAAAATTAAAAATAATTAAGATTCAGTACTCTTACCAACTCAAATGGTCAACAAAGACAAATTAATAGTATTATTCAGTTACCTTATCACAGCCAGGAACAAGTTCTTGCAGCAATTTCATCCTCTCACTAATTTTCTCTCTTCTTACCTATACATATAAACACATTTTCAGAGCTTGATTCTCATAATCACCAAAAAAAATTACAAGTAAATCTTGGTTTGAAACCGAGAAAAATTACCCTTTCGGCAAGGCTATGGCTATTTGTTGCCTGGCCTCTTTTAGCTCTCACATGAATGTAATTTTCTTTAGAAGGCTCTGCATCATTGGAGTTACTACCCTTAGCTTGTTGAACTAATTGCTTACTGCAAGAATTTCCAGCAACGTTTTTATTTCCATCGTCTTCGTTAGGGAATTCAGAAGTGTTCCCAGATGGATCCTTATGGTGTTCTACCTCAACATTCTATAATGACCAGGCAATAAAGCTAAAGGATATTAGGTAAAAGTGACATTTCTCTGAAATTCCATTCAACATATACAAGAGCAAAATAGACACAAAAATTAAAACAAATAATGAGTTACCTTAGATGAGACTCCCCCTGATAATTTTCTTTTCCTCTTTCCATTTTCTGAATTTTGGCCATTTTCCAGAGAATCGGCTCTCGGGATTTCAAATGAACTAACCATTTCTGATAAACTTCCACTTCCAAAACTTGGAATTTTTGGCAACAAATCAACTAAGCCTGAGTTAGATGGAAAATGAACCAAATGGGAAGAGTTTCCCATTTTCTGATGTTCAATCACATGTGAGTAATGTGGATTAACAAACTCATTTCCAAAATTTTCACTTTGATCCCAACCAGAGCTATAAAAATGGTCAGACATTGAATTTGTAGCCATTACTGAACAGCCAATTTTCTGCTGGTATGCTCTATCTCCATTTTCTTCAGAACCCATAATATCAATCAAGAATTCCACCCCTAATTCTAAGTTTCTACAACTGCAAAAGCACTATTTAACTAAAGGTCAAAAGTGGGTTTTGACCAAAAATATGTGGTAATATCTTGCAGGCCTCAACAAGGAACAACTTAAACTATGGCAGCTTTATAGCATACAGAGGAGTAAGTTATAATTAAAAAAAAAAAAAAAGTAAAAGAAACCTCTCGTTGAGGCATCCTACAGCCACAAAGAAAAAAGGTGAAATCCAATGTAGCAAGCATAAAATCTACTCAAGAACCCTACAATTAAACCCTACTCTAATTTGGTTAAAAAAAAAAACAAAAAAAGGTAATTTCCTCAAGACAAAGAAACTGTGAACCTTTCAGGGCTTAAAGTGGAAAAAATGGAGAAATAAAAGACATTGGCTAAGTAACAGCTCACCAGATTGATGAAAATAAAGCAGATTCCCTTCTTTTTTTTTTCTCTTTTTTTCTTTTTTTTTTTTTTTGTGTTGTTGTAGAAATATCACATTAATTTAAATAATTAACTAATCTGTAGAATGATTGAGTCTTAACTAAATGGAAAACTAACTCTACACCACAATCATTACACAGTGCAAGAGCAATGTACCAAATCAAGGGAAGAAAAAAGAAAATATTAAAAATCCTTCACAGATGCTAGATTTGAATAAGAATTAAACAACCCCACAAGAATCCCAGAAAGGCTAAATTAGAGGACCCTTTTTTGTGATATTCACAAACCACAATGGGCAGAAAGCACCAAAATTCAGCTAGGAATATTAACAAACAGAATATGGGCAAAGTCTGAGAGTTGCAGAAGAACAAGAGGTATATGGGCTTATTAAAACTTCACAACAGAATCATATGCTTGCTTAAATTCTACAAGAAAAAAAGAGAAGATAAATTTCACCAACTGGGGGCAGGGCACTTGTAAAGAGTGATCAGAGACTGAAATGAAAAGAAAAAAGAAAGAAAAAGCTACACATTTACCTGCCCAATTTTTAAATTATTACAGAACCTAATCTTTACCCTTATGCCTTTATCTGTATCTATCTATATATTTTATTAATTGTGAATTGTGATCTGATGATGATGATGATGGATTGGAGAAGTTCCTCTCTTAATTCTCAAGCTTGCTTTGCTTCGCATCTTTATTTTTTACTGACACATTTACCAACTATTCTCACACACTTCTCTTTGCTGTCACACACTCAATTGCCAACTAGCCTAACAATTCTTTTTGAAACCTCAATTATATATATATATATATATATGTGTGTATATATATACTTGACCTCCAGTATTTATTACTCAGATATGTATACAACATACACTGAAACCACTCCAAAAAAAAAAAAATGATGAAGTCTCTTATTTCTTTTTATTTTTTTTGGTAGAAATGATGAGGTCTCTTATGAACTTATAACATACGCTCTCTATTAAAAATAGTAAGGCTCTATTTGGAGTTTGGACATGTTTTTATTTCATTTTCAACCGTTATTTTTTAAAAATATAGGAAAAAATGAGAGTTTTTCGATTTTCGTTTGAAAAATGATTGAAATTGATGGTGTGTGAATGATTGAATTAATTAAAAGTAATGATTATGTGAATAATATAGATAAAATAAAATTGATTAAATATATTTATAAATAAAAATTATAAAATTTACCCTAAAAAGACTAAATAATTCAAAATGGGACTTAAAATGTGCACAAACTTATAAAAGTTAATGCTATGTATTTATTTTACTACAACATCACAATTGTTGCCGGAAATACAGATTTTTAGGAGTAAATGTGAGAGAAAGAAAAAAGTTAGTATGATTTGATAAAGTGAAGGTCGTTGTTGGAGAATGTGAAAGTAGAAAATGAAAATAAATGTATTTTTAGTTGAGAATTATATAAAATATGAATTTTATTTTTAAATAAAAATAAAAATAAATATGTTTTCAGTTGAAAATGATATAAAATATGTATTTTTATTTTTAAATAAAAATAAAAATAAAAATAGGGCTTTCATAACGCAAACAAATAAAACCTAACATAACTGGCTCTTTTTATTTTATAAAGTAGTGTCTTTTAGTTGTTTTATGTAGGGAAGACAATGAATTCGGGTTTAACAAGTACTCGTCCCGTTTGGGGCAGGTATGAGTCCAAAAAAATAGGTCCAGAGCTGGGCCCGAGTATTGAAATTCAAGACCCGGCCAGGTTCGAGGCGGGTAACGAGTCCAGTCGATACCCGCCCCAGTTAATAAAATTATAATATTTTTTTAATTTTATATATCTAATTATTGTTAAACCTTATTAGTATTTATAAATTGTATCCAAAAAAGTGTTATTTGCAATAGCAACTTACCTTACAACCTTAAGTAGATAAAAAAAAAGTCAGTTAATTAAAATAAAAAATTTAAACTCAAAACCCACTTTTCATTCTCTAGTAATGGATGACTTGTAGTGGATGTGTATATATTGAATCATTAATTCGATATTATTTACTTATTTATTTGTTTTGAATGCGGTTGTGAGAACAAAATATGCACTAAAAAAGTAAAAAAATTTGAAATCAACCGGGTCTAACGAGTAGGATCCGGACTCGCTGGGTACCCGCCAGGTCCGGGTATTGAAATTTTTGTATCTCTTGTTAATATTGCTTCGCGTTCACATTACCATATCCGTATTTGTACATAGTATGAAAATAATCATTTCTCTAATGTTAATCTTATTTGTCCATGTATCTTATCAATGCATTAAAAGAAAAGGAAATGCTAACTATTTACATGTAAAAAAATTGTAAGTTAAATGAATAGATATGAAGATGATACAAAGTAAATTGAATAAGTTTATTTTATTTTTTTATTTTTTTTGGTCTCACAATTTAATAAGTTTATATGCCTTAACGAACCCTAAAAAAAAAGTCCAATGATTATGAATAAGGTCGTACTGTTGTTTCTTTAGTTACCCATCTTTGGTTGCTTATGTTGTAATAGTTAATTGATTTGTCAGTACAGTCTTTTTCTTTTACTTTTAAGTCTTTAATTGGTCTGGCAATACAATGAATATGGAATCTCATTCACATGATCTTACCTCATTGTCTTCGTACTGTTTCCAGCTGTAGCTGTATATAATTTATAATATAAATAATACATAGGGTTAACTATACTAATTTTCTTAACAAGAATGATTACACTTCAACTCTCTTATTAACAAACATCTAAAAAACTAAAACCTTACATTATGTTTAAAAAAACCCTCATATTCACACCCTTTTGACAGCGAGTCAAATGACAATTTTATCCTCATTTAAAGAATTAAAGAAATAAAAATAAAATCAGCGAAAGAAGAAGAATTTGGTTTGACGATAATATCCGTCAGGGTAATTCCCCCTTATTACACTAGTTTCCACTACAATTAGGAAAATTACATATTTCATCCCTTTCATCATCAGAATTGCCAAAACTTCTGTTGTAACTTATATCACTTTAGTCCATCTCCAAGCACCATTTTAACCCTTCAATAGAGCATTAAAATAGCTCTGGTGGTTATTTTATTTTTGCTTTTTCTTTGTCTTTATTGTAGTCCATTATTTTGTAATAGTTACACTTAGGTCCTTGTAATTTGATCCCTAAACTTTGAAAAATTACAATTAGGTCCTAAGTTATGTTATTTTTTTCCACTTGATTATATATTGTTTTAATTTAATTATAATAATAGATATTTATTAAAACTACTACAAAATGCATATTTCATATAAATTTAAATATTTAAAAATTAATTCCAACATAGATTAATATTACATAAATTGCGAAAATTACACAATTTAAAGGAAAATGAACATAATACAAGATAAATGAATTAGACAGACTTAAAATTGAATGTATTTGTGAAATATGAGAAATAGTATAAATGAGGTGTAAAAAATATATATATATATATATATATATATATATATATAGAATATTGATTTGGTGCAAAAGATAGTGCAGTACGTCGGAATGAAAGTACTGTAACTGCACTAAAATAGTGCAAAAGTTGCACGATTTTAGCTCTCCACATTGGACATGTGGTACAGTAACTATGTTCGTTATCTTATTTGGAATATCACGGTTGTACTGAGTGCATGCCCCTACTTGCACATTAAATTCATTTGAATTGTCTCCAATTGACATAAATTCATATTTTGCACTTCATTACTAAGAGGTTAGAAAGATATTACAAATGGTGTAATTGAATATTGAAAACTTACAAATTATATCATTCTAGTTTTATTTTTTTGAGTGAAACGATCACATCGTTACATTATATATCGAATCAACTATCATCAATCAATAATTCTCTATTACAAATTATCAACAATGAAGTACTACATAAGTAGAGGAAGACCCAAATCTGGTGGGATTAGACCGTACACATACAAGAAAAAATATGAAATCCAATTAATTGTTAAAGAATAAAAACACGATCTATTTTTATATTACTTTGTAAGTTCTACGTTAGTATTTACTTTTAATCTACATATTATGTATGAGTCAAAGTTGATAATATATATTCTATAAACCCCTTCGTCGCTTGTGGGTCGCGCCTCCGCAGGCACTGAATGAATGAAATGAGGGGAGATCTTCCTTCCCCCTTGCTAATTACCAAGAACTTCGTTGCCACTAGTGGCGAAGAAAAATTATCCCACGGTTAATGCTTGTACTTTTTTATTGTATAACATTATTGGTTAAGTTCAGAGTGTCTATGGAAAACAAAGTATTTTTCAATTATACGTATATGTCTAATTTATATAAATATAATATGAATTTTAACTAACATGGATAGTGCCAACTTTGGTCTTTAATTTATTGATATAAGTTTGATTTTAAATTTTAATGCTTAGAGTACCGTTCGTGGTGAATGTCATACATGGATGATGCAAAATGTAGCTAAGGCATTTTTGTCCCAAAAAAAAAATGATTGGTGAAGATCAAGGGTGTGATTGAAAGTTTTGAAAGCCAAAAGGGTATTTGATGTGAGTATTATGTTTCAGGGTGCAAATTGTATGTCACCCTAACTATATTTAATAAAAGGGTATTTAGTATGACTAATCCTAACAAATATATATATATATATATATATATATTACTACTTTTTATAAGAGGGAACACCCCAAATCTACAATAATATTTTCGCCGTCCGCTATTTTATTTTATTTTTTATGCGTATCCTCAGAGTGTTGTATAGTCTCCTGAGACACGGTGGCAGTATTCTAAATTGCCAATCCAATTTGTGATTTATTATCCGGCCGGAGAATGAATCGCGCGATATGTAAGTTTCAATTTCAAGGTGGTCTTTGGTTCTCTTAAAATGTTGACGCTGCGAACATACAACAACGGCCATCATGGTGCATCTAAAGTTTTGTAAAGATAGTTAGAAGTGAATAAAAAAGAGATAATTTGATATTATAACCCCAAAAAAGCAACATTGAGGAGCTCAGCTGCAAAACGGTTTTTTCCGATTATGCGAGAAAGAAAAAAGCATAAAAGAGGACAAAGAGAATTTTACGTGAGTCAGTGTTGTTGTTCACCTGAACAAGTAAGTTACCAATGATTATGTCTATGGTGACCTCTACGACGACCCCTATGGTGATATAATACTTCGCCTGAGCAAGCAAGTTACCAATGATTGTGCCTATGGTCACCTCTTCGGTGACCCTTATGGTGATATCACACCAAATGACCAAGGAAGCTACTGATGATTGTGCCTACGGTGATCCCTACAGTTGCCCCTATGGTGACCCCTATAGATGCTCCATTTGGTGGGTGATGTGATGAGCACTTGGGTGATCCGACAAAGTTCAACATATTTTTTTCTCCAAAATAAGTCAATTGATTTTTCATTCATTTTTTTTCACTCGGCGTTTAAAGCACAAATTTTTTCATTTGATTCTTTTTGTGTTAATTTTCCGCCAATTTTTTATTCTTTTTTTCACTTGATTTGTCACACAATTTTCACTTATGTTTTTACTCGATTTTCGCTTAATTTTTACTCGATGTTAATACAAAAATATTATACATATAGTAAAAGATACATGAAATCATTTCCTTACTAATATTACTTTTTTGTGTTAAATATTTATTATATAATAAAAGATTAGACATATAGCATATGACCAAATGAAATACTTATTTTATTCATTAATTTTGGGCAAAGGTCGCGGATACCCAAAGAAAAGATTGCAATGATCTAGATATTTGAGCACACAAAATGATTACTTATTTAAAAAAATTATTGAATTAATATATTTTTTGCGTGAGAAGTATTTACTTGATATTATATATCTAAATATAGAATTTATTTGGTGTAAGTGGTATGTATGAGTAAAATATGTGTATTTAAATTTTCTTGCTAATACTATTTTTTTATAGTGTTTTATTGGTATTAAAAGCCACTATACAAAAATCATTTACTCTTGCACATAAAAATAGCTATGGTATAAGGTTACAATTGGGACAACTTGGGGTCGACCTGGTGTGCTTCCAGGATCAATTTTCAGTATTGTCAAAATAATGTTTGGCCAGCGATAGCCACACACCGCTAACGGGGATTAATCGAGGTGCGCGAAAACTGGCCCGAACACCCCGTAGGGAAACCAAAAAAAAAATAAAATAGCTATGGTCCATGTGAAGAGGGGTAAAATTAGTACTTACACTAAAATATTCTAATGCTAGCAAGCATAAATTTGATCAAGGGGTCAATTTGGTACATTATGTAGTTTAGGGGGTATATACGACACTAAGTATAATTCAAAAGAAAATTTTGTATTTTGCCCTTCTATTAATTGTTCATTTTTTATTTTTTTAGATTGCAAACTGTGATTTTAATTCGTACTACTATACTCCCTTCGTCCCAAAACAATGTGTTTAGTCTTTGCCCGATGTTAAGTTTTAGCAAACATTTGAAAATTTAAAATATTGTGCATGTTAATACACATTATTAGTTCCCAAAAAATAGAAGAATTTGTTAAGTATGTCTCACATAAATTTTCACATGCATTTGTCTAAGAAAACTATCCAATTCCATTTATATAGCTCGATCGCTGGAAACGTAGCGACGGTAATACGATTTTGTGAGTTTATTAATAGCATAAAGATGAATCCAATATTTATATAACAATTTAGACTTCTCATTAATATGGGTTTGCAGAAGATCAAAAAATGAACTTATGATTACAAAATATTATTGTATTTCTACAGTTAATTGATTTTTCTCCACTACTAAGGAAATACATACATGTACACAGTTACCTTCAAAGGAGCCTAAAAATGGTTGCTACTAAAGATCACCACCTTCTCACCAACGATGTAAGCAACTGCAACAAATTCAAAAGCATTAGGAGCTTATAAACTCCTTTAAAATAAGTTAGGAGGTCGTAACTTACTTCTTAATTCTGACCATCTCAATTATAAATTGTCATAACATATTGTAGACTCCATCGTCTTATTTTATCCCAACATTTCAAGAGCTTATTTTTAAAATGAGATCCAACATTTCATAAACTCTAAAAACATTTTATAAGATGTAAGAGCTGATCAGATGTTTCAAATTAGCTTTGGCCAAACACCCTCTATGATAATAGCAACTAGACTTGAGAAATAAGAGTTTTGTGGAGGGGAAGAGTTAAAAAGACTTGAAATTTAGAAACTTGTGAGGAATGGTATTGACACGCACAAACAATAAATGTATCACAATACAGAAATACTGAAAAAGAACACCATGTAAACCTGAGACCGGAAATAGCTCCAACTTTACAAGAGTTAAAATGGTTCAGGAAGACTCGTAAATGATTGCTCGAAACTAATTAAAGACCGGAAGTGCAAAGAATTTATCTTTTTGTTTGTCCCAATACCAAAAATCAACAAGTAATTGATGTCATTGCTGAACCTCTTTTTATATATGATTAAATAACTCTAGATACGGAAATTTAGAAATTAAATCCTACCATTAAGCATTATCCACATTGCATTGCGATGTTACTATAAAACAATAATACAATTATCAACGGAATTTATTTCCAACTTAATTGAACTTTTCAAATTTAAGCAAATTACTAATTTTGAGAAAGCAGAATAACTCAACGAAACATACCTCAAACAGTTCAAAGGCGCTGCCACGCTTGTATACGTCATTCTTCTTGCCCTTATCAGAGGGGAAGATACTGAACAATAGCGCTCTCCATCCGATAACTAATACAGCAGTACTACCCATTGTAACTAATATGAAATTGGTTGGTGGGGTATGTCCAATTGTTACGGCCCTAATGACCAGTCCCAACTGCAGCATAGGAGCAAAACGATTAGAAACTAAGAGGGTGTTTGGCTAAGCTTACTTAAAACATTTTATAGGCTCCTACACCTTATTAGGAGCTTATAAGTCTTAATTTTAGAAAGAAGTTCTCAAATGTTTGGATAGAATAAAAAGTTGGATCTCATAAAATATTTTTAGATCTTATAAGATATTTAGGTGTTTGGTATTTTCAAGATTTTCTATACTTTGGAATCCAAATATTGGGCCAATTAGATGTTATATTATACATGTGATATTTTTTCCTATAACAACAATTGTGTGTGTGTAAATTCGTGGTGTGTGTAAATATATCTTTGTTGTGTGTGTGTAAATTTACAATGTCGAAATTGTTTCAATGCATTTATCTTTGATTTCTATTTAAATAAAGCTATATATGAAATGAACAAACTTAAAAATACACTTTCATCAGGAACTCATGATTAGCAGGCTACAGTCTAGTCCTTCAGATCAGGTTTGTCTCTACTCAAAAAAATTCCAATGTACCAAACACCAATTTTTTTAAACAACTTATAAATGGACAAGTATACCATATTATTATACATTTTTGGATGAAACCTAGTACTGCATGAACTTTATTCAGTATCTTATTTCCCATAACTGAACTCAAACAGTTTCTATAAAATATCACAAAAGATTAATAGTCAATCATTGGTCAAATGCAGAGTGAAGTAAGATATCCCAGGCACTTACATTGGATTGAAGAAAAATCTAAGATTCACAGTACGTCATATATACCACCTATGACATTGAATATTGTTTTCGGACTTAGCTAATTAATCAAACTAGAAGTAAGGGCATTTGTGGTGCACAAAGTTATTTACGAAGCTGTATCACTACTTCTAATGTGTAAAATATGATAATGGGCTTAGTCTAATTAGGTATTTCGGAAAGAAATCTTGATGTACAATTTTGACAAAAAGGTGAAACATAAAAGAATAAGCTAAAATAGAAGGCTTTAGTAGTCTACCAAATAAAGGGTTAAAAAATAGGATGCTTATGATGCAGAATTTCGACATTTTTTCATGTAACGGCATCTTATTTAAGTGGCCATTATTGAGGTTCACTCGTGCATCTCATATATAATTATTTTATACTTATCAGGCTCCTCCTGATTGAAATACTCTCTTAGTCGATGAATTAAAAGGAGATAAGTTGGCTATAATGCATGGTTTTGTGAACAAGTCCACTAAATATTCACTGCTTAGTTGAAATTCGGTTTAATCTCAATTCCACGTCCATCAGCCGATTAACTATCAAGTATCATTAGAACTCCATGAAAGATGAAAGAAAGTAAGATGCTATGAAATTTAATTGATTCACTACTTTCTTTTATCTAGAGGTAAAGAAATGAAAAACGTAAATAAAAAAAAAAAAAAAAAGGAAATAAGATAGAAAATACAAAAGCACAAAGTAAAAGAGTTGTTACCGGAATACCCAAAGACCAGGACTTAGCGGCAGCAGTAACTGCCCTCCACAAACCATTCTTTCCTCTGCCTTCTTCACCAAATCCCCCAAGGAAATATGCACTCAAAAACCATCCTATCATCCAAAAACAAGCAAAGATCACATGTTTTTGTAACTCACATTATGAATCCCACAAATGAAGACATTTTTACATATGAAAAAAATATAGCATATATCTAAAGAAATAATTTGGAAATAGTAAATGGCGGTGACGGGAAAATTGCAATATTGGTCTCATAGGATATGGTTTATAGCAATTTCAGTCCCATTATTTGCAAATTTCCTCTCATCCGTTAAGAAAACAGATGGAATTTCATAAGTACGCCTTTAAGGGTCTAGGATAGATTGGATAAATTGTACAGATACCCTCTTACTTTTATAAGACTAAACGCCAAACATTAATCAAGAAGTGAGTCTTTTTGCAAGTTCTACTACATGTTTTTTTATGAAATTTATGCAAATTGAATAATGGTCACATGACACATGGGCAAACTAAAGATTTTCGTAAACTTATAACAACTAAGACTAAAAATGCAAAATCATACGTCATATGGGACTGCAAATTTGTGAATAATGGAGCCCAAATCGCGGGGGACCTATAACGGACTAATACTACAATTTTCCCAAACAGTGATTGTGTTATTTAGAATTTTTTCCAAATAATGGAAAGAAAAAAAAACAGTACCAGCAATAAAAGGGTCAGCAGTTTTGAATGTTTCGAGGTCGAAAACAGAGAATCCATGGCTAAACCTTCCGATTGCAGAGAACAAAAGCAACGCCGCCACGTCGCCGCCAGCTAACACACCTACAAGCCTGCAATTCCAATTCAATTTCAATAAAACCCAAACAGAAAGAAGAAAAATGAAAACGAAAAGCGACGTACATATAATAACATACCCCCATTTGGCGAGAAGGGAAGTAAAGTTGGGCTTTTCGAACTGAATAACTCCTTCAAGGGGCACATTTTCTTGGCCCACTAAGGAGATAGAGTTAGAGCCGTCGCCGTCGCCGTCAAGAGGGACGGAGGTGGAAGTTGGTTTGGTGGTGGTGGAGTCGGATGCGTTGGCGAGAGTGAGGGGTTTGAGGAGGAGGCGGCGGCGGCGGGGGATGGAGCAATTACGGCGTCGCTTGGAGAAGAGATGTGGGATTGGGTGGGCGAATTTGAGGGAGCATTGGTGGGTGGAGGAGAGTAATGCTCCTCCTCCTCCTCCGCTACCGGCGCCCTGGTTTAGCAGAGGAACCATTGGAGGGAGATCAAGTTTCTGCTTTCAGATAGTAATGATGTTTTTTTTGTGTTTTTCTTTTGGTAATTACTTATGGCCACTACATATATCATATGTTTATTCTGAATATCCTTCCATAAGCCTATAAGTCTTTTTATGTGGATAGAAAATAGAGACTTATTGTTTTTTTGGATGTATTGTGTTATTAATAATAATAATATTAAACTTGAGGTTAGAATTTGTTCTCTTGTTTGTAAACATATTATTTTGAATATATGGGACTCTCAGGTTGTGTTTGGATTGATGGATTTGATAATGGGGATTTCAAATCCCCTGCTCAAATTTATTTTTTGCTGTTTGGTCTCAATTTTAAATGAATGAATTTCAAATCCATTTTAGGGCTGAGTGGATTTGAAGCCCATTTTCTTGTGGATTTCAAATTCACTCTTATACCCTGTCATTTGAAATCTACTCAAACTAAAATCAATATTATTTTTACACACATTTACACACACATCGAACTTTTTACACACATATTCACACACACTACACTCTTTTTACACATACTGCACATATTTTCACACACACTACACACTTTTCACACACTGCACATTTTTGCACACATTTTACACACAAGGCACATTTTTTACACACATTGCACACATTTTCACATACACTACACACTTTTTACACACACTGCATATTTTTTACACACACTGCACACTTTTTACACACACTGCACACATTTTACACACAATGCACACTTTTTACACACACTCCATACTTTTTACACACACTACATACATTTTCACGCACACTACACACTTTACATTTTTTTACACATTTTTTACACACACTGCACATATTTTACACATAATGCACACTTTTTACACACATTGCACATTTTTTACACACACTCCATACTTTTTACACACACTACATACATTTTCACACATACTACACACTTTACATTTTTTTACACATTTTTTACACACACTGCACATATTTTACACATAATGCACACTTTTTACACACATTGCACACTTTTTACACACACTGCATATTTTTTACACACACTATACACTTTTTACACACACTGCACATATTTTACACACATTGCACACTTTTTACACACACTGCATATTTTTTACACACACTATACATTTTTTACACACACTGCACACTTTTTACACACACTGCACACTTTTTACACACATTATACACTTTTTACACACACTGCACATATTTTACACACAATGCACACTTTTCACACACACTGCACATTTTTGCACACATTTTACACACAATGCACATTTTTTACACACATTTTCACATACACTACACACTTTTTACACACACTGCATATTTTTTACACACACTGCACACTTTTTACACACACTGCACACATTTTACACACAATGCACATTTTTTACACACACTCCATACTTTTTACACACACTACATACATTTTCACACACACTACACACTTTACATTTTTTTTACACATTTTTTACACACACTGCACATATTTTACACATAATGCACACTTTTTACACACATTGCACATTTTTTACACACACTGCATATTTTTTACACACACTATACACTTTTTACACACACTACACATATTTTCACACACAATGCACACTTTTTACACACACTGCCCACATTTTCACACACACTCCATACTTTTTATACACACTACACATATTTTCACACACACTGCACATTTTTACACACACTACACACTATTTACACACACTGCACACTTTTTACACATACTGCACACATTTTACACACAATGCACACTTTTTACACACACTCCATACTTTTTACACACACTACATACATTTTCACACACACTACACACTTTACATTTTTTTACACATTTTTTACACACACTGCACATATTTTACACATAATGCACACTTTTTACACACACTGCACACTTTTTACACACACTGCATATTTTTTACACACACTATACACTTTTTACACACACTACACATATTTTACACACAATGCACACTTTTTACACACACTGCCCACATTTTCACACACACTCCATACTTTTTACACACACTACACATATTTTCACACACACTGCACATTTTTACACACACTACACACTATTTACACACACAACAAACTTTTTACACACACTACATATTTTTTACACATAATACACACTTTCTATACACATTGCACATTTGCACACACACTCCATACTTTCTACACACACAACACAATTTTTACACACACAACACATTTTTTTTACACACATTGCAAACTTTTTACACACACTGCACACTTTTTACACACATTTTCACACACACTCCATACTTTTTACACACACTACACATATTTTCACACACACTGCACATTTTTACACACACTACACACTATTTACACACACTGCACACATTTTACACATACTGCACACATTTTACACACAATGCACACTTTTTACACACACTCCATACTTTTTACACACACTATATACATTTTCACACACACTACACACTTTACATTTTTTTACACATTTTTTACACACACTGCACATATTTTACACATAATGCACACTTTTTACACACATTGCACACTTTTTACACACACTGCATATTTTTTACACACACTATACACTTTTTACACACACTGCACATATTTTACACACAATGCACACTTTTTACACACACTGCCCACATTTTCACACACACTCCATACTTTTTACACACACTACACATATTTTCACACACACTGCACATTTTTACACACACTACACACTATTTACACACACAACAAACTTTTTACACACACTACATATTTTTTACACATAATACACACTTTCTATACACATTGCACATTTGCACACACACTCCATACTTTCTACACACACAACAGAATTTTTACACACACAACACATTTTTTTTACACACATTGCAAACTTTTTACACACACTGCACACTTTTTACACACTTTTTTACACACACTGCACACTTTTTACATACATAACACACTTTTTACACACACTGTACATATTTTCACACACACAACACACTTTTTACACACAACATAATTTTTACACACATTACACATTTTTTACACATAACGCACACTTTTTACACATAATGCACACTTTTTACACACAATGCACATATTTTCACACACACTACACACTTTTCACACACACTGCACATTTTTTACACATAATGCACACTGTTTACACACACTGCACACGTTTTACACACACTGCACACTTTTTACACACACTACACACATTTTCACACACACTACACATTTTTTCACACACACTACACACTTTTTCACACACACTACACATTTTTTACACACACTACATATTTTTTACACATGCACACTTTCTACACACACTGCACATATTTTTACACACACAACACACTTTTTACTCACAACATATTTTTTACACACATTACACACTTTTTACACATAATTCACACTTTTTACACACAATGCCACTTTTTACACACACATAGCACCTAATTTACACACACTGCACACATTTACACATGCAGTGCATATTTTTTACACACATTGCACATATTTACACAAATAGAGCGCACATTTTACACACACCACATATTTTCATACACAATACACACTTTTTATACACACTGCACACATTCACACATACAGAGCACATATTTTATATACACTACATACTTTTTGCACATATTACACATTTTTTACAAACACTGAACACATTGTATGTGTAAATGTGTGTAGTGTGTGTAAAATGTATGTAGTGTGTATAAAAAGTGTGCATTTTGTGTAGATGTGTATTGTGTGCGTAAAAAGTGTGCATTGTGTGTAAATGTGTGTTGTATGTGTAAAAAGTGTACAGTTTGTGTAAATAGTGTGCAAAATGTATGTAGTGTTTGTAAATATGTGTAGTGTGTGTAAAAAATATGTATTGTGTGTGTTAATGTATTTAGTGTGTGTAAAAATATGTAATATGTGTAAAAAGAGTATTATGTGCATAAAAAGTGTGCAGTGTGTATGTAAATGTGTTTAGTTTGTGTAAAATGTGTGCAATATGTGTAAAAGTGTGTTGTGCATGTAAGAAGTGTGCAGTGTGTAGTGTGTATAAAAAATGTGTAGCATGTGTGTAATGTGCGTAAAAAATGTGCATGTGTGTAAAAGTGTGCAGTGTGTAAAAAGTGTGTTTTGCGTGTAAGAAGTGTGCAATCTGTGTAAATAGTGTGCAGTGTGTGTAAAATATATGTAGTATATATAAATATGTGTAGTGTGTGTAAAAATAATGTAACGTGTGTGTTAATATTTTTTGTATGTGTAATGCATGTAAAAAGTGTGTTGTGTGCAGTGTGTGTGTAAATGTGTGTAGTTTGTGTAAAAATTGTGCACTGTTTGTAAAAAAAGTGTTGTGCGTGTAAGAAGTGTGCAGTGTGTGTAAAATATGTGTAGTGTGTGTAAAAAATATGTGGTGTATGTAAAAAGTGTGTTATGCATGTAAGAAGTGTGCACTATGTGTATTGTGTGTAAAATGTATGTAAAAAATATGCAGTGTGTGTAAAAAGTGTGTTGTGCGTAAAGAAGTGTGCAGTTTGTGTAAATGTGTGTAAAATATGTGTAAAAAGTGTGCAGTGTGTGTAAAATATATGTAGTATGTTTAAAAATTATGTAGCGTGTGTGTAAAAAGTGAGTTGTACATGAAAGAAGTGTGCAGTGTGTGTAAATGTGTGTAGTGTGTATAAAATATATGTAAAAAATATGAGTGTGTGTAAAAAGTGTGTTGTGCATATAAGAAGTGTGCAATGTGTGTAAATGTGTGTAAAATATATGTAAAAGGTGTGCAGTGTGTGTAAAAAGTGTGTTGTGCGTGTAAGAAATGTGCAGTGTGTGTGCAAAATATGTGCAGTGTGTGTAAAAGTGTGTTGTGTGTGTATAAGAAGTGTGTAGTGTGTGTAAATGTGTGTATTATGTGTAAAATGTATGTGAAAAATATGCAGTGTGTGTAAAAAATGTGTTGTGCATAAAGAAGTGTGCAGTTTGTGTAAATGTGTGTAAAATATGTGTAAAAACTGTCTACGTGAAAGAAGTATGCAGTATGTGTAAATGTGTGTAGTGTGTATAAAATATATGTAAACAATATAGAGTGTGTGTAAAAAAATGTGTTGTGCATTTAAGAAGTGTGCAGTGTGTGTAAATGTGTGTAGTGTGTGTAAAATATGTGTAAAAGGTGTGGAGTGTGTGTAAAAAGTGTGTTGTGCGTGTAAGAAATGTGCAGTGTGTGTAAAAAGTGTGTTGTGCGTGTAAGAAATGTGCAGTGTGTGTAAATGTGTGCACTGTGTGTAGAAGTGTGTTGTGTGTGTATAAGAAGTGTCCAGTGCGTGTAAATGTGTGTATTGTATGTAAAATGTATGTAAAAAATATGCAGTGTGTATAAAAAGTGTGTTGTGCGTAAAGAAGTGTGCAGTTTATGTAAATGCGTGTAAATTATGTGTAAAAAGTGTGCAGTGTGTGTAAAATATATGTAGTGTGTTTAAAAAATATGTAGTGTGTGTGTAAAAAGTGTGTTGTACATGAAAGAAGTGTGCAGTGTGTGTAAATGTGTGTAGTGTGTGTAAAATATATGTAAAAAATATGCAGTGTGTTGTGCATATAAGAAGTGTGTAGTGTGTGTAAAATATGTGTAAAAGGTGTGCAGTGTGTGTAAAAAGTGTGTTGTGCGTGTAAGAAATGTGCAGAGTGTGTGTAAATGTGTGCAGTGTGTGTAAAAGTGTGTTGTATGTGTAAAAAGTGTGCAGTGTATGTAAAAGTGTGTTGTATGTGTAAAAAGTGTGCAGTGTGTGTAAAATATGTGTAATTATGTGTAGTGTAATGTAAAAATCAAATAAAATATTGAAGAATTTCAAATACTCTAAGATTTATAGCCAAATAATGAATTTGAAGTCCATGAATTTGGAAATCCTTTTATAAATCCATATATAGCCAAACAAGGTATTTCTAATGGTGTGGACTTCAAATCCAAGGGGTTTAAAATCCATTCATTTCAAATCCCTTGCCAAATCCAAATCCATCAATCCAAACACAGCCTCAATCAATTTCGTTATTTTGGCTTGAGAGCTGGAATGCCTTAGCAAACTCGGATATACTTATGTAAGTGAAATAAATTTCAAATAAGAACTTTTAGTAACTAAATAAATTTCAAAATCAACTACAATGTTCCAAAATTATAATTTTTATTCTCTTTTGCTAGAAATGAGAATTGAGTTTGTGGATATTATCCTTTGGACGAGTCCGAAGCGGATCTTCTATCTCACAATGGTGTCACATCATTGTGGGATTAACAAATGTCCATTTAATTTGAATTATTATTAACAATATTTTTTAAATTGACACTTGTCATTCCCACAATGATGTGACACCATTGTGGGATAGAAGATCAATTCCGGGAATCAGTTCGGATTTTCTATTGCAAACGCTTGCGATCTCCTATTGCACCTCATTTATGAATGACATGTGTATAAAATATATCCTTGAATATAAATTTATATGGATTATATACACTTATCTGGCAAACATGATATGCTAAACGAGATGCAACGCTATTTTGCAATAGAAGATCTCGTATGCTCTAGCGTGCTCTCTCTGTGTGTGTTCTTTCTCTCTCTGCGCTCTCTCTCTCTCTCTTTGCATTATTAGAATATATGTATATATATATATATATATATAATATTATACATGTATATATATTATTATGTATATTACTATAAACAATACTGTATAATACATATGTATGTCCAATATTATAAACTCATGTATATGTGTATATACAGAAAATATATATATATATATATGTTATATATACATATGTTATATTTGTATAATATGCAATATATTATATGTTATGTATGTGTAATATACAATATATACATAGGTATATAGTATAAATTGTAATATTGTATACATGCATATGTATACGAATATAGTACATAAGTGTAATGTCATAATACTATATGTATATTAATATTACACTTTATATATATACATACGTATATAAATTTATGGGGTTATATGTAAAACTTATTGTTGGTCCCAAATGGCATACGAAATGGTCTAGAAGGGGGGGGGGGGGGTTGAATAGACCTTAAGGTCTTTTTCGACTTCAAAAGATTCGTATTGAAATTCGTTGGACGCTTGAAAAGTAGGCGCTTGACTTGAGCGTCTAATGAAGACTGTTTTTAAAAAGTTAACTTAGACTTCAAGATTTGAATACTGTAACCAGATAGGTTTAAGCGTTCAGTTCTTTAATTAGTGTTAGCACAGCGAAATGATTTTATGGTCTTCTCTTTTGAAAGCTTTCAGCGTCACAAAAGGTATTTTGGTTGCTTAGCGTTCAATTAAGTTCTTCTTAACAGATTTATGCAATAATGTGACAATAAGAAAATTGACTGTAAAGTAAGGAACACAATGTTTGTAAGGTTCGTTGGGTGGTGTAATCCCAACTACGTCCTTCTTCTCATTGATCACTTGGAGGCAATCTACTAAAATGATTCTCAAAGAATCACACAGAATTATCTACAAAATAGGGAGAGATGGATGTCAATGACTTGAGCTCCTTGATCACACAGATTTCTGCTCCATGACACTTCTATCCTCTTGCTTCTTTCACTCAGAAATAATGCAAGTATCCAACTTTGACTTCACACAGATCGCGAGGCTTGGATGAGATTTTTCTAAACGGTTTGTTTGATTTTGATAAAGTTCAAATAACTGGGAATATCTCAATAGTAATGTAGGTTTCTCTGAAAAGAAGGTTTGAGATATTGGTTGACTATATCAGGAATTGAAGAAAAGCAAGGAGAATGTTTGCTTGAATATTCTGGCTTTTCTGAGAGTTTAAGAAATGAGACTTCAATGCAATAACAATTTGGCTTGGAATTTTTCGGTTGTTTTTGGCTTGTTGTTGAAGTCCTATTTATAGGCATTTTTGAAAAAAGTGTCCGTTTGCACATGCACAGGCGCGTGTCTCTCACTTCCGCGAGTGAACAACTTTGGTCCTTTTTCCTGAAAATCTGTTGCACAAAAGTTGGTGCTGCAGTCTGTGAATAGTTGATACTCCAATAGGGTGGCTTCTCCGTACGTCCGAAAGTGCTTATCACATTTAATGCTCTTATCATCATTTAATGCATTTGAATTAAATGCCCGTTGGCACTTAATGCACTGAGAATATTTGCTTTAAACTCCTTCTGAACTTAGAAATAAATTCAAGTGAAATCAGTCATTGATAGACGCTCATTCATCCTTGAATTACTTTTGTCCTATAAGTGACGCTTGATATAGCTGGTCGTTTGGACGCTTGGAAGCTTTATCTTCATTCAGACTTCAGGCGCTTGAGTCTTCAAACTTAACTACTGATAAACTCATTCAGAAATCATCAGATGCTCAGTCTAAAAGTACTTAGCCTAACAGTTTAGAATAAAATAAATCAAAGCCTATAAAGCTTATTATAATTCTAACGCTCCAATCTTATACATGATTTCTATTAAAATCAAACTTACATATTTTGGGTTCTAACAAGTAATCCTCATTGTCATCATCAAAACATCTAACATGAAATTCCTAACAATTTTCCCCTTTTTGATGATGACAATACTTACTCTTTTATAGTTCAAGAGTTAGACAGCCAAAATAAAAGTTAGCTTTGGTTAGTAACAGTTAGTTAATGTTAGTTACGCTTCAACAAGGTGTTTCAGCTGAAAAAATGCATTTATATATATATATATATATAAAAATTACAAGCATTTTTACAGCTAAACAAAAGTATATAAGAGACAAGAATATAGATAGCGTAAATCAAAAGGCTTTAATGACTTGGTCTAACTGTGTATCGCTTGGCCATTTCAGCTCGAATAGCTTCAGTTAGGTTATCTTCCAAAGTCATCATTGCTTCATGATCTTTGTCGATTATGAGCTTATTCTCTTCCTTTTATCTCTTCTTGAAAGCAGTAAAGTGTTTGTCCCATTCAGTCGGATCAATATCCATATACCTTACGCAAATTCTGAAAGTTCGGCTGAAGTCGCTCATTTGCCTCTCTTCAGCTAAAATTCTTGGATCGGTAGGTTCTGGAATAGATGCTCTTTGAAGAGTGATGTCAAACTGTTCAAGCCTTGCTCGAGAAGGTATTGGTATATTTGGATATAGTGCTCTTGGAGGTTCTCTTAGCGTTCTACTAGGCGCTCCAACAAAATCACTTACCCCATAAGTAGTTATCCAAGATGGGAGTCTTAGCGTAGAAGGAAGAGATATTAACTGACGTTTCAGCGGCGGAGGAGGATCTTGAGCTCTTGAACTGGACGTTCTCTTCTTCTCCCCGTTTCTTTTCTCTTCCCCTTTATTGCCATCATCAGCCTTAAAATGTTCAGTTAGTAGGCTAACATGAGAGGCAATCTGAGACATTGAAGCTATAAGATCATCCAGGCGCTTGTCGAATGTTCCTGCATTGCGAGTAGCTTAGCGCTGGTAGCATCATTCAGTGTAGTCTCTAAGTTCTCTAGGCTCTTGTCAAAGTATTATTTCATGGCTAGTTGGTTGGCTTGAGTAGCATCATTCATTTCTGAGTGGTGTGATTGCTCATAGTTTGAGATTCAATCTTTGCCAAATTGGTCTTAATCCAGTGGAGGTATTCTTCATTCTGAGTGGTGTGATTGCTCACCTCTTCTAGGACAGATTTTAACAAAGGTCCAAAAGCTTGCCTCACATTCGATGGAACCGCTTGAGTAGCTGGTCACTTGAATCTGGATGTATGCTTGAGTGAGTCAAGGGGAGCTTGATATGCAGGATCAAATACTGTACCGCGTACATCAATTTGAAGATCCTCAGCAGTATTAGCAATATCAAAATCAACTAGTTCAGGAGCGTTAGGAATAGCCTCTGGTGGAGACGCTTGAACATGTTCTTCAGCAGACGCTGGAATACTTGCAACTTCTGCTGGTGCAGACACTTCAACCAACTTAGCAGAATGTTCCTCAAGTGCTGACTCTGGTTGGCGAAATTCATCAAATTGGAAGTTCCAATTGGCTACATCGGCATAGGAATTGGAAGCAGCTTCCAGAAATTCAGTCAGATGCTGAAGAGGAAGGCAAGTACCTTGAATGAATGTGTGAATTGGAAAGACTCTAGACTGCACTTGGCAAATAGAGAAGATCGCATCTAAGCATTAATCCCTGGAAAATCCAATCAGCCTATCAGTTGGAAGATGTTGGAGACATTGAGATTTAGGCACATACGAACTGTAGTATTCTTTCAGGTAGGGATAGATAGCTTGAGCCAGTCCCTGATTCCTTTCTAGCAGTGAGAGGACAAACTCATAGTGATTGAATACTTCTTTGCGTATAGACGGGAAAAATGGATATCCTCGAAAGGGATTGATTACTGAGCCGTTCCATTGTCTGAGATTTGCAGTGAAGATTCTGTTGAAATGAGAGAGGAGTCATAATCTTCACCATCATATTAAAGTTATCTTCGCAGTGGCTTAGAGAGAAGTTTAAGCTAGATATTGAAGCACTGCCACTGGTTGATGCTTGAGCGTTAAAGCAAAGAGGAGTTATGGATAGTCTGTGAAGCTCTTGACGCAGACAATGCTCAATTTGATAGCGAATAATTGGGAGCTTGAGAACAGGCCCAACTCTTTGTTGACGCTTCCTAAAGCAATATTTGGCGAATTGACGCTCCTTGTCGTGCATGCCTATGCCAAAAAGGTGGGGAGCTTGAACTAACTCTGGGAAAGTGTATTTATGGCCCACATACGCTTCAGCCCAATTTACGTCGACCATATAGTAGTTTGTCCCAGCATTAACCATAGCTCGAACGCCTTCATGGTGGATATCTCTGTTAGATTCAAAGCGATATCTATCAGTCTGATAGCTAACATTCGAGACGCTGTCAAAGTACGCATTAGCTTCAGCCTGAATCACATCCGTGAGAGATGCTAGACGCTCACCGATATGAATTCTTTTATTCTTCCATAGTCGAATTGGATTGACAGAATTCACATTTTCAATACTATTTGCTATGTGAGGAGTTTAACCAAGTTGAATGGCCAGATAGTATTTCCTCTCGATTTCTGTCAGCTCAGTGTTGAACACTATATCCCTGATTTTACTGTCAATGTCAATTAGTAGGGCAATTTCATTCTCCGTAATGATGTATTTTTCTTCATTGTAGCCTGCGGGAATGAAATCCTCTTCAAGTGCTGGAGGCATATAATTGATTGAATGATCAATCGTCTTTAGTGGGTCTATCTTGAAGAAATGCCTTAGCTTTGTAACGTCCTCAGCAACGCTCTGACCTTCTGAGCGTGCCTCTATTATAGCCAGAATAAGAGTTGATGTATGAACCTCTTTGGGAGCAGGTTCCTCGACTTCAATTGCAGCAGCTTCGACGGCAACATCTTTGGCAATAGCCACAATCTCTGTCATCTCAACATCCAGATGGACTTTTGTTGATGCTTCAACAACAGCTAGAACTAAAGCTGTAGCACAAGAATTATCTTCTATAAGAGCAGGATCTTCTACAGATGTAGGAATAGAAATGCTGCAGGAAGAAATAAACTTACCCTGAGAGCTTGTCTCAACAGCAACATCTTGAGCGCTTGGCTCAATAATCTCAGGCTCTTCAGTAACAGGAGCAGCTTGACGCTTGCTTGTCCTAGAATGCTTGAAAATCTTCTTTACGTTGACTCCTTCAACGAGTTTAAGTGGGTGAGTGGCAGCTGGTTCCTCAAAATCAATATGTTTAATTATACCTTCCAGCTTCCTTCGCTTGATCAGAGGAATCTTGTCCTCTGCATCCTCGTCGGTTTCCTCATCATCCTTTTGAGGAGAAGGAACAACTTGAGCCTTGGGCTTTCTGGGAGCCCTCTTCTTGGTAACAGTCGGACGCTTACGGCTTCCTCTTGAGCAGGACGCTCAGCTTCCTCATCGGATGCTTCACGTACTTCTGGACGCTCAGAGAGTGGTCTAGCAGCACCACCAACTTTGGGAGGATTGAAGAGATTGTTCAGAATCCTTTTTCCCAGCAGCTTGGCCTTATTCAGTGGATGACCAGATGAGTAGACACAGCCTGATCGATACAGTAGGTCACTCAAAATAAGCCCATAAGGTTTATTTGGGGCGCTTAACCAATCCCGAAACCTTCCAAAGATATACTCATTCCAGTTGATCTTGATGTTGAGGAGTATCGCCGTCATCATCTGAAATTGCATTGGGTTCACCTTATCAAAGGTACCCACTCTGCATTCTATGATCTTGTTGCAGAAATCAGCCATCAGATTGTATTTGGACACTAATTCTTTCTTTTCAAAGTGTTGTTTGTAGGGTACACCGTCATAAGCACTCATAGTATACCATGCTTCTTTGAGTTGTTCCAGAGTAACACAATCCAATGCCTCACCCTCATTTGGAAGATTGAAGTTCTTGGCAATAGAAGCAGCCGACAATACGAATTCCTTTGCTGACTCCTTCTTGGATAGAGGAATGAGACAAGAGATAGACTTCTTGTCCGCGGATAGTTTAGCAGTCTTCGAGAAGGTGTTGACTTCCATCAGAAACAGATAGGAGTATTGAGTTAAGAATGTTTTAAGCCTAGCCTTGGTTATCAGGTCCATCATATCTGTCAGGTTGATCTGAGGTTGTTCATACAAAAATTTTCAGTCGACAACAAGGCCTTCAGTAACCTTGATGGTAGGCTCGACAGAAGTAGCAGTAGATTTCTTTGGAGCCATTTTTAGTGAAAAGGATGAACTGAAATTTTCTTTTGGAGGAAGAGAGAGAGATAGTAATTTTGCAGAAAGCTTTGAGTAAGAGTGAATAATTTCGCTGCAGAAATTTTGTTTTAAATGACACAGTAAAGGAATTTTTGAAACTTGTGTTCTCTCGTCTCTGTAGGATTTAGACACGTGTAAAGTTATTTAATCTCAGCCATGAAAAATTTAACTGCGGATGCGAGTTTTAAGCAAGAGAGGGAAGTTACATTTGGTAACTCCCATATATAAAGATTTGAAGTTTGAGTAAAATTTTTAAAACGTTTGGCATTTTCAGAGTGTAATGCACGCGCCTTATGGTATACTGACACGTACCCAGACATGTACTAACTCTGAACCGTTATTTTGAAAAGTTTTGATTACCCGCCAGTTTGATGTGATAGAAGCGTGTAGATAGAGTACATAATAGAGTTTTGAGTCTATCTACTACTTCAAGAGGCGTGTAAAATTTATGCATGAGTTTTATAAACAATTTTTATATTAAGTGTTGAGTGGAATATGTTCAACGCTTAACACTTATTATTGGTAAAATTTATATTGACGCTTGAGATCAAAATCTTTCTATACTTGAGCGTCCAACATATTATGCATAAATAATTATGAGCGTTGATGATCATGCATATGAAAGTTTTTGATCATTGACGCTTACAGATATGTTCCAAGTACAATTTTAAGGTTCCCCCTAAATTTGATAACTAGTAACAACTTTTCAAAGATCTTTTGGATATAAATAAAGTGGATTCTCCTAAATTATATGTCTAATAAAGTATGATGCAGGAGATGACTAAGCATTTAAATCGATCATACCTAATTCACTTCTCAAGGTGAGAAAGCGTTGTTCATTGAGTGCTTTGATGAAGATATCTGCCAATTGTTTGTCAGTTCCAATAAAGTGCATGGAGATATCTTTCTTTTGAACATGGTCACGAAGAAAATGGTATCTAATGTCAATATGTTTGGTTCTGGAATGAAGAACAGGGTTCTAAGTGATGGCTAGAGCGCTTTGGTTATCACAATGAATAGGGGTTGGATTTAGGATTATACCATAATCTCTAAGTTGTTGCCTCAACACTTGTGCACAACAATTTCTTGCAGCTACATACTCGGCTTCAACTGTAGAGGTAGCTATCGATTGTTGTTTCTTCCTATGCCATGAAACTAACCTATCACCTAGAATTGACACGTACCACTAGTACTCTTATGATCTATTTTGCAACCTGCAAAATCTGCATCTGAGTAACCAATTAGTTCAAAAGGAGAGTCCCTTGGATACCATAAGCCCATATTTTGTGTGTCTTTTAGGTATTTAAGGATCTTCTTGGCGGCAATAAGGTGTGACTCTTTAGGATCAGCTTGAAAACATGCACACATGCATACCGAAAACATAATATCAGGTCTACTAGCAGTAAGATAAAGAAGTGATCCAATGATACCTCTATAATTAGTGATTTCAACCTTCTTCCCACTTTCATCTTTATCTAACTTAAGCGTTTGGCTCATTGGAATTTTTTAAGATGATGCATTTTCTATACCAAACTTCTTAATCATATCACGCGTGTGTTTAGCTTGGTTTATAAATATGCCGTTAGGGAGTTGTTTAACTTGTAATCCTAAGAAGAAAGTTAATTCACCCATCATGCTCATTTCAAATTGTTCTTGCATCGTTTTTGAAAATTTCTCACACAGACGCTTGTTAGTCGAACCAAATATATAATCATCAACATAAATTTGGACTAAGAGAATATCTTCGTCATTGGTAATTTTAAATAACGTTGTATCAACGCTGCCTTTTGAAAAGCCTTTACCAATAAGGAAAATAGAGAGAGTGTCATACCATGCTCGGGGTGCTTGCTTATGCCCATAAAGTGCTTTGTCTAGCTTATAAACCATACCCTTACCATGGTTGTTGATGAATACCGGTGGTTGCTCCACATATACCTCTTCTTGGAGTTTACCATTCAAGAAGGCACTCTTCACATCCATTTGATACACAGTAAACTTGTTGAACGCTGCATACGCTAGAAACATGCGGATTGCTTCAAGACGGGCGATATGAGCATATGTCTCATCAAAATCAATCCCCTCTTCTTGGCAATAACCTTGAGCTACGAGTCTGGCCTTGTTCCTTATCACAATGCCATTCTCATCCATCTTGTTTCTATAGACCCATCTAGTTCTAATAACTCCTTGGTGAGTTGGTCTTGGTACTAGCGTCCAAACCTTACTACGCTCAAACTGATTAAGCTCTTCTTGCATTGCTTCAACCCAACTTGGATCGCTTAGCGCTTCATCCACTTTCTTAGGCTCCATTTGAGATAGAAAGCTTGCGAACATAGCCTCGTTAAATGTAGCGGCTCTAGTCCTAACAGGCGCTTCAATATCTCCAATAATCTGTTCAGGTGGATGATCACGCAGCCATAGTCTATTTGGTTGGAAAGGGTTAAGAGTTTGAACAGGCGCTTGATGATCAGACGCTTGATTACCTTCTTGCGTAGGCGCTTCAAGTTCACAGATCCCTGTTTGCTCTTGATGATCACTCTCTTCATGATCATCAACAGATCTTGCAATGTTATCCAAAATAATCTCACGAGTAATCTTAGGAGGTGGCACTGAGATCTCATCATCGTCGTCACTATCATCATCAATGGTAATCTTAGACGCTTGATGATATAGATCTTTAACTCCTAATCATTCATATTAACCTTACTCGGTTCTTAGTTAGCATCATCAAAAACAACATGAATAGATTCCTCAACCTTTGACTTGATCTTGTTTAGAATGCAAAAATTCTTTCCATTCTTGGTGTAGCCTAGAAAGACTCCCTCATCCGCTATAGGATCAAATGTCTTTAGACTTTGGGATCCATTATTATGGATAAAATATTTAGAACCAAAGACGTGAAAGTATGAAGCATTTGGCTTACGTCCCTTCCATTGTTCATATGGAGTTTTCCCATGCTGCTTGTTGATCATGCAATGGTTTTGAGTGTAACAAGCAGTGTTGATCGCATCGGCCCAAAACCTAGGAGCAAGCTTGGACTCTTCTAACATTATCCTGGCAGCTTCCTTGAGCGTTCTGTTCTGGCGCTCAGCAACACCATTCTGTTGGGAAGTTTTGGGAGCTGAATACTTATGATGTAATCCATTCTCTGCACAAAACTTCTCAACAACCTTGCTAGTAAACTCAGTACCGTGATCGCTTCTTATTCTTGCAACCTTAAGGTTTTTCAATGTTTGAAGTTGCCGAATAAGCATTATTAACTTGTCACATGTCTCATCTTTGGATGAAAGAAATTCCACCCGAGTAAATCGAGAGAAATCATCTACTATCACCAAAGTATACTTTTTATCGCTTACACTGATCATTTGAAAAGGTCCATGATAAGTCCATATTTTACAGTATTTTATGCCCCATTGTAATATGATTTGATCGTTACTTTGATCATTTTTTATCTCTCATAATGCTTTGATTGGTATATATTTTGGTTTTTAGGATAAAAGTTGATTTACGCATGAAAGACGAGAAAAGAGATCCAAATTGAGCTTGAAATTGAAGAAAGAAACAAAAGAAGATAGTTGACGAAAGATTTTACACAATGCTCATATATAAATGAGGTTTTCATCCTCTTACAGGCCGAATCATACTAAGGTTTCTTCTTCAATATTGTAGATCTATTTCGTAGCTTCGCGTAGCAACTTGAATCAACTCAATCCGACATTTGTAGAGAGAGTTATGATCAAAATACAAAATCTGTGAATTTTGCGTCAGAGGACCGCAGTCTGATAAGAGTTTGTGCCGCGGTCCAATTCTCCCGAAGCCCTAAAATTAAGTCCGTTGTTTTCTTCCTTTTTAACACACTTTTCTCTTGGAAAACACTTAAGACATGCTCTAAAACACCAAGGGGGAGCCATGGGAAGTCCTAAGGAAGCTTGAAGAGCCATCATCATCCTTATCATCATCATTTTCATTATCAAAGCTTGGATTCACACTTTATAATAGGGAGTAATTCAACTCTTTCTCTTGATTAGTATTTCAATTATGTCTTGTAGAGTTGTTGAATCACTTGTTGTTGTAAGTATGAGCTAAGTATTTTTATGATTGGGTTATGTGAATACTTTATGATGTTTTGTGTTTAATGAATCATTAATTTCCGGATTTATTTCATTCTTGTTACATGTTCGATTTTGTGCTTAATGCTTGCATATGCTTGATCACCATGTGTTTGATAAAATGCTTTGTCTTGAGACCAAGAGGAGATAGATAAAGGGAGATCGAAAAATCAATCATCATAACGTAACAATTGACTAGAGATAGAATCGATTGCGTTGTGTGGCTTTTTGTGATAAGATGACCCGATTGAATGTAGGATCTTCGTAAACAAGGAACTCCTTTGAACCTAAATGCATGTTAGTTAATTCAATCTTTACTATAGAGATATAGGAAGTTGTTAACTAGTATAGGCTTGTTATTTCAAGAGATTGAATAATAAATACATTAGGGGGTTTCGCCATAACAAGAGCGTTCTAAAAATCCGGATAATTGAAAGTTCATGAACATAGAATAGAACATAGTAGGATCATAACCCAATCACCTCTTCCCATTTGATTTATTACCTTGATAATCATTTTAGTTATCTTTAGTTATTTTCATAGTCTAAACATCAATCATCTTATAATTTGATTTAGCTTAGAGTTAGATAATATAGCAATTACGAGCATTGAATCCAATTGTCCCTGTGGAGACGATACACCCCGGGCTAAATAGTCCACTCTATTACATTGCACGACCTAGTACACTTGCTAGGATTTCGCGTGTCAGTCCAAACAGATCCATGTGAAGTAGTTCGAGTATTCTAGAAGTAGATAGATGAGGTTTTCTCTTGAAAGATAATTTGACTTGTTTGCCCATTTGACAAGTGTCACAAAGGCGATCCTTGTGAAATGTTCCTTTTGGTAATCTCTCTACAAGATTTAGATTTATAAGCTGAGAGATTATCTTAAAGTTGAGGTGATTCATTTTTCTATGCCATAACCAACCCGTTTTAGATTTATTTTTAGCAACAAAACATGTTGAGTTGTTATCAAGTGTTGAACCCCAATCTACCAAATATACGTTGTTTGTTCGTTTACCTTTCAATTTAGTAGACTTAGTCTTAGCGTCATTTATATAGCAACAGTCGCTTGAGAATATGACTTCAAAGCTTTTATCACAAAATTGACTTATGCTTAATAAATTGTGCTTTAGACCCTCAACATAATAAACATCACTTATCATGATGTTCGCCCTATGCACAGTACATATACCTTTGGTTTTACCTTTGGAGTTGTCACCAAATACAATCTGAGGACCGTTGGTAGCTCGATAGTTGATCAGAAGATCCTTGGAACCAGTCATGTGCCTTGACGATCCACTATCGAAGTACCAAACAGATGTAT
The DNA here is from genome assembly GCA_019426215.1 of Buddleja alternifolia. NCBI lineage: Eukaryota > Viridiplantae > Streptophyta > Magnoliopsida > Lamiales > Scrophulariaceae > Buddleja > Buddleja alternifolia. The sequence goes on along the minus strand of CM033404.1, from coordinate 21,003,259 downwards.
CGGCTCTAGCTCTAGGTACCTGCAATTAAAAGGGAAGTTCTATTTTTGTTTAGGTACCCATTGTTGCTTGGGTCCTTCACCATTAGTAGCATTGTTAGTTTGAGTTAGAACTTTAGGAATCTATATTTGCTTAGTCTTCATTGTAGGAATACTGGCCTTCTTGGGTTTCACATTGTGTTGTGTGTGTTGTTTGGGTGTATAATAATATCCTCGATTATAATAGTAATCATAATCATAGTCATAATCATAATCATCATAGTATCGATAATATGATCTTGACTACCTTGGATATTAACGCTGGTATTTCCTTGGCGCTGGCTTGGGATGCACTTTTGGTGTTGGACACTTAGCGCTTAATTCACAATGGTTAGGTTTACCCTTAACCTTTTGAGCGTTTGGATGAACCTGTATTTGTGAATCATTTGCCTTTGCGTTACCCTTGCCTGAGTCAACTTTGACTTTCTCATTTGGGCTCGTACCATTGTCGCTTGGTTCAACATGTGTTTGACTTCATGAACCTTCTTCAACAAAGAAAACACCCTTCCCTTTGTTCTTTGCCGTAACATTAGGTTTGTTTGGTTGTTTACCGAATTTATTACATCCTAAACTGGTCTTTTCACCAAATAACCTTGTTACCTCAATCACATTGTCTAGCTTTCTTGACGCTTTAGACAATGATGAGACGAGCTATTCTGATTTAGCAAGTCTAGCAATCAGCTCAACTTCTCTCTTGACTATTATATCAAGATCACTTTTCAACTGGATTGTTTCACTTTCAAGCGAATGGTTTTTCTCAATGCAATGTTGCTGAACTTGCAACTCTGCCTTTAGTGTCACTTTATCACTTGTGAGCGATGAAATGATATTAAAGTGATTTTGGTATAATTTGGCTGCATTTGACAATCATTATAATACTCTTTGACTTTGTCAAGTAATTCTTCATAAGAGAGAGGAAGAGATAATTCAGTGTTTACCTCAGGGGACGCTTCATCATCTCTGGCCATGAGACAGATAAGCGCTGAGTCATCTACTGACTCATCATCATCACTTCTCTTCTCTGATGACTCCAAATCTTCAGGTGCAGACGCATGTTCTGATTCCGCTAGCAAACCTTGTTGACGAAGGTTGCTCCTGAATTGGTTTTTATCCAAGTAATCTTGCCTTGAAGGCTTAGATACGTTTGGATAAGGGCAATTTACCCGGTAGTGCCCTGGTTTCTTAGAATTATAACAAAGATTAGTTTTTATCTTTTGTTCATTTGTTAACCTTACAGTGTGTGGTTTTGAGAGCACAGGCGCTGAGAGATTTTGAGTAGACGCTTGGTACTGAACAAGCGCTTGGGGTGTAGGAACAAAATACTGAGGCACTTAATACTGTTGTTGTATTAGAGCAGGCGCTTGATATGAACTGTGTCCTTGATGCTTAGGACTATTTCTTTTCTTTTCATATCGCAAGAACTCTCTAAATCTATTCAGAAGCGCTGGTTCCTCATCCTCACTGATATCTGAAACTTTTCCCTTATTACCCGATTTACCCTTGGTTGATGCTACGAGCGCTCCAGACTTAATTACCGGACTACTCACAACATCACTGGCTGAATTCAACTCAAACTCAAATGCCTTGAGTTCTGAAAAGGCGTCTTCTGGACTTAAAAGATCCAACATATTAGATTCTCTCATCGTTGTTGTCTTCATCAAAAATATACTAGGTAGACTTCTGAAAATCTTAATCACCATTTCTCTGTTTTCTAAATCCATCCCCAACGATGTAAGTTCTGTAACAAGAGCTGTGAATCTTATGTCCAATTGCTCTAGGGTCTCGTTAGGCAACATCTTAAAACCATTAAATTTTTGTTTGGCGATTGAAAGTTTCTTTTCCTTGATTTGTGTTAAACCGCCAAAAATTATGACTAACTTATCCCATATCTCCTTGGTAGTGTTACAAGCTTTGACCTTGTTGAATAAATTGTCGTTGTCACCAATAGCAGTGTAAAAAATGTTTCGTCCAACATTGTCTAGATTAAATCTTCGACGCTCATTTGTGGACCATTCCTGCTTAGGCTTCTTAACATAGCCATTTGGAGTCTCTTCTGTGGCTCCAGGCGCTCTGGTGATTACTTTGTAAATCTAAATTGGTCCATCTGAAATGACATCACACATTTCGTCATCACAGGAACACAAATAGGTAAAAGCTTTGACCTTCCATGAGTCATAGTTTGACTCGGTCAACTTAGGAACTTTAGAAAATGCCATGAGAAATTTAAAAGTACCTAAATTTTGAAAAAGGATCTAAACAAGCAGTTATGCTTGGAAATTTTAAAATTTCAATTTTAAATGCTCTGATGCCACTTATTGGTCCCAAGTGGCATACAAAAGGGTCTAGAGGGGGGGGGGGTTGAATAGACCCTGAAGTTTTTTTCGACTTCAAAAAGATTCGTATTGAAATTCGTTGGACGCTTGAAAAGTAGGCGCTTGACTTGAGCGTCTAATGAAGACAATTTTTTGAAAGTTAACTTAGACTTCAAGATTTGAATACTGTAACCAGATAGGTTTAAGCGTTCAGTTCTTTAATCAGTGTTAGCACAACGGAATGATTTTATGGTCTTCTCTTTTGAAAGCTTTCAGCGTCACAGAAGGTATTTTAGTTGCTTAGCGTTCAATTAAGTTCTTCTTAACAGATTTATGCAAAAATGTGACAATAAGGAAATTGACTGTAAAGTAAGGAACACAATGTTTGTAAGGTTCGTTGGGTGGTGTAATCCCAACTACGTCCTTCTTCTCCTTGATCACTTAGAGGCAATCCACTAAAATGATTCTCAAAGAATCACACAGAATCTTCTACAAAATAGGGAGAGATGGATGTTAATGACTTGAGCTCCTTGATCACACAGATTTCTGCTCCAAGACACTTCTATCCTCTTGCTTCTTTCACTCAGAAATAATGCAAGTATCCAACTTTGACTTCACACAGATCGCGAGGCTTGGATGAGATTTTTCTAAACGGTTTGTTTGATTTTGATAAAGTTCAAACAACTGGGAATATCTCAATAGTAATGTAGGTTTCTCTGAAAAGAAGGTTTGATATTGATTGACTATTTCAGGAATTGAAGAAAAGCAAGGAGAATGTTTGCTTGAATATTCTGGCTTTTCTGAGAGTTTAAGGAATGAGACTTCAATGCAACAGCAATTTGGCTTGGAATTTTTCGATTGTTTTTGGCTTGTTGTTGAAGTCCTATTTATAGGCATTCTTGGAAAAAATGTCCGTTTGACACATGCACAGGCGCGTGTCTCTCACTTCCGCGAGTGAACAACTTTAGTCTTTTTCCCTGAAAATTTGTTGCACAAAAGTTGGTGCTGCAGTCTGGGAATAGTTGACAGTCCAATATGGTGGCTTTTCCGTACGTCCAAAAGAGTTTATCACATTTAATGCTCTTATCAACATTTAATGCATTTGAATTAAATGCCCGTTGGCACTTAATGCACTGAGAATATTTGCATTAAACTCCTTCTGGACTTAGAAATAAATTCAAGTGAAATCAGTCATTGATAGACGCTCATTCATCCTTAAATTACTTCTGTCCTATAAGTGACACTTGATATAGCTGGTCTTTTGGACGCTTGGAAGTTTTATCTTTATTCAGACTTCAGGCGCTTGAGTCTTCAAACTTAACTACTGATAAACTCATTCAGAAATCATCAAACGCTCAGTCTAAAAGTACTTAGCCTAACAGTCTAGAATAAAATAAATCAAAGCCTATTACAATTCTAACGCTCAAAGCTTATACATAATTTCTATTAAAATCAAACTTACATATTTTGGGGTCTAACAAATAATCCTCATTGTCATCATCAAAACATCTAATGTATATCTCATGTATATTGTAATTTTATAATATTATATATATATACACGTATATTATATATTATATTATGTAGAATATATTATTCATATGATATTTTTTTTTGGAACTAGTAAGCGCATATTATATTTATCTCAATCTTTATAAACTCGCCCCAAGCATACCTGGTATTTACTTGCCTTCAAACTTATATTCTACTGCTTCCCACATTCTATCAGTCAGTCTACTCACACTACTCTGTCTTTCGAAAAAAATTGCCTATTTCTTTCTATCTAAACAAAGTTAACAATTGAGGCAAATAAAGCTCATCTTTTACAACTCAAAATCGTCTTCCCCTTATTTATTTTAGCACTCCACTGCACCACTTCATTCCAGCAGATCGTCCTGCACTTTAGCTTCATTTTCTGCCAACACCTTTACATCACTTCTTTTGTATATGCACACTCAAAAAAGATGTGGTCACTGATCTCTTCTTCCCTGTTGCACAACAAGCAGCCTGTTTGTATATTTTCCATTAAAACACTCAATCTATCCTGAGTCTTGAGTCTATTAAGCATTGCCATCCATAGGATTATTCTGTGTCTGGCAACGGGACCTTTACCCCATACAACCTTCCTCCAGGTGACATCCTCATATTGCTCCATGACATGCGTGTGGGCCTTTTTAATTGTGAAGTTTCCATCTTTCCATTTGTTGTGAGCCAAATCAATTGCATCCATAAACTCTCCCCTTATGGCAATGAGCCTCTTCCAGAACCGTGAATCAGAAAATTTAGCTTCAATTGTCCATACACTCCTTGAGTTTAGATAATAGGCATTCACCCAATGAACCCATAATGAATCTGCCTTGGTTGCTATATTCCAGATTTGCTTAAATATAGTTGCCATGTTCCACTGCCCCAATGCAATAATTCCTAAACCTCCCTCCTTTTTAGGTGAACATATATCTTTCCAACTAATAGCAGCATATCCCTTCCCTGTTGTTTTACCGCTCCACAGATATAATCTACACAATCTCTCTATCTCATGCACCACTGTTATAGGGAGTGGGAAAATTTGGCTCCAATACATTTGAACACCAAACAAGTTCTCTTTAATTAGTAATACCCTCCTAGAAAAATCTAAGTACTTGGCTGTCCATGATGTTATTTTATGCAAAAGTTTATCTATCAGAGACTGACAATTCTTCACTGTAAGTCTGGATGCAATTAAAGGCACCCCCAAATACCTGATGGGCATCTTTCCCTCAGAGTAATCAATTACCTGTAGCATTTGTTCTTTCAACTCCTGCCGTACTCCTCCACATATTAACTGGCTTTTGTCAAAGTTGGCTTTCAAGCCTGACATATCTGAAAATTGCTCAAAGCACTCCTTTATCTTATAGACTGATGTGACATCACCCTTACAAAACATCATCAAGTCGTCGGCAAAACACATATTCACAAGCCCAACTCTCCTACATTTAGGGTGAAACTTAAAGCCAACATCCTTATGCATCAGTTTAAAACATCTGGACAAGTAGTCCATTACTATCACAAACAGATAAGGGGACATAGGGTCCCCTTGTCTGAGCCCCCTTTTTCCTTGGAAATACCCAAACATGGACCCCCGCATCATGACTGAAAATTTGACAGAAGACACACACAACACAACAAACTGTGTAAAAGCTAAAGGAAATCCATAAGCCAACAAGATTTTTCCTAGAAAAGGCCAACTAATAGTGTCATATGCCTTCTTTATATCAACTTTCATTACCACTCGCGGGCTTATTCCTTTTTGCTAGTAACCCCGCCACCAATTCATGGCATAAAACGACATTATCAACAATACTTCGCTCTTTAATGAACGCATCTTGTGCTTGATCAATCAGAGGCGGCAACACAGCTTTTATTCTATTACATAGTATTTTAGAAATAACTTTGTAAATGACTGAGCAACATGCAATGGATCTGTAGTCACCTACAATTGAGGGCACTGGACACTTAGGGATTAAGTATAGTAAGGTGTGATTAATTTCTGTCAACAACCTCCTCTTCTCAAAACAGTCAATGACAGCTTTAGATACCTCATCTCCAATGATATGCCAGGTCTTTCTATAGAAACATAAGTTGAACCCATCCGGCCCAGGGCTTTTGTCTTCAGGAATAAAAAAAGAAATTGTTTTCACTTCTTCCTTGGTAACTAGTTTATTTAAGATATTCATTTCTTCTTTAGTATGCAGCTTATATCCTTGATTCAACACCTCTTCCTTTATCTCTGCTCTTGCTGGGCTACTTGTACCAATTAAATCCTGGTAGTATTGGAGGATTTCATTCTTAATGTCCCCCGGCTCAGTTAACAACTCTCCCCTACTATTGTGAATGCTGCTTATCCTTCCTTGAACCTTTTTGGCCCTAATTCGTGATATTGATTGTATTCATCACCTTGTTTATAGAATTCCACTTTAGCCCTTTGCCCCAAAATTTCTGTTTCTAATTTCGTCAGCTTGTTTAATTCTGCACACAATCTTTTCTCAGTTTCTATGAACCTTGCCTCCAGGGGATGCTGATTGAGGCTTTCTCTAATCTCCTTGAGCTGTTTCTGACCACTAATGACCCTTTCTGTTATTTTAGAATACTCTCATTTATGTAGAATTTTCACCCTTGCATTGATTAATTTACACTTCTATATAACTCTGTACATTCTGCTACCTTCTATCCTTTTGCTCCAGTCCTCTGTAACAATGGTAGAGAACTCGGGATGGAGCATCCAGCAATTCAAAAATTTAAAAGGAGTAGGGCCCAACGTAGTTTCTTTAATGCTCAGAATCCTTGGACAATGATCTGAGACATCATTGTCCAAGAATCTCACTACCCTCCCTTCCATTTTCATGAACCACTCCCCATTTGCCATTACACTATCAAGCTTACAGTAGGTTATTGTCTCCCTATTATGCTTATTAGACCATGTATAGAATCTACCAGTGTATGGGATGTCTTCAATTCCCATCTTCCCAATACATAATTTCATATCCTCATTCCCTCCTTCATGACTGCCATCACTTCTCAACTTCTCATTTGGGAAGAGGGTGGCATTCCAATCCCTCATGAGTATCCAGGGCTCTTGCAACTCCATAGAACCAATATCATGCCATAATGACTTCCTACCAAGATCATCATTCATAGCATAAACTACTGTCAATATTGTTGGGAATCCTGTTGGGCATGCGCAGCGGAATATAAAAACAGATACGGATTCCCAAACCAAGATCAATTCGTAGCTTTCGTCGATTTTAATCAAGAAAAAGATGAATACGAAAAACTTACCTTTTCGCGTATTCAACTTTAATCTTCGCAAATCTTAAATCTTCTCCAACGGTTCAATTGTACCATCTCTAGATCATCACGCAGGAAGAAAAATAATTTCTCTCTGATGTATTTCTGGTGGAGGATTTCACGTTATGTGAATTGTTACAACTGTGTAATCTGGCTTGTGTTGGAGGATAAAATAAATCCTCCAACTTAAGCCCACCGAATCACACACACACGCCCATATGGGCCATTGGACAATCAATTGGGCTATGTTGACCCAGTCAACTTAGTCCAATTAATTTAATCAATTAATATATAATGAAATTAAATAGATATTGATTAAATCAATATTAATTAATTAATCAAATAATTAATTATTATTCTAGTCTAAATAATTAATTAACCTAGTCAATTAAATATTCAAACTAATTAATTTAATTTACCATTGTTTAATACAATTAAACAACTAATTAAATTAATTTGTCCAATTAATTAATTTATCTTTCCCAAGGACAAATTACCAGAACACCCTCCAAATACAAGACTTGATTTCTCCATCTATTCCTTTATAGCGCGACTCTCTAGGTTCGTCTCAATTGGCAATGGAAGGATACCAAAAGATGTGGGTGACACCTAGCTAGCACCGTGGCCTCAGATCGTAGCCCAACCGAGTACGAAATTTTTTTATCATTACAAATCTCTAGATTATGATACCGTATGAGTATAAGCCCTTCACTGACGTATCCCGATCGAGTGAGAGTCATGGCATATGTCAAACTCACAGGACTCGATGCTATGCTTAAGAATCATAGTAATATGAGATCACTAAACACGAGTTAGTTCATTAGCTCTGGCCAGAGACTTTCAATCTCATTTACCTATGACCGCATAGGATACTTCTCGTTTACTTTCGAGACAGTGAATTCCATCTTGGTAATCACCTCACATGCTACTTGCCCATTGGAACGCATTTCGAGGTCGGCCCCACCAACGGGTGAATTAGGCCTAACTACTCTAGTGACAGAATCCAACTTCACAAGCACACTGTGATCGTAACTCCTCAGGTCTAAGACTCACGCATACCTTCATAATCAGTAATCCAATCATTGACAGTCACTGAGTAAAAACCCATGTGATCGGATTACTATAAGCCGTGTTCGAATACACTAATTCCATCAATGTATCTATGACACAAACTCCCACTATCCCATAGTGCTCGACTGACACTCCTTTGTCAGAGTATGTGTCATACAAGTCTTATACGAATCTCAATGCCCAATTGAGATTCTCCGACATGCGAACGATTTAAGTGATCAAGTATCAAACTCTTTCAGCGCCCATCTCCTCAAGGAGTGCGAAGGTTTGCCTTGACACACATGGACTAGTTGTTCATTTAAGACTTATAGATGCCATCAAGAATTATACGAACAACATAATATTGCCTTTATATTAATTAGAGGTTGTATAATATAAACTCGTGCCTCATATTTTAACTCCTCATTGGCATCGAGGGCACATTCCCCACAATCTCCCACATGCACTCAATGCCAATCGATGTTGTATCAAATACCCATCTTTTAAAAGATGTCGCTCTAGCACCGCCTGTGACAATACCCCAGTCAGTGGGTCAGCCGTTTAAATGGCTGAGCTTATTTTCTACAAGACTACATCGCCCTTTCCAACGATCTCTTAAGAGATGTTGTACCTCTCATCATTTTTCTGGGTTTGTGAGACCTAGGTTCCTTTCATACGCATGAGCTTCATTTCATCACAGTGAAGTGACAATGCAAGCTCTACGTTAGGGACCAATAGAAATTTTATCACGAACTTCAGATCCAAACAGTTTCCTTTGACAGCCTCCAAGGCTCCAAGGCATTTCATATTCATTCTCAGTAGTATTCTCAGTAGTAGAGTATTGTACTTGGAACCTTTCAAAGTTACTACTCCACAATTGAGGGTGAATACTAACCCAATGTGGAATTTTTAATTTCTTTTGCAGACTCAAGGTCCGAGTAAGTATAAAACTTCCACTATCAGTTCTCCATAGGCATAGACGAAGAATATATCCTAAGTTCTTCTCAAGTACTTCATGATATATTTTTGTCTACCCATTGCTCTTCCTCTCTAGGCAAGAGCCCTTTCTCAGATCTTCTTCCTAATTGCTTTAGGATTTATTCTAAGCAAAGGGCTTGGGAAGGGTCCATTATCCTCTTCGCCCTATTTTCATAGATGCAAATTATAAGGATAAAGATGGCTTCCCCCAAGTCTTTCATGGAGAACATGCTTGATGTTTATGTCTTGACATAGTCAATGAGCCTACATCACTTCTCATAAAATGATATTTCGCTCCCACTGACCTTATTGCACACAGATGGTCTCTCTTCGTTTAGATGATATCATATTTCCAAATTATGTCATCAAAGTGAAGATTCTAACTACGAGAGGTCCGCTTAAATCCATAAATGGATTCATATAGCTTGTAGACCTTATGATAATCGACTCAAATGTGAAACCCTTGGGCTGTTTGAAAAGGATGTCCTTTTAGAGGAATCTATTTATGAACTAGTCTTCACATTCACGTGCTAGATTTTTCATAATATTGGTGTGTTGTCATCGAAAGTAAGATTCTAATGGATTTGATTTTAGCTGTGGCAAAGGGGCTTCCTCATAGTCAATGCCCTTCTTTTGACTACACCCTTTCGCCATCAGCCTGGTCTTGCCATTCGAATCAATCTTTCTCTTGTAGATGTACTCGCCTCTGATGAGTTCAAAACTCTTGGGGCGATCTACTAGAGTCCAGGATTGATTCAAAGTTATCTAATCCATTTTCACTTTCATAACCTTGACACCTTCTCGTAGAGTCCATATCCACCATCGATTTGTCATGGTAAAGGGATTGTATCCTTGGTTCTCCTCTGCTACATCATTCATCCTATGCTTTCTTTGTAGCAGACAACCACTTCTCTCAGGCGGCTGAGAGACTCTTCCATATCAATTGTTGGTGATTGTGTTTTAATGGGCGTAGTTTGGTTCCTTGAATAGTAGTGTCCTAAGATGTTTTGTCTTATTCCTTTAGAATAATCTTTCCACCACCTCCAATTTCTCGAACGATCTTATCTTCAAGACAACAGACCTCTAAGGCCATAATGATCCCCTGATCATCATCTAAGTAGAAAGAGTTCTCCCACTGAATCTTTGGGAAAACTAACAAAACATCCTTTTCAGGACCAAGCCTCCAGATTCTTTACCTTTATCTTTTCTACATAGGTTGGGAATTCCCATACCGTCACGTGTTTAAGATCAGGCTTCCACTGGTGCCACATCTGATATGGTGCCGTAGGAATGAATTTGGAGGGATATCTATTCAAGATGAACCTATGAGTAGCGCAAGAATCATTATGAATTGGGTAATTCTATGTAGCATAGCATAGAATGAGTCATGTCCAACGATGTCTCGTTCTTGCATACTACTACCCTATTCATTTGTAGAGTCGCTGGAAGTATAAACTGTGAAACTATGTTACGTTCTTTTAGGAACTGGTCAAATTAGGAAATCACACACTTGACACTACAATCCAATTGTAGTGTCGTAGTAAGATACCATATATTCAACCATAGACGTCAGTACGCACAAACTTTAGAACTTGAGCGGACCTTTAATATGTTCTCTGTGAAGGGAGATTTGATCATCTTGCCTATGAGATAAGATTCTTAAGTTTGGATAGGGATCCAATCCCAATGGGCTTGTACCCCCACGTTTCTCCTAACTAGTGAATCTTATGCTCGTAAGGCATGACCTAATCTTAGGTGCCAAACAATTCTTCCAGTTTATTTCTAGCATACTACGTTCTGTAGTTTATGTGTTCACAGTATACTAATTCCAAATTTTCAAATCGTGTTAACAATTTTAGTAAGGATGTATTGTTCCCATACTTATTTCCAAAATAAATGCCATGAAAGTTATTACCAAACTTAAAAAAGTACCATTTCTTGACCAAGTCAGAAAATGATAACTTTTGTAATGCCATTTGATAAAACTAATCAATCATCCAAACGTGTTCAGAATTATAAAAGAACAGAGGTGGACTATATTTGGATACACCCGACACCATGTCTGGTTCCAATATTGATCACCTCTTGTTTCCCCAGCTTTTGTACTTCTTTCTAATTCTTCAATCATGAGCACTAGCTCCAGAATGTAGAATACAAAAAGTTGAGAAAACCGGTCATAGAACAGCTATTTTCAAAACACATGGTTCTATGTCCAGTGCGCCTCATAGTTAAGCCCTACTTATCGTCCCATTCTTAGACTTGAGTAATGCTTGCTTCAAGCATACAAGTCAACGACTCTGAACTGAGGACCTTCCTCAATTTTCTAAGTCTGTTGATTTGGTTAGGCCAGTTCAAAAAAAAAATTTGAGCATAATTTTAAACGGGTTAATTTTCAAGAGAGAGATATAATAAACGCAGAAAATAAACAAGATTTAATTAGGATGTTTATATTGTACACAAGTAAAACTAGGACTTTAATTTTACTTGGCTCCCACTACATTTTTGAAATATTGCACTCCCACTGCAATTTTTGGAAATCTCGTTGGATAGATTTCGTAGAGAGTATTGAGTTCTTCAAATAATTTAATGGGTTGCAACCTAACCGATTTCTGGCCCACGGATTATTCAAAGTGGTGTCTTACACCAATTTATCCAATAAATGATTCAATACCTTTCCCCATAGTTCACCAAACTGCAACCGAACAGGTTTCTAAGCTCGTGAACTACCCGAGTTCATTCCCACTAACTCCTATAATCTAACATTTGAATTTCACCTTGCAACCGAACAGGTTTTTGGAGTGAAATATGTTTCGATTAAGGCATTCCATGCACTTAATAAAATTTCAAATTATTTCTAAATGCATAACCCCCATAACTGGGAAGCATTACACATTTATAGTAATTCTAATTTGGAAAGCTTAGTGGAGTGAGAGGATGTCCCACATCCTTTACTAACTCGATATTATTTTAACTGGGAGAATTTTAAATATTTCAACAAGGTCTCACAAAGCATATTAACTCATATCATGCTAATATGCATATAAAGCGTAGAAAAATCTAGCAATTCTACTATTACACATTTTATGGACTATTTAGATCGGCCCAAGCCAATGGGCTAATCACCTTATATATTTTAAGCATGCATAATAAAACATAAATCCAAGTCCATGAAATGTGCATCTCATCACATATAACAAGCATTTAACCATAGAAGCACACATGCGATAATAGCGAAAAATAATTTTAATTTATTTTGTTAATCAAATCCAATTTGATTATTACAAAATTAAATTCCATTTAATTTTGTCACTAAGACTAAATCCCATTTAATCGAAGTAAAATTAAATCCAATTTAATTTTATGTGATCGAAAAATCTATATCATAATCAATTAAATCTATTTTGTTCATAACAAAACTAAATTTAATTTAATTTTGATATTATGATTAAATCCAATTTATTATTCATGGAATTAAATCCAATTCAATTTCCATTAGAAGATTAATACTAATTTAATCAAAGCAATATTAAATCTATTTGAAATTAATACTTACTTAATTTCAATGGGAGGATTAAATCAACTTTAATCTATGTGGAATTAAGTCCTACTTAATTTCCATGAAAAAAATTAAACCGATTTCAATCATTGTGAAAACGAGTCTCACACAATTTCCATGAAAAATGATTATATCAATTTTGATCTTAGTGAAATTAAGTCTCACTCAATTTTTATAAAAAGATTAAATTAATTTCAATCAGTGTGATATCAAGTCACACTTAATTTCAATGGGAATGATTTAATCCACTAATCTTAGTGAAATTAAGTCATACTCAATTTCAATAAAAGATTAAATTAATTTCAATCAATGTGAATTTAAGTCTTGCTTAATTTCTATGGGCTTACAAATCATTGACTAAGTCCTACTTAATCAATTACAAAATTAAATCTTATTTAATTTTGATGGGTAAATTAAATAGATTCAAAATATCAACAAAACTAAATCCAATTTGATTTTGTTTAATAAATTAAATCTTAATTTAATATATGTAAATCAAATATAATTTAATTTATATTAAATCCAATTTAACAATAATTAAATTAAATTCAATTTACATAGAGGGCTTTAATTTGATAAGGAAGAAGTTTGACCCAATTAATTAAAATTGGGTTTGAGTTTTACCCAATTAATAATTCAATTACAATTGGGTCCAAGTCCAATACTTAATTGAATTAATTTATGTTGGGTCAACAATTAATTAATTCGTGCTGGGCAAGCCCAACACTTTTAATTAAAATTAGGTTGGGCTATTTATTTAATTAATTCGAGTGGGCCAAGCCCAACTCCACGTTAATTTAATAAATTCAGCTTGGGCTTTTGATTAATTAATTAGAGTGGGCCAAGCCCAACTCATCATTAAATAAATGAGCATTGGACCAAGCCCAACACATATTAAAATATGTGTTGCGCTCGGCCCAACACAACAAATGCCCTAGCCCAACTCCTCATCTTCTTCTTCCTCACTGATTGCGCCGCCAGTGGCGCACCGGCGCCGCACCGGAGACATTGCCGGACATAACAACAGCGCGCGGCACGGCGCCGCTTTCATCCATCATCTACGCCATCATCACCACCCCCCCCCCAGAACGACATTAAATCGCGATTTCGCGGCCAAAGAATCAGCACACGAAGTCGGCCTTTAATGGCTATATCACCGCCCTCTCCGATGATTTCAGCATCCATTCCGGCGGTGACACGAATGCCATTCTCAGCGGCCCAACCTGAGAAAACGTTTTGCCGCCGTTAGTAGCTCACGGTAGTGCAGATTGACAGAATTCGCTGTCACTCGCTGAGGTCGTTTTCCATGGCCAAAATCGGCCATCTCCGACGGAGAGTCTAGCATCGATACCAGCGCGGCTTTAGCCGACAAACATTGGTGCCCGATTCTCCTGGAGCAGCGATTTTCGACGATTCAAGCTTTTCGATCAATTTTCCAAAATTTCAGATTTAGCCCAAAACCAAAATTCAATTCGCAATTCTCCAGAATTCAAACACCCAAAACCAATTCCAGAAAATACATGAACAAAAATTGATTTGCAGAATCGAAAAGCAGCCCCAAATTCGGATTCAAGAGATTCACAAACTCTTCAATTCCCAGATTTGAAGAACAGCCCAAGTGCAGATTCGAAGCATAATTAGAAAACAAAATTCAGAATTCCCAAAACAAAATTGATTTCCGATTTCAATTTTCCACCCCAATAAAGCTCAGATTCAGAATTCAAGATTCGCGAATTAGAACCAGTCAGAAAAAATTAAATCAAAATCACATATTCTTCATATTTAATAAATTTCAGAATTTTTTTTCAATCCAATCTAATAAATTCCAAAACAGCCACAGATTTTTCGATCTTAACATATTGATTCTTAATCAATAATACGAATTCAACACGGTATATCACATAAACATGAAGAACATGTAAATAAAATCAACGAAGCCAACAAATTTGGCTCTGAAACCACTGTTGGGAATCCTGTCGGGCATGCGCAGCGGAAACGAAAAACAGATACGGATTCCCAAACCAAGATCAATTCGTGGCTTTCGTCGATTTTAATCAAGAAAAAGATGAATACGAAAAACTTACCTTTTCGCATATTCAACTTTAATCTTCGCGAATCTTCAATCTTCTCCAACGGTTCAATTGTATTGTCTCTAGATCATCACGCAGGAACAGACTCTGAGAAATTTCCATCTCCAATCTCCGGGGCGGCTAGCGAGACTAAGTTGGAAGAAAAATAATTTCTCTCTGATGTATTTCTGGTGGAGGATTTCACGTTATGTGAATTGTTACAACTGTGTAATTTAGCTTGTGTTGGAGGATAAAATAAATCCTCCAACTGAAGCCCACCGAATCACACACACACGCCCATATGGGCCATTGGACAATCAATTGGGCTATGTTGACCCAGTCAACTTAGTCCAATTAATTTAATCAATTAATATATAATCCAATTAAATAGATATTGATTAAATCAATATTAATTAATTAATCAAATAATTAATTATTATTCTAGTCTAAATAATTAATTAACATAGTCAATTAAATATTCAAACTAATTAATTTAATTTACCATTGTTTAATCTAATTAAACAACTAATTAAATTAATTTGTCCAATTAATTAATTCATTATTCCCAAGGACAAATTACGAGAACACCCTCCAAATACAAGACTTGATTTTCCCGTCTATTCCTTTATAGCACGACTCTCTAAATTCATCTCAATTGGCAATGAGAGGATACCAAAGGATGTGGGTGACACCTAGCTAGCACCGTGGCCCCACATCGTAGCCCAACCGAGTACGAAATGATTATATCATTACGAACCTCTAGATTATGATACCGTATGAGTATAAGCCCTTCACTGACGTATCCCGATCGAGTGAGAGTCATGGCATATGTCAAACTCACAGGACTCGATGCTATGCTTAAGAATCATAGTAATATGAGATCACTAAACACGAGTTAGTTCATTAGCTCTGGCCAGAGACTTTCAATCTCATTTACCTATGACCGCATAGGATACTTCTCGTTTACTTTCGAGACAGTGAATTCCATCTTGGTAATCACCTCACATGCTACTTGCCCATTGGAACGCATTTCGAGGTCGGCCCCACCAACGGATGAACTGGGCCTAACTACTCTAGTGACAGAATCCAACGTCACAAGCACACTGTGACCGTAACTCCTCAGGTCTAAAGCTCACGCATACCTTCATAATCAGTAATCCAATCATTGTCAGTCACTGAGCAAAAACCCATGTGATCGGATTACTACGAGCCGTGTTCAAATACACTAATTCCATCAATGTATCTATTACAGAAAATTCCACTATCACATAGTGTTCGACTGGCACTCCTATGTCAGAGTATGTGTCATACAAGTCTTATACGAACTCAATGCCCAATTGAGATTCATCGACTTGCGAACGATTTAAGTGATCAAGTATCAAACTCTTCCAGTGCCCATCTCCTCAAGGAGTGCGAAGGTTTGCCTTGACACACATGGACTAGTTGTTCATTTAAGACTTATAGATGCCATCAAGAATTATACGAACAACATAATATTGCCTTTATATTAATTAGAGGTTCTATAATATAAGCTCGTGCCTCATATTCTAACTCCTCGTTGGCATCGAGGGCACATTCCCAACAAATATAAACCTGTAT
Source organism: Buddleja alternifolia (assembly GCA_019426215.1). Taxonomy (NCBI): domain Eukaryota; kingdom Viridiplantae; phylum Streptophyta; class Magnoliopsida; order Lamiales; family Scrophulariaceae; genus Buddleja; species Buddleja alternifolia. Next base: position 20,986,835 of record CM033404.1, on the reverse strand, counting down.
TTAGCCATCTCCATTTTACAAGTTATGTGCTGATTTGTTACCTTCAGTACTTCCCCTTTAACTGTTGCAGTTCTCCAGCATAACCAAATTCTTCCATTGGGTGCTACAATATAATTATTAATCACAGGCCACCCGTCGCCCAGTCCTCTTTTAATATTCTGAAAATTATTAGGCTTAACTCTTGTATCCTCAACTCCACACACATCCAGTTTATTAGTCTCAAATAGCCTTTTCACAGCAATTTGCTTTTCAGCTGTATTGGGGCCCCTGATATTCCATGCACCTATATTCATTGGTCGGGGGGTTCCTCAGAGAGAAGATTTCCACCCTCCATTACTGCTCCTGCCTGACTCAACACCTGAAATAAATTTGATAATGCATGTTGCACCTGAGCAGTTGATGCTTTCCCAGCCCATGTGTTACCTTTTCTCTGTTTGGAACTCCTTACTTCATGCCATTCTTTCTGTCCCTTCCCCTTGTCACTTGGTAGTATTTTCAGCTGATTATGTTGCTGGCTAACATTTTCACCCCTCTCTGGTGTACTAATAGCAGCTTTACTAGTACCTATGTTGCTAGGTTCCCGGGCCATTCTATGCTACACCGATACCAATGGTCCCGGTGTAGCATACACCATTGGATCCCCCAATAGGGGGGGCATTCACTAAAATACCCCCCGATCCAATGGTGTATGCCACACCGGGACCATTGGTACCGGTGTGACATAGAATTTTTCCTAGGTTCCCCCAACCGATTCTATTCAAAAGCTGGATTCATATTCGCAACTGTCTTCTTTACCTGCCACTTCTGAGCTATAGGTTTGTGACATCCTATTTCTCTATGTCCCCATTAATGGCACCGTTTACAAAACAGAGGCACCCACTCGTACTTCACTCTTTGCTTCATCACTGTTCCAGTATAAGTGTTTTTAATTGTAATGTCAACTGGTAGTTCACTCCCAACATCAACCTTCACAAGGACTCTTGCATATGCAAGTTTTAATTTCTTAGCCGTCATTTCATCCGTATAGAGGGGTTTCCCAATTTTACTAACAATTTTGCTTAAACTACTCACACCCCACATTTCAAGAGGCAAATTCAGAAGCTGTACCCAAACTGGCATAGAACTAATCTCCTCCCCACGTATCAAACCATCCTGCCACTTCTTTAGAATCAAAGGTTTTGAGTAGGGGTGTACGCGGTCGGGTTCGGGCGGTTTTATGGAAAAAATTCAACCCGACCCGATATATACGGGTTGACAAAATAACAAACAAAAATCGCATAATTATCTTTTCAAACCAAGCGGTTCGGGTCGGTCGGGTTTAATGTATGTAGTGGGCGGTTTGGCGGGTTATCAAATTATAATTATGTTACTTTTAGTTTCAACTAATAAGTAAGAAACTAAATAACATACTTGTACATCTAATTAAAAAAAATTGAGTTGATGAGAAATACAAAAATAAATGATGTTATTAAATAAAATCATATTTATTATGAATTGTAAACTCTAAAATATTAATAAAATAAAATTATTTTATAGGTTTATCATTAAAATATACATTCACATCTTCGTTCCAATCAAGTAAAAAAAAAATGTTCTTGTTTACTCAAATTAAAAATTAAGTGTTTTACATAAATATGAATAAAACTACTCTTCTTAAAGTTTATATATGCATTTAGAGTTTTAAGAATTTAGAGTTAATTTTTAAATATATATATACACACATACACACTTATGACATATACAATTAGCGGTCGGATGGCGGATTAGGCGGGTTACAACTATTAAACCCACCACCCGACCCGAAAGTGGCGGGTTGCAATTTTTTCAACCCACCACAATTTTTTAATAATTTCAAACCGACAATTTTCGGGCGATTCGGGTCGATTTGAGCGGCTCGGACGGGTTGTGCGGGTTTATGTACCCCTAGTTTTGAGTAAAAAAATTGTATACCTCTTTCCAGTGCTGCATTCATCGCGTTTTCAATTTCAAATCTCAAGATGAAATGGCCCTTCTCGTGTTTCACAACTCGTGGCATCTCCAAGCCCTTCCATCGTGATTTCAGGAAATTCACCATCACACTTACTGGCACATCTTGGCTTAATATATAGGCAAGTAACGAGTATTGCCAATACTCAATTTCTGGGCCAACATCTTCTGGAGTGAGACATATCTCCTCCTCATTGCTCTCAATTTTGTGCAGTTGAACTCCACTATTTCCATCTCTGTTGCTAGAAAACAGAGAGCTCCAAGTTTTCGCCGTGTGCTGGAATTGATCCTTCTCCATCGCCGGAGGAGCCTTATCCATCGCCGACGGCGCCACAAGTGTTTCGGTATTCATCTCCCCGTCCTCCAGCCCTACTTCCTCAATGATACCCAGATCGAGTTTTGGTGCTTCTCGAGTCTTTTCCGTGTCGCCCGTAGTCAATCTGCCCTCCGATGTAGTTGTTTTGGTGGTACTCTCTGGATTCGCCGGAGAACTCGCCGTAGGCTCAGCAATTTTCCGTCCTTTTCGTTTTGCCATTTTGGGGGTTTTGGTGCACATTAGTAACTGCTAACGTGCGCCCAGAGAAAACACTCCAAACCCTTGACTCACTCCCATATGATATTATATATGATATTATGTAAAGGGGAATGATATTGACACTCCACAAATTATTACAGGAGCTCTAAGTTTAATTTTATTACCAAAATATGAGAATAATGCCCATAAAGTATAAAAACATTATAAACTTTCATAAATTACTACAGGAGCTCCAAGTTTAATTTTATTACCAAAATATGACAACAATGCCCATAAAGTATAAAAACATTATAAACTTCAAAATTAAATTCCAAAAGTATTTTTTTATACAATCAAAACAAATTATTATATTTTAGTATTTTATTACATATCAGATATTAAATATAAATATAAAAATCAAATAGCTTTATATATTTATATGGAATGCAGCTTGTCAATGAAAACTTTAGACCATCATCAACAATAATAACATAGTAACATATGCCAAATTAGAAATTACAAAAAATCGAACTTCAAATGAATTTTTTTTTCATTTTTACTGCGTATTAACACCAAACTATCAATTTTATATAGTTTATTATAGTAATAAATCAAGATTTACGCATAAATAAGTACAACCCAGATAAACCTAATCCCTATTAAAAACGTAGTAGCAATAATAATAATAACAACAACAACAATAGTGGTGATGATGATGATAATGTTAGAAGTACCTAATAATTTCTTCAGTTGTATATAAGGTCTTAAATTTCGCCAGTAACATCGAAATTTTGGGTCTCTGGGGGGCCCAAAGCAAAATCAAATTTTCGATCCAATTTGCAGAATATTTTCCGAAATTTCGACCGAAAGCCGAAATTTCTTGAAATTTTTGTCGAAACTCGAAATTTTCCAAAATTTAAAATAATATCTGCTAAACATTTATTGAAATTTTGACAGAAACCCGAAATTTTCGAAAATTTTCATCGAAAACCGAAATTTCCCAAAATTTAAAATAATATTTTTTTAAAAAAATATTTTATAGTTAAAAATGAGGGTCAAATGATCATTCATATTAACAGAAAAGATAATAAATGACCAATTATATAAACCAATAAGCAATAAATTTAAATATGAATCTGAAAGTGATATTAGACAATAAATTAATAAAAATCCGGGTCTGAACACAAAAATTATTTAAATAAGATTTCATAAAAATCATCTTAGAAGCTTGATGTGATTTTGAATAATGATTTTACTAAAATTGTGGTACACTTTATTTTAATGAAGTTCTTATGATATTATATTATTATTTTACTACCGTTATTTCATATTTTTCATAGCAGGTTTTAGTCATTCTATTCAACAAGATTCATTATGCATATACTATACATGGAATATTATTAATGTAAAAAATGCATAATTATGATATTGAAAGTTACATAAAGTTTTATTATAAATTTTCACATATTTTTATGAATTTCCATGATTTCTTTAAAATTGAAACCAAAACTTTGAACATCCCCGAAATTTTCATCTAAATTTCCGTAAATTTACTACCCCGATATCAACACGATACCGAGATTAATACCTTAGTTGTATATAAAGAGACAAATTATATATATATATATATATATATATATATTATATTAAAATGTCAAAATAATAATAATAATAATAACAATAATAATAATAAAAATTGTTCTTTACGTAATTCTTTTATGTTCTTAAACTAATATTATGCATTCTTTAAGCAATTCTTTGGATAAATTATTACCAAACATGAATTGATTATTAAAAGGAACATTTATTTCTTTATTTGTTAGCAATTGACTTTTTGTTAATAAATGGGTACTATTGTCATTTGCATAGAGAGAGAAAGACAAGTGGAGCTCCTATAGTAATTTGTGGAGCTCCAATATCATTCCCCTTATGTAAAATATAATATTTGTAATATATAATAGATACACTCTTATATATAAATATATTACATCAATTACAATATATATACATATACTCATTCATATATATTACAATAATTTCAAATTTATATTATAATATACTTTTCAATCATCAATTAATCAGTAAAACAACTTTTTCAGACAAAAACTTACATGATTTGACTGCTACAGTAATTTTTGTTACCTATGAAAATAAAACCAAATACATTTTCACCAAAAAAACCACTTAAATGTTACTTCAAAATAGTTAATTCAAATACATTCTCGCGAAAAATGATTACAATACTAATTCTTCAAAACAAAACTAAATACATTTCATCAAAATACAAAACTCCCAATAAAATATTTCAGCAAATTTTCACTAGAAACACCCCCAAAATAAAAACAAACACAGCCAAAAATTTTGAACATATCCAACAACCATACAAATGCTCCTTTATTTTTTAGTGAATCATGAACAATTATCAGATGCGGTAGGTCGTCATTCTGCTGTTGTAGTTATTATTATTAATTTTTTTTTATTTTTAGGAAAAATCATCTGCTAAACTAAGATTAAAAATTAAATCTCACAACTTAATTTCTTTTATAGATTTTGTCGGGATTCACAAACTTATACTCTACCCTAGTCTTCTCATATATATTGCATCAACATACAAAATCTATTTTATATGACAAAGAAATTGTGTTCCTTATGGAACTGAACCATCCACCCTCTTCCATACGAATGCACAAGTTCTCCAACACAACAAAGTTGAATATTTATTGGTTGACCTCTTCTTGACTTAAATAATTTTGGGCCTTCCATGGACATCTTTGCTGCCCATTGTTTTGAACTCTACCGCTTCCGCCTCTCTTGTTCCCCCCATAAAATCACCACAAAACCTTAGCGTCCATATTCCTTTGGGGGCTTTTTTGTTGGGTTTCGCGATAAATAACATAAACGCAGCGGAAGGATTTCAAAAATTTTATTTTAAAACACAAAGTTGAATTCTATGATCGCATATTCAAATTGAACAATTAATTAACGAATAAAACTTACTCTTTATTGCGAATTTGGTGAAGAACTTTTTCTTCCTTCAAAACTTGAAACTTGAAGCTTCCAAATCTTCAATCTTTATTTGAATCTTCAAACTTTGAACTTGATCCGAACAACAAAATTACGTTGTCTCTAAATAATCACCCGCGGATCAACAAAAGAGAAATCCCACTTTGTTTCTCTAAAGGGCGACGGCTAGGGCTTAGAGAAAGGGAGGAATATTTTCTTCTTTTCTTTTCTAGGAGTTATGAGAGTTATGATCTTCTTTTGCTTGTTCAAAGTCAAAGAGTCCTTATATACCTCATGACTTATTGAAATAAGCCAAAACAAAAGAGCCCTAATTTAGGGCATCACATGGACGCCTCTTTGAGGCCTAATTGGGCGTCCTTTTGGACGCCTATTTAGCCCCAAGGATTTGTTTTGTTTTTAATTAATTCTTTATTTAATTAATAATTTATTATATCTAATAAATAAATAAATTAATCAAATAATCTAATTAATTAGATAAATTAATTTATTAATATATTTCGCTAGAAAATTAATTAATAACTAATCTTCTCCATATAATCAATTATTTCATCTGATGAATAACTAATTATTCAATTTATCTAATAAATTAAAACTCCTAGAAGAAAATAGAAATTCCTTTTTCATTTTTCTTTGTCGATCCTTTAGCGCGACTCTTTAGGTTCGTTTCGTTTGGCAATGAGAGGAAACTAAAAGAAGTGGGTAACACCTAGCTAGTCACGTGACCCACTTCGTAACCCAAACGAAAATGAATGATATAACCTTTCCAATCGTAAATACCGTATATGTTTAAACCCTTTGTTCATGCTCCCCGGTCAAGTGAGAGTCATGGCTATGTCAAACTCACTGGACATGACCATATGTATTAATTATAATAATACGAGACCATTGAGATTGATTTAGTGCCTAGCACAATCACCTCTGTTGCTTTGGCCAAAGACTTTGATCGCTATTTATCTATAATCACATAGGGTACATTTTCATTCACTTATGAGAGAACAAATTCCATATTAGATATCTATTAAGACTACCACTTGCCCATCAAGTCCACATTTCGAGGTCGACCCCACCAACGGGTGAATGAGGTCTAACTACCCTAGTGAAAGACTTAATGTCACGAGTGCATCTTTAGCCTGATACTTCAGATCAAATGTTCACACATACCTATTACGCATAATCAGTTCTATCATTAACAGTCACAGAGTGAAAACCCATGTGATAGAACCGATGCGAGTCGTGTTCGAGCATATCAGTTCCGCTAGCGTGCCTATAATCTCAATCTCCTATCATCCCATGATACTAGACAGGCACTCCCATGTCTACAAGTATTCGAAGTCTTTATTTGCCCATTAAAGACTTCATATAACTTGCGAACTAGTTTTAGTAATCAAGGTCGATCTCTCTAGTGCCTATCTTTTTATCCCATAGGAAGTAGAGGGATCACACTGAAAACAAGTGCAAAGCGTTTGTTGGTCCCAAGTGGCATACGAAAGGGTCTAGAGGGGGGGGGGGTTGAATAGACCCCGTAGTCTTTTTTGATTTCAAAAAGACTCGTATTAAAATTATAGTTTTGCACGCTTGAAGTGTCTAACGCTTGACTTAAGCGTTCACTTAAAAAATATAGGTGCTTTAGTGAAGCGTCTATCGAAGACTGTTTTTAGAAAGTTAACTTAGATTTCAAGACTTGAATGCTACAACCAAATAGGTTTGAGCGTTCACTTCTTTGATCAGTGTTAGTACATCAGAATGATTTTTGGAGTCTTCTCTTTGAAAGCTTTAGCGTCACAGAAAGTGTATTTAGTTGCTTAGCGTTTGATTAAGTTTTACTTTATCAGTTTATGATATGAAAATATGAATTTTGAAAGTAAAGTAAAGAACAATATTTGAAAGGTTCGTTGGGTGGTGTAATCCCAACTATGTCCTTCTTCTCCTTGAACACTTGGAGGCAATCCATTAAAATGATTCTCAAAGAATCACACAAAATCTTCTACAAATTAGGGAGATATGGATGTCGATGACTTGAGCTCCTTGATCACACAGATTTTTGCTCCAAATCACTTCAATCCCCTTGCTTCTTTCACCCAGAAATATGGCAAGTATCCAACTTCGACTTCACACAGATCGCGAGGCTTGGATATGGGTTCTAAAAGGTTTATTTGATTTTGATAAAGTTCAAACAACTAGGAATATCTCAGTAGTAATGTGGGTTTCTCCGAAAAGAATGTTTGAGATATTGATTGACTGTCTCAGGATTTGAAGAAAAGCAAAGAGAATATTTTCTTCAGAATTTTGGCTTTTCTGAGATTGTAAGAAGTGAGACTTCAATGCAACAACAATTCAACTTGATAATTGTTCTCTGTGTTTTTTGGCTTGTTGTTGAAGTCCTATTTATAGGCATTCTTGGAAAAAGTGTCCGTTTGACACATGTAAGAGCGCGTGTCTCTCACTTCCGCGAGTGAACAACTTTTGTCCTTTTTCCTGAAAATCTGCTGCACAAAAGTTGGTGCTGCAGTCTTTAAATAGTTGACAGTCCAATAGGGTGGCCGCTTCGTAAGTCCAAAAGTGCTTATCACATTTAATGCTCTTATCAACATTTAATGCATCTGAATTAAATGCCTGTTGGCATTTAATGCATTGAGAATATTTGCATTAAAACTCCTTCTGGACTTAGAAATAAATTCAGGTGAAATCAGTCTTTGATAGACGCTTATTTAATCCTTAGATCACTTCTATCCTATAAGGTGACGCTTGGTGTAGCAGGTCATTCTAGACGCTTGGAATCTTCATCTTTATTCAGACTTTAGGCGCTTCAGTCTTCAAACTTTACTTCTGATAAACTCACTCAGAACAAATCAGACGCTCAGTCTAAGACAACTTAACCTAACAATCTAGAATAAAATAAAACAAAGCCTATTATAAATCTAACGCCTCAAAGCTGAAAAACAAACTTACATATTTTGGGGTCTAACAAAAAGTCCTAATTGTCATCATCAAAATATCTAACATGAAATTCCTAATGGTCAGACTTATCTTTAGCCTTTTGAGCGTTTGGATAGTCCCATCTTTGTGAATCATTTGCCTTAGCCTTACCCTTGCCTGAGTTAGCTTTGACCTTCTCATTTGGCCTCTTATCATTGTCACTAAGTTCATTTTATGTTTGATCTTGTGAACCTTTTTCAACAAAGATAATACCCTTTCCTTTGTTGTTTGCCGTAACATTAGATTTATTAGGTTGTTTACCGAGTTTATCGCATCTTAAACTGGTTTTCTCACCAAATAATCTAGTTATTTCAGTCACATTATCGAACTTTCTAGAAGCTTTTGATAATGATGAGATGAGTTGCTCTGATTTAGCAAGTCTAGCGATCAAATCAGCTTCTCTCTTGACTATTATATCAAGATCGCTTTTTAATTGAATAATTTCACTCTCAAGCGATTGGTTCTTCTCAATGCACTGTTGCTGAACTTGCAACTCTGCTTTGAGCGTTACTTTATCTCTTGTGAGTGATGAGATAATAGCGAGATCATTTTGATATATTTTGGCAGCTTCTTGACATTCATTGTAGTATTCTTTGACTTTGTCAAGTAATTCATCTTAAGAGAGAGGAATAGATAATTCATTGATTACCTCAGGAGACGCTTCATCATCTCTGGCCATGAGACATATGAGCGCAGAGTCATCTAATGGCTCATCATCGTCACTACTCTCCTCTGATGATTCTAAATCTTCAGGTGCGGATGTTGGTTCTGATTCCGCTAGCAAACCTTGTTGACGAAGGTTGCTCCTGAATTGGTTTCTATCCAAGTAATCCTGCCTTGAGGGCTTGGATACGTTTGGATAAAGGCAATTTACCTGGTAGTGCCCTGGTTTCCTGTAATTATAACAAAGATTAGTTTTCATCTTTTGTTCATTTGTCAACCTTGCAATGTGTGGTTTTGAGACCACTGGAGCTGAGAGATTTTGAGTAGACGCTTGGTACTGAACAGGCGCTTGGAGTGAGGGAACAGAATACTGAGGCGCTTGAAGCTGTTGTTGCATCGAAGAAGGCGCTTGATATGAGTTTTGTCCTTGGTTATTGAAACCTTTTCCTTTCTTTTCATATCTCAAGAACTTCCTGAATCTATTCAGGAAAGCCAATTCCTCTTCTTCATTGATATCTAAATTCTTTCCTTTATTGCCCGATTTGCCTTTGATTGATGCTATAAGCGCTCCAGATTCAATCACCGGACTACTCACAACATCACTAGTAGAATTCAACTCGAACTCAAATGCTTTGAGCTCTGAAAAGGCGTCTTTTGGAGTTAGAAGATCCAGTATATTTGATTCTCTCATAGCAGTTGTCTTCATCAAGAATTTACTTGGTAAACTTCTAAAGATTTTAACCACCATTTCTCGATTTTGCAAATCCATTCCCAACGATGTAAGTTCTGTAACTAGAGCTGTAAATCTTATATCTAATTGCTCTAAAGTTTCATTGGGTAGCATCTTAAATCCGTTAAACTTTTCCTTGGCAATGGAAAGTTTGTTTTCTTTAATCTGAGCTGAACCACCACAAATTGTAGCTAACTTATCCCATATTTCTTTAGTAGTTTTGCAAGACTTGATCTTGTTAAATAGGTTGTCATTATCACCAATTTCCGTATACAGAGCATTACGACCAAAATTATCCAAATTAGCTCTTCGACGCTCATCTGGAGACCATTCTTGTTTCGATTTTTCATCGTAACCATCGGGAGTGTCTTCCGTGGTTCCAGGCGCTCTTGTGATAACTTTATATATTTTGGTTGGCCCATCTGAAATAATATCACACATGTCATCATCACATGAACAGAGATATGTAAATGCTTTGACTTTCCATGTGTCAAAATTTGATTCAGTCAGTTTGGGAACTTTAGCAAATGCCATGTTTTTAAAAAAAAACTAAAACAACTAAGTTTGAAAGAGGATCTAAACAAGCAGTTATGCTTGGAAATTTTAAAATTTCAACTTTAACTGCTCTGATACCACTTGTTGGTCCCAAATGGCATACGAAAGGGTCTAGAAGGGGGGGGGGGGGTTGAATAGACCCTGAAGTCTTTTTCGACTTAAAAAAGATTCGTATTAAAATTATAGTTTTGGATGCTTGAAGTGTCTAACGCTTGACTTAAGCGTTCACTTAAAAAATATAGGCGCTTTAGTGAAGCGTCTATCGAAGACTGTTTTTAGAAAGTTAACTTAGATTTCAAGACTTGAATGCTACAACCAAATAGGTTTGAGCGTTCACTTCTTTGATCAGTGTTAGTACATCAGAATGATTTTTGGAGTCTTCTCTTTGAAAGCTTTAGCGTCACAGAAAGTGTATTTAGTTGCTTAGCGTTTGATTAAGTTTTACTTTATCAATTTATGATATGACAAGATGAATGCTGAAAGTAAAGTAAAGAACAATATTTGAAAGGTTCGTTAGGTGGTGTAATCCCAACTACGTCCTTCTTCTCCTTGAACACTTGGAGGCAATCCAATAAAATGATTCTCAAAGAATCACACAGAATCTTCTACAAATTAGGGAGGTATGGATGTCGATAACTTGAACTCCTTGATCACACAGATTTCTGCTCCAAATCACTTCAATCCCCTTGCTTCTTTTACCCAGAAATATGGCAAGTTTCTAACTTCGACTTCACACAGATCGCGAGGCTTGGATAGGGGTTTTTCTAAAAGGTTTGTTTGATTTTGATAAAGTTCAAACAACTAGGAATATCTCAGTAGTAATGTGGGTTTCTCCGAAAAGAATGTTTGAGATATTGATTGACTGTCTCAGGATTTGAATAAAAGCAAAGAGAATATTTTCTTGAGAATTTTGGCTTTTCTGAGATTGTAAAGAGTGAGACTTCAATGCAACAACAATTTAACTTGATAATTGTTCTCTGTGTTTTTTGGCTTTTTGTTGAAGTCCTATTTATAGGCATTCTTGGAAAAAGTGTCCGTTTGACACATGTAAGAGCGCGTGTCTCTCACTTCCGCGAGTGAACAACTTTTGTCCTTTTTCCTGAAAATCTGCTGCACAAAAGTTGGTGCTGCAGTCTTTAAATAGTTGACAGTCCAATAGGGTGGCCGCTTCGTAAGTCCGAAAATGCTTATCACATTTAATGCTCTTATCAGCATTTAATGCATCTGAATTAAATGCCTGTTGGCATTTAATGCATTGAGAATATTTGCATTAAAACTCCTTCTGGACTTAGAAATAAATTCAGGTGAAATCAGTCTTTGATAGACGCTTATTCAATCCTTAGATCACTTCTATCCTATAAGGTGACGCTTGGTGTAGCAGGTCATTCTAGACGCTTGGAATCTTCATCTTTATTCAGACTTTAGGCGCTTCAGTCTTCAAACTTTACTTCTGATAAACTCACTCAGAACAAATCAGACGCTCAGTCTAAGACAACTTAACCTAACAATCTAGAATAAAATAAAACAAAGCCTATTATAAATCTAACGCCTCAAAGCTGAAAAACAAACTTACATATTTTGGGGTCTAACAAAAAGTCCTAATTGTCATCATCAAAACATGTAACATGAAATTCCTAAAAGCGTTTTTACACAACTTATAGATGTAGATAAGAATTAAGTGAAAAATTAAGTAATACCTTTTATAAATTATGATTTAAGTTCAATACAAGATAGATGCCCTACATATTCTATCCTCTATGGCATCTGAGGACATAATCCAAATATTTTTGGTCCAAACACCCAAACAAAAATCAAAAATAGAAAATTCCTACAGCCAAAATTTTGGAACTCTTTTTACTCGAAAAATTGCTGCATGAAGTTAATGCTTTCTCAAATCACTCAAACCTTTCCCTCTGACATATCCTTACCGATTTGGGGTATAAAAAAAATTACATATCTGATTTTGGAGATTTCAACTCTGACAATTCTGATTGCTCTATGAATTTTAGGAAGATGAAATAACAATGCCACCTATCCCCTAAAAGCAAATGTATTAGGCCCTCTGGATCCTAATATTTGTATACAAGCTTGGGTTGTCAAACCCTTGAAATTTTTTGATTCTGGCCCAAATGAGATGGCCACTTCTGAAGCCCAAACAATCCGTACAAAAGTTCATTCATCTAGCCCAAACACATGTTACTTTATCTGCTTCCCAACTTAGCCATATCCATCAGAACCCACAAGATTTTTAAAACTCAACCTAAACAAAAAACAAACTCACCCCAATGCTACAAGCCTCCATTTGGATCCAAAATTTGAAATGCCCTCTTATGATCCAAGCCCCCTGTTAACCCCTAACCTGATAAAAAATCCAAACAAAACACCTCCACCATGTCTGGTCAGCTTCTTTTCTCCATCAAAACACCTCTCATCCAATTTCACTTATCAAAAAATCCTTAGAATCATACTAATCAAGAACCAATTCAATCTCCTAAACCTCAAACCATTATTGAGGAAGAATTTAACGTCAATTGGTCTCATTGGCTCTGAGCAAAGGCTCATTCATATAAAAATGATTGCTCGTTCCTGCCATGTTAGAAGCCATCCTCGGTGGTTATCATTGAAATTTCGAGTACCCCCAACTCTTCTGAAGAAAATTTTCCAGACTGGAGGGGGGGGAGGGGAGTGAGTGATTGCGATGTCAATTTTTTCATGGATGTTGGTCCCAAGTGGCATACGAAAGGGTCTAGAAGGGGGGGGGGGGTTGAATAGACCCTGAAGTCTTTTTTGACTTCAAAAGATTTTGTACTGAAATTGTTTTTGGACGCTTGAAAAAGTAGACGCTTGAAAAGTCTAACGCTTGACTTAAGCGTTCACTTAAAATATAGGCGCTTTGGTGAAGCGTCTAATGAAGACTGTTTTTATAAAGTTAACTTAGATTTCAAGAATTGAATACTTTAACCGAGTAGGTTTGAGCGTTCAGTTCTTTGATCAGTGTTAGCACAGCGGAATGATTTTTGAAGTCTTCTCTTTGAAAGCTTTAGCTTCACAAGAGGTTTCTTAGTTGCTTAGCGTTTGATTGTGTTTTATTTAATCAGTTTATGCAATGATATGATAGATAAAAAAATTGACTGAAAAGTAAATGACACAATATTTGTAAGGTTCGTTGGGTGGTGTAATCCCAACTACGTCCTTCTTCTCCTCGAACACTTGGAGGCAATCCACTAAAATGATTCTCAAAGATTCACACAGAATCTTCTACAAATTAGGGAGAGATGGATGTCGATGACTTGAGCTCCTTAATCACACAGATTTCTGCTCCAAATCACTTCAATCCCCTTGCTTCTTTCACTCAGAAATATGGCAAGTATCCAACTTCGACTTCACACAGATCGCGAGGCTTGGATAGGGGTTTTTCTAAAAGGTTTTGTTTGATTTTGATGAAGTTCAAACAATTGGAATATCTCAGTAGTAGTGTAGTTTCTTCAAAAAGAATGTTTGAGATATTGGATTGACTGTCTCAGGATTTGATGAAAAGCAAAGAGAATATTTTCTTGAGTATTCTGGCTTTTCTGAGTGTTTAAGGAATGAGACTTCAATGCAACAGCAATTTGGCTTGATAATTGTTCTCGTTGTGTATTTGGCTTGTTGTTGAAGTTTTATTTATAGGCATTCTTGGAAAAAGTGTCCGTTTGACACATGTAAAGGCGTGTGTCTCTCACTTCCGCGAGTGAACAACTTTTGTCCTTTTTCCTGAAAATCTGCTGCATAAAAGTTGGTGCTGCAGTCTTTGAATAGTTGACAGTCCAATAAGGTGGCTTCTCCGTACGTCTGAAAGTGCTTATCACATTTAATGCTCTTATCAGCATTTAATGCAATTTGAAATAAATGCCTGTTGGCATTTAATGCTCTGAGAATATTTGCATTAAACTCCTTCCGATCTGACGCTTCAGGAGAATGTTTGTCATTTGATAGACGCTTCATTCATGAGCTGAAAGTTCCATTTAATCTGGAGGACTATTTAATGTTTAGACGCTTGGAAAAGTCTTCAGACTTCATTTAGAAGTGTAGACGCTTGAGACTTTAGTCTTCGTTACTTGACACCTCACTTAGAACATGTCAGGCGCTTAGAGTAAACTTCTTCAAACTTCATTCACTATTGATTTCTTGGACGCTTGAAGTCTTCAGATTTCGCTGTCTTGATAAGCTCACTCAGAAAGTATCAAACGCTTAACCTAACCGACTTCTTGATCTAAGAATGTCAAAAGTAAAAGATAAAAGAGCCTATACATTTCTAATGTTCAAATGCTTATACAAGTATCTATAAAATTTAAGCGTACATAACTTTGGGGTCTAACAAAATTCCCAATTGTCATCATCAAAATCTTAATATGAAATTTCCTATCAATTTCCCCCTTTTTGATGATGGCAATACTCACTCTTTTATAGTTCAAGAGTTACGACAGCCAAAGTTAATAAGCGTTATGTTAGTAAGTTAGAGTTAGTTAAGCTTCAACGAGATGTTTCAGTTGAAAAATGTACTTTATATATATTCAGAGAATTCATACATTTTACAAACTGTGTAGAAACAAAAGAGAAGATTAAATTACAAAGAACTATCATGATCTACTTTCTTCTGGTAAGATTTCATCGTCTGATCATTTCTGTTCTGATGGCTTCTTCGATGAGATCTTGAAGGGTGATCATTATCTGATGATCTCTGTCAATTACGAAGCGATTTTCCCTTTTTCTCCTTGTTTCATACATTTTATGCCGTCGATCCCATTCGGATGGATCAATACCCATATGCCTAAGCACTGCTCTGAACGCTTGAGAGAGATCAGAGAACTCCATTTCCACAGCCAAGTCTTGAGGAGTAGTAGGCTCTGGAAGTGGCGCTCGCTCCATCGGTATATTGAATTGTTCAAGTAACGCTTGAGATGGCACAGGTATATCTGCTCTGAAAGCGATGGGAGGAAAACCAGTTCTTCTACTAGGAATTCCCGTGGCGGCAACCCATGAGAGGTAATTGGATTCGGGCAAAGGAGGAGGAGGTGGCAAGAAGACAAAATCTTGTGGATTTTTCGGCTCTGGACACTTCACTTCTTGGCGCTTAGAAATTGATTGAGCTCTTGAACTTGCAGGAGCTTTCCTCTTTTCCCCCTTATTGCCATCATCAACCTTTACTGCATTTTCAGTAAGAATGGCAATTTGAGCGGCCATTTGAGTCATAGATGCAGCCAACGCATCAAACTTTGCTTCAAGAGATTCTTTCAACGCAATCTGATTGGCTGCAAGTCCATCGATCATCGTCTGCATACGAGAAATAGCGGCATCTACGGCAGCATCAGCAGCTCCGCGCATATGAGCAGCTTGAGCGCTCATATTCTCCTTCTCGATCTTAGCCAAGTCTTCCTTGATCCAGTGAAGAGATTCTGCATGATTTGACGCTTGAGCGTTCATCTCTTCCAACGCGTCAGTGAGGAGAGGTACAAAAGTTTGAAGCACATTCTGAGAGGTAGCTGGTTGTTTAAATTTTGAAGTGTGCTTTAGTGACTCTAGAGATGGTTGTTGAAATTCTGGATCGAATACAGACGGATGGATTTCCATCCAGCAGCCGCAGGAACAGTTGAAGTTGAAGCGTCAGGCACAGCCTCTGGTTGAGACGCTTGAACTCGTTCCACTATTGGTGCTAAGGAAACTTCTGCATCAGATGTGGAAGGTGAAGAAGAGACAGTAGTTAGATAACTAAAGTCAGAGAATCTGAAGTTGAGCCTTCCAAAATCTGAATCAGCATACTCCGTTGAGGAACTGTTGATTAACTCAGTTACTCGAGAAACAGGAATGGTCGAGAAATCCCTTAGAGTTCGGATTGGAGTGTCCAGTGCTATGATCCAACCTGGTCCTAAGATCTGAAGCATGTGATTAACAAAGATCTTGCACGGTGGAGCCTTAATAAAGAATAGAGCATCGTCACGTGGAGTGAATGAGAAACGTAATACTCTATCTTTTGGCATCTTCGATGGACACTCAGACTCTGATACGTACATTGCCATGTATTCTTCAACGTAAGGCAAAGCTGCACGTGAGATGTCTGAATTTCTTTCGAGTAAAGAGAGTACATAGTTATAGTGTTCTAGCAGTTCCTGTCGGAAAGAAGAGAGCAATGGATACCCAAAAAGAGGTCTGATAATGGATCCATTTGGCTTCCTCAGATTTGAAATGAAGACGTTGTCAAAATCCCGTAACGGAGGGAGCATCTTCAATATATGTCTGATGTTGTCTTCCTGCTGGCCAGGTGTAAGCGTCAAATCTGAAAGAGGCTTTGTTCCGCTTGTTGACGCTTGGCCACAATAATGGATTGGCAGATCTGCAATCCTAGCCAACGCTTCACGCAGATTGCGTTCAATTGGTTGACGAAAAGATGATAGGAGAGCAAGTGGGCCAACTCTTGCTTCTCGGCGCTGTAAGCAATATCGGGCAAACTGTCTTCTTTTATCTACCATGCCGATTGTGAACAGGTGAGGTTCCTTGACCAGTTCTTCAAACTTGTAACGCTGGCCGACGTAGGTTTAACACCAGGTAACCTCATTCATGCAGAAGGTTGTGCCTGCATTCAGAATGGCACGAAAGCCTTCATGATGAATATCTCGGATGGCTTCAAAGCGATGCTTATTAGGCTGATAGTTTGCATTCAGGACGCTTTGTAAGAAGTAATCAACCTCCTCTTGAATGAGAGCATTTAGAGAGGCAGGACGCTCACCGATATAAGGACTTTTATTCTTCCACAATCTTAGTGGGTTTGGAAGACTCTGATTAGCAGCACTGTGCACAACTAAAGGAAAGTGGGAATAACCTTCTTTGTTTAAAATTTCCTCTTCAGGATTTAAAAACTCCACAGGTAGACGCTCATAGGCCCTAATCTTGTAGTTTCTTGGAGCAAAACCTGAAGGCTTACTGCGTCCCATATCCAGAAAGTAAGCTAAGTCCACATCCCCTTGTGGAATTTTATCAATACCCCATTTTTCAAAAATCTGTATAGAGGCTGGGGTAGGTGGTAGAGGATCTCCATTGGCCAGTGCCAAGTTGTATGCAAATTCAATGCTTGAGACTTCATTGTTAAACAGCATTTCCACAAGAGCCTGATCTCTATCAATTATCTTGGCTAAATCATTTTCAGCGACGATGCAGCGTTCTTCATTATACTCAGCCGGAATGAATTCTTCTCCAGGGACTGGAGGCATGAGATTGACAGAGCGATCAATTGTTCTGGAGGGGTCCAGACTGAAGAAGTGCCTTGGCACAGGAGAACTCTCTATTGACTTTGTGGCGTCTTCAGCAATGCTCTGATCTTCTGAGATTGCCTCTGTTGTAATCAATGTTGTTGGTGGTGGGGAAGCTTCCTCTGAGATGGGCATGCTTCTAACAACATCTTTGGCAATGACCACCACTTTAGTCAAGTTGACATCCAGATGGACATCAGTTGATGCTTCAGCTGCAGCTGGAGTAAGAGCTGAGAGACAAACATCCTCTATAAGAGCAGGATCTTCTACAGATGTAGGAATGAAAGAGCTGTGGGAAGAAATAAACTTACCCAGAGAACTTGTCTCAACAACAATACTTTGAGCGCTTGGCTCAACAATCTCAGGCTCTTCAGGAACAAGAGCAACTCGACGCTTGCTAGTCCTGGAACGCTTGGAAATTTTCTTTATGTTGACTCCTTGAACGAGCTTAAGCGGTTGAGCAGGAGGAGCAGCAGCTGGTTCATCAAATTCGATTTGTTTGATGATTCCTTCCAGCTTCCTCCGCTTTAGAGGTAACTTGTCCTGTGCATCCTCATCAGTTTCCTCATCAACCTTTTGAGGAGAGGGGACAAATTGAACCTTGGGCTTTCTGGGAGCCCTCTTCTTTGTTGTAGTCGGACGCTTCACGACTTCTTTTGGAACTAGACACTCCGCTTCTTCATCGGACGCTTGACGTATTTTCAGACGCTCCAAAAGTGGTTTAGCAGCACCACCAATTTTGGGAGGATTGAAGAGATTATTCAGAATCCTTTTTCCCAGCAACTTGGACTTATTCAACGGAAGACCAGACGAGTATACACACTTTGATTTGCACAACAGGTCGCTTAGAATGAGTCCATAAGGTTTATTCGAGGCGCTTAAACAGTCCCGAAACCTTCCAAAGATGTACTTACTCCAGTTGATCTTGATGTTGAGGAGTATAACAGTCATCATCTGAAATTGTACTGGGTTCACCTTATCAAAGGTTCCCACTCGGCATTCTATGATCTTGCTGCAGAAATCAGCCAACAGTCGGTATTTGGATACCAGGTCTTTCTTTTCGAAGTATTGAGTGTAGGTCACATCGTCGTACGCACTCATGGTTGTCCATGCTTCCTTTATCTGTTTTAATGTAACGCAATCCAATGCCTCACCCTCATTTGGAAGATTGAAGTTCTTGGCAATGGTGGAAGCAGACAAGATAAATTCCTTGGGAGGCTCCTTCTTGGATAGAGGAATTAGACAAGAGATAGACTTCTTGTCCTCTAAAAGTTTAGCAGATTTCCAGAAGGTGTCGACTTCAGTCGGAAACATATAGGAGTATTGGGTCAAGAAAGGTTTAAGCCCAGCTTTGACGACCATATCCATCATGTCTGTTAGATTGATCTGAGGTTGTTCATAAAAAAATTTCCAGTCGACAACAAGGCCTTCAGTCACTTTGATGGCAAGTTCAGCAGAAGTAGACGAAGATTTCTTTGGTGCCATTTTTAGTGAAAGAGATGAACTGAGTTTTTCTTTTGCTTTGAGAGAGAGAGAATAAATTTTGTAGATAGGTTTGAGTAAAAGTGAATTGTCTTTCTGCAGAAATTGTATTTTAAATGACACAGTAAAGAATTTTTGTAACTTGTGTTCTCTAGTCTCTGTAGGATTTAGACACGTGTAACGACTTTTGAATCTCAACCATAAATTCATTAACTATGGACGCGAGTTTTGTGTAATTGAGAGAAGTTACATTTGGTAATTCTCATATATAAAGATTTGACATCCGAGTTAAAATTTTTAAAACGTTTGGCATTTTCAGAGTGTAACGCACGCGCCTGTTTGTACATTGACACGTACACAAACACGTACTATCTCTGAACCGACATTTTGAAAAAGAAACTTTTGATTACCCGCCAGTTTGATGTGATAGAAGCGTGCGAGTAGAGTACAAACTAGACTTTCGAGTTTACCCACTACTTCGAAAAGAAGTTTGTAAATTTTATGCATGGCTTGTAAAGAAAGTATTTTTATATTAAGAGTTGATGGGAAATGATTCAACGCTTAACTAATACCACTTGTTGGTATATGACTTTTATATATGAAAATTAGACGCTTAGGATTGAAAAGACTTTTATGTTTGAGCGTCCAATATTTTATGCATATGTAATACTGAGCGTTGATGATCATGCATCTGAAAATTTTGATCATTGACGCTTCACTAGTACAGAAGAGGTCTGTTACAGCGGTTTTTATTGCACTATTACAACAGTTTTAACCGCTGTAATACGTATCGCTGTAATTGGTATGTTTACTATTACAGCGGTTAAAAACCGCTGTAAAATGAGCCCTATTACAGCGGTTCAATAACGAACCGCTGTAACAGGTAAATAATTTTTTTTTTAATGTAAAATCCGTAACCTGTTACAGCGGTTCAGAAACGAACCGCTGTAACAGGTTACCTGTTACAGCGGTTCACTAAAGAACCGCTGTAACAGACTACCTGTTACAGCGGTTCGTTTCTGAACCGCTGTAACAGGATACAACGGTTCGTTTCTGAACCGCTGTAACAGGATACAGCGGTTCGTTGGTGAACCGCTGTAACCTGATTTTTTTTTTTAGTTATAATTTCAGCTAGCTATATCCTTCCCACAAACTCAAAATTCAACTAATCAATAACATATAAAACAAACCAATTGCTCAACAGAAACAACAAATTCAAATCCAAAATTAATTTCATTCACCAAATAATAATCTCCAATAATTACAAATAATAACGAGTTTACACTAAACCAATATAAACTAATCACTGCTTTTAAATCAAATAAAAATTTACAATAATTTTCAACTTACACCGCCGGCATATCAAAAGCGCATTTAAAAATGTATTGTGCCAATTCAGAACGTGCTTCATCAAGTTGCGCTATAGTGTAAGAGGCGTACTGACAATCAACAAAGTACTGCAAGACAAATATTAAAATTCAACAAAAATGTTTAATAACTTAAAAGGGACATTAGAATTTGATTAATATTAATTAGGATTATGCATACCTTCGGTGGGATTATAGATTCTCCGTGTCTAATAATATCTTTCATGAATTTCATGACGAAGAAGCCACAATCTATGTCATTTATTTGAATGGGGCACTACAAATTAAATTCAAATCAAAATTGTATTAGAACAAATAACTTTTATACGAATAATTTCTTGAAACTATAATTAAAATAATATAATTAAACTAACCTGTATACAACTCCATGTACATGCCTTGTTTTTTGATTTGATCTTTTGGTTGTTGTTATTTGCTCGAAACATCAACACAGCGCTGTTAAAAACATCAAAAATCAAGGAAATATGTCAATATCAAGCAAATATATATATATATGAAATCTAGTTATAATATATATACTTTAAACTTAATATTAAATATAATGGATACATTTAATTGAATGATAAAACTTACTGATTGATCATATCTTTCATATCACGTCGGTTATTTGGATCACCGTGCAAAGAATCCAAATAATAAATGATCTCTTTAATTGGATCAATCACGAGCAACAACCAATGGCCCCTAATCAGCATATTCAAAAGAAAAATTTTAAATTAGTTATGCCTACGTAACAAATTTTACAAAATAACAATGTGTCTTTAGTAGCTCACCCGGAGTTGTAAGGTGCAAGAAACAACTTCCCCTCCAGTGCACTAGCTATCATAGTATTTGCTATATATTGCGATTGGTCAACACGCTGCGTGGGAGTAATTCCTGCTCCCACAGATATAGAATGTGGGCTAAGGAACCCGAATTTATTTTGTTTTTGTTCGGGGACCACGTGATTAACCCACAAACACCTACAATTGAGCATAAAATAAATTTGAGTAACAAAAATAAACATAGTTCAAATCAATCCAGTAAAATAATTTAATTAAAAGCTTACTTTTTATTAATTAATATTTAAAAACTTACTTGATGTAAGCAGTAATGATAGAGGCTCCTATCTGTTCTTTATGCAGAAAGTCACCGATCTCCTCCCGCCCAATATATTCTGGAAAGGGGATATTGAAGATTTCCTCGGGTATGTCTATCCGGATAGTGTTATCAGCCGCAATCATCCCAAAGAACCTTTCAAGAACTGCAAGTGAATTAGGGTGTGGAGCAGGAGGGTTGGCCACTAGAGAAGGAGGGTTGGCCACTAGAGGTGTATTTTTGACATGTGAGTGCTTCGTCGTCGCTGATTTACTTTTTCCGAGTGATGATTTGGATTTTCCGAGAGACTATAAGCAAAAGAAAAAAAAATGTGCGCGTTATCAATCTTGTGAAATTACTCCACCCATTGTTAGCTTTTAACTTGTAGAGGTTTAGGACTGCTTTCAATCTTGTGAAATTACTACCACTATACAGGGGTGTCTTTGAATCACTTGTCAAATTGTCGAACATCTTGGGACAATTTCGCAAATCCTCCTCAATCACATTGGTCATCTCCTCCAAACGATCAGGCTCATAATCATCCATGTCAAAATCTACTGATCGATATGATGTATCACCCAAATCAGCTGAGGTGGCACTGCTTTCACCGTGTCTTGTCCATCGTGTGTAGCTTTTATCAATTCCATTACACACCAAATGATCTTCCAAGTCACGTGGACTAATTCTCTTTCCAAAATAACAACGTAAGCACGGACAACTAATCCTAGTCGGATCCGATGCATGCTCAACCGCAAAGTCGATGAATTCTTTCACCCCTTTCCCATATTGCTCCGACATACGATCCGCTACAATCCAACTTCGATCCATCTAAATTCTCAATTAATTAAATTAAATAATTTTAATATCAGTTGATAGTTAAATTAATTAAATAAATTTATTTTTAATTTATTTCGCATTATTTTACAAAAAATTCGGCAGAGTTACGACGCAAATATTTCTACTAAGTTCTCGACTTAATCTTCTCAGTGGGTTGTAACCAACAGAAGTCGAATCTTACGATCTGCTAAAATCTCAACAGGGAAACGACGCAAAAAATACTACCAATTTCAACCAAAACAAACCCAACACTCTGATCTTTCACCCACAACGAACAGAAAATGATACAAAAATATTGATCACCAGTTGGATCACATAAAACATCATATTTCCAGGGCTTGGGTTGCACTTTTGGTGCTGGACGCTTAGCGCTTGATTCACAGTTGTCAGTCTTATCTTTAGCCTTTTGAGCATTTGGATAAACCCGTCTTTGTGAATCATTTGCCTTAGCCTTACCCTTGCCTGAGTTCGCTTTGACTTTCTCATTTGGCCTCTTACCATTGTCACTTGGTTCTTTTTGTGTTTGACCTTGTGAACCTTTTCAACAAAGATAGCACTCTTTCCTTTGTTGTTTGCCGTAAAATTAGATTGATTGGATTTTTTACCGAGTTTATCGCATCCTAAACCGGTCTTCTCACCAAATAATCTAGTTATTTCAGTCACATTATCCAACTTTCTAGAAGCTTTTGATAATGATGAGATGAGCTGCTCTGATTTGGCAAGTCTAGCGATCCAATCAGCTTCTCTCTTGACTATTATATCAAGATCACTTTTTAATTGAATAATTTCACTCTCAAGCGATTGGTTCTTCTCAATGCACTGTTGCTGAACTCGCAACTCTGCTTTGAGCGTCACTTTATCTCTTGTGAGTGATGAGATAATAGCAAGATCATTTTGATATATTTTGGCAGCTTCTTGACATTCATTGTAGTATTCTTTGACTTTGTCAAGTAATTCATCATAGGAAAGAGGAATAGATAATTCATTGATTACCTCAGGAGACGCTTCATCATTGCTCCTGAATTGGTTTCTATCCAAGTAATCCTGCCTTGAGGGCTTGGATACGTTTGGATAAGGGCAATTTACCTGGTAGTGCCCTGGTTTCCTGCAATTATAACAAAGATTAGTTTTCATCTTCTGTTCATTTGTTAACCTTGCAGTGTGTGGTTTTGAGACTACTGGAGCTGAGGGATTTTGAGTAGACGCTTGGTATTGAACAGGCGCTTTTGGTGAAGGAACAGAATACTGAGGCGCTTGAACCTGTTGTTGCACAGGAGAAGGCGCTTGATATGAACTTTGTCCTTGATTGTTGAAACCTTTTCCTTTCTTTTCATATCTCAAGAACTTCCTGAATCTATTCAGCAAAGCCAACTCCTCTTCCGCATTGATATCTGAATTCTTTCATTTATTACCCGATTTACCTTTGATTGATGCAATAAGCGCTCCAGATTCAATCACTGGACTACTCACAATATCACTAGCAGAATTCAACTCGAACTCAATGCTTTTAGCTCTGAAAAGGCATCTTCTGGAGTTAGGAAATCCAACATATTTGATTCTCTCATAGCGGTTGTCTTCATCAAGAATTTACTTGGTAAGCTTCTAAAAATCCTAACCACCATTTCTCGATTCTGTAACTCCATTCCCAATGATGTAAGTTCTATAACTAGAGCTGTAAATCTTATATCCAATTGCTCTAAAGTTTCATTGGGTAGCATCTTAAATCCGTTAAACTTTTCCTTAGCAATGGAAAGTTTGTTTTCTTTGATTTGAGATGAACCACCACAAATTGTAGCCAACTTATCCCATATTTCTTTAGTGGTTTTGCAAGACTTGATCTTGTTAAATAAGTTGTCATTATCACTAATAGCCGTATATAGAGCGTTACGACCAACATTGTCCAAATTAGCTCTTCGACGCTCATCTGGAGGCCATTCTTGTTTTGGTTTCTCAACGTAACCATCGGGAGTTTCTTCCGTGGCTCCAGGCGCTCTTGTGATAACTTTGTATACTTTGATTGGCCCATCTGAAATAATATCACACATGTCATCATCGCATGAACAGAGATATGTAAATGCTTTGACTTTCCATGTGTCAAAATTTGATTCCGTCAGTTTGGGAACTTTAGCAAATGCCATATCGAAGATTTTAAAAGCAACTAGATTTTGAAAGAAAAGGATCTAAACAAGCAGTTATGCTTGGAAATTTTAAAATTTCACTTTTAACCGCTCTGATACCATTTGTTGGTCCCAAGTGGCATACGAAAGGGTCTAGAGGGGGGGGGGGTTGAATAGACCCTGAAGTCTTTTTCGACTTCAAAAGATTTCGTACTGAAATTGTTTTTGGACGCTTGAAAAAGTAGACGCTTGAAGAATCTAATGCTTGACTTAAGCATTCACTTAAAATATAGGCGCTTTGGTGAAGCGTCTAATGAAGACTGTTTTTATAAAGTTAACTTAAATTTCAAGAATTGAATACTTTAACCGAGTAGGTTTGAGCGTTCAGTTCTTTGATCAGTCTTAGCACAGCGGAATGATTTTTGAAGTCTTCTCTTTGAAAGCTTTAGCGTCACAAGAGGTTTCTTAGTTGCTTAGCGTTTGATTGTTTTTTACTTAATCAGTTTATGCAATGATATGATAGATAGAAAAATTGACTGAAAAATAAATGACACAATATTTGTAAGGTTCGTTGGGTGGTGTAATCCCAACTACGTCCTTCTTCTCCTCGAACACTTGGAGGCAATCCAATAAAATGATTCTCAAAGAATCACACAGAATCTTCTACAAATTAGGGAGAGATGGATGTAGATGACTTGAGCTCCTTGATCACACAGATTTCTGCTCCAAATCACTTCAATCCCCTTGCTTCTTTCACTCAGAAAGATGGCAAGTATCCAACTTCGACTCCACACAGATCGCGAGGCTTGGATAGGGGTTTTTCTAAAAGGGTTTGTTTGATTTTGATGAAGTTCAAACAACTGGAATATCTCAGTAGTAGTGTAGTTTCTTCAAAAAGAATGTTTGAGATATTGGATTGACTGTCTCAGGATTTGATGAAAAGCAAAGAGAATATTTTCTTGAGTATTCTGGCTTTTCTGAGAGTTTAAGGAATGAGACTTCAATGCAACAGCAATTTGGCTTGATAATTGCTCTCATTGTGTATTTGGCTTGTTGTTGAAGTTCTATTTATAGGAATTCTTTGAAAAAGTGTCCGTTTGACACATGCAAGGGCGCGTGTCTCTCACTTCCGCGAGTGAACAACTTTTGTCATTTTTCCTGAAAATCTGCTGCACAAAAGTTGGTGCTGCAGTCTTTGAATGGTTGACAGTCCAATAGGGTGGCTTCTCCGCACGTCTGAAAGTGCTTATCACATTTAATGCTCTTATTAGCATTTAATGCAATTTGAAATAAATGCCCGTTGGCATTTAATGCTCTGAGAATATTTGCATTAAACTCTTTCCGATCTGACGCTTCAGAAGAATGTTTGTCATTTGATAGACGCTTCATTTATGAGTTGAAAGTTCCATTTAATCTGGAGGACTATTTAATGTTTAGACGCTTGGAAAAGTCTTCAAACTTCATTTAGAAGTGTAGACGCTTGAGACTTTAGTCTTCGTTACTTGACACCTCACTCAGAACATGTCAGGCGCTTAGAGTAAACTTCTTCAAACTTCATTCATTATTGATTTCTTGGATGCTTGAAGTCTTCAGATTTCGCTGTCTTGATAAGCTCACTCAGAAAGTATCAAACGCTTAACCTGACCGACTTCTTGATCTAAGAATGTCAAAAGTAAAAGATGAAAGAGCCTATACATTTCTAATGTTCAAACGCTTATACAAGTATCTATGAAATTTAAGCGTACATAACTTTGGGGTCTAACAAAATTCCTAATTGTCATCATCAAAATCTTAATATGAAATTTCCTATCAATGGAATTGCCAAAGGTTTTCCCAACCTGAGGTAGAAAGATCGTTTAAGGCATTGGTTCATGACAATCATCCGGATATCATTTTCATCTGTGAAACAAGAACTTTTGAATCTTATTCAATATCCCTTCTTCCTAATTGTCTCCAATTCCCAAATGTTTGCTTAGTTGAACCTCGTGGTCTGGTAGAGGATATGTGCCTTTCCTGGCGCGATGAGTTGAATCTTGTTGTTAATGCTTGATTTCACTCCTTCATTCATGCCACTGTTTCTTCTCACCCGTCATCTTCTCCTTGGTTTTTAACTACTGATTATAGTCCTTCTATTGCTACTGCTAAGGAATCCTTTTGGGAGGACCTCTAGGACCCCTCTTCCAATATTTTTGGTCCTTAGGTCTTCATTGGGGATTTTAATTCTATCACATCTCAACTTGATAAGCAATGTGGAAGAATTTTTTTTAGTTCGTCTCATGGTGCTTTTAAAGCAGTCAGTGATAAATGGGGCCTTTCGGATTTGGGATTCACGAGTTATCAATTCATGTGGAAAAATAAAGGTGAGAATTTTGCGAATATTCAACAAAGAATTGATAGAGGGTTGGCTAACGTTGAATGGAACCTTCTGTTTCCTGAGGCTCTTGTGCATCATCTTCTAACCCTTTAATATGGTTACTCGTCTCTCCAAAGAACTAGGCCGGTTGGTTGGGGGCCCCAAGCCTTTTAGATTCGAGCATATGTGGCTTAGGAATTCTTGGTGTCTTGGTGTCGTTGAAGATATCTGGAATGGTATTACTTTTGACTCTCCTTTTTTCAAAGCAAATCAAAGATAGATAATACTCGATCTGCTCTTAAAACATGAAAGAGAAGCAGTTTCGGTAACCTTCACCTCCAAACTGCTCAAACCAAATCATCTATTATGGACTGTCAAACCTTGGATCAATCTGCCATGATACTTGCTAGGGAGAGATCGCTTCAACTTTGCCTCGATGAATTGCTCAAAAGATAGAAATTACTTTGGAGTCAAAAATCAAAGTTGGATAGAGAATGGGGATGACAATACCCATTTTTATTTTTTTATTTATCACGACAAGTATAATTGCATACATTCCTTTTTGAGTGATGAGGTTTCATTTGTTTCTGACTGGAATGATATTAAATTATTTATCATGTTTTGTTAAGCACTTTTCTGATTTATTTGAATCTTGTAACCCAAACTTTCCTGATGATTTAGAAAATTAAGTCTCGACTGTTGTGTGCAATGAGGACATTGCCATCCTTTGTGAGATTCCCTCCCCTGTTGACATTAAAAACACCCTTTTTACTATGGTCCCGATGAAAAGTCTTGGGCTAGATGGGATGCCT
This sequence comes from Buddleja alternifolia, assembly GCA_019426215.1. Taxonomy (NCBI): domain Eukaryota; kingdom Viridiplantae; phylum Streptophyta; class Magnoliopsida; order Lamiales; family Scrophulariaceae; genus Buddleja; species Buddleja alternifolia. The sequence continues at coordinate 20,959,038 of CM033404.1, read as the reverse complement.
CCAATCTTCTTTCAAATATTTTGGAATGTTGTTGGAGATTGTAGTTGGTATGGTTACTCATTTTTTCTCCACAGGCTACCTTCTCAAATCTTTGAATCATAAGTTTATTGCACTTATTCCTAAAAGGACGGAACCTCCCATCCGGATCATTACCGACCCATTAGTTTGTGTAATGTTGTGTACAAAATTATTTCCAAAATCATTGCCCAGAAAATCAAGCCTTTCCCAAATGGTTTTTGTTTCTGGTCGCCACATTAATGATAACTCAATCTTTTGTCATGAACTTATACACGTTTGCCCAATGGATTTTCCAATGTGTTAGTACCTCGAGTTTTTCCATTCTCATTAACGGATCTTCTTTAAATAATTTCCGCCCTTCCAGTGGAATAAGACAAGAAGATCTTCTTTCCCCGTACTTATTCATTGTTTGCTTTGATCTACTTTCGTGTATTATCTATCAGGCTCAATCTAATTCTCTTCTTCATGGTGTTAAATCTAGTCAGACTGCTTGTTAACACCTCGTAACAATACGGTATCGAACAAATAATATAGTAATAAAAGCCTATCTTATTATCCAGACTATCAATTATCAGAGTTGAGATTTTAACCTAATAAAAGCATAAATAATTAAAATGATGAATCTATTAATGAAAGCCTAGGGATTAAGATTTCATCAAGATGTTATATTAATTTATGACTTTTAATGGTTTCTCATTCTTGCCTAAGTTAAAAATCTAATTTTTCTTAATTATATGAATACTCTCCCAAGATCTCCATGAGTACCAACTAGATTAATTCCCATCACTCCCATGATCAACAACTAATTTAGATGAATCCATTAATTTCTATGAAAATTATTCAACTAGTGTCATGCAATATTACTAATATCCACATTAAGCAATTTAAACATGTCTATCAAGTTTGAACTGATAATTTAATTCACCTCCTGGTACTTCTTGAATTATTTTAAGTCATATAATTGGTGATCAAGCAACTAGAAATATTAAACACTCAATGATAGATAAACAAAGCAAGAACAAACCTAACAAATATCAACAATCCATAGACATATACAAGATTACATCTTTAAACTTAAAGCATGGATATTGAAGAAGAAGAAATATATTGAATAAAAGTTAAAAAAAAAATTTATTTTTAACAATGACATACAACTTGAGAAGATGAAAAGATGGGAAATCCAGAAAAATCATGTTTAGCAAGGCCCCCACAGAACGTTCTTGAGCGACGATGTAAAGAATTAATGGGAGTCCCGGAACCGGTGCAACCAACACAGGTGACTTCATCAAATATGCTTTTATACTTTTATAAGCATTTTTGCAATTTTCATCCCATTCAAATGGAACACCTTTTTTCATGAGGCGACTAAACGGTTGACATCGACCAACTAAGTTTGAAATAAAACTTCGAAGATATGCTAACTTCCCCTGTAGGCTCTTGAGTTCATGGATATTTTATGGTTCAGGCATTTTTGAGATTGCATCAATTTTTGCTTGTTCGATTTCTATGCCTCGATGCCGAACAATGAACCCAAGACTTTCCCGATGTCATGTCAAATGCGCATTTTCGAGGATTCATCTTTAGTTGATATCTCTGTAAGCACTCAAAAACCTTTCTTAGGTCCGCGAGATGATGCAATAGCCTTTTAGACTTCACAACCAAGTCATCGACATAGCACACCACATTTTTATGAATTATGGCATCAAAGATCTTTTGCATGGCCCTTTAATACATTGCTCTGGCATCCTTTAGTCCGAATGACATTACTTTATAGCAATATATACCTTTTGGGGTACGTAACGCCGTTAAGTCTTCATCTTTTAGTGCCATGCGCATTTAATAATATGCAGATGATCCATCTATGAGAGATAGAGCTTCATGGGCGTAGTGGCATCAATCATGAGTTCATCGCTAGGCAACGGGAAGTTATCTTTGGGACATGCTCCATTGAGGTCCCTTAAGTCAATGCACACTTGGATTTGTCCATTCTTCTTTCATACTAGAACGATGGTTGAAATCCATGTAGGGTATTTGACTTCATCGATGAGCCCAACTTTAATGAGCTTGTTTACCTCCGTTTCAATTAAAGGGACTAACTCGGGTCAAAATCGACGTTGAGCTTGCTTGATAGGACGAGTCCCTTTCCTTATTGATAGATGATGGACCGCTACCTTTGGATCTAGGCAGGGCATTTCTTTGTACGACCATGCGAATGCGTCTTTGAACTCATGTAGCAACTTAATGTAGGCTTCTTCTTCGTCAACAGTTAGTAAAGCACTTATGTAGAATGGCCTAGCATTGTCGACATCACCGAGGTTAATCTCTTTCAATTCATCGACTGTGGCTTTGACACCCTATTCAAGTTCATGTGGTACAATCTTTGCGTCTTCGTCTTCAATGTAGTCTCCCTCTCTTAAAGTGATGTGATATGATGATGTCATACTCTCTTTATCATCCTCATCATTACACTGGACTTGAGTGAAGATTATAGTTTTCCATTTAGCCTTCAACACTTTACTGCATGATATAGTTAAATCGGTGCGTCTCATGCGAGACGGTATCAGGCATTGAAGGTTTTTAGGGTCATGTGATTCATTGACTTTTCCAAAGTGATTTAACCTTTTCAAGACACTCAATCTCTGTCTATCGTTTGTCTTATTGTCCTTTTTCATTGGAGGACCAAGTCTTTACGTCGCGTCTTATTTCCATTCTCATCAAAGACATCTTCTGTTGAGGACAATGATTCTTTAGTCACATGGTTGCTACTAGCTCTTCTTATTGTGATGCGAACTAGATAAATCTAAGACGGGTTTGAGGACTCTGAATAGCATGCCCGATTTGTCTAAGCATTCTCTGAGTAGCATTCAGTCCATGCACTTGTTCACCAGAGAGTTCGGGAGGGAGTTTTCACAAAATAGCGCTTTCTTGTGGGTTGTACACTACTTTGGTTAGAAGTTTGTTTGTCTTTGGTGTTAGGTGTATGCCCTCAATGCCTATGAGGAATTACATTGAGTAGGGCTTAGATAAGTTATTTGTAAAAAATGTTTGATGTTTCTATTTATAGAATAAAGGTTTTGATTTTGTTCATATAAATCAAATGGCATTTAATTGTATTGAACAAATTAGCCCAAGAGATTTCAAGATAGACTTTCCACCTCTTATGGACAAGAAGAGGCACTGGAACAGTCTAGTACTTAATCTCTGAAATTGGGAGTTCGTGAGTTAATGAATAGTAATTGGACATTAATATTCAACTCATATGACACCTTCTTTGACAAGGAAGTGCCAGTTGTACACTAATTAGATAGTCGGAGCTGGTGTCCTGAATATGATTAATGGAATTAAAATATTTGAACTCGACTCGCATTCGTCCGATCACATGGGTATTTACTCTTTGACAGTCAATGATCGGGATTAAGATTGCTTTAGCATGTGTGAACTTTACACCTGAGGAGTTATTTATATCATGCTTGTAGTATTGGATATGTTATCAGAGTAGTTAGACCCGTATCACCTGATAGGTGGGGTCGACCTCGAAGTACGATCCAATAGTGCATTCGATGTTATAAGAAAACTTGCCAAAACGGGATTCATTATCTCGACAGTAAATGAGTATGTGACCTGTACGATCGTAAGTAATTGGAATTATAAGTCTTTGGCCAAAACATATAAACTATCCAGTGATTGTCACTGAGGGTAGTTTGGTAATTTCACATTATTATGATTCTAAGTACAGTATCAAGTTCTATGAGTTTGACTATACCATGGCTCTTACTTGATCGGGTCCCGTCGGTGAAGAGCCTATACACATATGGTATTCGTAGTGAAGGTTCGTGATGACATGATCATCTCATTTTCAATTGGTTTACAATTTAGTTCCACGGTGTTGGCTAGGTGACAACCTTATCCTTTGGAATCCTCTCATTGCCAATTGAATAGAGCCCAGAGAGTCGCGCTACGTGAAGAAAAAGAATATTTCCTTAAGCTAAGGGTATTTTGGTAAAATCACCCTTGATGTGAATTGACTGACAAAATAGATGACTTGATTCAATTAAAGATATTTAATTGGATTAAATAAATTAATTAAATCATATTGATTCACAAGTAAAATTAATTGGAAATTAATTTATAAGTTGAATTATATTAATTGGATTAATATTAATTGGATTAATGTAATTAATTAATTACCAATTGGATTGGTCTTGGATTTAATTATACACACGGGCTAAGTCAAAACAAAGCCCGAAGCTCATCTACAAGTCCTATTTCGGCCACCCCTCTCAGTGTAAACCTAGGGGAGTCTTTTACTTGGTATAAGTATTCAGTCAGTGTCAGAACTCCAGACACACAAGTCATTGTTTTAGAATCTGACACTTAACCAAAATAGACCTAGAGCATTAGAAAAAAAAAATCCCTCCCTCTCCATCCGTCTAGCCGCCTGCAATTGTTGCCGAGGAGGAGATCAAGCTTTTTTCAGGGAATTTTTCTTCCGCGTGATTATTTAGAGGCACGAGTCCTGGGCTGCTACTGATAATTCGAGATTCAAAAGACGAAAAAGGTAATTCGATTACTCTTGTCAATTCTCGTCAATTGATCTATATGCTAAATATCATGAATATCCCCGGATAAGATTCTCAGATGTGATTCAGATTAAAATTCTTTATCCGCTAGATCGAATCGCAATAGTGGTATCAGAGCCAAAATTCAGGAATTTCATGATATTTGTTGTATGTTTATGTGTTTTAATTGTTTTAATATCATAAACATGATTTTACGTATTGTATGTAAATTCGGGTAATTTATGTTATGCATGCTTATTTGTAAAATTGATTTTTGATGAGTTGAATTGGATTTACTGGGTAAAACGAAAAATTGTGTTGGATTCGTGATTTTTATAAAATTGGATTTTTTAAAAAAATCGCGCCGCCCAAAGTGGTAGCGCATCACCGCCGAAGCAGCAGTGGACTTTAGCCCAACACATTAGGGTTGTGTTGGGCCAAAGCCTAACACCCATATGCACAATGCTAGGCTTGGCCCAACGCACAAAGTTGCGTTGGGTCGAGCCCAGCGTAGATTATTTTTTTCAATTAATTAATAAAGCCGGCCCAAGCCCAACTGTAGTTTAATTAAGTGGTTTTTTGTATTGGGCCATATATAATTAATTATAGGGCTTGACTCAAATGATTTAAATTGGAATTGACCAATTATCAAATAATTAATTATGTGGGCTCAGTCCAAATTGAAAAACTTAACCTAAATATTTATCAAGTTAACAACCCTAATTAAATTTCGTTTCAACTTCTAAATTGGATTTAGTGAATAAATTTTAATTAGACTTAAGTTTATTAAAAAACCCTAAATTGAATTTAGGAAATTTAAATTAGATTTAATTTTATTCAAAATTGGATTTAGTTACTTTATTTAAATTGGATTTAAACTTGAAAAATTTCAATTGAACTTAGAATTGTTCAAAGTCTTAAATTGGATTTAAGACTCTTTTTCAAATGATAAATATTAAATTGGATTTGTTGAACTAGATTTAAATACCGCTTTCCTTATTACATGATATTGCTATGTGTTTAGATTAAATTACCCATTAGACTTTATTTGATGATAGTCAATCTTTAATTAGATTAAAGTATTCAAACTAAATTGGATTTATTTTGATGATATTAAATTAGATTTAATTGAAGAATGAATTAGATTCAATCATAGATTAAATTGGATTTAATCTTAGACAAAATTAGATTTAATCACACATTAAATTAGATTTAAAGGATAAATTCACATATGTGTTTAAATTGTTTATGTGCTCCTTACATATGTGGTGGTGACACCATGTATGGACATAGGGTTTTATTTATGCTGTCTTACCTGGGTTGTATTGGGCTGGTTTTGAGCCCCCCAGTTTGTATCTTCAATTCATAGAATTTTGTATAGGTTATTTCTATGTAATTGTTTTAGAGATATGCCCAAATGGTGGTTCATGGTGGCACATGAAGTCTTGGAGAATCAAGAAGAATAGATCTTTGTATAGGGCCCAATCCTTGTAAAAGATAGGACCCCTCCCCGATCACTCATTGGCTCGAGTTGATCTAGATAGTCCATACATGTGTGTGTTGTAGAATTGCTAGGCTTGTTCATATGCATTTCCAATTATTGCGCGATAAAGAAATTAATGTGCAAAGTGAGACCAACTTAATAACATTATCGAATGTTATAATTCTCCCAAATTAAAATACTGAGTAAGTAAAGGGGCATTGGATGTCCTAGCTCTCCACCAAACTTTAGAAGGTGGGTTCATTTCTAGTGCATGGCATCTTCCTAGAATAAGAGGTTTTGCATCAAGACATGGTGCTCTATCTTCTCTAGTGCATTTGATGCCTTCATGTCGAAACAAATTTCACCCCATATATCATTCAAGGTTGCAAGGTGAGATTAAATTGTTAGACTGATAGGAGCTGATGGAAGTCGTACACTGATTAGATAGTGGGAGCTGGTGTCATGAATATGAATAATGGAATTAACATATTTGAGCTCAACTCGCATTAGTCCGATCACATGGGTATTTACTCTTTGACAGTCAATGATCGGGATTAAGATTGCTTTAGTATGTGTGAACTTTACACCTGAGGAGTTATTTATATCTTGCTTGTAGTATTGGATATGTTATCAGAGTAGTTAGACCCATATCACCTGATAGGTGGGTGACACACTAAAAGCTAACGTGCTATAATAGCAAGTGCACTAGTCATGTGTAGTAATAAAAGTGGACGGTAAGTCCGGGTTGTCGAACCACGGAGACTTGAATTCTAGTTGATGATTTGTAACGATAAAGAACAAATATAATTAAAGTAAATTGGATGTAAGATGCATGCAATAAGAACAAGAGTACACAATTGATTTTAAACAAAGTATGAAGAGAGATTAAGGCACATGTTAGGTCCAAATTGATCAAATATACTTATAAAGGTTCTTGTTGAAGGATTACACTTATATTGTTATGGTGAGAGCTCCAAGGGTAGAGAATAACCAATGTCTCGCGTATAAACTCCTATGCTTAGATCGTGATTTTCCAAATATTCCTATCCGGAAATCTAACCAATAAACATGCATTAACGTACTAGAGTTCACTCGATTAGAATCGAACAACTTCACCCGGGAATCTTTTACCTATGTCTAGGGCAATTCCTCATTAGTTGCGGATCATGATGTGAATTTCTTACACCCTAAGTCAATTTTCTCCCGAAATATTCACCTAGGCATAAGATTCTAACATATAGTGATCAAGTATATGCAAGATAGGTAAAAACACAAATTCACATCACATAACAATATAAGAATAACCTCAACAATCATCTATTATAAGCATATATCACACTTTGACCTTACATGGTCTTAGTCTTATGAATTTAGTTCATGATAGATAATATGAGAAACAATAATGAATAAATACACATGTTCATAGACATGAATGAAATGAAAAGGTTATAAAAACTCCCTCTAATGTGATAGATGATGGCCCCTTGATTGGAGCTTCAATTCCTAGCTTTCTCCTCTTAGAATGATGAAGAATGGTGATGAATGAATCTTGAGGACCGGTTCCTCCTCCTCCTCTCCTCCAAGAATCTGAAATTGATAGTGAATTCTGAAGAGTATGGGTTCCCCCTCCTTTTATAGCCAAAATTTCACTAAAGTATGCATTAAGAATTCCCATTAAAGTCCCCCAATGAGAATTCCACCTAAGGTGATGCTTAAATTTTGGCTTTTATGATTCCAACCAGCTAAAAAATGCTGAACTTTCGGCCCTTAAGCAATCCACCAAGCATAACCATATGAAAACTTCAACAAAACACATGCATGCTGCCATTTTCTTGCTTTCCAGCGCAGTCTTAGTAGTTTCCTCATAACCTTCTCCAAAGATCTCCGAATTGGATGATTCAAGTCCCCATATGCAGATACGACATAGATCTACAACTTTCCAGAAGGACACTTTGTCCAATTCGGTTTTTAAGTATACCGAAATTACGTTTCAATATGGAGACTGTTTCTGATTTGGCGCCCATAAAGTAAATCTACCAAGAAACACACTTATGACAACCCCTCAACACATGTGCTGAATTATGGCCAAAAGTGATTCCTATCCATCATATAATGCTGGAATTTAGACTGAAAAGGAGTAACATTCGGACTATCCACGCCTAGGCATGACTAGGAGGGCGCTGGGGCGTATCCTGGCACATGTACTTCTCTGTTCGGCGCAGCAATCGTATTTCCTTCACAATTCTCTCTATAGACCTCTGCTCCGGATGTTTCAAGTTCCCATTTGAATCTAAGACATACATCTAAAACTTTGTAGAAGGAAACTTTGTCTAATTCGGTCTCGAAATGTACAGAATTATCGCTCGAATGTGGTAGGAGATGCTTAAACCGCCTAGGTGTTGAAAAACATGCTTGAACTTGTTTTGTACATCGTTTTTCTTCCCTTTTCTTCATGTATTCTCATTTATTACCTTTATTCACTTAACACACCTATTAAATGCAAATGTGACATGATTTAAGCAATAAGTGAATCCAAATCATAAGAATGACGGTCTTAAAAACACATAAAAACACCTCTTATCAACACCCCCAAACTTATCAATTGCTCGACCTCGAGCAATAAGAGCTATAAGGCAAGACCAACATCATTCAATGGGAGAAAACAAAACAACTAACTAACTCATTTTCGTGGAGTAAACAATTGCACTTAGCGGGTGCAACAAACCTTTAAACCTTTGAGTTACCTCAAAGGACGAGTTATAGTCTCGTGAGGGTTTGTATACGATATACCCACAAAATCTAGCAAATTTTCAATCCCAACCAAATCAACACATCTCAATATGATCAACAAGAATGAGTGGCATAAAATCAACCTTTTAAAGTTCACAAATATATATATACATATCAACTACTTTTGCTCATGTGACACCAATACTTGAAACGACTCCCTAGGGTGTAGTGAAAAATAAATCTAGGGTATTATAGTCGAGAGGCATCCTTACCAAATTTTGGACATTAATCCCATATCTATCAACTTTTGATCAAACACAAGGCACAAGAATTATAGAAAATCTCATAGCCATTTAAATTTCATTATCTTAAATATTCAACATTCAATTCATATGGAATTTCCATTAAACTCCATTAAGGCTAGATCATGTGCAATGTTTTATTCCATTAGGCTTTCTATGACACCCATGTAGCAAGCTTTAGACCAACGACTCCCAAACTAGATTGTTTTGGGGCATTAAGTGTAGAGACACTCCTAAGGATTAATCACTCGAGTGTCAAAGGCCACGAAATAAAACTAGATCTTTTAAACAACTCACTTCTTTTTGGCTTGAGCTTAGCTCAAATTAGCATAATAGTACAGTATATAGGCATGAAACGTTTCACCTCCGGTACGTATTAGCCTGACCACTTTTGGTCATACCAAAATTCAACCTTTTCAATTCATTGTTTAGCATATAAAATTACTACTCAACTTATAACCTTGTGAGAAATCTAAGTTAATATTTGTGGGAATAATTCCTTAAGTGTCTCAAGATGGTTATCCTCTCAACTCCTCTACCTTCGATTTAAGTGCATTGTGAATCATCTAAAGAATCAATTCTAGTCTAAGGTCTCCACGAGCAATTTCAAAGATAGATATATATATATATATATATATATATATATATTCCATTAAATTCAAATTATTTCAAGAATTCATGTCATTTTTCCAAGTCAATCAATTTCAATGCATCAATTGGAAGGACTAAATATTTTTCATGCTTGATTTTCTCAACAAAGAAGCATATAAACATGATATCAAACAAACTTTCCCCAATTAAGCTAAAAATTAGGATTGCACCATCAAAGTTCAAAATAAGTACTCTTCTACCCCCAAACTTAAATCCAACATTGTCCCCAATATTGTTACAACAAGCATACACAACGGTAAAAGAACACTTACAACCAAGGATGTTGAAAAACATCCTTAAACTTCCAATACATAATCGTATAGCTTCTCCTCCTCTCGAGTAAAATGAGCATGGTCCAAATGTGCATCATATCTAACACTTCAACTTTTCAAACCATCAAGCATAAGAAAACATACATGCCAAAAGTGTATGTTTGAACACAACATAAAGAAACAAACTAAACAAAACAAAAACACAATAAAAAAGAAAAACAAAATTACAAACTTGGGTTGCCTCCCAAGAAGCGTTAGTTTAGACTCTGTAGCTCGACTTGAGATAAAGAATCGCTAAGGATCCCGGAGGGGAATGGTCACTTTATCCCTCGACCCGTCAATCCCAATGTAATGCTTTAACCTTTGGGCGTTTGTCATGAAGGTTCGTCCATTGTCCGTTATAAGTTCAATGGCACCGGAAGCATAAACACGAGATACAACAAACGGTCCCGACCATTTTGACTTGAGCTTCCCGGGAAAAAGTCGAAGGCGAGAATTGTATAGTAAAACCTTGTCTCTGGCCTTCATGAAATTCCCGGGGAATAATACGCTTATCATGCCATGTTTTCGTTCGCTCCTTGTAAAGCTTGACGTTCTCATAGGCTTGATGGCGCCATTCCTCAAGTTCGTGTAATTGGAGTAATCCCTTGGTACCTACGAGTTGAGAATCAAAATTTAGAAATTTAATAGCCCAAAAAGCGCGATGTTCGAGCTCAACCGGTAAGTGACATGCTTTTCCAAAGACGAGGCGATATGGGGACATGCCAATCGGAGTTTTAAACGCGGTTCTATATGCCCATAAGGCGTCATCTAGTTTAAGGGACCAATCTTTTCGAGATGCGTTAACCATTTTTTCAAGAATGCATTTAATCTCCCGATTCGAATTGATCATTTCTAAGAAGAAGGTTAATTCACCCATCATGCTCATTTCAAATTGATCTTGCATCATTTTCGAAAATTTCTCACACAATCGCTTATTAGTAGAACCAAATATAATATCATCAACATAAATTTAGACTAAGAGAATATCTTCATTATGGGTAATTTTAAATAACGTTGTATCAACGCTGCCTTTGGAAAAACGAAGATAGAGAGAGTGTCATACCATCCTCTTGGTGCTTGTTTAAGGCCATAGAGTGCCTTATCTAATTTGTAGACTATACTCTTGCCATGGTTGTTGATGAATCCTGGTGGTTGCTCCACATAAACTTCTTCTTGGAGTTTACCATTCAGGAATGCACTCTTCACGTCCATTTGGTATACTGTGAACTTGTTGAATGCGGCAAACGCTAGGAACATACGAATCGCTTCAAGACGGGCTATTGGGGCATACGTTTCATCAAAATCAATACCCTCTTCTTGACAATAACCCTGAGCGACTAATCTAGCTTTGTTTCTTATAACAATGCCATCTTCATCCATCTTGTTCCTAAAAACCAATCAAGTTCCAATAACTTCTTGGTGAGTTGGTCTTCGCACTAGCGTCCAAACCTTGCTTCTCTCAAATTGGTTAAGCTCTTCTTGCATTGCTTCTACCCAACTTGAATCACTGAGCGCTTCATCCACTTTCTTTGGTTCCATTTGGGATAGGAAGCTTGCAAACATGGCCTCATTAATTGTAGCGGACCTAGTTCTAACAGGTGCTCCAATATCTCTAATTACTAGTTCTGGTGGATGATCTCTAAGCCATTTACAATCTGGTTGGAATGGGTTGAGAGACTCTTGGTTATCAATCGCTTGACTTTCATTGGTCTCTGGCGCAGTCGCTGCATCATTCACAGTTCTAATTTGCTCTTGATGATCATTCTCTTCATGATCATCAGCGATTCTGACATTATCATCATTTGTAACCTCACAAGTAACCTTAGGAATGGGCACAAAGATCTCATCATCCTCCTCATCATCACTATCATCACCAAGATTGATTTTTGACGCTTGTTGGGCAAGATCTTCAATTCCGACATCATCAGGATTAACCTTACTCGGTTCTTGGTTAGCATCATCAAACACAACATGAATGGATTCTTCAACCTTCGATTTGATCTTATTTAGGACGCGAAAGCTCTTTCCATTCTTGGCATAGTCTAGAAAGATTCCCTCATCCACTTTAGGATCAAATGTGTTTAGGCTGTGGGATCCATTGTTATGAATGAAACATTTTGAACCAAATACATGAAAATATGAAATGTTGGGCTTACATCCCTTCCACAACTCATATGGAGTCTTCTCATGTTGCTTGTTGATCATACACCGATTCTGAGTGCAGCAAGCGGTATTGATAGCTTCGGCCCAAAACCTTTGAGGCAGCTTAGACTCTGCAAGCATTGTCCTAGCAGCTTCTTTAAGCTTTCTGTTCCATCGCTTGACAACTCCATTCTGTTGAGGTGTTCTAGGAGCAGAATACTCATGAAGTATTCCAAGATCTATACAAAATTTCTCAACAAATTGGTTAGTAAATTCAGTTCCTCTATCGCTTCTAATTCTCGTCACCTTTAAATCTTTTGAAGTTTGTAATTGACGAATTAGCGATGTGAGCTTGACACTAGTTTCATCTTTGGTCGCTAAGAATTCTACTCATGAATAGCGAGAGAAGTCATCAACTATTACTAGCGAGTACTTTTTACCACTAACACTCATGATTTGAAAAGGACCAAACAAATCTAGATGCAATAGTTCAAGAACTCTAGAAGTAGATAGGCATGGTTTCTTCTTAAAAGATGATTTAACTTGTTTACCCATTTGACATGTGTCACATAAGCGATTCTTCTGAAAGGAACCCTTAGGTAATCCCTCTACTAGATTTAACGATATTAACTGAGAGATTGCCTTAAAGTTGAGGTGATTCATTTTTCGATGCCATAACTAACCCAATTCATTTTGACTTTTAGCAACAAAGCATGTGGGGTTGTTATCAATTGTAGAATCCCAATCCACTAAATACACATTGTTTGTTCTTTTTCCTCTTAATTTAGTAGACTTAGTCTTAGCGTCGTTAACATAGCAAAAGTCGCTTAAAAATTTAGTTCAAAGCCTTTATCAAAAAATTGACTAATGCTTAACAAATTGTGCTTAAGACCCTCAACATAGTATACATCACTGATCATGATGTTCCCCCTATGTATTATACCTATACCTTTGGTTTTACCTTTGGAGTTATCACCGAATATAACTTGAGAACAATTGGCTGCATGATAGTTGACCAAAAGATTCTTTGATCCAGTCATGTGCCTTGATGACCCACTATCGAAGTACCAAACTGAAGTATCGGTGTTGGCTCTAGGTACCTGCATTTAAAAGACAGTTCTAATTCTTCTTAGGAACCCATGTTGTCTTGGGTCCTTCGACGTTAGTAACCTTGATTTGAATTAAAACTTTAGGAACCCATATTTCACTAGTCTTCATTGTAGGAATACTGGCCTTCTTGGGTTTCACATTGTGTTGTGTGTGTTTTTTGTTCACCTTGTGCTGTGTGTGCTTTTTGGGTGAATAATAATATCCTCTATTATAATAGTAATCATAATCATCATAATAGCGATAATATAATCTAGACCTTTGTGGATATTGACGCTGGTATTTCCTGGGCGCTGGCTTGGGTTGCACTTTTCGTACTGGACGCTTAGCACTTGATTCACAGTGGTTAGGTTTATCCTTAGCCTTTTGAGCATTTGGATGAACCTTTCTTTGTGAATCTTTTGCCTTTGCGTTACCCTTGCCTGAGTCATCTTTGGCTTTCTCGTTTGGCCTCGTACCATTGTCGCTTGGTTCATTCAACGTTTGACTTTGTGAACCTTTCTCAACAAAAAAACACCCTTTCCTTTGTTGTTTGCCATAACATTAGATTTATTTGGTTGCTTACCAAATTTTTTGCATCCTAAACCGGTCTTTTCACCAAACATTCTTGTTATTTCAGTCACATTATCCAAATTTCTTGAAGCTTTTGATAATGATGAGACGAGCTACTCTGATTTAGCAAGTCTAGCGATCAGATCAACTTCTCTCCTGACTATTATATCAAGATCACTTTTCAATTGAGTAATCTCACTCTCAAGCGATTGGTTCTTCTCAATGCATTGTTGCTGAACTTGCAACTCTGCTTTGAGCGTTACCTTATCACTTGTGAGCGATGAGATAATAGCGAAGTGATTTTGACATATTTTGGCGGCATCTTGACAATCTTTATAATATTCATTAACTTTGTCAAGTAATTCATCATAAGAAAGAGGATGAGATAATTCAGTGTTTACCTCAGGTAGCGAATCGTCAGACGCTTCATCATCTCTTACCATGACACAAATCAACGCTGAGTCGTTTGTAGGCTCATCATCACTGCTTTCATCTGATGATTCCAAATCCTCTTCAAGTGTGGAGAGTGGTTGCTCCTGAATTGGATTCTATCCGCATAGTCTTGCCTTGTGGGCATAGACACATTTGGATAAGGGCAATTTACCTGGTAGTGCCCTGGTTTCCTGCAATTATAACATAAATTAGTTTTCACTTTCTGTTCAGTGGTTAATCACTTTGAAACTACTGGCACTGAGACTCTGAGTAGGGGACGGAGGCGCTTGATATGGAATTGGCACTACTGGTTGAGGTGCAGAGTACACTGGCGCTTGATACTGAGGCACTGATGCTGGGGGAGGAGTTTGAAATGAAGTTTGTCCAATAGGATTTCTCTTTTCGTATCTTAGAAATTTCTTGAATTTCTTGACCAATAAAGCCATCTCTTTTTCTTCATTGGATTCTATTGATTTAACCTCACTAACCGCTTTACCCTTACTTTTGGTAGTAGCGATTAAAGCTCCTAATTCAGTTGTTGAAGTCGATGTGTCACTGACTTCACCCAATTCGAACTCAAATGCCTTTAACTCTGAAAACACACATTCTGGAGTAAAAGTCTCCAATGTCTGTGATTCTCTCATAGCAACAGTCTTAATCAAATACTTGCTTGGAAGACTTCTGAAAATCTTATTGACCATTTCCTTCTTGGTCAATTCCTTGTCTAATGACACTAACTTGGTAATGAACAAAGTAAACCTTGCGTCCAATTATTCTAGCGTCTTATTGGGCTGCATCTTGAAATGCTCAAATCTTTGCATGGCTATGGAAAGCTTGTTCTCCTTCATTTATGCTGATCCTTCACACACAATAGCCAACTTATCCCATATTTCTTTGGAAGTCTTACACTGCTTGATCTTGTTGACCAATGCATCATTGTCTCCTAACGCTGAGTATAGTGCACTTCGTCCAACATTGTCTAAATTCGCTCTTTTTATATCTTCTAGCATCCATTCTAACTTGGGTTTCTCGACATATCCATCTGGAATTGCTTCATCAGCTCCAGGTGCTCGAGTTATCACTTTCATGATCTTAATGGGGCCATCTTAAATTACATCACACATTTCACTATCGCAAGAACATAGATACGCGAATGCTCTAAGTTTCCAAGAATCATAGTTTGATTCTACCAACTTAGGCATTTTGGTAAAAACCATAATAAGATGTTTAAGAGAAGATTTTAAAGAGACTAAGAATAGAAAAATGGATCTAAACAAGCAGTCACGCTTGGAAATACTTAGGTTTCTACTTCAACCTCTCTAATACCACGTGGTGGTCCCAAGTGGCATACGAATGGGTCTAGAAGGTGCGCGGGGGAGGGGGGGGTGGGGTTGAATAGACACTTAAGCCTTTTTTGAATTCAAAAAATTTTGTATCACTTTTAAAGATTAGAGCGTTTAGGAAGCTGAGCACTTGGGTCAGGCGCTTAAGTAAAGATAACTTAGACTTAGTGATTTCAGCAATTTACCAAAGTAGGGTAACGCTTAGATCGCTTAATCAGGGTTAGCACAGCGAAAATGATTTTAAAGCTTTAGCGTTCGTTTTGGTTAAATAGTCGCTTAGCATATTAGCTTGTCTTTTTCAGAATAAATGGTATAAAATTTAAAACAAGACAATAATGAAAGTAAATGACACATGATATATAAGGTTCACTGGATGATGTAATCCCAGCTACGTTTTTCTTCTCCTTTTTCACTTGGAGGGAATTTACTAAGATGATTATCAAAGAATCACACAGAATCTTCTACAAGATAGTAAATAGGTGAAAATGATCTTGGGCTCCTTGATCACACAGAAGTCAGCACCAATGAAGATCTTCTTCTAAAAGCTTCTCTCACTCAGAAATACTGCCTGTAAGGGGTTTTAATAGCTTTCTCACTCAGATGAAAGGTTGAGGGTTTTTATCACAAGGGTTTGTTTGTTTTTGGAAAGATCAAACAACTTGGAATATCTCAGTAAGAATTGAGGTTTCTTCTTTGGAAGAGATTTGAGATATGTGACTGTATGGAATGTATGTAGAAAAACTTGAAAGATTTTGGCTATGGAATTTCTAAGATTTTCTTCAGCAAATATTTCTTGTGCATGTACGTATTTTTCTCTCTGTGTGTCTATTTAGGGTTTGCTGGAGGTAAGGTATTTATAAGCAATTCTTGGGATCTGTCCGTTGAACACGTGTAGGAGCGTGCCTATCACGTGGCGCGTGATTGTACCTTTTCTCTGACATTCCTGAAATTCTGCTGGTTCCGATTGGACGGGAGCAGCTATAAACTCTGAAGTTCTGTCAGTCTAGTCAAAAAGGTGGCTTGTCCACAAGTCATAATAGCTTATCACATTTAATGCACTTATCAGGCATTTAATGTATTTGAATTTATTTCCCGTTGGAAATAAATGTTCGTTGAATGATTGCATTTAAGTCCTTCATGACTTGAGAATTTATTTCAGGTGAATTTGATATTGATTGCTAGAGTGCTTTGAGCGCTTGATCTATAAATCCTGAAATAGTCCTTTAGCATTTGACAGTCGCTAAGAACAAATCTTCATCTTCATTCGACTTCAGACGCTGATCTTCAACTTCTTCTCTAATAGACTCACCTAGAATTCTATTAGCGATTCAGTATCTAATACTTAGTGTAAAATCTACAAAGATAAAAATTACAAGCCTAACAGAATTACATACTTTCAAACGCTTACACATTGGTCTAGAAAAGCATAAACTTACGTTATATTTGGGGTCTAACATAAAGTCCTATCGTCATCATCAAAACATCTAACATGAAATTTTCTAACAGGTTTCCTCTCATTGCCAAACGAAATGAACCTAAAGAGTCGCGCTAAAGGATTGACAAAGAAAAATGAAGAAAAAGGAATTTCTATTATTTCTTCTAGGAGTTTTAATTTATTGGTTCAATTAAATAATTAATTATTCATTAGATGAAATAATTAATTATAATGATAAGATTAATTATTAATTAATTTCCTTGTGAAATATATTAATGAATTAATTTATCCAATTAATTTGGTTATTTAATTAATTAATTTATTTATTGGATATAATAAATTATTAATTGAAATAAGAAATTAATTAAACAAAACAAATCCTGGGGCTAAATAAGGAGTCCAATTGGACGCTTATGAGGCCTCAAAGTGGCGTCTTTGAGAGGCCACATATTAGGGCTCTTTTATTTTGACTTGTTCAATAAGTCATGAGGTATATAAGGACTCTTTGACTCAGAACAAGAAAAAAGAAGAATACACAACTCTCATAACTCTCAAAAGAAAGAAAAATATTCCTCCCCTCTTTTATACCTAGCCGTCGACCATAGAGAAAGAAGAAAAAGGATTTTTCGTTTATTGATCTGTGCGTGACGATTTATAGACGACGTATTTTCGTTGTTCGGATCAAGTTCAAGTTTGAAGAATCAAACCAAAGGATTGAAGATTTGGAAGCCTCAATATTTCGAGTTTGGAGAAGAAGAAGTTTTTCTCCATCGTCATTTTCATATTAACGAGTAAGTTTTATTCGTTATACGCTTTTAGATTTAATTATGCAAATTAGAGTACCCATTGGATTTTCGTTTTAATTTTTGAAATCTCTTCCGCTGCGTTTATGCTTTTTCGATCGAAACCCAACATTTACATCCAAGATGAGCGAATACAAAGTGTGGAAGCTCCAAAGGTCCATTTATGGATTAAAGCAGGCTTCCCGAAGCTGGAATAAATGATTTGACACTGTCATACAAGAGTATGGATATGTGCAAAACGTTGAAGAGGCTTGTGTGTACATAAAGGTTAGTGGGAGCGCGGTTACGTTTATCATACTTTACGTTGATGATATTCTTTTGATAGGAAACGATATTGGAATGATGCAGTCGACTAAATTATGGCTCTCTAAATAATTTTCCATGAAGGATATGGGAGAAGCATCCTACGTACTTGGTATGAAAATATACCGAGAGAGATTGAGTAGGTTGCTGGGACTCTCCCAATCTTCGTAGATCGATCGCGTACTTAAGAGATTTAAGATGGAAGAATCCAAGAGAGGATTCTTGCCAATGGGACATGGGATTACACTTTCCAAGTTGATGTCTCCTACGACTCGAGATGAAAGAGTAAGAATGACCCATATACCTTATACCTCAACTATAGGTAGTATAATGTACGCGATTATATGCATAAGACCCGATGTAGCGTACGCAATGAGTGTATGCAGCCGTTATCGGGCTGATCCTGGTGAGAAGCACTGGAATATAGCAAAAGGATCCGTAAGTACCTTAACAGGACTAAGGACATGTTTTTGATATACGGACGTGGAAAATTGGAGTTAGAGGGATACACCGATTTGAGTTTCCAAACAGATGTGGATGACTCGAAGTCGATCTCAGAATTTATCTATCTACTTAATGGAGGATTCGTCAGCTGGAAAAGTTCCTAGCAAGCAACTGTGGCGGACTCCACCACTGAAGCAGAATATATCTCAACTTTAGAGGCTATGAAGGAAGGTGTTTGGATAAGGAACTTCATCTAAGAATTGAGTGTAGTTCCATCCGTTGTAGACGCAATACCTTTGTACTGCCATAACAACGGGGCTATTGCGCAAGCAAAGGAGCCAAGGTCTCATAAAAAATACAAGCACATACATAGGCGATACCACTTGATCAGAGAGATCATTGGGACAGGCGACGTTTGAGTGGAACGTGTGGACTCGACAGACAATGTGGTGGACCCGCTCACCAAACCCATAAGCCAAAAAGTATTTGAAGGACATCTAGGGAGAATGGGCCTCAAGTACATGGGCAATTGGCACTAGGGCAAGTGGGAGATTGTTAGAGTTTATGCCCGACGCACCAATTTTGGGCGCGATTCTATGTAATAATAACTCTAGCTGAACGATCTTTTTCATATAAATAAAGTTAATCTTTTGGCATTCTTTATTCGTGTATATAGCTTGGTCTGAACTTAGAATAATGTTCCGAAGGATCACACATAGCTCTGGGACATCATTGCGCATCGGGAATGGCAATGACGGAATATGTCTCCAAGGCTGTGATCCTTAAACATATGTTCCAAGTTATGAATGGGCTCGTCGAGATGAAGGGATATCGATGAAACCCAAAAGAATTGCTTATATGATGCATACTCTTAATAGAGTGTATCTCGTTCCATCGATATTGGCAAGGTGAAAGCCTATGCACGTATGAGGGTTCCTATTGTGGGAATAGGTATACTAAACAACCCCATGGAAGTTCCATTAAATGGTACCGACAACATAGTCAATGCAGGTACCGATAACTGCATGAATGAAGTTAATTGGGTTGAAGCGTACATGGGAAATAGGTATAGATTTCAAGATTTGGTCAATGCTGCTCATCTCTTCGGCATAGGCATGCATGATAAGAAGCGCCAGTTGGCTAAGTATTTCCTGGAGAAGCGTCGCCAGTGAGTGGGACCCATTGCTAAATTGCCAAGCGTTTGCCAACCAATAGAGAGGTTTCTGCGTCAAGTGCTTCATAGACTTGCAATCACTCCTCTTAACTTTAATATCCAAGCGTCCACCAGTGGAAGTTTTCTAGTGTCAGATTTATCAACTACCCCTAGCCACTGTGATGACAATTTTTGGTTGATGTTGAAGATCACGGCTCCCATTCATCACTTTGACAAGATCTTCACCAAAAACTTAGACAAGCCCAATGGCTCGAGGATTCGCAACTTCCATGGTTATCCACTTATACCAACTATCAAACAGGAAGTAAGCGAGCACTATGCGTATGTTCTTTCCTTGCTAGAACCGAATCAGGGCATAGCTCGAGTAGTTTATCCCTATTTGGAAGAGTACTACAACATGTATGTATCTGAAGCTCACAAATTTGAACGTCTTCCAAAAGATAGAATCATTAGATTTTCCTTGCACTACTGTCCAGATATGTTATTTCTGATTCCCAGACCGCAGTCAAGGATTTTCCAAATCATGTGCTGGACATCATGGGTCCAATGTATGTCAGGGCTAGGGACAGTCCAATCCACACATTTATTCAGGGATTTTGCATTTCACGTTCAAGGCTGAATGAACTTTTTAAAGATGCATCAGACTTCTACGCCGATATCCCCTTAGCCAGGTTGAATTTCCAATTCACTGACGTTTGTCAAGAGGAGTCAGCGCTTCTGGAAATACCTGTGGAATTTATTGAAGAGTCTGAATCAGCGCTTGCATCAGAAGTAGCAAGTATTCCAGTGTCTGCTGAGGAACCAGTTCAAGCGTCTCCATCAGAGGTCAATCCTGACGCTTCCGAACTAGATGCTCCAAATGTTGCTGAGCTACCAATTGAAGCGCGCGGCACCATCTTTGATCCAGCACATTAAGTCTCCCTTGACTCACTCAAGTACACATCCAAGTTTAAGCGACCGGCTACTCAAGTGGTTCCTTCAGATGTGAGTCAAACTTTTGGGCCACTATTGAAATCAGTTCTGGAGGAAGTGAGTGATCATGCCTGATAAGAGGCATTTTTACGTGTTTTTAAGCCCCTTTGCGTGTATGTCTTAGGTTCATTTATCGCTTGATTCTTGCCAAATGTGCGTTTAATTCGTGCATTAAGTGATTTCAGGTCTTAAATGGATACAATCAAAGAACGGGATGAAAAATGACGTATAAAACAAGTTTAGGCCAAATTGCTATGCACCCCTACGCCTAGGCGCCATCTTGCCCACGCCCGGGCGCCGTATCTACACCACTTTCCACGTTCGAGCGCTATTTCCTTATGTTTAGAGACCGAATTGGATGAAGTTTCCTTCTACAAAGTTGTAGAACTATGTGTTAGCTTCAAATGAGGACTTGAATCATCCAAATCGGAGTTTTGTGGAGAGAGTTATGAAGGAAATACAATTACTGCGCCAGACAGAGGCAAATACTCCCAACATTCTGCTGACGGCGCCCGAGCGCCATAATTCCCGCGCCTAGGCGTGGCCACATCCGAGATTTGATTCCTTTCAGCCAAAAGATCATCATTTGATGGGAGAATGGAACATTTAAAGCCAAGAGGTCATCACATGTATGAGAGGGATGTCATAAGTATGTTTCTTAATAGATCTACTTTAGGGAATTTTATACTACTCACTTTAAGAGTAGTGGAGGACACACTCGGGGGGGGGGGGGGGGGCACACATGAGGAGCTGATTGGTGGTGGTCTTCTTAAGGATTTTGGAGCACAAATGACCGAGAAATCTTGGAGGAAGAGAGAGAGAGAGGCATTTTGGCCATCACTTTTCACTCATCACCATTTCTTCATCACTTTTGGAGGGGAACAAAGAGAGAGGAGCTAAGGATTGAAGATCAAGAGAGCAAAGATCCATCATCAATCAATTGAGGGAGTTTTAATTATTTGCATTTACATGTTTATTTCCATGAGTATGTATATGTTTGTATTAGATTTTCTTAAGGCTTTGATGAGAGGCTAATATTGTAGAACTAAGGCCATGTGAAGGCCAAATTTATGAATCAATATATGTGAAGTTGCTCTTTGTATTAATTCTCCTATTGCTTTGTGTGTTAATTCTATGCTTTTATTCCAATCATGTGTTTGATCACCATATGCTTGCTATCTTGCCTAATCTAGTTGTTCGAGAGAAAATAGATTAGGGTGCAAGAGAATTAACACATCATCCGAAACAAATGAGGGATTGCCCTAGAAATAGGTAAAGATTCCCGAGTGTTGTTAGCCGGATTCGTTCGGGGAAGCTCTAGAACGTTAATGCGTGATTTTTGATTAGATTCTCGGATAGACATATTTAGAGAACCGTCAATTAATCATAGGATTATTATGTGCCGAGACATCGGGTAACAGTTAATTTAGGA
This sequence comes from Buddleja alternifolia, assembly GCA_019426215.1. Lineage (NCBI taxonomy): Eukaryota > Viridiplantae > Streptophyta > Magnoliopsida > Lamiales > Scrophulariaceae > Buddleja > Buddleja alternifolia. The sequence goes on along the minus strand of CM033404.1, from coordinate 20,936,842 downwards.
GTTTCCACCAAAGCAATAGGAGTCTAATAATTCGAAGAGTAGCTCATATATATTGACGAGTAGATTCGGTTGTAGCATGTGCCTTAGTCATTGTATCATACGTGAGATTAAATCTATAGTACGTTTCTTTTTGGTTCTTCGTTTGTTTAATCTTTTTCTTGCACTTTACTTTAATTGTCTTATCTTTTATCGAAAATCATTAACTAGAATTCAAGTCCTTGTGGTTCGACAACCCGGACTTTTTGTCCACTTATTACTACACACGTCTAGTGCACTTGCTATCATAGCACGTTAGCTTTTAGCGTGTCAAGTTTTTGGCGCCGTTGCCGGGGACTTGTTTATTTTAGTTTTTTTTTTTATTTTCGTTTACATTTTTTATAATTCTTAGTTTTCGTTTATTTCTTGATTTTCTTTTATTTTCGTGATTAGTCTAATTTTGTTCTTGTATTTAATTGTTAGGTTCTTGAGGTGCATGACCCGCTCCTCAAACAAGCCTCTATACGAGTTGGAGCCCGAAATTGAACGAGTTCTTAGGACTAGTAGGCGAGCAAGAGAAATGGCCAATAATCTCAACCAAAACCCAAATGGAAATTTCCCGGACATGAACTCACCGGAAACTAGGGAGTGGTTACAAGGTGTTCTACAAGCCATGCAAGCGGCACCTCCTCCACAACTCCCGTCGGTTCGGGGTAGCTTACCACCTAGGGTCCATACCATTCCGGGGCCCGTAGTCGTGCCTAATTTCTTCACACCAAACTACCACATTCCGGCTCACATTTTTAATATGGTGCAAGGAGATCCTTTCTATGGAGAACCGCACGAATCACCACACGCTCATTTGGAAACCATAGATGAGGCTCTTGTGACCATTCAATATCACCCACGAGATCTTGATGCGATTCGTCTAAGAGTCTTCCATTTCTCATTGAAGGATAGGGCGACAACATGGTACAAATCCTTACCTCCACAATCTATTACAACATGGAGTGAGTTGGTCGATGCCTTTTTAAATAAATTCTTTCCACTCTCAAAAATCAATGAGCTACGGAGTAATATAAAAGGGTTTAGGCAAAGGAGCAATGAATCTTTAGCCGAGGCTTGGGCTAGATATAAGGGCATGCTCCGTAAATGTCCCGATCATAATTTTGGGTTGAATGAACAAGTACTCCATTTCTATGATGGGGTTAGGTCACGTATTCGGCATAGACTCAACGCGGGTGCGGGAGGAGATCTCCTTGGGTTAGACTGTCAAAGTGTATGGGACAAAGTCGAACAGTTGGCCCGAGAAGACGAGCTTTACCCCGACGATGAAGAGGCCTCATCCTCTAAAAAGGTTGCTTGTATTGAGGAAGTAGTTGAGGAAGTAGTAGTCTTGGAACCGGAGGTTGGCAATGTTAATTATGTAGGGAATCAAAATAAACTTCGGGTGAACTTTCATATACCCGAGAATTTTCCAAAAAGGCCCAACCCCGCACAGAACGCACAACCGGGGATCTATCAACCGGGGATCTATCAAGCTCCACGACCACCCTTCAATAACCCACCCCCGAGGCAAGGCAATTTCAATGGACAAGGTCAAGGTCAAGTGCAAATGCGACCTCCCACAATCGATGAGAAACTAGATGCTCACATGAAAAAGTCCGATACATCTTTCAACGAACTTCGGAGTATGATAAAGGATATGTGTATAGAGATGAAGGATTTACGAACACAAGTAGGGCAACTTTCTAATGCGGTTAACGGTAGAGCTCTGGGGACTCTCCCAAGCGACACGGAAAAGAACCCGAAGGCCCAATGCAATGCCATAGCCTTGAGAAGTGGCAAACAATTGGAGAATGACACTGCCAGTACATCCGCGCCCGAGCGCCCCGACATGCACGCCCAGGCGCCTGATCTACCCTGTTCTGAACAAAATTCTCTGTTTCCCGCGCCCGAGCGCCCCGACCTGCATGCCCAGGCGCCTACAGATACGCGCCTAGGCGCCAATATACGCGCCCAGGCGCCACCCACAAACCTGCCAGATGCATATGTTCTGCATCCCGCGCCCGAGCGCCCAGAAATGCACGCCCAGGCGCCAACAGATCCGCGCCTAGGCGCCGATATACGCGCCCAGGCGCCGCCTACTGTTTCAGTGGGTTTTCATCCGTCTAATCCAACGCTTTCTCCCCCTATCGAAGTTCGTCTCCCCTTCCCAAATGCTCACAAAAAGAAGAAAAAGGAGATGGATCCGAGCTTTCTTCGAATTTTGGCAATCCTTCGGGAAGTGAGAATTAATATTCCGTTTATTGACGCCATTCTCCAAATGCCGAATTATGTGAAGTTCTTCAAGGACATACTCTCCAACAAGCAGAAGTGGGAAGAGAATGAGACGGTGTGCCTCACGGAAGAATGCTCCGCCGTATTACTCAATAAATTGCCAACTAAGCTCCAAGATCCCGGGAGTCTCACAATCCCATGCACGATTGGATCCCTATCATTCAAGAAGGTGTTATGTGACTCGGGGGCCAGCATCAATCTTCTTCCATACTCACTGTTTAAAAAGCTAGGCCTTGGAAATCCCAAGCCGACCTCAATGAGCCTTCAACTAGCCGACCGATCGATCAAGAGGCCCAAGGGGATAATCGAAGACGTTATTGTCCAAGTCGACAAGTTTTATTTTCCCGTTGATTTCGTAGTACTCGACATGGAAGAAGATATGGAGGTACCATTAATCCTAGGGAGACCATTCCTAGCCACGGGTAAGGCGGTAATTGACATTGCTAATGGTAAGCTTACCTTGAATGTGGGCGATGACAAAGTTACCTTTGATGTTTACAAAGTCCTTAAACATCCTATTGATCATGACTCGTGTTATCGAATTGATACATTTGACCATTTGATTGTTGAGTATTTACAGGACAATACAATTGAAAATTCTCTCGAACAGAATCTTATGAAATCCATGCAAGTGGACTCGGAGAAAGATGATCTAGTGGAAAAGGTTCTAATCTTGGAGTACAAATCTTCCTCTCATTCGGGAGGATTCATTTGAAGAACCCCCCTCTCTCGAACTCAAACCCCTCCCCTCCCACCTTAAATATGTGTACTTGAACGACGACGAAACACTCCCATTGATCATTTCCTCATCTCTTTCAGGATCACAAGAAGAGCAATTAATGACGGTGTTGAGATCTCACAAACGGGCTTTTGGGTGGAAACTTGCGGACATCAAAGGCATTAGTCCAGCGATATGTATGCACAAAATACTTATGGAGGACTCCACCAAGCCTACACGCCAACCCCAAAGGAGATCAAACCCACAAATCCAAGAGGTAGTAAAGAAGGAAGTGATTAAACTGCTCGACTCAGGTATAATCTATCCTATTTCTGATAGTGCGTGGGTAAGCCCTACACAAGTGGTGCCTAAGAAAGGGGGATAACGGTAATTGAGAATGCGAATAATGAGCTTATCCCAACTCGTATAATTAGTGGGTGGCGTGTATGTATAGATTACCGTAAGTTGAATGATGCCACACGTAAGGATCATTTCCCCCTCCCCTTTATTGACCAAATGCTTGAACGATTAGCCGGACATGATTTCTATTGTTTTCTAGATGGTTACTCCGGCTATAATCAAATTGCCATAGATCCTGAGGACCAAGAGAAAACCACTTTCACTTGTCCTTATGGCACATTTGCTTATAGAAGGATGCCATTTGGCTTGTGTAATGCCCCGGCCACTTTTCAAAGATGCATGATGGCTATTTTTCATGATATGGTTGAAGATTTCCTTGAAATTTTTATGGATGACTTTTCTGTTTTCGGAACAACTTTTGATATTTGTCTTGCTCATCTAAATGTTGTGCTTAAACGTTGTGAAGAAACCAACCTTGTTTTGAATTGGGAAAAATGCCATTTAATGGTCCGGGAGGGGATTGTGCTTGGCCACAAGATCTCTCAAAAAGGGATCGAAGTGGACCAAGCCAAGATTGAGGTCATTGAAAAACTTCCCCCGCCCACATCGGTAAAAGCTGTTAGGAGTTTTCTCGGGCATGCTGGTTTCTATAGGCGATTCATCTTGAATTTCTCTAAAATTGCGAAACCATTGTCTAATTTGCTTGTTAAAGATGCACCTTTTGATTTCAATTCTTCTTGTATGCAGGCCTTTCTTGATTTGAAGGAACGCTTAGTTTCCGCCCCTATCATGTCATCCCCCGATTGGAGCTTACCATTCGAATTGATGTGTGATGCGAGTGACACCGCGGTTGGAGCGGTCCTTGGCCAAAGGAAGGAAAAGGTATTTCGAACCATTTACTATGCTAGTAAAACTCTTAACGATGCACAATTGAATTATGCCACCACGGAAAAAGAATTACTCGCCATAGTCTTTGCATTCGATAAATTCCACTCTTACCTCGTGCTAAACAAAGTGATAGTTTACACCGATCATTCGGCTTTAAAATATTTGCTTGCCAAGAAAGATGCTAAACCAAGACTTCTTAGGTGGATTTTGTTACTCCAAGAATTTGATTTAGAGATAAAATGTAGTAGCCGACCACCTCTCACGATTAGAGCTAGTGAATGATCCGTTAGATGAGACACCAATTCGTGAGGAATTCCCAGATGAACACCTCCTTGCTATTTCTGAAAAAATTTCACCTTGGTATGCTAACTTTGCCAATTACATTGTTACGGGCCGTCTTCCCCCGGATATCACTTTTCATCAAAAGAAGAAATTTCTATCTGATGTAAAGCAATATCTTTGGGACGAACCCTTTTTATTCAAAGTTTGTGCAGATGGTTTAATTCGACGTTGCATACCCGAAACGGACGTGCATGCTATCCTATCTCATTGTCATGATATGGCGGTAGGTGGCCATTTTGGGCCTTCCAAAACGGTAGCTAAGATCCTCCAATCAGGTTTCTTCTGGCCTACTCTTGTTAAAGATGCACATCATTATGTCAAATCTTGTGATCGCTGTCAACGAATGGGGAACATCTCTAAACATCATGAAACGCCCTTAAATAGCATGTTAGAGTGTGAGTTGTTTGATGTATGGGGTGTGGATTTCATGGGCCCTTTCCCCAGTTCTTGTTCAAATAAATATATCCTTGTTGCGGTAGACTATGTCTCCAAATGGGTGGAAGCCGTGGCCTTGCCTACTAATGATGCTCGGGTTGTCACTCGTTTTCTGAAGAAGCATATTTTTACTCGATTTGGAACTCCTCGAGCCATCATTAGTGACGGGGGCACCCACTTCTGCAACAGGCAGTTTGAACTTTTATTGACCAAGTACGGGGTGAAGCATAAAATTTCGACCCCATACCACCCACAAACTAGTGGCCAAGTGGAGGTCTCGAATAGGGAGATTAAGCGTATTTTAGAAAAAACTGTCAACGCATCAAGAAAGGATTGGTCCCTTAAATTGGATGATGCTCTTTGGGCTTATCGGACCGCCTATAAAACCCCAATTGGCATGTCCCCGTATCGTCTTGTTTTTGGTAAAACATGTCACTTGCCCGTTGAACTCGAGCATCGTGCTTATTGGGCCATTAAGTTTCTAAATTTTGACTCTCAAAGTGTAGGTACACAACGTTTACTACAACTCAACGAGCTCGAAGAATGGCGTCATCTTGCCTATGAGAACGCAAAAATCTATAAGGAGCGGACCAAAATGTGGCATGACAAACATATTCTCCCCCGGGAATTCCACAAGGGAGAGCGGGTGTTGCTATACAACTCTCGACTCCGACTCTTCCCCGGGAAGCTTAAGTCTCGATGGTCGGGCCCATTTTTGATTTCCCAGGTCTATCCATCCGGCGCCGTCAAGCTTACAACAGATAAAGGACATACTTTCTTGGTCAACGCTCAACGTCTAAAACCTTACTTAGGGATGGATGGACCAAGAGACAAAGAGTCCTTCATCCTCGCGGACCCTTCGTGATTCTTCGCTTTCAGTCGAGCTAATGACTCTAAACTAGCGCTTCTTGGGAGGCAACCCATGTTTTCTTTCCGTTTCCTTTTCTTTTTCCCTTATTATCCCATTTGTTGCTTTATTTTCTAGTCTTACATCTTTGTTAGTTTGTGTTTTAAGTGTTTTGTCTCTTCCCTTTTGAAACAGGAAATGAAATTCTTTACAAAATATTTCCGAACGGGGCGCCCAAGCGCCGAGAAAACAGGCGCCTAGGCGTCCGATTCTGAAAGGGGCGCCCAAGCGCCGAGAAAATAGGCGCCTAGGCGCCCGATTCTGAAAGGGGCGCCCAAGCGCCGAGAAAACAGGCGCCTAGGTGCCCGATTCTGAAAGGGGCGCCCAAGCGCCGAAACAACGCCCGCCTAGGCGCGGGCATTACAAGTAAAAAATTCCAGGTACGCTGTGTCGCGCGCCTAGGCGCCCAAACACGAGCGCCTAGGCGCCCGTTTCTGAATTAAACAAATTTGTGGGTCAAACGGTCAAAATTCTTCACAAACTCTTCACAACTCCTCTCCCAAGCGATTTCCGGCGACACTCTCACCTTTTCCGGCCATCTCCACCGTGTTTCACCGCCACTTTCCATCAACATCACTCGCTGCACAGTGACCCCTCCTTCACATCCAACTCGGTGTGAAAATTTTGGGGAAAAAGGTGAGTTTTGGCTTTACCCTTCTTCCATTTCCGATTCATAGACGACGAGTAGGTGCCTTACATTATATTTTGAGGATTATTTGGGGCTCCGTCCGATTGTGGATTGAATTTTTTTTTAGGACTTCTATTGAATTTGTGGATCGTAATCAAAAAAAAAAATTGAGGGTTGTTGTTGTTGAATTGGATAATCTATTGTTATCAATTTGTGGGTTGAAATTGAATTTGTGGGTTGTTGTGTTGAAATTGGATGCTATTTTGTTGATTAAATTGTGGATTATTGCTTAAAGAATTGAGGAATCGGTTAAATCCGTGGATTGTTGCTAGATTGTGGGTTGCTCTCTGATTTTGGTGTGTTGTTGGGCGTTGACGATTGTTGTTTTTGGTTGGTTGCATTTGGGTTGATTTGAGTAGTTGACAAGTTGATCATTGTTGTTGCAAATGACGAGAACTACCAACAGACCGTCCAAGGGTAAGAAAAAAGTGGGTGAGGGTTCCTCTAATGAGCCCAAGACTCCCGATAATACCCGTTTTGAAAACCCCCAAGTCCAATTTATGTGTCAGAGTTTGAGCACCCCCCGCACCCTTATTAAGGAGCACTATTTAACCACCCGGGGACAGCCCTCTGTGCACGAATTGATACAGTTTCATCGCTTACAGTTTTTCTGTCAAAAGCCCGAGGCCATTCATCTTCCTTGGGTCCTAGAATTCTTCAGCTCCGGGGTTTATGATGAGATTGAGACACGAGGATGGCTGGGGACTACCCTTTTGGTTCGGGGCAAACATGTCAATTATGAGTTGAGACAGATTAGGGAGAGCATAGGCACCCCGACCCCTCAGACATGCGAGTTCACCACTCTTTACAATGCAGGGCGCCTCCGAGTTAGCCTGTCGGATATTTTGCGGGTTATTGGCCGAGAAGGGTGGGAATGGGTACCTGGAGAAGCTCATGTCTCCCGTAGGGCTCTATTACCCGAGGCTGCTTTCTGGCTCGACTTCATCCGATTCAATTTAATACCGAGTACCAATCGATCAGAGGCAAACAAGGAACGGGCCACCCTCATCTACGCTATTATGTCCAAGAAAGCTGTGGACTTTGCCCGGGTAATCCACAAGTCTTTGATGGACCACTTTAGGAAGTTGAAGAATGAGTTAGGGCCGTTGATTAACAAAGAATTGGCTAAGCAAAAGGGAGAAGGTCCCACTCGGAAGATTCCCATCATTCTCCCGTCACTGATCACAGCTTTATGCAAGGCGGCTAAGGTTCCCACATTTCCTTTGGAGCGTACTGAGCTTCCTGGTTCTTATCTCACCGTGGTAGATGACGACTCCCAGGCTCCTCCACCACCAGCTACTTCCAAGAGGCCTCGCCCGTCTTCATCCCGTTCTACTAGCTCCCCACAGTTTCCACCTATGGATGCCGCCGCCATTAGACAATTAAAGGATGAATTGAGGGATGAGTTGCGAGATGAGATGAGGGTGGTCATGTCCGACACTTGTGCTTATTTTCGTCAGCTTTTTGTAGAGCATGATGCGTTTGTCGGTTGGGGGCCGTTTGATTATTCTGCTCCTCCACCTTACCCGCACCCCCCGCCTCAGCAGCCCGCAGATATGCACGAGTCAGGTGCTCTCGTTCCTGAAGGAGGTGATGATGAGGCTCATAATGATGAGGGTAGCCCGTTGATTGATTTGGATGATCTCGGCGGAGCGGATGAGGATTACATTGACCGTTTTGGCACCACCGATTAGGCTTATCTTGTTTTATTTCCATGCATGTTTCTTTTCGTTTTTGGATATCTTTTGTTGGGTTGTTGGATATTTTATGTTTTATGTTTGGATGCTTGATGTTTTCTTTCCATGCATGTTTCTCATTTTTGTTTGTCTCGTTTTGTTTTATTCTATTCTATCCAATGTTTGATGCTCTGTATGGCTAGCATTTGTTTACCTATGTAGTGATCGACACAGTGATTGCCATCAGTGGACTTGATTGCCTTAAGTGGACTCGGGTTTGCTTTTCAGCTTCCCTATGGTGACGTGTACTTTGCCCTTCTCTTTTTCAAACATTGGGGACAATGTTCGTAATAAGTGTGGGGGGGTATACTAGATCCATTATAGTCATGTTGATTCATGTTTTACATATTTCGGTCCAAGTTTGGGGGGTGCTGTACCTCTACATGTGAAATGTGTGCAATTTTAATTTTTAATTTTTTTGGATAGAATTTCAACCCTTCACTTGAGGCATTGAGTATGGTTAATTTGAATACATGGTATGTTTTCTCTATCAATTTGGTTTTTAATGGCTATACACATCGTTCTTTGCTTATGGGATCCTAACTAGACTAGATTAACCTTAAGATGATTCACATATGCACCTAAATCGAAGGTAGAGGAGTTGAGTGGGCAATCATTTTGAAACACTTAAAGGCTTGATCCCGGAAATATCAACTTAGAATTTTCACATGTGTTATGAGTTGAGAACGTTAACTTCGTGTGCTTAATAATAATAAAAAGAGGTTGAACATTGGTATGACTGAAAAAGTCAGGCTTAATAGATACTGGGGGCGAAGAGCACCATGCCTAGAATACTGTACTATTTTGCTAATTTGAGCTAAGCTCAAGCCAATGCAAGTGTTAGGTGAATAAGGACCTAGTTTGATTTTGTGGCCTTTGACACTCGAGCGATTAAGCCCTTAGGAGTGTCTCCATATTTGATACCCTAAAGCCATCTGGTTTAGAAGTTATTGGCCTAAAGCTCGTTACACGGGTGTCATAGAAAGCCTAAGAGGATCAAACATTGCACATGGTCTAGCCTCTAATGTTTCGAGTTGAAAGTGCATAAGATAAATCCGAAAGTGGAATGAAGTGATGAATTTTTAAGTGGCTATGAAGTTGTATTCAATTCTCGTACCATGTGAATAATCAAAAGTTGATAAATATGGGGTTAATGTTTGAAAAGTGGTAAGAATGCCACTTGACTATAATACTTGAGATTTATTACACTACAACCTTAGGATGATCTTTTCAATGTTAAGGCGTAACATGAGCAAATGTGTGATGTGTATATATTTGTAATATGAGCTTAAACAGATGAATTCATACCATTATGTGCTATTAATCATTGTAATTTATGTTGAGTGATCGGGGTTGAAAATCCTTCGATTTTGTGGGTATATCGTCTGCAAACCCTCACGAGACTATAACTCGTCCTTTGAGGTAACTAAAAGGTTCAAAGGCTTGTTGCATTCGCTAAATGCAACCGTTTACTCCACGAAAGTGAGTTAGGTAGTTTTCTTTTTGTTTCTCTCTTTGATTGATGATGTTTCCTTATCTTAAAACTCTTATTGCTCGAGGACGATCAATTGATAAGTGTGGGGGTGTTGATAAGAGGCATTTTTACGTGTTTTTAAGCCCCTTTGCGTGTATGTCTTAGGTTCATTTATCGCTTGATTCTTGCCACATGTGCGTTTAATTCGTGCATTAAGTGATTTCAGGTCTTAAATGGATACAATCAAAGAACGGGATGAAAAATGACGTATAAAACAAGTTTAGGCCAAATTGCTATGCACCCCTACGCCTAGGCGCCATCTTGCCCACGCCCGGGCGCCGTATCTACACCACTTTCCACGTTCGAGCGCTATTTCCGTATGTTTAGAGACCGAATTGGATGAAGTTTCCTTCTACAAAGTTGTAGAACTATGTGTTAGCTTCAAATGAGGACTTGAATCATCCAAATCTGAGTTTTGTGGAGAGAGTTATGAAGGAAATACAATTACTGCGCCAGACAGAGGCAAATACTCCCAACATTCTGCTGACGGCGCCCGAGCGCCATAATTCCCGCGCCTAGGCGTGGCCACATCCGAGATTTGATTCCTTTCAGCCAAAAGATCATCATTTGATGGGGGAATGGAACATTTAAAGCTAAGAGGTCATCACATGTATGAGAGGGATGTCATAAGTATGTTTCTTAATAGATCTACTTTAGAGAATTTTATACTACTCACTTTAAGAGTAGTGGAGGACACACTAGGGGGGGGGGCACACATGAGGAGCTGATTGGTGGTGGTCTTCTCAAGGATTTTGGAGCACAATTGACCGAGAAATCTTGGAGGAAGAGAGAGAGAGAGGCATGTTGGCCATCACTTTTCACTCATCACCATTTCTTCATCACTTTTGGAGCGGAACAAAGAGAGAGGAGCTAAGGATTGAAGATCAAGAGAGCAAAGATCCATCATCAATCAATTGAGGGAGTTTTAATTATTTGCATTTACATGTTTATTTCCATGAGTATGTATATGTTTGTATTAGATTTTCTTAAGGCTTTGATGAGAGGCTAATATTGTAGAACTAAGGCCATGTGAAGGCCAAATTTATGAATCAATATATGTGAAGTTGCTCTTTGTATTAATTCTCCTATTGCTTTGTGTGTTAATTCTATGCTTTTATTCCAATCATGTGTTTGATCACCATATGCTTGCTATCTTGCCTAATCTAGTTGTTCGAGAGAAAATAGATTAGGGTGCAAGAGAATTAACACATCATCCGAAACAAATGAGGGATTGCCCTAGAAATAGGTAAAGATTCCCGGGTGTTGTTAGCCGGATTCGTTCGGGGAAGCTCTAGAACGTTAATGCGTGATTTTTGATTAGATTCTCGGATAGACATATTTAGAGAACCGTCAATTAATCATAGGATTATTATGTGCCGAGACATCGGGTAATAGTTAATTTAGGAGTTTCCACCAAAGCAATAGGAGTCTAATAATTCGAAGAGTAGCTCATATATATTGACGAGTAGATTCGGTTGTAGCATGTGCCTTAGTCATTGTATCATACGTGAGATTAAATCTATAGTACGTTTCTTTTTGGTTCTTCGTTTGTTTAATCTTTTTCTTGCACTTTACTTTAATTGTCTTATCTTTTATCGAAAATCATTAACTAGAATTCAAGTCCTTGTGGTTCGACAACCCGGACTTTTTGTCCACTTATTACTACACACGTCTAGTGCACTTGCTATCATAGCACGTTAGCTTTTAGCGTGTCAATGCCATTCAGAATGTTGAAGCTCTCCATTGGTTCAAAACTAATTTGGCCAAGATTGAGTTTCAAAACATGAGCGCCCAAGTTTCTCATATGGGCGGTGCAGCTCAAGGTACAGTTGCTGATTGCCTTATGAAATTTCAAGAAATGAATGACGCTACAAGGGCAAATCAACTGGCCATGAAAGAACACTTTGACCAATGCATCGACACTTTAGAGGCTTCAATGGCTCAGTTTGCTACTCAAGTCAGCCTATTGACAGAACACTTTTTGAAGGCTGATGATGGCAATAAGGGGGAAGAAAAGAGTAAAGGGGTGAAGAGGAAAGTATCTAGTTCAAAAACAAAGGATCCTCTTCCACCGCCGAAGCGTCAAGAAATACTACCTCCTCATCCTCCTCTGCTGAACAGAAAATATAGATACCCATCTTGAGTTGCTACTACTGGAGTACCTAGTAGGACTTCTAGGTTTTCTCCAATAGCATTTTATGCCGATCTGCCAGTGCCCTCACAAGCCTACCTAGAACAATTTGACATTCGTATTGAAGCAGCGCCTATTCCAGAGCCTACTGATTTAAGGCTTATAGCTGAGGAGAAGCAGTTGACTGAATTTAATAGAGCGTTCAGGATTTGTCTAAGGCATATTGGCATTGACCCAGTTGAATGGGAAAACCAGTTTGTTGCTTTCAAGAATAGACAACAGAAAGAGAACAAACTTGTGATTAATGAAGATCATGCGGTGATGATGGCTTTAGAAGATCAGCTGACTGAAGCAATCAGAACTGAAATGCCCAGAAGATACAGAGTTAAACCAAGACGTTAAAGTCATTGTTTTGCATTATCTATATTCTTGCCTTTTATTATATTTCTATTTAGTTGTAAAATGCTTGTACTTTACTTGAATATTAATGAAGTGCATTTTTCAGCTCAAACATCTCGTTGAGGCTTAACTAACCTTAACTATCTTTATTCTAACTCTTGAACTATAAAAGAGTAAGTATTGTCATCATCGAAAAGGGAGAAATTGTTAGGAAATTTCTTGTTAGATATTTTGACGATGACAATTAAGATACTATGTTAGACCCCAAAATATGTAAGTTTGATTTTATTAGAAATCATGTATAGGCTTTGAGCGTTAGATTTGCAATAGGCTTTGTTTGATTTTTATTCAAGATTGTTAGGCTAAGTAGTCTTAGACTGAGCATCTGATAATTTCTGAGTGAGCTTATCAGTGGTTAAGTTTTAAGACTCAAGCGTCTGAAGTTTGAATGAAGATAAAGATTTCAAGCGTCAAGCTATATCAAGTGTTTATTATAGGATAAAAGTTATTCAAGGATGAATGAGCGTCTATCAATGACAGATTTCATCTGAATTTATTTCTAAGTCCTAAACGAGTTTAATGCAAATAGTCTCAGATCATTAATTGACAACGGGCATTTAATTCAAATGCATTAAATGCTGATAAGAGCATTAAATGTGATAAGCACTCCAGGACGTACGTAGAAGGCACCCTATTGGACTGTCAACTATTCTGAGACTGCAGCACCAACTTTTGTGCAGCAGATTTTGAGGAAAAAGGACAAAAGTTGTTCACTCGAGGAAGTGAGAGACACGTGCCTGTGCATGTGTCACTTTTTCCAAGAATGCCTATAAATAGGACTTCAACAACATGCCAAAATAACCATCGAATTACAAGCCAAATTGCTGTTGCATTGAAGTCTCAAGTACTCAAACTTTCAGAAAAGCCAGAATATTCAAGCAAACATTCTCTTTGCTTTTCTTCAATTCCTAAGACAGTGAACCAATATCTCAAACATTCTTTTAGAAGAAACCTACATTACTATTGAGATATTTCAAGTTGTTTGAACTTTGTCAAAATCAAACAAACCGTTACAAAAAACTCTATCTAAGCCTCGCGAACTGTGTGAAGTCGAAGTTGGATATTTGCAATATTTCTAGGTGAAAGAAGTGTCTTGGAGCAGAAATCTGTGTGACCAAGGAGCTCAAGTCATCGACATCCATCTTTCCCTAGAAGATTTTGTGTGATTATTTGAGAATCATTTTAGTGGATTGCTTCTGAGTGTTCGAGGAGAAAAAGGACGTAATTGGGATTACATCACCCAACGAACCTTACACATATTGTATTTTTTTACTTTACAGTCAATTTCATTACTATCATATCATTACATAAATCTGTTAAGTAAACACAATTAAAAGCTAAGCAATTAAAGAAAATCACGCTAAAACCTTTCAAAAAAATACTCTAAAATCATTCCGATGTGCTAACACTGATTAAAGAACTGAACGCTTAAACCTACTTGGTTATAGTATTCAAATCTTGAGTCTAAGTTAATCTTTTCAAAACAGTCTTCAAGTACGCGCTCAGCCAAGTGCCTACATTTTCAAGCGTCTAACCAAACTTTTATATGAAACTTTTTGAAGTCGAAAAAGACTCCAGAGTCTATTCAACCCCCCCTTCTAGAACCTTTCGTATGCCACTTGGGACCAATACTTAACTTTCTCCAATGATTGATACAATCAATGACGCGATTTTGTTTCCCCTGGCCAATGTTGGTGAGCCGATCAAGCTAACAGTCCTCCGGGTGCAATAGAAGCGGTTAAGGAATTCATGCTCTAGTTGTTCACAACTATCAATTGATCCGACTTCCAAGTCCATGTACCAGTCAAACGCATTCCCTTTTATTGACAGAACAAATTGTTTGATGAGATGGTCTCCGTGAGTCCCAACATTATTACACGTTTCAATAAAATCGGCTACGTGTTGCTTTGGGTTGCCCAAGCCTTTGAATTGATGGAATTTGGGAGGTTGGTACTAGTCGGCATCTTGAGTCTATCAATTCTTTGGGTATATGGCTTAGCGTAAGCTAAAGATGACTTGGAACTTCCATTGAGTTTATCTTTGATAGTCCTCATGATAAAATCCTTTAACTGGTCATTGGGGATCAATCCATTGGACGATACTCAAAACTTTTCAATGGGAGATTACTCATTGTGTTAGGTGTTATTCCCTCTATGCCATTGAGAAATTAGATTTAAGAGGGCGCTTTATTTATATTGTATGAACATTATTAATGATTAATAAAAGGCACTGAGTTTGTTCTTATAAATCTAATTGTGGCATTGAATGTATTGAACAAATAGGTCCTTAAGATATAGGTGTACTCACCGCTGATTATTTGATAAGCAGAAGAACTGGTGGAGTTAAGTGCTTGATCTTAGAAACATGATTCACGAGTTAAAGAATCTAAATTGGGGCGTTTAGATTCAACTCGTATGACACTTGCTTTGACAAAGGAAAATACTAGTCTTACATTGATTGGATAGTGGGAGCTGGGGTCATGAATATGGTTAACAAAGTTAACATATTCAAACACGACTCGTTGTAATCCTATCACATGGGTTTTTACTCAGTGACAGACTGATAGTCAATGATGAGGATTACCGGTTATAATAGTATGAGTGAACATTAGACCTGAGGAGTCATTTACATTGTGCTCGTACCATTGAATAAGTTATTAGAGTAGTTAGGCCCAATCACCTGTTGGCGGGGTCGACCTCAAAGTACGATTCAATTGGTGCGTTTGACAATGGGAAATGGACTGCCAATAAGGGATTCACTGTCTCAAAAGTAAACGAGAAGCAAAATGTACGTCATAAGTGTTGTGAAATTAAAGTCTTTGGCCAAAGCATTAAAGACTGACTTATATTGGATAGAAAAGGAAGTTTGGTAATTTCACATCATTATGATTAGAGTACAGTATCAAGTTATATGAGTTTGACGTTCCATTACTTTTACTTGATCGGGTTGCGTCAGTGAAGAGCTTATACTCATATGCTAATTATAACATAAAGGTTCCTGATGAAATATTCATCTCGTACTTGATTGGATTTCGGTATAGTTTCACGAGATGGCTTGGTGATAACTGTATCCTCGGAATCCTCCCAATGCCAATCACGCTATGTAAAGATGATAAAATAAATAAGTTTTACTTTATGAAGGGTATTTTGGTAATTTCACTTAAAGTGAAAATTATCAAAGGGATAAGTATTGATTATAATAAATATATTTAATTATTGTTATTAAATTATTTTATTCAATCAATATTAACAGTGTTATTAACTTAGAATTAATAAAGTTCTATTAATAAAAAGAGATTAGTTTTTAATTAATTACCAATTGGATTGGACTGAGAATATTAATTAAATATTGCACACTGGGCTTGGAATTGGATGAAGCCCAGTACACCTATCCCTAGGGTAGAATTCGGCCGCCCCCTCTTCTTGTTAGAGTTTATGCTGGGCGCATCAATTTTGGGCGTCATTCTATGTAATAATAACTCTAGCTGAACAATCTTTTTTATATAAATAAAGTTAATCTTTTGGCATTCTTTATTCGTGTATATAACTTGGTCTAAACTTAGAATAAAGTTCTGAAGGATCACACATAGCTATGGGACATCATTGCGCATCGGGAATGGCAATGATGGAATATGTCTCCAAGGCGGTGATCCTTAAACATATGTTCCAAGTCGTGAATGGGCTCGTCGAGATGAAGGGATATTGATGAGACCTAAAAGACTTGCTTATATGATGCATACTCTTAATAGAGTGTATCTCGTTCCATAGATATTAGCACGATGAAAGCTTATGCAAGTATGAGGGTTCCTATTGTGGGAATAGGTATACTGAACAACCCCATGGAAGTTCCATTAAATGGAATCCCAGTCGAATCTGGAACTTCCAGTAGTCTTATAGTATAAGAGTAATCCTTAGAACCTGAGGTTCCATTGGATGTCTTATACACAATCGAACATGTCTTGGTTTGTTACATGATTACTTAGATGATCACAAATGGGCAAAATCAAACATGGGCTGATTGTGTATGAAGGCACGTGAGAATCAAGATGGGATTTGTCTCTTACATTAGTCTTGTCAGTGAATCTGCTTTGTTTACATAGTGAATCGACTTTAGGAATCTTCGGCCGAAGTATGATATCTAAAGAGGCGTAGGGTTTCCTCATTTAGATAGCCGAAAGTCGATCTCACTGTATTTGGGAAACATAGTTATTGAATTAATAGAGCTTCAACCTTAGCCACTGCTCTAGATTCAATCGGGAGATTAGATGGAGGGATCTTACTTATACAAGGATCAAGATCACGAAAGGCGTATTGACACGCTAATACCTAACGTGCTTTTGTAGCAAGTGTACTAGTCGTGATAGTAATAAAAGTGGATAAAAAGTCTGGGTTGTCGAACCATGGAGACCTAGATTTTAGTTTATGATTTTATAATAAAAAAGAACCACTAAAGTAAAGGTAAATTGAAGGTAAAACGCGTAAGATAAGAACGAAGACCACACGAAGGATTGAAGGCCAATTATAAAGGGAGACTAAGGCACATGCTAGGTCCAAATTACTCAATTATACTTATAATGGCTCTCGTTGAAGGGTTACGCTTATGTTGCTATGGTGAAAGCTCCTAGGGTAAAGAATAACCTATGTCTCGTGCTAAACTCCTATGCTAGAATGACGGTTTCCTAAGTATATCTACCCAGAAATCTAATCACTAAACAAGCATTAACGCACTAGAGTTAACTCGATTGAGATCAAACGACTTCACCCGGGAATCTTTACCTATGTTTAGGGCAATTCCTCATTGGTTGATGGCTATAGTGTGAATTTCTTGCACCCTAAATCAATTTTCTCTCGAAATATTTACCTAGGCATAAGATTCTAACATATGGTGATCAAGCATATGTCAAACAAGCAACAACACAAATTCACACCACATAAGAACATAAGAATCAGGTCAACAATCCTCTATTATAAGCATAAATCATAATTTGGCCTTACATGGCCTTAGTCTTACAAGCTTAGCTCATAGTTAAAGGCATAAAGGACATATGGATTCATATACATATTCATGGACAATAATGAAAATGGAAAGCTAGTAAAACTCCCAATGTTGAATTGATGATGGATCATCAAGTTGAATCTTCAATCCCCAAGCTAATCTCCCTTCTTGATCTCTTCCAATTGATGGTAAAGTTGCCCAAAAACCCAGAAAATCGCCTTGAATCCCCAGGAGTCCGAACCCCTTCTAATTGCTGAAATCTGGGTTTTATAATCTCCAAAAAGGGTTACAGCGATGCCCAGGCGTGGGTGGATTGGCGCCTAGGCGCCGCTTACGTGGCAGAGATAACTTGGGAGAGAAATTAAACGGCGCCCAGACGCGGGACAACTGTCGCTCGGGAGCAGAAGTGACGGCGCGTAGGCGCGGGTGATGTGGCACCTGAGCGTCGTACTGCGTAGCATTCTGTACTCATATCTTCAGTTGGCACATGGGCGTGGACAAACTGGTGCCTGGGCGCCGATCTGCGAAACATCCTTTAGGAAATCGTTCGATACACCGTCTTTTGCCCTTTTCTTCGTGCATCGTCGCTTAGTACATGAGTTCACTTAATACACATAATAAACATACGAGTGGCACAAATCAAGCTATAAATGGATCTAAATCGTCAATAAAAAGGGTTAAGAACACGTGCAAAAATGACTTCTATCAACACACTCAAACTTATCAATTGCTCGTCCTCGAGCAATAAGAGTTATAGGATAGGAAAAACATCATCAAACATAGGAGAAACATAATGAAAAACTACCTAACTCACTTTCATGGAGTACACGGCTGCAGTTAGCGAATGCAACAAGCCTTTGAACCCTTGAGTTACCTCAAAGGACGAGTTATAGTCTCCTGAGGGTTTGCATACAATATACCCACAAAATCAAAAGATTTTCAACCCCGATCAAAAAACGCAAATCAATATGATTAATAACAAACGTAATGGCGTGAATTCATCTATTTAAGCATCAGAATTACATATATATACACGTCACATACTTTTTCATGTTACGCCTTAACATCGAAAAGACCCTCCTAAAGGTGTACTATAATAAATCTCAAAAATTATAGTCGAGTGGCATTCTTACCATTTTTCAAGCATTAATCTCATATCTATCAATTTTCGATTAGTCACATAGCACGAGAATTGAAAAAAACTTCATAGCCACTTAAAATGCATCACTTCATCCACTTTAGGCTTTAACTTATACAACTTTCAACTCAAAATATTAGAGGCTAGATCATGTGCAATGTTTGGTTCTCTTAGGCTTTCTATGACACCCTTGTAACTATCTTTAGGCCAATAACCCCCAGACTGGACGGCTTTAGGGTATTAAGTGTAGAAACACTCCTAAGCGCTTAATCACTCGAGTGTCAAAGGCTACAAAACAAAACTAGGTTCTTATTACCTTTACACTTGCGTTGGTTTGAGCTTAGCTCAAATTAGCATAATAGTACAGTATTCTAGGCATGGTGCTCTTCGCCTCCAGTAACTATTAAGCCTAACTTTTACAGTCATACCAATGCTCAACCTCTTTTATTATTATTAAGCATACAAAGTTAACATTCTCAACTCATAACACATGTGAAAATTCTTGATTGATATTTCCGGGATCAAGCCTTTAAGTGTTTCAAACTGGTCGTCCACTCAACTCTTCTACCCTCGACTTATGTGCATATGTGAATCATCTTAAGGTCAATCTAATCTGGCTTAGGGTCCCACAAGTAAGAAAACAATGTGTATAGTCATTAAAATCCAAATTGATAGAGAAAACATGCCATGGATTCAAATTAACCATTCTCAATGCATCGATTAAAAGGTTTGTTAGGAATTTCATGTTAGATGTTTTGATGATGACAAGATAGGATTTTATGTTAGACCCCAAATATAATGTAAGTTTCTGTTTTCATATATCAATGTATAAGCATTCGAAAGTTTGTAATTTTGAATAGGCTTGTAATTTTTATCTTTATAGATTTTAGACTAAGTATTAGATACCGAATCGCTAATAGAATTCTAGGTGAGTCTATTAGAGAGGAAGTTGAAGATCAACATTTGAAATCAAATGAAGATGAAGATTTGTTCTTAGCAACTGTCAAACGCTAAAGGAATATTTCAGGATTTACGGATCAAGCGCTCAAAGCACTTCAGCGATCAGTATCAGATTCACCTGAAATAAATCATCAGTCATGAAGGACTTAAATGCAATCATTCAACGGACATTTATTTCCAACGGGAAATAAATTCAAATCCATTAAATGCCTGATAAGAGCATTAAATGTGATAGGCTATTATGACTTATGGACAAGCCACCTTTTTGACTGACTGTCAGAATTTCAGAGTTTATAGTTGCTCCCGTCAAATTTGAACCAGGAGGATTTCAGGAATGTCAGAGAAAAGATAGAATCACGCGCCGCGTGAAAGGCATGCTGCACGCTCCTACATGTGTCCAACGGACATAATCCCAAGAAAAATGCCTATAAATACCTCATTCCAGCAAACCCTAAACATATACATACATGCACAAGAAAACTTTGCTGAAATTCTCATTCAAAGAAAAAGCTTAGAAACTCCATAGCCAAAATTCTTCAAGCTTTTTACATACATTCCATACAGTCACAAATATCTCAAACATCTTCCAAAAAAGAAACCTAAATTCTTACTGAGATATTCCAAGTTGTTTGATCTTTTCAAAAAACAAACAAAACATGTGACAAAACCCTCAACCTTTCATCTGTGTGAGAAAGTTGTTGAAACCCCTTACAGGTAGTATTTCTGAGTGTGAGAAGCTTGTAGAAGAAGATCTTCATTGGTGCTAAAATCTGTGTGATCAAGGAGCCCGAGATCATTTTCATCTATTTACTACTTTGTAGAAGATTCTGTGTGATTATTTGATAATCATCTTATTACATTCCCTCCAAGTGAAAAAGGAGAAGAATGACGTAGCTGGGATTACATCACCCAGTGAATCTTACAATTTCTTATGTCATTTACTTTAATTATTGTCTTGTTTTATATTATATTATTTATTTTGGAAAAGACAAGTTAATCTGCTAAGCGACTATTTAATTAAAACGAACGCTAAAGCTTTAAAATCATTTCCGTTGTGCTAACTCTGATTAAGCGATTCAAGCTTTACCCTACTTTGGTATATTGCTAAAATCATTAAGTCTAAGTTATCTTTACTGAAGCGCTATATTGCTAAAATCATTAAGTCTAAGTTATCTTTACTGAAGCGCTATATTGCTAAAATCATTAAGTCTAAGTTATCTTTACTGAAGCGCTTGACCCAAGCGCTCAGCTTCCTAAGCGTTCTAATCTTTAAAAGTGATATGAAATTTTTGAAGTCAAAAAAGACTTCAGGGTCTATTCAACCCCCCCTTCTAGACCCTTTCGTATACCACTTGGGACCACCAAGGTTGAACTTCTATCCAAATGTTTTTTAAAAATTGCACACGTTTTACATGTAGAGGTACCACCCCCCCCCCCCCCCAACTTGGACCGAAATATGTAAAATATGGATAAACACGACTATAATGGATCTAGTATACCCCTTCCCCAAACTTAACATGAACATTGTCCCCAATGTTTGAAAAAGAGAAGGGCAAAGTATACATCACCATAGGGTTGTTGAAAAGCAAACCCGAGTCCTCGAATGCAAATGTACCCAAGAGTGGCAACAGCGGTGTGAGCAATGAATGCAACAACTACACATTAAATGATGCTAGCCAGACAAATCGTTAAGTAATGGATAGAAGCGAGAAACGTAAAGCACCAATCAACAAAACACAAGATAATTGAAATAAACAAGATTCTACTAGAAAAAACGGTCGAAACGAACATAACAAAATTGTTGGGAATTATTTGAATAAAACGCAGCAGAAAGTAAATTTAATTCCCAAAGCCCGAATCATCTCTAATCCTCGTGTTTAATTGTGTATAGAAAGATTACCGTTCTCGCGTATGTTGATTTCTGAACATGATCCTTTTCTCTAACGCCGAATTTGCCAACGTCTCTAATTCGTCACGCCGGAATCAAAAACGAAAAATTCCTCCTTTCTTCCTTGTCAAAGACGGCTAGAGAGAGAGAGAGGTGGCAGACTTTTTCTTGGAGAGAAAGTTATGTAAGTTTTCTTGTGTTATTTTTCACCTTGTGATATATTTATATCATTATGAAACAATAACCCTAGCATGAAAGAGCCCTATTTGGGCGTCTATTTGGCTGCCCCTTAGTGGGCTCTGAAGCCTTCGGGCTTTCGTCTTGCTTGCTAATTAATTAATCGGATAATATATTTATCCAATAAATAAATTGATAATCCAATTAATTCAATTCCTAATTAATTTATAATTCAATTTCTCCAGAAAATTAATGAACTCATTAATTTAATTAATTAATTAAATTGTCCAATAATTAATTAATTAATTACGGCATCCAATGCCGTGAATTTCTCTCAAGTCTTTTTCTCATGTTTTTCCTTTTGCACTTCCTTTAAGCGTGACTTTTTAGGTTTGTCTCAAAAGGCAATTGGGAGGAATCCAAAGGGGTGTGAGTGACACCTAGCCAGTCTCGTGACTCACACCATAACCCAATTGAGAACGAATGAATAGGATCATTCCAAACCTTTACGCTGTGAATACCGTACGTGTATAAACCTTTTATTCTTATATCCCAGTCAAGTAAGAGTCATGGTTTAAAGTCAAACTCATATAACTTGACCACATGCCTAAGCTCATAATAAGTCGAGGTATTTAAATGCTTTGGCTAAAGACTTTCATCCTCACTTATTCATGATTGCAAAGGATATTTTACTCATTCACTTATGAGAGAATAAATTTCATATTGCAAATCAGTTAACAATGCTACTTGCCCATCATGTCGCACTTCGAGGTTGATTCCACCAACAGGTGATTTGAATCTAACTACTCTAATGACAAACTTGATGTCACAAGTACATCTTCAACTCGATTTCTCAGGTTAGAGGTTCACACATTCCTATCACTACTTATCAGTTTCATCATTGACTGTCAATGAGTGAATACCCATGTGATGAACTGATGCGAGTCGTGTTTGAACATATCAGTCCAATTGACACGTCTATGATATAAGTTCCCACTACCATTTCCATAGTGTACGACTGGCACTTTCTCTGTCGAAACTTACATCATACAAGTCTTTATTCACTATTGATGCCCAATCAATATTTCTTAAACTTGTGAACCCTTTTAGATGTCAAGGGTCAAACCATTCTAGTGCCTTTCCTCCTATCCCATAGGAGGTAGAAGATTTGCCTTGTCATCAAGGACTTTACGTTGTTTATTCACACCTTATCAATGCCTATAAGAAAAAAACAATCAACTGCCTTATATTAATTGAAAAACCATAGTTTAGTGACAATGTTTATGCCCTATAAATCTATCCTCTTTATGGCATTCGAGGGCATATACTCTAACAATCTCCCACTTGCACTCAATGCCATTTGCTGTGGTATTTAATACCCATCTTTTTGAGATGTTTTTCCAGCACCGTCTGTGCCAATGGCTTGGTCAATGGATCAGCGACATTGTCGGCTGAGGCTATTTTCTGAACAGCTATTTCACCTCGTGCAACGATCTCTCTTATGATGTGATATCTCCTCTCTATGTGTTTGGATTTATTGTGAGACCTAGGTTCCTTCGCTTGCGCTATAGCTCTGGTGTTGTCACAATAAAGTGGCAACGAGAGCTTTATGCTAGGAACCACTTGAAGTTCCTCAACAAACTTCCTAATCTAAACAGCTTCTTTAGCTGCTTCCAAGGCAGCTATGTATTCAGCCTCTGTGGTGGAGTCTGCGGTTGTGCTTTGCTTGGAACTTTTCCAAGTCACCGCTCCACCATTTAGAGTAAATACAAATCCCGAGGTGGATTTCCGGTCATCAACATCAGATTGGAAATCCAAATCAGTGTACCCGTCCACCCTCAGGTCACCACCTCCATAGGTGAGAATCATATTCTTAGTTCTTTTCAGATACTTTAGGATATTCTTCACAGCTATTCAATGTTCCTTACCAGGGTTTGCTTGAAATCGACTAACAACGCTCATAGCATAAGCAATGTCGGGTCAAGTACAGAGCATCACGTACATCAAGCTGCCCACAGCAGACGCATAGGGTATAATGTTCATTTCTTTTCTATCTTTCTCACTTTGAGGACACATATATTTTGAAAGATGTATCCCATGTCTCATTGGTAGGAATCTTTTGTTAGAATCTTCCATCCTATACCTTTTTAGGACCTTTTCTAAGTAAAAGGCTTGAGAAAGTCCTATCATTCTTTTGGTTCGATCTCTATAGATCCAAATCCCTAGAATATAGGTCGCTTCTCCCAAGTCTTTCATGAAGAATGTACTCGAAAGCCACTTCTTGGTTGTGGTGAGCATTCCTATGTCATTCCCAATGAGTAATATATCATGTACATATAACACTAAGAATGTCAACTTGTTCCCACTGACCTTCTTGTAAACACAGGGCTCGTCTTCGTTTTTGATGAAGTCAAATCCTTTGACAACCTCATCAAAACGTAGATTCCAGCTAAGAGACGCTTGTTTGAGTCTATAAATGGATCTCTCAAGTTTACACACCTTATGAATATGTTCCTCGGATTCAAAAGCTTTAGGCTGTTCCATATAGATATCCTCTTCTAGGAATCTATTTAGGAAAGCAGTTTTGACATCCATTTGCCATACTTCATAATCTAGGTGTGCTGCTATTGCAAGTAGAATCCTCATTGATTTGATCATAGCCACTGGCGAGAAGGTTTCTTGGTAGTCAATTTCTTCCTTTTGACTATACCCTTTCGCCACTAGCCTGGCTTTGTAGGTGTCTACTTTGCCATCAACACCGATCTTTCTCTTGTAGATCCATTTACACCCGATTGGTTTTACCCCTTCAGGTTGGTCTACAAGTTTCCAGACTTGGTTTGCATGCATCGAATTGATCTCAGTTTGCATAGCTTCACGCCATCTAGCAGCATCCACATCCACCATCGCTTGATCAAAAGTGGAGGGATCATTTCCATGATCCTCCTCTAACACAGAATGAAGATCCAACTCCCTCTGCATTAAATATCCATACCTCTCAGGCGGTTGAGATACTCTATTCGATCGTCGTGGTTGTGGTTGTGTTACAGAAGGTTCAGTTCTCACTCAGTGTGTAGATGTATCCAGTGGGGTTTCATTTTGTTCTTCCAGAACAATCTTTCTACCCGCTCCTCCTTCTTGAATGAACTCATCTTCAATAAAGTGGGCTTGTAAGGCTACAATGGTCTTTTGATCATTGTGCAGGTAAAAGAGGTATACTATAGAATCTTCAGGATATCCAACGAAATGTCCCTTTAAGGATCTAGCCTCCAACTTGTCCACTTTAGTCTTTTTGACATAAGCCGGACATCCCCAAATCTTTATGTGGTTAAGACTTGGTTTCCTATTTGTCCACATTTCATAGAGAGTCATAGGAACGGACTTGGGCGGACATCTATTTAAAATGTGTGCAGCTGTAAGCAGCGCGTGACCCCACAGTGAAATGGGTAAATCAGTGTAGCTAAGCATGGAGCGAACCATGTCCAACAAAGTTCGATTCCTTTGCTCTGCTACTCCATTCAACTGTGGAGTCGCTGGAGGTGTGAGTTGCAATACTAAACCATTCTCTTTGAGGTATAAGTCAAACTCGTCGCTCATATATTCTCCTCCTCGATCAGATCGAAGAGTTTTTATACGTTGACTGGTTTAATTTTCCACTAAAGCCTTGAATTCCTTGAATTTATCAATGGATTCAAACTTATGCTTCATCAGGTACACTAGACCATATCGAGAATGGTCGTCAGTGAAGGTGATAAAGTAAAGGAAACCTCCTCTGGCCATTTCTCCAAATGGACAACAAACGTCAGTATGCACTAAACCTAAGATTTGTGAGGCCCTTTCAAAGCTCCTTGTGAAGGGCGATCTAGCCATCTTGCCTTTGAGATAAGATTCACAAGTAGGATAGGAATCCAATCCCAGTGGGCCAATTAGCCCATCTTTTTCCATTTTGCGAATCTTTTGTTCGCCAACATGGCCTAGTCGAAGGTGCCATATCAATCGTTGGTTTATTTCAAGCCTACTACGTTTCCTTTGTATTGTATTCACAGCACACTTATTCTTGACATTAAGGTAACACAGTGCATTTATCAAAGAAACAAAGCCTACTAATTTATTACCATAATAAATCTTGCATTGTTCATTAATAAAACGAAAGTGTAACCTTATCTAACTAAAACGGAAATTGAACCAAGGTTTAACAATATCCAGAAATAGCATATGTCTAGAATAAAAAATAATGAGCCAGATCTTGTTTTAGTAGCCGCGACGCCTTGCCCGCTGCCTACTTTGATCTTCTCCTCATTAGGGCTCAGCTCCCTTCTTCTTCCCAAATTCTGATTCACTCAATTTATACAAAAGGTATTAACTTCTGAATCATAATCGATGAAGAGGGAATATTATAAAGCAATTAGTTTCAAACTATAAAGTTATTCACCTTTTGCTTGTATATTAGGACAGTCTCTTCTCCAGTGGCCCAGCTCACCGCAGCATAAACATGTGTCCTGTTTTCTAGCCCTCTTATTTCTCCTTCGTTGTGCCTTGTTTCAAGTCGTACTGGATGCTCCCTCCTCTAAATGGGCATTATTCCTTTTTCCATCCAATGTTTTAGGAAATATAATAGCCATCGGATTGTTCCATTTGTCTATCTTTATTTGTTTTTGAGCAACCTTAAGTTTTTCCAATAGCCCAGCTAAAGATCCCTCAATGTCATTCATATCAAAATTTAGTATTATTTTTGTTTGGGAGAATTCATGTTCAAAACATTTATTTCGTCTCACTTTGCACATTGACCAATTTATATAGCGCATATTGATAATACACATGCTTCATACAACTAATCAACATGCATCGAAAGCAATAAAATAACACACATGTCTATGGGCTTTTATCTAGAGGGCCCAAGCCAACGGGCCATCATAAAATTGAAAAAGAAAAGCCTAGCTAATCTTCGTGGGCTCCAAGCTCCTCTTCTTTTGCATGATCTCCATCTTGAAAGGCCGATTCTATTTCTATTTATTACAAGAGGTAATTTAAAACCTATACATAAATCTAGAAATAAAATGGGCTCAAACCGGCTCTTACAATTCATCAAAAGAAATAAATAATCAAAAGAAGTAACCTAAGCCCATAGGCATATGTCTCCATCACATAATACATGCTCGCGATAAATAAAGCACTTATGTTGGTGATTACTAAAAATTAAGGGAAAATTGCATATAACCCCCTGTGTTATCACTTTTTTGCTGAAAACCCCCTTGTGTTAATTTTTTTGCATGAAACCCTCTTGTGTTAGCCTAAACCCTGCGCGAAACCCCTAACCCTACTTCAAATACACTGCGCGTGTATGCCACTTTCCGCGGATTTAACACGAATTGGGGGTTTCGTGCAGGGTTTAGGCTAACACAAGGGGGTTTCGTGCAAAAAAATTAACACAAGGGGGTTTTCAGCGAAAAAGTGATAACACAGGGGGGTTATATGAAATTTTCCCAAAAATTAATTAGTCCAACTTAATTAGTTTCCACAATAAAATTCCAAATTTTGTTGATTCATATGAAAATAATCCTATTTATGAGAATTCTTTATTTAAATAAATAACTTAATAAATAAAATTCTCCAAGAGTTTATTAATTAATTATTTCATTCAAATAAAGATCAATAAAAACTATATTGGGCTTAATTTTATCAAAATTAAATTACCAACCATTGACATATTCAAAATTAATTAATTAGACCCAATAACTAATTTATTGAATTATCCACAATTTTAATCAAAACAATTTGGGCCCATTTTTAATTAAATTCGGGTCATCATCCTTTTGACCCACCCGGATAACTAAAATAGCCCAAACACCTATTCAATTAAAATTTGGACCTTAGGAAAATATAACCCGACCTATTAGGGCTCGAGTCACGAAAACCCGGCCCTCGAAACAAGTTCGTGCGCTGGGCGTATGGCACGATGTATGTCGTGCGCCCAGCGCACAGTTTAATCGTGCTTGGTCGAACGCCCAGCGTCCGGCCAGCCCCTCCGACCGGCGCCGTGAGACGGCACGGCGTTGGGGCCCACCCAGTGTGTGTAGTGCGCATGCTGTGTGCGCAACGGGAGGCCGAAAAGGCCTCCTATTGCACGCACAGCGCTCGCTCGCTTTTTGCGTCGCACTCGTCTCGGGGTTATACTTCTCCGATTCTCATAAAATTTATATGCCCAGATTCGCAACTCATTAAACTACAACTTTCATGAAGAAACTGCAGAAACATTCATAATATTTTCATATGATAAACACGTTCAAAGCAGATCTCAAAAACGTAAAAAAAACAGTCAATCACACAAGCAATTGAACACAGAATTAAGAGATTGGCTCTGATACCACTATTGGGAATTATTCGAATAAAACGCAGCGGAAAGTAAATTTAATTCCCAAAGCCCGAATCATCTCTAATCCTCGTGTTTAATTGTGTATAGAAAGATTACCATTCTCGCGTATGTTGATTTCTGAACGTGATCCTTTTCTCTAACGCCGAATTTGCCAACGTCTCTAATTCGTCATGCAGGAATCAAAAATTAAAAACTCCTCCTTTCTTCCTTGTCAAAGACGGCTAGACAGAGAGAGAGGTGGGAGACTTTTTCTTGGAGAGAAAGTTATATAAGTTTTCTTGTATTATTTTTCACCTTGTGATATATTTATATCATTATGAAACAATAACCCTAGCATGCAAGAGCCCTATTTGGGAGTCTATTTGGCCGACCCTTAGTGGGTTCGGAAGCCTTCGGGCTTTCGTCTTGCTTGCTAATTAATTAATCGGATAATTTATTTATCCAATAAATAAATTGATAATCCAATTAATTCAATTCCTAATTAATTTATAATTCAATTTCTCCAGGAAATTAATGAACTCATTAATTTAATTAATTAATTAAATTATCCAATAATTAATTAATTAATTACGGCATCTAATGCCGTGAATTTCTCTCAAGTCTTTTTCCCATGTTTTTCGTTTTGCACTTCCTTTAAGCGCGACTCTTTAGGTTCGTCTCAAAAGGCAATTGGGAGGAATCCAAAGGGGTGTAAGTGACACCTAGCCAGTCTCGTGGTTCACACCATAACCCAATTGAGAACGAATGAATAGGATCATTCCAAACCTTTACGCCATGAATACCATATGTGTATAAACCTTTTATTCTTATATCCCAGTCAAGTAAGAGTCATGGTTTAAAATCAAACTCATATAACTTGACCATATGCCTAAGATCATAATAAGTCGAGGTATTTAAATGCTTTGGCCAAAGACTTTCATCCTCACTTATTCATGATCGCATAGGATATTTTACTCATTCACTTATGAGAGAATAAGTTCCATATTGCAAATCAGTTAACAATGCTACTTGTCCATCAAGTCGCACTTCGAGGTCGATTCCACCAACAGGTGATTTGAATCTAACTACTCTAATGATAGACTTGATGTCACAAGTACATCTTCAACTCGATTTCTCAGGTCAGAGGTTCACACGTACCTATCACTACTTATCAGTTTCATCATTGACTGTCAATGAGTGAATACCCTTGTGATGAACTGATGCGAGTCGTGTTCGAACATATCAGTCCAACTGACACGTCTGTGATATAAGTTACCACTACCATTTCCGTAGTGTACGACTGGCACTTTCTCTATCGAAACTTATATCATACAAGTCTTTATTCACTATTGATGCCCAATCAATATTTCTTATACTTGCGAACCCTTTTAGATGTCAAGGGTCAAACCATTCTAGTGCCTTTCCTCCTATCCCATAGGAGGTAGAAGGTTCGCCTTGTCATCAAGAACTTTACGTTGTTTATTCACACCTTATAAATGCCTATAAAAAAACAACAATCAACTGCCTTATATTAATAGAAAAACTGTAGTTTAGTTACAATGTTTTTGCCCTATAAATCTATCCTTTTTATGGC
This sequence comes from Buddleja alternifolia, assembly GCA_019426215.1. Lineage (NCBI taxonomy): Eukaryota > Viridiplantae > Streptophyta > Magnoliopsida > Lamiales > Scrophulariaceae > Buddleja > Buddleja alternifolia. The sequence goes on along the minus strand of CM033404.1, from coordinate 20,907,227 downwards.
ATTCGAGGGCATATACTCTAACAAAAATATCCAAAGAGCAAACATCACAGAAACTAACAACTAAACACAATAAAAATCCAATATAAGAAAACAGGAAATAGACTAAACAGACATGCTAATCATCCTCGTTGACAAAACTGTCAACAAAATCATCATCTCTATCATCTTGGACACCCTTATCCTCTGCTCCACCCATAACGTCATCCATGTCCAAAATATCATCCAGGATCCCCTCGGGTTAGCAGAATCACCCCCAACAACTATAGCATCTGCGCCAACCATGTCATCAGGCGACGGAGTGGAAGAGTGCGGGAAATGTGAGGGCAGGGAATAGTCAAATGGCCCACGGCCCAAGAATGCGCCCTGCTCTCGGAACAGCTGGAGAAAATAAGCATATCCCTCACTCATCATGGCATGCATATCAGTCCTCAACTGCTGCAGATCAGTCTAAAGGGTTTCCACATCAAAAGATGTGGTGTGGGTGGATCCGGTGCCACGAGCCAGAGTCGGATGAGCTCTCGGGAGAATAGGCGGATGGGCTGAAGTTGGGGCGTCCGAGAAAGAAAGAAGTGTGCCAACAGGGTCTATAGTCTAGCTCTAGATGGAGTTAAAGCGGATGAAGTCAAGCCAAAATGCTGCCTCGGGTAGCAAGATACGACGGGGTAAGTGTGACTCCCCTTTGGGCCACGTCGTACACGCAATAGCAATGACCCCAAAGACCTCGTCAAGTGAAACAGTGTATGTCCCGTCTAGCTTGTAGAGAGCTAGATACCTGTAAAGCTGGGTGACACGACAAAATCCTAGCAAGAGAACTAGGTCGCGTAAGTAGTAAAGTGGATTTCTAAGTCCGGGATTATCGTATCCGCAGGGACAACTATAATCTAAGTACCAAGACTACTATATTACTCAATTCTAAGTTAAATCGGTCGATAGAAAGGTTGATTAACTAACTAATAAATACTAGAAAATAAACTAAGGCAAGGTCACACCAAATAAAGGGAGGAAACAATAGAGAGAAGCGATCAAGGCACATGGTTCAACCGATTATGCATTTAGATTGTGATTTAGGTTCTATTGGATTATTAGATTGATTTAGCTAAGGCGAAATTCCCTAACGTACGTACTACCCAATCTCTTGGCATAGCAACCCTACCCTTGGTAACGATTTCCTATATATCTCTATATGAAAACCCGATTAACGAGGATGCATTTAAGGTCTAGGAATTCCCCACGTGAATGGAAAGCCACCTAAAGAAACCGAGTCTATCTCTAGTCGGTTTAACTATAGGGTATTCAATGTTTATATCTTCCCTAGGTTATTATCTCTCGATCTCTAACCTAGGCATTTTATCAAACACTTGGTGATCAAGCAAATGTAGCATTGAGATCAAATATTGAATACATAGCTAAAACCAAAATTAATCCAATAAACACCAACAAATCAACAATCAAAATAACATAAACGGCCTATCCATGGCCTCAATCAAACAAGTTTAGCTCATATTCATGTCAAAAGTGCAAATATAAATCATACAAGTCATAGGAGATTTGAACAAATTCAAGAAACAAATATGTAAAAATTCCCTAATTCTTGTAGAGATGTGGATTCCTTGTTGAATTCTCCATGTTTTGACCTTTAATCTTCTCTTCTAAGCTCTCCCTCTCTCTATTTTCGTGTGGTTGCTGATATCCAAGGTGAGTTAGGGTTAAAAATGGCAAAAAGGGGTATTTATAGACCAACCCGCTGCCTCGAACGCCGCGGCGTTCGCTTGTTGAACGCCTCGGCGTTGGCTACTGCATGTGAACGCCGCGGCGTTCGTGGATGAACGCCTCGGCGTTCGTCCCCTGCTGCTCCAGCCAGTTTTGGTAAACTTCGCATAACTTTCTCTACCGATGTTGGAATTCACTGATTCAAGTTGCTGTAGAATCCTAAAACAAAGATCTACAACTCTCCAGAACATACTAGGGCCGAAATCAAACGTTAAAGATGACAAAATTGTCTCACAAGTCACTGAATGAGAAAACTCCATCATAAGACGTCTCTTCCGATGACGTTTTCACCTCCTTCCCTACATATCTGATCTTTGTCTTCAACATAAGAAATGTACCTTTGCCTCTTATCTTTCCATTGGTATAAGAAGTGTGTAATTTGGACATGGGTAGAGAAATCTATTCCATAAACTCTAGCACTGCGCAGACAGTTTGTATCTTTATGCATGATTTACCCTCAATCCTTGTTCTTTTCCTCTAAATGTTATGTTATTCTATAAAATATGAGAAAACAAGGGTCAAAGCATCATATGTGATCAAATTATCAAGGCAACAATCAAAACTAAGTCGATAAACGGGGGAAAACTAGTGTAAAAATAACATATATCAACTACCCCCAAACTTAGCTTTGATCGTCCTCGATCAAATACAATCAAGCACACACATGAAGATTGAAATTTTCATTTGCCAATTCATACTCATAAGAGCAAGCATTATACCTTCAAAAACGATTATGAAAAGCTACACGATGCTTTGAACATTTAACAATTTGAAAACCTCACAAAATCTTAGTTTCCATCCCTATATCATGAACTCCCACATCCATATTCATGTCAAGAGCACACTTTAGAAAAGATTATGCAAACCAATTGGAAAGTAAAGACATTGAAACAATTCAACATTCGTTAACCTGTCGGTGTGTATAAAGTGCAAAAGTCACAATCAAAAGGTCTTTCCGACTTGTAACGTAAGGCTAGGTGATGGCTAGGTTGGAAAATTTGGATAAAGTGACTAAGTCAAGAGAGCCTATAACTCAAAATCATCGATCTAAATAGACTACAAAAACTTTCACAACTTATCACTTATCCTTTTTTCACTCTCTTTTGCCTTTCAACTTACAACCCCCAAACTTGTTTCTTTTCATACCGGGTTGTACACAGATTTCCAAGCCAAATGATCCAATTGAGTGCCAAGATCAAAGACTAGTCGAGAGCACACTTTTTTTTTCCATATATATCTCTCTCTCTGTCTCGACTATTTAGCCCATTGCTCAAGTTTTCATTTCATCCTCTTTTTTACATAATACTTCAAACCTCAAATATCCCAACATAGCCAAAACATCACTATCTAACTCATACATTCAAATCAAAACAAGGTGACTACCCATATTCAAGTCAAATGATATGAAGTTCTAAACTCTCTTGATTGGGTGCAAGACATTGTTTTTCTTTTAGGCTAGAAGGTGGTTGTCGTGGCTTATGAAATAAAGACGAATGGTGGTTTCTAGTGTGCTTAACACACTCCATTCTTTTCAATACGGCTCAAACCAAGGTCTAGAGATTATGCAATATAGAGAAGGCAAAAATGTTAGGCTAATGACAATGAAAGATGGCCTAAATCATTTTATGACTTCACAACATTAATACACACTTCATAGTCAACAAAATTGAAAGTTCAACGTTTTAAATCCTCAAAAATTCGTATAAGCATGACTAAAAAGGGCTTTCAAGTCACAACATATGTTGACCACAAATAAGGGACTTTGACTTCGAGAGAGTAGAGATATTCAAACACATTATGCTCTTATGCAAGGGTGCACCAATTCATGAATTCTAAATAAAAAAGGTTGTAAGGTTGTACCCCCAAACTTAAATTAAACATTGTCCTCAATGTTCCTGAATTAAATGCAAAGTAAGAGGGATAAGTGTTACAACTCTGAAATGGAGAGATGCGGAGTGAGCACGGTGGTGGGCTAGTATCCTGGGATCAAAACCTGAAGAAAAGAAATATCTAGAAAATCACATCAACAATAAGACGGGAGAGAAAGCAAGATAAATATAAAAAGGAAAAACAAGAAAGCGATAAAAAGCTTGGGTTGCCTCCCAAGAAGCGCTTGTTTTAAAGTCATTAGCTTGACTTTACCGAGTTATTTTAAAGGGGTTTTCGAATGAATGCCTTGTTCATTCTCCAAGTAAGGATGAAATAGGGCCCGGTGTTACTAGAAAATATGATGAGTAGTGACCAAGGAATCATCCATTCAAATATTTTCTCATAGTTCATCACCACTTCCATCACTCTTTCTTCCCATTGTGCCGAGTGATGATTTGGACTATTCTCCAAGTTACAAGTAGATGACCGTTTTTCTTCACCCATCGAAGTGGAAAACTTGGAGTTCATGATGTAGGACTCGAGGAGACTATTGGTTCTTTTAACCTGAGAAAGCTCAACACTAAAAGGATCAAAAGCATCAATGCGTAAAGACAAATTCGAATCAATTGGATGCTTACAAACCTCATAGCTATCACAAATAACCATATTAACTCCTGTAGTTAGAAACAACTCACACTCACTGGAATCAATTACCTCTTTACATGTGGAGAGGACAGAGGGTGGACAATCTTTAGTGATAGGGGGGAGACATTGTAGTCCTAAATCAACCGCTTGTTCAACTTCTGTATTGAGGGAAGCCTCATTTTCTTTTGTGCGATTCTCTAGGGTGCATGACTCTCTCTCCTTCCATAAGTTGATTGGTTGATCGACTAGTATGACCACTTCCCTACTATGAGCTTCTGACTCCTTTCTACGAGCTTCCATCTCTTTTATGATAGCTTCCATCTCGTTTATGCTAGCTTGTGAGCTTGCACAATCTACATTCAACTGGTCCTCAAGAGTAGATGTCATCGTTGGCTCTTGTTGATAGGAACTATCATATTGTTGGGAGGGAAGGCTATAGACATGGTCAAATCCTGAGGCATTGTTGTAACTCCATGTTGAGCTTGCAGGATTTATCCAACCAGGATGGTAAGTATGCTCATAGGTTTCCATTTTCATTGGGGTTGATGAGGCGAATGATGGATCCCAATCATGCGCCAATCCTGGTGAAAACATCATTCCATCATTGTTGTAACTCCATGTTGATCTTAAATGATTTAGCCAACCGGGATGGTAAGTGTGCTCATAGGATTCCATAGGTGGTAAAACAATTGGCCCAGCTGCTCCTTGAATGTTTGGCATCATGTAATCCCTCATAAGGATTTGTGGAGATACCTCCGGTTGCTTTAGAGGTATGCCAAGCTTTGCAATTTCCCGACGCACCGCTTCTGCTAGGACAGCGGGATCTATGTGTGTATAAGGAGTCTCCATCGTGGCTTGCTGTGGTTGAGTCTCCCATTGAAGTCTTACCCCTCGAGTAAATGTGCATTCAATCTCAGGGTCCAACTCCGCTAGTCCAATCCCACTAGTACGTGTCATGCACTAATGAGATCAATCTCGCACAAAGAAAGACAAAACAATCAGTAGAAAAAAAAATTGATCTAAGCTCAGAAAGAATAAGAGAATCTCAATATTAGATACCATAGTTGTCCCCGGCAACGGCGCCAAAAACTTGACACGACAAAATCCTAGCAAGAGAACTAGGTCGCGTAAGTAGTAAAGTGGATTTCTAAGTCCGGGGTTATCGTATCCGCAGGAACAACTATAATCTAAGTACCAAGACTACTATATTACTCAATTCTAAGTTAAATCGGTCGATAGAAAGGTTGATTAACTAACTAATAAATACTAGAAAATAAACTAAGGCAACGTCACACCAAATAAAGGGAGAAAACAATAGAGAGAAGTGATCAAAGCACATGGTTCAACCGATTATGCATTTAGATTGTGATTTAGGTTCTATTGGATTATTAGATTGATTTAGCTAAGGCGAAATTCCCTAACGTACGTACTACCCAATCTCTTGGCATAGCAACCCTACCCTTGGTAACGATTTCCTATATATCTCTATATGAAAACCCGATTAACGAGGATGCATTTAAGGTCTAGGAATTCCCCACTTGAATGGAAAGCCACCTAAAGAAACCGAGTCTATCTCTAGTCGGTTTAACTATAGGGTATTCAATGTTTATATCTTCCCTAGGTTATTATCTCTCGATCTCTAACCTAGGCATTTTATCAAACACTTGGTGATCAAGCAAATGTAGCATTGAGATCAAATATTGAATACATAGCTAAAACCAAAATTAATTCAATAAACACCAACAAATCAACAATCAAAATAACATAAACGGCCTATCCATGGCCTCAATCAAACAAGTTTAGCTCATATTCATGTCAAAAGTGCAAATATAAATCATACAAGTCATAGGAGATTTGAACAAATTCAAGAAACAAATATGTAAAAATTCCCTAATTCTTGTATAGATGTGGATTCCTTGTTGAATTCTCCATGTTTTGACCTTTAATCTTCTCTTCTAAGCTCTCCCTCTCTCTATTTTCGTGTGGTTGCTGATATCCAAGGTGAGTTAGGGTAAAAAATGGCAAAAAGGGGTATTTATAGACCAACCCGCTGCCTCGAACGCCGCGGCGTTTGCTTGTTGAACGCCTCGGCGTTGGCTACTGCATGTGAACGCCGCGGCGTTCGTGGATGAACGCCTCGGCGTTCGTCCCCTGCTGCTCCAGCCAATTTTGGTAAACTTCGCATAACTTTCTCTACCGATGTTGGAATTCACTGATTCAAGTTGCTGTAGAATCCTAAAACAAAGATCTACAACTCTCTAGAAGACACTAGGGCCGAAATCAAACGTTAAAGATGACAAAATTGTCTCACAAGTCACTGAATGAGAAAACTCCATCGTAAGACGTCTCTTCCGATGACGTTTTCACCTCCTTCCCTACATATCTGATCTTTGTCTTCAACATAAGAAATGTACCTTTGCCTCTTATCTTTCCATTGGTATAATAAGTGTGTAATTTGTACATGGGTAGAGAAATCTATTCTATAAACTCTAGCACTGCGCAGACAGTTTGTATCTTTATGCATGATTTACCCTCAATCCTTGTTCTTTTGCTCTAAATGTTATGTTATTCTATAAAATATGAGAAAACAAGGGTCAAAGCATCATATGTGATCAAATTATCAAGGCAATAATCGAAACTAAGTCGATAAACGGGGGAAAACTAGTGTAAAAATAACATATATCACTGGGAGATTGCCATCCCGAGGCACTCACTAAGAGCAGTAGCATCAAAATTGACCCTACGATCCCCCACCTCAATCGTGTGCGCCCTCCAACCCAATTTATTTGTGATGGAAAGGTAGGCCCCGATACTATAAAATTCCTGAATCCAGGGAAGGCGAATAGCCACTAAGGGGCCACAAAAATAGTCCAACCCATGGAACTCGATGCGGGCGTTCACAGCAGTCTTAGCACTGGGAGCAAAAGGCTTTTCTTTGATAATAGTCCGACTGTATAACTAGTTAAAAATGAGTTCTTCTTTGGGGTGTAAAGAACGGGGAAGCGTAGTCGGTGATATTGTGTCCTGTGGGGGCTCGGGGTTGGTGGATGACCCTTTCCCGACCTTTTTTCTCCCTTTGGATGGTGGATTCTTTTTCCCCATAACTGATCGGAATTTGGGCAGCGTAACAGCGTTGAATTGGTTACAAGTTCTCAACTGTGTCCCGAGAGAAAAGAAGCAGCCCACAATCACAACCAATCCAAAAATGGCCCCCACTGAATAGAAGCAGTAATCGTAACACAACAACACAAAACTGAATTCACGGCTAACCCACAACTAACTCAAACAATCAACCCCGATTTGCACACAACAATGGATAACAAATCTGCATAAGACATCCCCTTACCCGAAATCACACCATTTGGAAACCAAATAATGCAAAGAATTCTCAAAAACTCACTGTAAATCCTTACACAAACAGCAAATCGACACCCCCAATGCAACCAATTGATAAGCATCAACAACTCTGCCATAAAATTGCAAAAATCGACAAGCCTATGCCCTATTTGGCTCAAATACGCAGTAATATTTCAAAGGATTATCCAATCACTCACCTTATTGCTCAAATTGGCAAGAAATCGGACGGAAAATAGAGGATTTTTGCCGGATATGAGGACCCCCACCGCGGAGGAGGCGGAGCTGACTTTAGACGGCAAAAAAGTGATGGATTTGTGGTGGGGAGGAGAGGGGCGCATCGGAACATAGTGTAGAGAGAGAGATGATGATTTGTGACCTAATTTTGACTGAAACTTAAATAAATACTTGATCAGAGCCTAGGCGCGCGTATGGCAGTGCCTAGGCGCCATCCTGCGAAGTTAAAATTGGACTTCAGTCGGTGTCCAGGCACGAGGTATGTGACGCTCGGGCATGGTCCAAACGGTGCACAAGCGCGGATATGGTGGTGCTCGGGCGCCATGATGCGAAGCAAAACTGATGTTAGAGCTCCTTTGGCGCCCAGGCGCAGTCTGATAGCGCCTAAGCATGTTGTGGGTCGGTGCCCAGGCGTGGGTGAGATGGCGCCTGAGCGTGGCTCTACGAAGCGAATTGGTAACTAAGGGCGATTGGCGCCTAGGCGCAATATACGCAGCGCCCAGGCATGGGATAACATGCTGAGATTTAAGTCTGTGTCCGGCAAAAATAAAGAACGACAACAATCAACACAACGATTAACTTAAACTAATAAAAAACTATGCACAAGAAAAGAAAGCAAACTAAACGAGAAACACAAAAATATTAAAAAGGAAAGAGAGCTTGGGTTGCCTCCCAAGAAGCACTAGTTTATAGTCGGTATCTCAACTTGAGATATGGAATGATGGAGGATCTCCGAGAGGAATGGACACTTTGTCCCGTGGTCCATCAATCCTCATATAGTGCGTCAACCATTGAGCGTTTGTCATGAAGGTTTGTCCCGTATCTGTTGTGAGTTCAATGGCACCCGAGGGATATACGCGAGATACAAGAAAGGGTCCCGACCATATTGACTTGAGCTTCCCGGGAAAGAGTCAAAGGCGAGAGTTGTATAGGAGAACCCTCTCTCCCAAGGAAGAATGTGTTTGTCATGCCACGTTTCAATTCATTCCTTGTAAAGTTTGGTATTCTCATAAGATTGGTGGCACCATTCCTCGAGCTTATGCAATTGGAGCAATCGATTTGTACCTACAAGTGTAGAGTCAAAATTTAGAGATTTAATAGCCCAAAAGGCACGATGCTCAAGCTCAACCGGTAGGTGACATGCTTTTCCAAAAATGAGGCGTTACGGGGACATGCCAATCGGGGTTTTAAATGCGGTCCTATAGGCCCATAAGGCGTCATCTAGCTTTAGAGACCAATCCTTCCTAGATGCATTGACCATTTTTCCAAGAATGCGTTTAATCTCCCTATTAGACACCTCAACTTGCCCATTCGTTTGAGGGTGGCAGGGGGTTGAAATTTTATGCCTTACTCCATACTTGTTCAATAAGTGTTCGAATTGTTTGTTGCAAAAATGGGTGCCCCCGTCAGTAACGATTGCTCTAGGGGTTCCAAAAGGAGTGAAAATCCTTTTCCTTAAAAATCGAGCAACCACCCGAGCATCGTTGGTGGGTAAAGCCTCGGCTTCAACCCATTTAGAGACGTAGTCAGCCGCAACAAGAATATACTTATTGGAACAAGAACTAGGGAAGGGTCCCATGAAATCAATACCCCAAACATCAAATAATTCACACTCAAGCATGCTATTCAAGGGCATTTTATGTCTTTTAGAGATATTACCCGTTCCTTGGCACCTATCACAAGATTGGACATACAAAAATGCATCTTTAGAGAGTGTGGGCCAAAAGAAACCTGATTGAAGCACCTTAGCCACTGTTTTAGAAGGCCCAAAATGGCCACCTACCAACATGTCATGGCAATGAGCTAGAACTGATGCTATTTCGTCCTTAGGAACACATCTTCAAATGAGGCCATTTGTACAAATCTTAAATAGATATGGTTCGTCCCACAAATATTGCTTCACATCAAATAAGAATTTCTTCTTTTGATGAAAAGTGATATCCGGGGGAAGAACTGCCATGACAAGATAATTTGCAAAATTGGCATACCAAGGAGTATCGTTATGAAGTATAATATACAATTGCTCATCGGGAAACTCTTCACAAATGGGTTTATCATACACGCACTCGGGGGTAGGAGCCTCTATCCTAGACAAATGGTCGGCAATGACATTTTCTACTCCTTTCTTATCCTTAATTTCTATGTCAAAGTCTTGAAGAAGCAAAATCCACCTAATCAGTCTAGGTTTGGCATCCTTTTTAGCAAGCAAGTACTTAAATGCGGAGTGATCGGTGTACACAATCACTTTGTTCAAAACGAGATAGGCATGGAATTTGTCGAATGCAAATACTATAGCTAGTAACTCTTTTTCAGTGGTTGCATAATTCATTTGCGCATCATTTTGAGTTTTACTAGCATAATAGATGGTTTGAAATACCTTTTCCTTTCGTTGGCTAAATACCGCACCAACCGCGGTGTCACTTGCATCATACATCAACTCGAAAGGCAAGCTCCAATCGGGAGGGGCCATGATGGGGACGGATATCAACCGCTCCTTCAAAGTGAGGAATGCCTACATACAAGCAGAGTCAAAATCAAACGGTGTATCTTTAACTAGCAAGTTAGAAAATGGTTTCGCAATTTTAGAAAAGTTCAAGTTAAACCGCCTATAGAAATTGGCATGCCCAAGGAAACTCCTCACGGCCTTAACTGATGTGGGAGGGGGAAGCTTCTCAATGACTTCAATCTTGGCTTGGTCCACTTTAATCCCTCTATGAGAGGCTTTGTGACCAAGCACAATCCCTTCCCGGACCATGAAATGGCACTTCTCCCAATTTAAAACAAGATTGGTTTCCTCAAAATGTTTTAGAACACGAGTCAAATGATCAAGACATGTATCGAAAGATGTTCCAAAAATTGAAAAATCATCCATAAAAATCTCAAGGAATTCCTCAACCATATCATGGAAAATTGCCATCATGCACCGTTGAAAGGTGGTCGGGGCATTGCACAATCCAAATGGCATCCTTCTATAAGCAAATGTGTCATAGGGACAAGAGAAAGTGGTTTTCTCTTAGCCCTCGGGGTCTATGGAAATTTGATTATTGTCAGAGTATCCATCTAGGGAACAATAAAAATCATGCCCGGCTAACCTTTCGAGCATTTGGTCAATGAAAGGGAGGGGGAAGTGGTCCTTACGGCTGGCGTCATTTAACTTACGATAATCTATGCACACTCACCACCCGATAAGCATACGTGTAGGAATCAATTCTTCGTTTGCATTTTTAATCACAGTTATGCTACCTTTCTTTGGAACTACATGAGTAGGACTTATCCATGCACTAGCAGAGATAGGGTAGATTATACCTGTGTTGAGTAACTTAATAACCTCTTTCTTGACTACCTCTTTTATTTGTGGGTTAGACCTCTTTTGTGGTTGACATGTAGGCTTGGCGGAGTCCTCCATGAGTAACTTGTGCATGCATATAACCGGGCTAATACCTTTAATGTCCGCAATTGTTCACCCGAAAGCTTTCTTGTTGACCCTCAAAACTCCCATGAGTTGTTCCTCTTGTTTCCCTATCAAATAAGATGAGACAATTAAGGGTAATGTCTTATTATCATTTAAGAACACATATTTCAAATGTAAAGGCAACGGTTTAAGCTCAAGGGTAGGGGCCTCTTCAATGGAAGGGCGAGGGGGAGTCGATAGTGATCTTTCTAACTTTTCAACCTCCATGACAAAGTAAGGAGGTTTCTTTTCTAAGCTACACACAATTTCCAATTGCTCCTCACTCACTGAATCGACATCCATCGATTGCAAAAGACATGCCTCTAGCGGGTCATCTACCATGTGTGCCTGAAAAGTCCCACCAATCAAAGTGTCAACTGCATCAATGCGTAAACATGAATTGTTGATCCCAAGTGGCATACAAAAGGGTCTAGAAGGGGGGTGTTGAATAGATCCTTGAAGTCTTTTTCGACTTCAAAAAGTTTCGTATTGAAATTCGTTGGACGCTTGAAAAATAGGAGTTTGACTTCAGCGTCTAATGAACACTGTTTTAGAAAGTTAACTTAGAATTCAAGATTTGAATACTATAACCAAATAGGTTTAAGCGTTCACTTCTTTGATCAGTGTTAGCACAGCGGAATTGATTTTATAGTCTTCTTGTTTGCAAGCTTTAGCGTCACAAAAAATATCTTAGTTGCTTAGCGTTTGATTGTGTTTTACTTAATCAATTTATGTAATGATATGATGATAAGAAAATTGACTATAAAGTAAATAACACAATAATTCTAACGTTCGTTGGGTGGTGTAATCCCAACTACGTCTTTCTTCTCCTTGAACACTCGGAGGCAATCCACTAAGATGATTCTCAAAGAATCACACAGAAACTTCTACAAATTAGGGAGAGATGGATGTTAATGACTTAAGCTCCTTGATCACACAGATTTATGCTCCAAGACACTTCTATCCTCTTGCTTCTTTCACTCAGAAATAATGCAAGTATCCAACTTCGACTTCACACAGATCGCGACGCTTGGATGAGGTTTTTCTAAACGGTTTGTTTGATTTTGATAAAGTTCAAACAACTAGGAATATCTCAATAGTAATGTAGGTTTCTCCAAAAAGAATGTTTGAGATATTTGGTTCGTTGTCTCAGGAATTGAAGAAAAGCAAGGAGAATGTTTGCTTGAAGATTCTGGATTTTTTGAGAATTTAAGGAATGAGACTTCAATTCAACAGCAATTTGGCTTGGAATTAATCGTGGTATTTTGGCATGTTGTTGAAGTCCTATTTATAGGCATTCTTAGAAAAAGTGTCTATGTGACATATGTACAGGCGCGTGTCTCTCACTTCCTCGAGTGAACAACTTTTGTCCTTTTTCCTGAAAATCTGCTACACAAAAATTGGTGCAGCAGTCTATAAATAGTTGACAGTCCAATAGGGTACCTTCTCCGTATGTCTGAAAGAGCTTATCACTTTTAATGCTCTTATCAGCATTTAATGCTTTTGAATTAAATGCCCGTTGGCACTTAATGCACTAAGAATATTTGCATTAAACTCCTTCTGGACTTAGAAATAAATTCAGGTGAAATCAGTCATTGATAGATGCTCATTCATCTTTGAATTACTTATGTTCTATAAGGGACGCTTGAAATAGCTGGTCGTTTGGACGCTTGGAAAATTTATCTTCATTCAGACTTCAAGAGCTTGAGTTTTCAACCTTAACTACCGATAAACTCACTCAGAAATTATCAGACGCTCAATCTAAGAACACTTAGCCTAATAAGCTAAAATAAAGAATAAAGTAAAGCCTATTACAATTCTAACGCTTCAAAGCTTATACATGATTTCTACTAAAATCAAACTTACATATTTTGGGATCTAACATAGAATCGTAATTGTCATCATCAAAACATCTAATATGAAATTCCTAACAATTTCCCCCCTTTTTGATGATGGCAATACTTACTCTTTTATAGTTCAAGAGTTAGACAACTAAAATGAAAGTTAGCTTTGGTTAGATAAGGTTAGTTGATGTTAGTTACGCTTCAATGAGGTGTTTCAGCTAAAAATGCATTTTATATATATATATATATATATATATCAATGATTACAAGCATTTTTACAACTAAACAAAAGTTACATAAAAGAAAAGAACATAGATAATGCAAATCAAAAAGCCTTAACGACTTAGTCTAACTATATATCGCTTGGGCATTTCAGCTTGGATAGCTTCAGTTAGGTTATCTTCCAAGGTCATCATCGCTTCATGATCTTTGTTGATTATGTGCTTATTCTCTTCCTTTTGTCTCTTCTTGAAAGCAGTAAAGTGTTTGTCCCATCCAGTCCGCTCAATACCAATATACCTTAGGCAAATTCTGAAAGTTCGGTTGAAGTCAGTCATCTACCTCTCTTCAGCTAAAATTCTTGGATCGGTAGTTTCTAGAATAGATGCTCTTTCAAGAGGGATGTCAAACTATTCAAGCCTTGCTCGAGAAGGTATTGGTAGATTTGGATATAGTGCTATTAGAGGTTCTCTTAGCATTCTACTAGGCACTCCAGTAGAATCACTTACCCCATAAGCAGTTATTCAAGATGGGAGTCTAAGCGCAGAAAGAGGAGATATGTACTGAAGTTTCGGTGGTGGAGGAGGATCTTGAGCTCTTGAGCCAGACGCTCTCCTCTTCTTTCCTTTTCTTTTCTCTTCCCCCTTATTGCCATCATCATCCTTAAAATGTTCTATAAGTAGACTAACCTGAAAGGCAATTTGAGACATTGAAGCTGTGAGATCATCCACACGCTTGTTGAAATGTTCTTGCATTGCGAATAGCTTAGTGCTGGTAGCATCATTTAGTGTAGTCTCTAAGTTTTCTAGGAGCTTGTCAAAATGTTCTTTAATGGCAAGTTCGTTGGCCCGGGTAGCATCATTCATCTCTTGAAATTCGCGGCGACATTCACCAACACCGGCCTGAGCAGAACTGCGCATATGAGCAATCTGGGCGCTCATAGTTTGAGACTCAATCTTGGCCAATTCCGTCTTAATCCAGTGGAGGGATTCTTCATTTTGAGTTGTGTGATTGCTCACCTCCTCTAAGACAGATTTTAGCAAAGGTCCAAAAGTTTGACTCACATCCGATGGAACCGCTTGAGGAGCCAGTCGCTTGAATCTGGATGTATGCTTGAGTGAGTCAAGGGGAGCTTGATATGCAAGATCAAAAATTGTACCGCATACATCAGGTTGAAGATCCTCAGCCATATCAGAAATAACTTGTTCAAAAGCGTCAGGATTATCCTCTGGTGGAGACGCTTAAACATGTTCTTCAGCAGACACTGGAAGACTTGCAACTTCTGTCGTAGACGCTTGTGTAGACTCTTCAATCAGTTTTATAGGCGCTTCCTCAAGTGCTGACTCCGTTTGGCGTAAGTCATCGAATTAGAAGTTCCAGTTGGCGATATCTGCGTAGGAATCTGAAGCAGCTTCCAGAAGTTCAGTCAGTCTAGGGCGAGAGATGTAGGTCCCTTGAATGAAAGTGCGAAGAGGACTATCTCTGGTTCGGACATACATTGGACCCATGATGTCCAATACGTGGTTTGGGAAGATCCTTGACTGTGGCTTTGGAATAAGAAATAAGGTATCTGTGCAGTAATGCAAGGAAAATCCAATAATTCTATCCGTAGGAAGACGTTGTGACTTGTGAGCTTCTGGCACATACATGCGGTAATAGTCTTCCAAATATGGATACACCGTTCGAGCTATGCCTTGATTGGGTTCAAGTAGGGAGAGAACATAGGCATAATGATCGCTTACTTCCTATCTGATAGAAGGTAGAAGTGGATAACCTTGGAAGTTTCGAATCCTCGAGCTATTGGGCTTCCTTAGATTTTCAGTGAAGATCTTGTCAAAGTGAGGAATGGGAGACATAATCTTCATCCACAGTCTGAAATTGTCATCGCAGTGGCTTGGTGAGAAGTTCAAACAAGATGGTGATGAACTGCCACTGGTGGATGCTTGAGAGTTGAACTAAAGAGGAGTGATGGAAAGTCTGTGCAGAGCTTGTCGTTGACACGCTAGAAGCTAACGTGCTTGGTAGCAAGTATACTAGTCGTGTAGTAATAAAAATGGACAAAATAAGTCCGGGTTGTCGAACCACGGAGACTTGGATTTTTAGCTTATGATTTTCGAATAAACGTAAAGACGAATTAACGGAAATTAAGAATAAAACAAGTAAGCAAACAAAGAACAAAAGAAATAAGAACAAGCAACGGATTGAAACTCAAGCGTGAGAACTAGACTAAGGCACATGCAAGACTTGATTTGATCCTTATCCGCACAAAGACTCTTGTTGAATTATTAGACCTAGTTGCTACGGTGAAAACTCCTAAGGTAAAGAATACCCGATGTCTCGCAATATGCTCCTACACTTAAGCGGCGGTTTCCTAAGTATGTCTACCCGGAAATCTAACCTCGAAGCATGCATTGAGGAACTAGAGTTTACTCGATTAGAATCGAACGACTTCACCCGGGAGTCTTTACCTATGTCTAGGGCAACTCCTATTTGATCGGTGATGTTATGAATTCTTTGCACCCTAACTTAACTCTTTCTCAAGATGCTAAACTAGGCAATTTATAATACATATGGTGATCAATCACATGTAAGGAATATAAGCACAAATTCATAACAAATAGCAACAAAGGAATTAATTCAACAATTGTCAATAATACGAATAATTCACAAATCAATTCTTACAAGGCTCTAGCCATATGAATTTAGCCCATAACTATCAACATAGCAGAATTTAACATGTTCTTATACATAAATGTAAACATCAAATGCAATGAACAATGAAAGAAACTCCCTATAAGGTTGAATGACAATAGATCTTTTAATGTAGCTTCAATCCTTGGCTCTTATCCTCTCCTTGCTCTTCAAGATCAGTGATAATGGCCCAAAATCCCAGAAAATGCTCCCAATTCCCAAGATTCAGAACCCTCAAAATGAATTGAAAATCCTATTTATAGTTCCAAAATTCTGTTATCGCAGCGCCCAGGCGCCTAGGCGCCGCCTATGTGGCGTGTCTTTCTTGGGGCAAAAGTTCCGGGGCACCCAGGCGCGCGATATGTGGCGCCTAAGCGTGGCGGTTCAGGCGCCTGGGCGCCTTTCTGCGAAGCTTTAATTCTGTTTGCTAGGTCGCGCCCGGGCGCGAGAAAAATGGCGCCTAGGCGCCTTAGTGCGTAGCCTTGAGCAAAGTTGGGTAAATGAGTCGTCTTTTTGCCCTTTTCTTCGTCCATCGTCGCTTACTACCTGAAAGCACTTTACACACATATTAAACGCACGAGTGGCACGAAATAAACTATATATGGGCCTGAATTGTCATTTAAAGGACCTAAAAACTTATGTAAAAACGACTCCTATCAGTCGTAGAAACAGTTCTATCTGTTAACAAACTTTAGGTAACTGATCAACAGGTCCAACTCTCTCCTGACGCTTCTCAAGGCAATACTTGGCAAACTGACGCTTCTTATCATGCATGCCTATGCCAAATAGATGGGGAGCTTGAACTAACTCCAAAAAAGTATATTTATGGCCCACATATGCTTCAGCCCAATTTACCTTGGCCATACACTAGTCTGTCCCAACATTAACCATAGCTCGAACGCCTTCATGGTGGATATCTCTGATAGATTCAAAGCAGTATCTATCAGTCTGATAGTTGGCATTCCAGACGCTGTCAAAGTATGCATCAGCTTCGGTCTGGATCACATCTGTGAGAGTTGCTAGACGCTCACCGACATGAATTCCTTTATTCTTCCACAGTAGAAGTGGATTGACCGAATTAACATTTTCAGGACTATTTGCTATATGAGGAAAATGTGTGTAGCCTTCTCTGTTCAAGACTGCCTCTGACAGAGAAAGGTAGGGCGAAAAGGATCATACACGCGGATGTTGTAATCTCTGAGAGCAAAACCAATTAACTTGTTGTGCCCATAGTCTAGATAATACTCCAAATTTGCATCACACTTTGGAGTTCTGCCTCCTTGTCGGTCTTGTTGAAAAATAAGAGAAGACGGTATCTGACCAGGAGTTTTACCGAGTTGAACTGCCAGATAGTATTTCCTCTCAATTTTTGTCAACCCAGTGTTGAACATTATATCCCTGATCTGATTGTCAATGTCAATCAACGCGGCTACCTCATTCTCAGCATTAATGTATCTTTCTTCATTATATCCTGTTGGAATGAAGTCTTCTTCGAGCGCTGGAGGCACATAGTTGATTGAATGATCAATCGTCTTTAGTGGGTCCAGCTTGAAGAAGTGCCTTGGCTTTGTAACGTCCTTAGCAATGCTCTGACCTTCTGAGCGTGCCTCTGTTATAGCCGGAATAAGAGTTGATGCTTGAACCTCTTTGGGAGCAGGTTCTTCTACTTCAATTGCAGCAGCTTCTGCGGTAACATCTTTGGCAATACCCACAATAGTTGTCATCTCAACATCTAGATGGACGTCTGTTGATGCTTCAGTAGCTGGAACTAAAGCTGTAACACAAGAACTATCCTCTATAAGAGCAGGATCTTCTACAGATGTAGGAAAGGAAATGCTGTGGGAAGAAATAAACTTACCCTAAGAGCTTATCTCATCAGCAACTTGAGCACTTGGCTCAACCGCAACAGCTTGAGTGCTTGGCTTAACCGTCTTAGGCTCTTCAGAAACAGGAGTAGCTTGATGCTTGCTTGTCCTGGAACGCTTGAAAATCTTCTTCACGTTGACTCCTTCAACGAGTTTAAGCATTTGAGCTGGAGGAGCGGCAGGTGGTTCCTCAAAGTCTATTTGTTTAATAATCTCTTCCAGCTTCCTCTACTTCGTCAGAGGGATCTTGTCCTCTGCATCTTCATCATCCTTTTGAGGAGAGGGAATGACTTGTGCCTTGGGCTTTCTGGGAGCCCTCTTCTTAGTAGCAGCTGGACGCTTCACGGCTTCTTTTAGAACTGGACACTCAGCTTCTTCGTATGATGCTTCGCATACTTCCAGACGCTCAGACAGTGGTCTAGGAGCACCACCAACCTTGGGAGGATTGAAGAGATTGTTCAGAATCCTTCTTCCCAGCAGCTTGGCCTTATTCAAAGGTTGACCAGAAGAGTAGACACACTCTGATCGATACAGCAGGTCACTCAAAATAAGCCCATAAGGTTTATTTGGGGCGCTTAAACAGTCCCAAAACCTTCCAAATACATACTCACTCCAGTTGATCTTGAGGTTGAGGATTATCACCGTCATCATCTGAAATTGCATTGGGTTCATCTTATCAAAGGTACCCACTCTGCATTCTATGATCTTGCTACAGAAATCATCCATTAGTCGGTATTTGGATACCAGTTCTTTTTTTTCAAAGTGATGTTTGTAGGGTACACCATCATAAGCACTCATAATATTCCATGCTTCCTTGATTTGTTCCAAAGTAACGCAATCCAATGCCTCACCCTCATTTGGAAGATTGAAGTTCTTGGCAATGGAGACGACAGTCAATACGAATTCCTTTGGTGACTCCTTCTTAGTTAGAGGAATGAGACAAGAGATAGACTTCTTATCTGCTGAGAGTTTAGCAGTTTTCCAGAAGGTGTCAACTTCCGTCGGAAACAGATAGGAGTATTGAGTTAAGAATGTTTTGAGCCCAGCCTTGGTGACAAGGTCCATCATGTCTGTCAGGTTAATCTGAGGTTGCTCATAAAGGAATTTCTAGTCGACAACAAGGCCTTTAGTAACCTTGATGGTACGCTCGGCAGAAGTAGAAGTAGATTTCTTTGGTGCCATTTTAGTGAAAGGGATGAACTGAGATTTCTTTTGCTTTGAGAGAGAGAGAGAATAAAATTTGCAGAGAGTAAAAGTGAATAATTTTTTGCAAAAATTGTGTTTTAAATGACACAGAAAGAAAATTTTGAAACTTGTGCTCTCTCTTCTCAATAAGATATAGACACGTGTAAAGTTCTTTAATCTCAGCCATGAATAGTTTTAACTGCGGATGCGAGTTTTGTGTAAGAGAGAGAAGTTACATTTGGTAACTCCCATATATAAATATTTGACATCCGAGTTAAAGTTTTAAAACGTTTGGGATTTTCAGAGTGTAGCACACGCGCCTGATGGTACACTGCCACGTACACAGACACGTGCTATCTCTGAACCGTCATTTTGAAAAGTTTTGATTACCCGCCAGTTTGATGTGATAGAAGCGTGTAGATAGAGTACAACATAGACTATTGAGTTTATCCACTACTTCAAGAAGCGTGTAAAATTTATGCATGAGTTTTATAAACAATTTTATATTAAGTGTTGAGTGGAATATGTTCAACGCTTAACACGTATTACTTGTAAAATTTATATTGACGCTTGAGATCAAAATCATTTTATACTTGAGCGTCCAACATATTGTGCATAAATAATTCTGAGCGTTGATGATCATGCATATGAAAGTTTTTTTTTTATCATTGATGCTTACATATATGTTTCAAGTACAATTTTTAAAGTTCCCCCTAAATTTGATAACTTGTAACAACTTTTCAAAGATCTTTTGGACATAAATAAAGTGGATTCCCCCTAAATTATATGTCTAATAAAATATGATGCATGATGATTAAGCATTTAAATCGATCATACCTAGTTTGCTTCTCAAAGTGAGAAAACGTTGTTCGTTGAGTGCTTTGGTGAAGATATCTGTCAATTGTTTGCCGGTTCCAATAAAGTGCATGGAGATATCTTTCTTTTGAACATGGTCATGAAGAAAATGGTATTTAATGTCAATATGTTTGGTTCTGGAATGAAGAACAGGGTTTTGAGTCATGGCTAGAGCGCTTTGGTTATCACAATGAATGGGGGTTGGACCTAGGATTATACCATAATCTCTAAGTTGTTGCCTCATCCATAACACTTGTGCACAACAACTTCCTGCAACTACATACTCAGCTTTGGTTGTGGAGGTAGCTATTGATTGTTGTTTCTTACTGTGCCATGAAACTAACCTATCACCTACAAATTGACATGTACCACTAGTACTCTTACGATCTATTTTGCAACCTGCAAAATCTGCATATGAGTAACCAATTAATTCAAAAGGAGAGTCCCTTAGATACCATAAACCCACATTTTGTGTGCCTTTTAGGTATTTAAGGATCTTCTTGGTAGTAATAAGGTGTGACTCTTCATGATCAGCTTGAAAATGTGCACACATGCATACCGAAAACATAATACCAGGTTTACTGGCAGTAAGATAAAGAAGTGACCCAATGATACCTCTATAGTTAGTGATATCAACTTTCTTTCCACTTTCATCTTTATCTAACTTAAGCGTTTGGCTCATTGGAATTTTTGAATATGAAGCATTTTCCATACCAAATTTCTTAATCATATCTCTTGTATATTTAGCTTGGTTAATAAATATGTCATTAGGGAGTTGTTTAACTTGTAATTCTAAGAAGAAAGTTAATGTACCCATCATGCTCATTTCAAATTGTCTTGCATCATTTTTGAAAATTTCTTACACAGACGCTTTGTTAGTAGAACCAAATACAATATCATCAACATAAATTTGGACTAAGAGAATATCTTCGTCATTGGTAATTTTGAATAACGTTGTATCAACGCTGCCTTTTGAAAAGCCTTTACCAATAAGGAAAATATAGAGAGTGTTATACCATGATCGGGGTGCTTGCTTAAGCCCATAAAGTGTTTTGTCTAGCTTGTAAACCATACACCTTACCATAGTTGTTGATGAATCCTGGTGGTTGCTCCACATATACTTCTTCTTGGAGTTTACCATTCAGAAAGGCACTGTTCACATCCATTTGATACACAGTAAACTTGTTGAACACTGTATACGCTAGAAACATGCGAATTGCTTTAAGACGGGCGACAGGAGCATATGTCTCATCAAAATCAATGCCCTCTTCTTGGCAAGAACCTTGAGCGACGAGTCTGGCCTTGTTCCTTATCACAATGCTATTCTCATCCATCTTGTTTCTATAGACCCATCTAGTTAACTCCTTGGTGAGTTGGTCTTGGTACTAGCGTCCAAACCTTACTGCGCTCAAACTGATTAAGCTCTTCTTGCATGGCTTCAATCCAAGTTGGATCGCTTAGCGCTTCATCCACTTTCTTAGGCTCCATTTGAGATAGAAAGCTTGCAAACATAGCCTCATTAAATGTAGCAGCTCTAGTCCTAACAGGTGCTTCAATATCTCCAATAATTTGCTCAGGTGGATGATCACGTAACCATAGTCTATCTGGTTGGAAAGGGTTAAGAGGTTGAACAGGCGCTTGACGATCAGACGCTTGACTACCCTTTTGCGTAAGCGCTTCAAGTTCATTGATTCTTGTTTGCTCTTGATGATCACTCTCTTCATGATCATCAACAGATCTTGCATTGTTATCCGAAATAATCTCACGAGTGATCTTAGGAGGTGGCACTGAGATCTCATCGTCGTCGTCACTATCATCATCAATGGTAACCTTAGACGCTGAATGACATAGATCTTTAACTCCTACATCATTCATATTAACCATACTCGGTTCTTGGTTAGCATCGTAAAAAATAACATGAATAGATTCCTCAACCTTCGATTTGATCTTGATTAGGATGCAAAAGTTCTTTCCATTCTTGGTGTAGCCTAGAAAGATTCCCTCATCAGCTTTAGGATCAAATGTCTTTAGGCTTTGGGATCCATTATTATGGATAAAACATTTAGAACCAAAGACGTGAAAATATAAAACATTTGGCTTACGTCCCTTCCACAGTTCATATGGAGTTTTCCCATGTTGTTTATTGATCATGCAATGATTTTGAGTGTAACAGGCAGTGTTCATCGCTTCGGCCCAAAACCTAGGGGCGAGCTTGGACTCTGCTAACATTGTCCTGGCAGCTTCCTTGAGCGTTCTGTTCCGGTGCTCAGCAACGCCATTCTGTTGGGGAGTTCTAGGAGCTGAATACTCATGAAGTATTCCGTTCTCTGCACAAAACTTCTCAACAACCTTGTTAGTAAACTCAGTACCGTGATCACTTCTTATTCTTGCAACCTTAAGATTTGTCAATGTTTGAAGTTGCCAAATAATCGTTGTTAACTTGTCACATGTTTCATCTTTGGATGAAAGAAATTCCACCCAAGTAAATCGATAGAAATCATCTACTATCACCAAAGTATACTTTTTACCGCTCACACTGATCGTTTGAACAGGTCCAAACAGATCCATGTGAAGTATTTCAAGTATTCTAGAGATAGATAGATGAGGTTTTCTCTTGAAAGATGATTTGATTTGTTTGCCCATTTGACAAGCGTCACAAAGGTGATCCTTATGAAATGGTCCTTTTGGTAATCCCTCTACAACATTTAGATTTATAAGCTGAGAGATTGTGTTAAAGTTGAGGTGATTCATTTTTCTATGC
The DNA here is from genome assembly GCA_019426215.1 of Buddleja alternifolia. Lineage (NCBI taxonomy): Eukaryota > Viridiplantae > Streptophyta > Magnoliopsida > Lamiales > Scrophulariaceae > Buddleja > Buddleja alternifolia. Next base: position 20,884,481 of record CM033404.1, on the reverse strand, counting down.
CATAACTAACCCGTTTTAGATTCATTTTTAGCAACAAAATATGTTGGGTTGTTATCAAGTGTTGAACCCCAATCTACCAAATATACATTGTTTGTTCTTTTACCTTTCAATTTAGTAGACTTAGTCTTAGCGTCATTTATATAGCAACAGTCGCTTGAAAATATGACTTCAAAGCCTTTATCACAAAACTGACTTATGCTTAATAAATTGTGCTTTAGACCCTCAACATAATAAACATCACTTACCATGATGTTCCCCCTATGCACAGTACCTATACCTTTGGTTTTACCTTTGGAGTTGTCACCAAATACAACCTGAGAACCATTGGCAGCTCGATAGTGGATCAGAAGATCTTTGGAATCAGTCATCTGCCTTGACGATCCACTATCGAAGTACCAAACAGATGTATTAGCTCTAGCTCTAGGTACCTCAGAGAATGCTTCATCATCTCTGGCCATGAGACAAATAAGTGTTGAGTCATCCACTAGTTCATCATCATCACTACTCTCCTCTGAAGACTCCAAATCTTCAGGTGCGGACGCTGGTTCTGATTCCGCTAGCAAACCTTGTTGGCGAAGGTTGCTCCTGAATTGGTTTCTATCCACGTAATCCTGCCTTGAGGGCTTGGATACATTTGGATAAGGGCTATTTACCTGGTAGTGCCCTAGTTTCCTGCAATTATAACAAAGATTAGTTTTCATCTTTTGTTCATTTGTTAACCTTGCAGTGTGTGATTTTGAGATCACTAGCGCTGAGAGATTTTGTGCAGACGCTTGGTACTGAACAGGCACTTGGGAAGTAGGAACAGAATACTGAGGCACTTGAAACTATTGATGTATTGGAGTAGGCGCTTGATATGAACTTTGTCCTTGATTGTTGGAACCTTTTCCTTTCTTTTCATATCTCAAAAACTTCCTGAATCTATTCAGTAAAGCCAACTCCTCTTCCTCACTAATGTCTGCAACCTTTCCTTTATTACCCGATTTACCCTTGATTGATGCTACGAGCGCTCCAGACTCAATTACCGGACTACTCACAGCATCACTAGCTGAATTCAACTCAAACTCAAATGCTTTGAGTTCTGAAAAGGCGTCTTTTGGTGTTAGATGATCCAACATATTCGATTCTCTCATAGCTGTTGTCTTCATCAAGAATCTACTAGGTAGACTTCTGAAAATTTTAACCACCATCTCTCTGTTTTGTAAGTTCATTCCCAACGATGTAAGTTCCGTAACAAGAGCTGTCAATCTTATGTCCAATTGTTCTAATGTCTCGTTAGGTAACATCTTAAAGCTGTTGAATTTTTCTTTAGCAATGGAGAGCTTATTTTCCTTGATCTGAGCTCAGCCACCACAGATTATGGCCAACTTATCCCAAATTTCTTTAGTAGTACTACATGATTTGACTTTGTTGAATAAATTGTCATTATCACCAATAGCCATATATAGAGCGTTACGACCAACATTCTCCAAATTTGCTCTTCGACGCTCATCAGTGGATCACTCTTGTTTAGGCTTCTCAACATAGCCATCTGGAGTTTCTTCCGTGGCTCCAGGCGCTCTGGTAATAACCTTCAGAATTTGTATTGGTCCATCTGAAATAATATCACACATTTCGTCATCACATGAGCAAAGGTATGTAAAAGCTTTAACCTTCCATGAGTCACAGTTTGATTCAGTTAACTTAGGAACTTTAGAAAATGCCATAAATAAGATTTAAAGCAACTATATTTAAAAGAGGATCTAAACAAGCTGTTACACTTGGAAATTTTAAAATTCCAACTTTAACCGCTCTGATACCACTTGTTGGTCCCAAGTGGCATACGCAAGGGTTTAGAAGGGGGAGGGGTGAATAGACCTTGAAGTCTTTTTCGACTTCAAAAAGATTTGTATTGAACTTCGTTGGACGCTTGAAAAATAGGCGCTTGACGTGAGCGTCTAATGAAGACTATTTTTAAAAGGTTAACTTAGACTTTAAGATTTGAATACTATAACCAAATAGGTTTAAGTATTCACTTCTTTGATCAGTGTTAGCACATCGGAATTGATTTTATAGTCTTCCTGGTTGAAAGCTTTAGCATCACAGAAAATATCTTAGTTGCTTGGTGTTTGATTGTGTTTTACTTAATCAATTTTTGTAATGATATGATGATAAGAAAATTGACTATAAAGTAAATAACACAATAATTGTAAGGTTCTTTGGGTGGTGTAATCCCAACTACGTCCTTCTTCTCCTTGAACACTCGGAGGCAATCCACTAAGATGATTCTCAAAGAATCACACAAAAACTTTTACAAATTAGGGAGAGATGGATGTTGATGACTTGAGCTACTTGATCATACAGATTTCTGCTACAAGAGACTTCTATCCTCTTGCTTCTTTCACTCAGAAATAATGCAAGTATCCAACTTCGACTTCACACAGATCGCGAGGCTTGGATGAGGTTTTTCTAAACGGTTTGTTTGATTTTGATAAAGTTCAAACAACTGGGAATGGAAGCAATAGTAATTTAGGTTTTTTCGAAAAGAATGTTTGAAATATTTGGTTAACTGTCTCAGGAATGGAAGAAAAGCAAGGAGAATGTTTGCTTGAAGATTCTGACTTTTCTGAGAATTTAAGGAATGAGACTTCAATTCAACAGCAATTTGACTAGGAATTAATCATGGTATTTTGGCATGTTGTTGAAGTCCTATTTATAGGCATTCTTGGAAAAAGTGTCTGTTTGACACATGCACAGGCGCGTGCCTCTCGCTTCCGCGAGTGAACAACTTTTGTCGTTTTTCCTGAAAATCTACTGCACAAAAGTTGGTACTGCAATCTGTAAATAGTTGACAGCCCAATAGGGTGGCTTCTCCGTATGTCCGAAAGAGCTTATCACATTTAATGCTCTTATCAACATTTAATGCATTTGAATTAAATACCCGTTGGCACTTAATGCACTGAGAATATTTGCATTAAACTACTTCTAGACTTAGGAATAAATTCATGTGAAATCAATCATTGATAGATAGTCATTCATCTTTGAATTATTTCTGTCCTATAAGGGACGCTTGAAATAGCTGGTCGTTTGGACGCTTGGAAGATTTATTTTCATTCAGACTTCAGGCGCTTGAGTCTTCAACCTTAACTACCGATAAACTCACTCAAAAATTATCAGACGCTCAGTCTAAGAACACTTAGCCTAACAATCTAAAATAAAGAATAAAGCAAAGCTTATAAAGCCTATTACAATTCATATGCTTCAAAGCTTATACATGATTTCTACTAAAATCAAACTTACATATTTTGGGGTCCAACATAAAATCCTAATTGTCATCATCAAAACATCTAACATGAATTTCCTAACATGAATTATGATCATATGGATGTTTAAGCACTTTAAATACATCGAAAATAACCTTCTCATCACCCACATAAAGAGTAAGCTTACCATCGGCGACATCTATGAATGCCTTACTCGTGGCGAGGAATGGCCTCCCTAGAATCAACGGTACTTCCACATTCTCTTCCAGGTCAAGCACTACGAAATCGATCGGGAAGTAGAATTTGTCCACTGGTACAATTACATCTTCAATGATGCCCTTCAGGTGTTTCATTGAACGATACGCCGATTGTAAAGACATCGATGTAGGTTTGGGCTTCCCGAGGCTGAGCTTCTTCAAGATAGAGTAGGGAAGAAGATTGATACTCGCTCCCGAATCGCAAAGCACCTTGTCAAAAGTAAGATGGCCAATAGTGCATGGTATGGTAAGATTCCCCGTGTCCTTGAGCTTGTGAGGCAATTTGTTGAATAAGACGGAGGAGCACTCCTCGGTTAGACAAACTGTTTCATTTTCCTGCCATTTTTTCTTGTTGGATAAAATATCCTTGAAGAACTTAACATACTTTGGCATTTGCAAAATAGCGTCCACAAAAGGAATATTTATCCTCACCTCACGAAGAATAGACAAAATACGGAGGAAACTCAGATCCATCTCCTTCCTTTTCTTCTTTTGTGCATTTAGAAAGGAAAGACGAATCTCAATGGGAGGAGGAGGCGTTGGAGTCAAGGAACCAAGACTAGAAGAGACAGAGTGCGGCGCCTGGGCTCAGGATGATCGACGCCTCGGCGCCGTCATGATAGCGCTCGGGCGCGAATCTGCGAACCAATTCTTCCTGCTGTGTCATGTCTAGCGCCTGGGCGCTGTCTAATCCACACCTAGGCGTGGCTGTGCGAAGCAAATTGTCAAGGCTGGAGGTCACCGACGCCTGGGCGTGAGTAACCTCGCGCTCGGGCGCGACCATGCGAACAGGATCACGTTCAACTTGTTTCCCACTTCTCAAAGCAATGGCATGGCATTGTTCCTTTGGGTTCTTTTCCATGTCACTTGGTAGAGTCCCCGGGGCTCTCCCACTTACCGCGGAGGATATTTGAGCCATTTGTGTCCTCATATCCTTAATTTCCATGAACATATCCTTCATCATATTACGGAGTTCATTGATCGACGTATCCGAATTTTTAATGTAATCATCTAAACGCTCATCAATGGTAGGAGGTCTCACTTGTCCTTAACCTTGAAAATTCCCTTGCCTTTGAACTTGGTTAGTGTGGAAAGGAGGCCTTGGAGCTTGATAAATCCTGGGATGGGCGTTGGGTGCCGGTTTGGGTCTCTTTGGGAAATTGTCGGGCATGTGAAAGTTCACCCGAGGTCGGTCACGATGGCCAACATAATTCACATCACCGACCACCGACTCTAGAGCTACTTCTTTTTCCACTACTTCTTGGACACAAGAAACTTTGTTAGAGGGTGTGATCTCTTCATCATCGAGATAAAGCTTGTCTTCTGATAAGAGCCATTTTTACGTGTTTTTAAGCCCCTTTGCGTTTATGTCTTAGGTTCATTTATCGCTTGATTCTTGCCACATGTGCGTTTAATTCGTGCATTAAGTGATTTCAGGTCTTAAATGGATACAATCAAAGAACGGGATGAAAAATGACGTATAAAACAAGTTTAGGCCAAATTGCTACGCACCCCTACGCCTAGGCGCCATCTTGCCCACGCCCGGGCGCCGTATCTGCATTTGTTTCCACGGTTGAGCGCTATTTTCTTATGTTTAGAGACCGAATTGGATGAAGTGTCCTTCTACAAAGTTGTATAACTATGTGTTAGCTTCAAATGAGGACTTGAATCATCCAAATCGGAGTTTTGTGGAGAGAGTTATGAAGGAAATACAATTACTGCGCCAGACAGAGGCAAATACTCCCAACATTCTGCTGACGGCGCCCGAGCGCCATAATTCCCGCGCCTAGGCGTGGCCACATCCGAGATTTGATTCCTTTCAGCCAAAAGATCATCATTTGATGGGGGAATGGAACATTTAAAGCTAAGAGGTCATCACATGTATGAGAGGGATGTCATAAGTATGTTTCTTACTAGATCTACTTTAGGGAATTTTATACTACTCACTTTAAGAGTAGTGGAGGACACACTAAGGGGGGGGCACACACTAGGAGCTGATTTGTTGTGGTCTTCTTAAGGCATTTTTGGGGGAATTGACCGAGACATCTGGGAGGAGGAGGGAGAGAGAGGCATTTTGGCCATCACTTTTCACTCATCACCATTTCTTCATCACTTTTGGAGGGGAACAAAGAGAGAGGAGCTAAGGATTGAAGATCAAGAGAGCAAAGATCCATCATCAATCAATTGAGGGAGTTTTAATTATTTGCATTTACATGTTTATTTCCATGAGTATGTATATGTTTGTATTAGATTTTCTTAAGGCTTTGATGAGAGGCTAATATTGTAGAACTAAGGCCATGTGAAGGCCAAATTTATGAATCAATATATGTGAAGTTGCTCTTTGTATTAATTCTCCTATTGCTTTGTGTGTTAATTCTATGCTTTTATTCCAATCATGTGTTTGATCACCATATGCTTGCTATCTTGCCTAATCTAGTTGTTCGAGAGAAAATAGATTAGGGTGCAAGAGAATTAACACATCATCCGAAACAAATGAGGGATTGCCCTAGAAATAGGTAAAGATTCCCGGGTGTTGTTAGCCGGATTCGTTCGGGGAAGCTCTAGAACGTTAATGCGTGATTTTTGATTAGATTCTCGGATAGACATATTTAGAGAACCGTCAATTAATCATAGGATTATTATGTGCCGAGACATCGGGTAATAGTTAATTTAGGAGTTTCCACCAAAGCAATAGGAGTCTAATAATTCAAAGAGTAGCTCATATATATTGACGAGTAGATTCGGTTGTAGCATGTGCCTTAGTCATTTTATCATACGTGAGATTAAATCTATAGTACGTTTCTTTTTGGTTCGTTAATTGCTTACTCGTTTTATTGCAATCTACTTTTGTTCATTTTCATTAATCATAAACTAAAATTCAAGTTTCCGTGGTTCGACAACCCGGACTTTTGGTCCACTTATTACTACATACGTCTAGTGCACTTGCTATCATAGCACGTTAGCTTTTAGCGTGTCAAGTTTTTGGCGCCGTTGCCGGGGACTTGTTTATTTTAGTTTTTTTTTATTTTCGTTTACATTTTTTATAATTCTTAGTTTTCGTTTATTTCTTGATTTTCTTTTATTTTCGTGATTAGTCTAATTTTGTTCTTGTATTTAATTGTTAGGTTCTTGAGGTGCATGACCCGCTCCTCAAACAAGCCTCTATACGAGTTGGAGCCCGAAATTGAACGAGTTCTTAGGACTAGTAGGCGAGCAAGAGAAATGGCCAATAATCTCAACCAAAACCCAAATGAAAATTTTCCGGACATGAACTCACCGGAAACTAGGGAGTGGTTACAAGGTGTTCTACAAGCCATGCAAGCGGTACCTCCTCCACAACTCCCGTCGGTTCGGGGTAGCTTACCACCTAGGGTCCATACCATTCCGGGGCCCGTAGTCGTACCTAATTTCTTCACACCAAACTACCACATTCCGGCTCACATTTTTAATATGGTGCAAGGAGATCCTTTCTATGGAGAACCGCACGAATCACCACACGCTCATTTGGAAACCATAGATGAGGCTCTTGTGACCATTCAATATCACCCACGTGATCTTGATGCGATTCGTCTAAGAGTCTTCCATTTCTCATTGAAGGATAGGGCGACAACATGGTACAAATCCTTACCTCCACAATCTATTACAACATGGAGTGAGTTGGTCGATGCCTTTTTAAATAAATTCTTTCCACCCTCAAAAATCAATGAGCTACGGAGTAATATAAAAGGGTTTAGGCAAAGGAGCAATGAATCTTTAGCCGAGGCTTGGGCTAGATATAAGGACATGCTCCGTAAATGTCCCGATCATAATTTTGGGTTGAATGAACAAGTACTCCATTTCTATGATGGGGTTAGGTCACGTATTCGGCATAGACTCAATGCGGGTGCGAGAGGAGATCTCCTTGGGTTAGACTGTCAAAGTGTATGGGACAAAGTCGAACAGTTGGCCCGAGAAGACGAGCTTTACCCCGACGATGAAGAGGCCTCATCCTCTAAAAAGGTTGCTTGTATTGAGGAAGTAGTAGAGGAAGTAGTAGTCTTGGAACCGGAGGTTGGCAATGTTAATTATATGGGGAATCAAAATAAACCTCGGGTGAACTTTCATATACCCAAGAATTTTCCAAAAAGGCCCAACCCCGCACAGAACGCACAACCGGGGATCTATCAAGCTCCACGACCACCCTTCAATAACCCACCCCCGAGGCAAGGCAATTTCAATGGACAAGGTCAAGGTCAAGTGCAAATGCGACCTCCCACAATCGATGAGAAACTTGATGCTCACATGAAAAAGTCCGATACATCTTTCAACGAACTTCGGGGTAGGACAAAGGATATGTGTATGGAGATGAAGGATTTGCGAACACAAGTAGGGCAACTTTCTAATGCGGTTAACGGTAGAGCCCCGGGGACTCTCCCAAGCGACACGGAAAAGAACCCGAAGGCCCAATGCAATGCCATAGCCTTGAGAAGTGGCAAACAATTGGAGAATGAAACTGCCAGTACATCCGCGCCCGAGCGCCCCAACATGCACGCCCAGGCGCCTGATCCACCCTGTTCTGGACAAAACTCTCTGTTTCCCGCGCTCGAGCGCCCCGACCTGCACGCCCAGGCGCCTACAGATACGCGCCTAGGCGCCAATATACGCGCCCAGGCGCCACCCACAAACCTGCCAGATTCATATGTTCTGCATCCCGCGCCCGAGCGCCCAGAACTGCACGCCCAGGCGCCAACAGATCCGCGCCTAGGCGCCGATATGCGCGCCCAGGCGCCGCCTACTGTTTCAGTGGGTTTTCATCCGTCTCATCCAACGCTATCTCCCCCTATCGAAGTTCGTCTCCCCTTCCCAAATGCTCACAAAAAGAAGAAAAAGGAGATGGATCCGAGCTTTCTTCGGGAAGTGAGAATTAATATTCCGTTTATTGACGCCATTCTCCAAATGCCGAATTATGTGAAGTTCTTCAAGGACATACTCTCCAACAAGCAGAAGTGGGAAGAGAATGAGACGGTGTGCCTCACGGAAGAATGCTCCGCCGTATTACTCAATAAATTGCCAACTAAGCTCCAAGATCCCGGGAGTCTCACAATCCCATGCACGATTGGATCCCTATCATTCAAGAAGGTGTTATGTGACTCGGGGGCCAGCATCAATCTTCTTCCATACTCACTGTTTAAAAAGCTAGGCCTTGGAAATCCCAAGCCGACCTCAATGAGCCTTCAACTAGCCGACCGATCGATCAAGAGGCCCAAGGGGATAATCGAAGACGTTATTGTCCAAGTCGACAAGTTTTATTTTCCCGTTGATTTCGTAGTACTCGACATGGAAGAAGATGTGGAGGTACCATTAATCCTAGGGAGACCATTCCTAGCCACGGGTAAGGCGGTAATTGACATTGTTAATGGTAAGCTTACCTTGAATGTGGGTGATGACAAAGTTACCTTTGATGTTTACAAAGTCCTTAAACATCCTATTGATCATGACTCGTGTTATCGAATTGATACATTTGACCATTTGATTGTTGAGTATTTACTGGACAATACAATTGAAAATTCTCTCGAACAGAATCTTATGAAATCCATGCAAGTGGACTTGGAGAAAGATGATCTAGTGGAAAAGGTTCTAAGCTTGGAGTACAAATCTTCCTCTCATTCGGGAGGATTCATCAAAGTTGATAGATCATTGTCAGGATCACCTCGCCCATCTATTGAAGAACCCCCCTCTCTCGTACTCAAACCCCTCCCCTCCCACCTTAAATATGTGTACTTGAACGACGACGAAACACTTCCATTGATCATTTCCTCATCTCTTTCAGGATCACAAGAAGAGCAATTAATGACGGTGTTGAGATCTCACAAACGGGCTTTTGGGTGGAAACTTGCGGACATCAAAGGCATTAGTCCAGCGATATGTATGCACAAAATACTTATGGAGGACTCCACCAAGCCTACACGCCAACCCCAAAGGAGATCAAACCCACAAATCCAAGAGGTAGTAAAGAAGGAAGTGATTAAACTGCTCGACTCAGGTATAATCTATCCTATTTCTGATAGTGCGTGGGTGAGCCCTACCCAAGTGGTGCCTAAGAAAGGGGGGATAACGGTAATTGAGAATGCAAATAATGAGCTTATCCCAACTCGTATAATTAGTGGGTGGCGTGTATGTATAGATTACCGTAAGTTGAATGATGCCACACGTAAGGATCATTTCCCCCTCCCCTTTATTGACCAAATGCTTGAACGATTAGCCGGGCATGATTTCTATTGTTTTCTAGATGGTTACTCCGGCTATAATCAAATTGCCATAGATCCTGAGGACCAAGAGAAAACCACTTTCACTTGTCCTTATGGCACATTTGCTTATAGAAGGATGCCATTTGGCTTGTGTAATGCCCCGGCCACTTTTCAAAGATGCATGATGGCTATTTTTCATGATATGGTTGAAGATTTCCTTGAAATTTTTATGGATGACTTTTCTGTTTTCGGAACAACTTTTGATATTTGTCTTGCTCATCTAAATGTTGTGCTTAAACGTTGTGAAGAAACCAACCTTGTTTTGAATTGGGAAAAATGCCATTTAATGGTCCGGGAGGGGATTGTGCTTGGCCACAAGATCTCTCAAAAAGGGATCGAAGTGGACCAAGCCAAGGTTGAGGTCATTGAAAAACTTCCCCCGCCCACATCGGTAAAAGCTGTTAGGAGTTTTCTCGGGCATGCTGGTTTCTATAGGCGATTCATCTTGAATTTCTCTAAAATTGCGAAACCGTTGTCTAATTTGCTTGTTAAAGATGCACCTTTTGATTTCAATTCTTCTTGTATGCAGGCCTTTCTTGATTTGAAGGAACGCTTAGTTTCCGCCCCTATCATGTCATCCCCCGATTGGAGCTTACCATTCGAATTGATGTGTGATGCGAGTGACACCGCGGTTGGAGCGGTCCTTGGCCAAAGGAAGGAAAAGGTATTTCGAACCATTTACTATGCTAGTAAAACTCTTAACGATGCACAATTGAATTATGCCACCACGGAAAAAGAATTACTCGCCATAGTCTTTGCATTCGATAAATTCCACTCTTACCTCGTGCTAAACAAAGTGATAGTTTACACCGATCATTCGGCTTTAAAATATTTGCTTGCCAAGAAAGATGCTAAACCAAGACTTCTTAGGTGGATTTTGTTACTCCAAGAATTTGATTTAGAGATAAAAGACAAGAAAGGCACCGAAAATGTAGTAGCCGACCACCTCTCACGATTAGAGCTAGTGAATGATCCGTTAGATGAGACACCAATTCGTGAGGAATTCCCGGATGAACACCTCCTTGCTATTTCTGAAAAAATTTCACCTTGGTATGCTAACTTTGCCAATTACATTGTTACGGGCCGTCTTCCCCCGGATATCACTTTTCATCAAAAGAAGAAATTTCTATCTGATGTAAAGCAATATCTTTGGGACGAACCCTTTTTATTCAAAGTTTGTGCAGATGGTTTAATTCGACGTTGCATACCCGAAACGGACGTGCATGCTATCCTATCTCATTGTCATGATATGGCGGTAGGTGGCCATTTTGGGCCTTCCAAAACGGTAGCTAAGATCCTCCAATCAGGTTTCTTCTGGCCTACTCTTGTTAAAGATGCACATCATTATGTCAAATCTTGTGATCGCTGTCAACGAATGGGGAACATCTCTAAACATCATGAAACGCCCTTAAATAGCATGTTAGAGTGTGAGTTGTTTGATGTATGGGGTGTGGATTTCATGGGCCCTTTCCCCAGTTCTTGTTCAAATAAATATATCCTTGTTGCGGTAGACTATGTCTCCAAATGGGTGGAAGCCGTGGCCTTGCCTACTAATGATGCTCGGGTTGTCACTCGTTTTCTGAAGAAGCATATTTTTACTCGATTTGGAACTCCCCGAGCCATCATTAGTGACGGGGGCACCCACTTCTGCAACAGGCAGTTTGAACTTTTATTGACCAAGTACGGGGTGAAGCATAAAATTTCGACCCCATACCACCCACAAACTAGTGGCCAAGTGGAGGTCTCGAATAGGGAGATTAAGCGTATTTTAGAAAAAACTGTCAACGCATCAAGAAAGGATTGGTCCCTTAAATTGGATGATGCTCTTTGGGCTTATCGGACCGCCTATAAAACCCCAATTGGCATGTCCCCGTATCGTCTTGTTTTTGGCAAAACATGTCACTTGCCCGTTGAACTCGAGCATCGTGCTTATTGGGCCATTAAGTTTCTAAATTTTGACTCTCAAAGTGTAGGTACACAACGTTTGCTACAACTCAACGAGCTCGAAGAATGGCGTCATCTTGCCTATGAGAACGCAAAACTCTATAAGGAGCGGACCAAAATGTGGCATGACAAACATATTCTCCCCCGGGAATTCCACAAGGGAGAGCGGGTGTTGCTATACAACTCTCGACTCCGACTCTTCCCCGGGAAGCTTAAGTCTCGATGGTCGGGCCCATTTTTGATTTCCCAGGTCTATCCATCCGGCGCCGTTGAGCTTACAACAGATAAAGGACATACTTTCTTGGTCAACGCTCAACGTCTAAAACCTTACTTAGGGATGGATGGACCAAGAGACAAAGAGTCCTTCATCCTCGCGGACCCTTCGTGATTCTTCGCTTTCAGTCGAGCTAATGACTCTAAACTAGCGCTTCTTGGGAGGCAACCCATGTTTTCTTTCCGTTTCCTTTTCTTTTTCCCTTATTATCCCGTTTGTTGCTTTATTTTCTAGTCTTACATCTTTGTTAGTTTGTGTTTTAAGTGCTTTGTCTCTTCCCTTTTGAAACAGGAAATGAAATTCTTTACAAAATATTTCCGAACGGGGCGCCCAAGCGCCGAGAAAACAGGCGCCTAGGCGCCCGATTCTGAAAGGGGCGCCCAAGCGCCGAGAAAACAGGCGCCTAGGCGCCCGATTCTGAAAGGGGCGCCCAAGCGCCGAAACAACGCCCGCCTAGGCGCGGGCATTACCAGTTAAAAAATTCCAGGACGTTGTGTCGCGCGCCTAGGCGCCCGTTTCTGAATTAAACAAATTTGTGGGTCAAACGGTCAAAATTCTTCACAAACTCTTCACAACTCCTCTCCCAAGCGATTTCCGGCGACACTCTCACCTTTTCCGGCCATCTCCACCGTGTTTCACCGCCACTTTCCATCAACATCACTCGCGGCACAGTGACCCCTCCTTCACATCCAACTCGGTGCGAAAATTTTGGGGAAAAAGGTGAGTTTTGGCTTTACCCTTCTTCCATTTCCGATTCATAGACGACGAGTAGGTGCCTTACATTATATTTTGAGGATTATTTGGGGCTTCGTCCGATTATGGATTGAGGGTTGTTGTTGTTGAATTGGATAATCTATTGTTATCAATTTGTGGGTTGAAATTGAATTTGTGGGTTGTTGTGTTGAAATTGGATACTATTTTGTTGATTAAATTGTGGATTATTGCTTAAAGAATTGAGGAATCGGTTAAATCCGTGGATTATTGCTAGATTGTGGGTTGCTCTCTGATTTTGGTGTGTTGTTGGGCGTTGACGATTGTTGTATTGGGTTGGTTGCATTTGGGTTGATTTGAGTAGTTGAGAAGTTGATCAGTGTTGTTGCACATGACGAGAACTACCAATAGACCGTCCAAGGGTAAGAAAAAAGTGGGTGAGGGTTCCTCTAATGAGCCCGAGACTCCCGATAATACCCGTTTTGAAAACCCCCAAGTCCAAATTATGTGTCAGAGTTTGAGCACCCCCCGCACCCTTATTAAGGAGCACTATTTAACCACCCGGGGACAGCCCTCTGTGCACGAATTGATACAGTTTCATCGCTTACAGTTTTTCTGTCAAAAGCCCGAGGCCATTCATCTTCCTTGGGTCCTGGAATTCTTCAGCTCCGGGGTTTATGATGAGATTGAGACACGAGGATGGCTGGGGACTACCCTTTTGGTCCGGGGCAAACATGTCAATTATGAGTTGAGACAGATTAGGGAGAGCATAGGCACCCCGACCCCTCAGACATGCGAGTTCACCACTCTTTACAATGCAGGGCGCCTCCGAGTTAGCCTGTCGGATATTTTGCGGGTTATTGGCCGAGAAGGGTGGGAATGGGTACCCGGAGAAGCTCATGTCCCCCGTAGGGCTCTATTACCCGAGGCTGCTTTCTGGCTCGACTTCATCCGATTCAATTTAATACCGAGTACCAATCGATCAGAGGCAAACAAGGAACGGGCCACCCTCATCTACGCTATTATGTCCAAGAAAGCTGTGGACTTTGCCCGGGTAATCCACAAGTCTTTGACGGACCACTTTAGGAAGTTGAAGAATGAGTTAGGGCCGTTGATTAACAAAGAATTGGCTAAGCAAAAGGGAGAAGGTCCCACTCGGAAGATTCCCATCATTCTCCCGTCACTGATCACAGCTTTATGCAAGGCGGCTAAGGTTCCCACATTTCCTTTGGAGCGTACTGAGCTTCCTGGTTCTTATCTCACCGTGGTAGATGACGACTCCCAGGCTCCTCCACCACCAGCTACTTCCAAGAGGCCTCGCCCGTCTTCATCCCGTTCTACTAGCTCCCCACAGTTTCCACCTATGGATGCCGCCGCCATTAGACAATTAAAGGATGAATTGAGGGATGAGTTGCGAGATGAGATGAGGGTGGTCATGTCCGACACTTGTGCTTATTTCCGTCAGCTTTTTGTAGAGCATGATGCGTTTGTCGGTTGGGGGCCGTTTGATTATTCTGCTCCTCCACCTTACCCGCACCCCCCGCCTCAGCAGCCCGCAGATATGCACGAGTCAGGTGCTCTCGTTCCTGAAGGAGGTGATGATGAGGCTCATAATGATGAGGGTAGCCCGTTGATTGATTTGGATGATCTCGGCGGAGAGGATGAGGATTACATTGACCGTTTTGGCACCACCGATTAGGCTTATCTTGTTTTATTTCCATGCATGTTTCTTTTTGTTTTTGGATATCTTTTGTTGGATTGTTGGATATTTTATGTTTTATGTTTGGATGCTTGATGTTTTCTTTCCATGCATGTTTCTCATTTTTGTTTGTCTCGTTTTGTTTTATTCTATTCTATCCAATGTTTGATGCTCTGTATGGCTAGCATTTGTTTACCTATGTAGTGATCGACACAGTGATTGCCATCCTTGGACTTGATTGCCTTAAGTGGACTCGGGTTTGCTTTTCAGCTTCCCTATGGTGACGTGTACTTTGCCCTTCTCTTTTTCAAACATTGGGGACAATGTTCATAATAAGTGTGGGGGGGTATACTAGATCCATTATAGTCATGTTGATTCATGTTTTACATATTTCGGTCCAAGTTTGGGGGGTGCTGTACCTCTACATGTGAAATGTGTGCAATTTTAATTTATTTTTTTTTTGGATAGAATTTCAACCCTTCACTTGAGGCATTGAGTATGGTTAATTTGAATACATGGTATGTTTTCTCTATCAATTTGGTTTTTAATGGCTATACACATCGTTCTTTGCTTATGGGATCCTAACTAGACTAGATTAACCTTAAGATGATTCACATATGCACCTAAATCGAAGGTAGAGGAGTTGAGTGGGCAATCATTTTGAAACACTTAAAGGCTTGATCCCAGAAATATCAACTTAGAATTTTCACATGTGTTATGAGTTGAGAACGTTAACTTCGTGTGCTTAATAATAATAAAAAGAGGTTGAACATTGGTATGACTGAAAAAGTCAGGCTTAATAGATACTGGGGGCGAAGAGCACCATGCCTAGAATACTGTACTATTTTGCTAATTTGAGCTAAGCTCAAGCCAATGCAAGTGTTAAGTGAATAAGGACCTAGTTTGATTTTGTGGCCTTTGACACTCGAGCGATTAAGCCCTTAGGAGTGTCTCCACATTTGATACCCTAAAGCCATCTGGTTTAGGAGTTATTGGCCTAAAGCTCGTTACACGGGTGTCATAGAAAGCCTAAGAGGATCAAACATTGCACATGGTCTAGCCTCTAATGTTTCGAGTTGAAAGTGCATAAGATAAATCCGAAAGTGGAATGAAGTGATGAATTTTTAAGTGGCTATGAAAGTTGTATTCAATTCTCGTACCATGTGAATAATCAAAAGTTGATAAATATGGGGTTAATGTTTGAAAAGTGGTAAGAATGCCACTTGACTATAATACTTGAGATTTATTACACTACACCCTTAGGATGATCTTTTCAATGTTAAGGCGTAACATGAGCAAATGTGTGATGTGTATATATTTGTAATATGAGCTTAAACAGATGAATTCATACCATTGTGTGCTATTAATCATTGAAATTTACGTTGAGTGATCGGGGTTGAAAATCTTTCGATTTTGTGGGTATATCATCTGCAAACCCTCACGAGACTATAACTCGTCCTTTGAGGTAACTAAAAGGTTCAAAGGCTTGTTGCATTCGCTAAATGCAACCGTTTACTCCACGAAAGTGAGTTAGGTAGTTTTCTTTTTGTTTCTCTCTTTGATTGATGATGTTTCCTTATCTTAAAACTCTTATTGCTCGAGGACGATCAATTGATAAGTGTGGGGGTGTTGATAAGAGGCATTTTTACGTGTTTTTAAGCCCCTTTGCGTTTATATCTTAGGTTCATTTATCGCTTGATTCTTGCCACATGTGCGTTTAATTCGTGCATTAAGTGATTTCAGGTCTTAAATGGATACAATCAAAGAACGGGATGAAAAATGACGTATAAAACAAGTTTAGGCCAAATTGCTACGCACCCCTACGCCTAGGCGCCATCTTGCCCACGCCCGGGCGCCGTATCTGCATTTGTTTCCACGGTTGAGTGCTATTTTCTTATGTTTAGAGACCGAATTGGATGAAGTTTCATTCTACAAAGTTGTAGAACTATGTGTTAGCTTCAAATGAGGACTTGAATCATCCAAATCGGAGTTTTGTGGAGAGAGTTATGAAGGAAATACAATTACTGCGCCAGACAGAGGCAAATACTCCCAACATTCTGCTGACGGCGCCCGAGCGCCATAATTCCCGCGCCTAGGCGTGGCCACATCCGAGATTTGATTCCTTTCAGCCAAAAGATCATCATTTGATGGGGGAATGGAACATTTAAAGCCAAGAGGTCATCACATGTATGAGAGGGATGTCATAAGTATGTTTCTTACTAGATCTACTTTAGGGAATTTTATCCTACTCACTTTAAGAGTAGTGGAGGACACACTAAGGGGGGGCACACAGTAGGAGCTGATTTGTTGTGGTCTTCTTAAGGCATTTTTGGGGGAATTGACCGAGACATCTGGGAGGAGGAGGGAGAGAGAGGCATTTTGGCCATCACTTTTCACTCATCACCATTTCTTCATCACTTTTGGAGGGGAACAAAGAGAGAGGAGCTAAGGATTGAAGATCAAGAGAGCAAAGATCCATCATCAATCAATTGAGGGAGTTTTAATTATTTGCATTTACATGTTTATTTCCATGAGTATGTATATGTTTGTATTAGATTTTCTTAAGGCTTTGATGAGAGGCTAATATTGTAGAACTAAGGCCATGTGAAGGCCAAATTTATGAATCAATATATGTGAAGTTGCTCTTTGTATTAATTCTCCTATTGCTTTGTGTGTTAATTCTATGTTTTTATTCCAATCATGTGTTTGATCACCATATGTTTGCTATCTTGCCTAATCTAGTTGTTCGAGAGAAAATAGATTAGGGTGCAAGAGAATTAACACATCATCCGAAACAAATGAGGGATTGCCCTAGAAATAGGTAAAGATTCCCGGGTGTTGTTAGCCGGATTCGTTCGGGGAAGCTCTAGAACGTTAATGCGTGATTTTTGATTAGATTCTCGGATAGACATATTTAGAGAACCGTCAATTAATCATAGGATTATTATGTGCCGAGACATCGGGTAATAGTTAATTTAGGAGTTTCCACCAAAGCAATAGGAGTCTAATAATTCAAAGAGTAGCTCATATATATTGACGAGTAGATTCGGTTGTAGCATGTGCCTTAGTCATTTTATCATACGTGAGATTAAATCTATAGTACGTTTCTTTTTGGTTCGTTAATTGCTTACTCGTTTTATTGCAATCTACTTTTGTTCATTTTCATTAATCATAAACTAAAATTAAAGTGTCCGTGGTTCGACAACCCGGACTTTTGGTCCACTTATTACTACATACGTCTAGTGCACTTGCTATCATAGCACGTTAGCTTTTAGCGTGTCAAGTTTTTGCCGACCACCGACTCTAGAGCTACTTCTTTTTCCACTACTTCTTGGACACAAGCAACTTTGTTAGAGGGTGTGATCTCTTCATCATCGAGATAGAGCTTGTCTTCCCAGGCCAATTGTTCGATTTTGTTCCATACACTTTGGCAATCTAACCCTAGGAGATCACCTCCCGCACCCGCATTGAGCCTATTTCGGATACGCGACCGGACGCCTTCAAAGAAGTGCAATACTTGCTCATTCAATCCGAAGTTATAGTCCGGGCATTTCAGATTCATGCCCTTATACCTAGCCCATGTCTCAGCTAAGGGCTCGTAATTCTTTTGCCTAAACCCTTTTATATTGCTCCGGAGCTCATTGATTTTTTAAGGTGGGAAGAAGGCGTCGACTAACTCATCCCATGTTGTGATGGATTGAGGTGGTAAAGATTTATACCACATGGTCGCCTTATCCTTTAACGAGAAGTGGAAGACTCTTAGACGAATTGCATCGAGGTCCCATGGATGAAATTAGATACTCATGAGAGCATCGTCTAAAATCTCCAAATGTGCATGAGGCGATTCATGAGATTCTCCATAGAAGGGTTCGCCTTGCACCATATTAAAGATGTGAGATGGGATGTGATAGTTCAGGGCTTAGAAATTAGGCAAGACCACGGGCCCCGGTATGGTGTGGACCCTCCACCCCCAAACCGATGGAAGTTGTTGAGGAGGAAGATGTTTCATGGCTTGGAGAATGTCTTGTAACCACTCCCGATTCTCCGATAAGTTCATGTCCAAAAAACGAGCATTTGGATTCGGTTGATAGATATTATCCACAATTTCATCAAGCTCAAAATCAAATAAAGGCTCGTTAGAGGAGCGGGTCCTGCTCCATGACACGCTAAAAGCTAACGTGCTATGATAGCAAGTGCACTAGACGTATGTAGTAATAAGTGGACGAAAAAGTCCGGGTTGTCGAACCACGGAAACTTGAATTTTAGTTTGCGATTAATGAAAATGGACAAAAGTAGATTGCAATAAAATGAGTAAGCAAGTGACGAACCAAAAAGAAACGAACTATAGATTAAATCTCACGTATGATAAAATGACTAAGGAACATGCTACAACCGAATCTACTCGTCAATATAGATGAGCTACTCTTCGAATTATTAGACTCCTATTGCTTTGGTGGAAATTGCTTAGATAATTATTACCCGATGTCTCGGCACATAATAATCCTATGATTAATTGATGGTTCTCTAAATATGTCTATCCAAGAATCTAATCAATAACCATGCATTAACGTTCTAGAGTTTCCCCGGATAAATCTGGCTAACCGCACCCGGAAATCTTTACCTATTTCTAGGAGCAATTCCACATTAGTTTCGGATGATGTGTTGATTCATTTGAACCCTAACCTATCTTCTCTCGAATGACTAGACTAGGCAAGATAGCAAGCATATGGTGATCAAGCACATGATTGTAATAAACGCTCAAAATCAACACACAAAGCAATATGAGAATTAATACGAAAATTCACTTCACATATATTGATTCATAAATTGGCTTTCACATGGCCTTAGTTCTACAATATTAGCCTCTCATCAAGACCTTAAGAAAATCTAATACAAACATATACATACTCATGGAAATAAACATGTAAATGCAAATAATTAAAACTCCCCCAATTGATTGATGATGGATCCTTGCTTTTCAACTTCAATCCTTAACTCCTTTCTCTTTGTTCCCCTCCACAATTGATGAAGAATGGTGATGAATGATGATGAGTGAAAAGTGATGGCCAAAATGCCTCTCTCTCTCCCCTCCTCCAAGATGTCATCGGTCAAGTGTGTAGAAAAATGCCTTAAGAAGACCCCAAAATCTGAGCTCCTAGTGTGTGTCTCCCCTAGTGTGTCCTCCACTACTCTTAAAGTGAGTAGTATAAAATTCCATAAAGTAGATCTACTAAGAAACATACTTATGACATCCTTCCCATACATGTGATGACCTCTTGGCTTTAAATGTTCCATTCCCCCATCAAATGATGATCTTTTGGCTGAAAAGAATCAAAATTCGGGTGTGGACACGCCTAGGCGTGGCATTACGGCGCTTGGGCGCCGTAATCAGAATGCTGAAATTAAATGCAATGTGTCCTGCGCAGCAATCGTATTTCATTCATAACTTTGTCCACGAAACTCTGATTTGGATGATTTAAGTCCTCATTTTAAGCTAACACATAGTTCTACAACATTGTAGAAGGTAACTTCATCCATTTCGGCCTCTAAACATACGGAAATAGCGCTCGAACGTGGAAAGTGGTGTAGATACGGCGCCCGGGCGTGGACAAGATGGCGCCTAGGCGTGGTGAGCAGAATGTTGACGTTATTTGCATCTTGTCCGGTGCTTGGGCGTGGGTTTTTAGGCGCTTGGGCATAGGGGTGCGTAGCAATTTGGCCTAAACTTGTTTTATACGTCGTTTTTCATCCCGTTCTTTGATTGTATCCATTTAAGACCTGAAATCACTTAATGCACGAATTAAATGCACATGTGGCAAGAATCAAGCGATAAATGAACCTAAGAGATGAACGCAAAGGGGCTTAAAAACACGTAAAAATGCCTCTTATCACTCCACGAACCAACCTATAAGGTAAACAACGAAACAAAATTAGACTAATACGAAAATAAAAGAAAAACAAGAATTAAACAAAAAACTAAGAATTAAACAAAAAACTAAGAATTATGGAAACGTAAAAGAAAATCAAAAACTAAAATAAACAAGTCCCCGGCAACGACGCCAAAAACTTGACACACTAATACCTAACGTGTTTTTATAGCAAGTGTACTAGTCGTGATAGTAGTAAAAGTGGACGAAAAGTCTCGAACCACGGAGACTTGGATTTTAGTTTATGATTTTATAATGAAAAAGAACCACTAAAGTAAAGGTAAATTGAAGGTAAAACGCGTAAGATAAGAACGAAGACACACGAAGGATTGAAGACCAATTATAAAAGGAGACTAAGGCACATGCTAGGTCCAAATTGCTCAATTATACTTATAAAGGCTCTCGTTGAAGGGTTACGCTTATGTTGCTATGGTGAAAGCTCCTAGGGTAAAGAATAACTGATGTATCATGCTAAACTCCTATGCTAGAATGATGGTTTCCTAAGTATATCTACCTGGAAATCTAATCACTAAACACGCATTAACGCACTAGAGCTAACTCGATTGAGATCAAACGACTTCACCCGGGAATCTTTACCCATATCTGAGGCAATTCCTCATTGGTTGCGGGTTATGTTGTGAATTTCTTGCACCCTAAATCAATTTTCCCTCGAAATATTCACCTAGGCATAAGATTCTAACATATGGTGATCAAGCATATGTCAAACAAGCAAAAACACAAATTCACACCACATAACAACATAAAAATCACTTCAACAATCCTCTATTATAAGCATAAATCACAATTTGGCCTTACATGGCCCTAGTCTTACAAGCTTAGCTCATAGTAGATGGCATAAAGGACATAGATGGATTCATATACATATTCATGGACAATAATGAAAATCTAAATCTATTAAAACTCCCTATGTTGAAT
Organism: Buddleja alternifolia; assembly: GCA_019426215.1. Lineage (NCBI taxonomy): Eukaryota > Viridiplantae > Streptophyta > Magnoliopsida > Lamiales > Scrophulariaceae > Buddleja > Buddleja alternifolia. Next base: position 20,863,204 of record CM033404.1, on the reverse strand, counting down.
TGATGATGGATCCTCAAGTTGAATCTTCAATCCCCAAGCTAATCTCCCTTCTTGATCTCTTCCAATTTATGAGAAAGTTGCCCAAAAACCCAGAAAATGGTCTTGAATCCCCAGGAGTTCGAACCCCTTCTAATTGCTGAAACCTGGGTTTTATACTCTCCAAAAACGGTTACAGCGGCGCCCAGGCGTAGGTGGATCGGTGCCTAGGCGCCGCTTACGTGGCAAAGATAACTTGGGAGAGAAGTTGAATGGCGCCCAGACGCAGGACAATTGGCACTCGGGAGAGGAAGAGACAGCGCCTAGGCGGCGGGTGATGTGGCGCCTGAACGCCGTACTGCGTAGCATTCTGTACTCATATCTTCAGCTGGCACCTGGGCATGGCTGAACTGGCGCCTAGAAAATCGTTCGATACACCGTCTTTTGCCCTTTTTCTTCGTGCATCGTCGCTTAGTGCCTAAATTCACTTAATATACATATTAAACATACGAGTGGCACAAATCAAGCTATAAATGGACCTAAATCGTCAATAAAAGGGGTTAAGAATACGTGCAAAAATGACTCCTATCACGTATCTTTATATTCGTCTTTATATTGGTCTTTGTGGCCCGTTGCTAGATAGTAACCACGATTTGTAAGTGCCAAAAATTAATATGGAGATTAATTCGAGGCTTGATTAAATCAAATGAATGATTTAATGTAGTACTTTCTATTTTAGGAAAACACACTAACACTTTGGAAAAGTGTACTTACTACTAGATAGTAGACGACCCTAAGGGGTCACACACTTAACTCATTAGAGTCACTGCTTAAATGATGTGATTAATTAATTTGAGGAAATTGAGGAAATTAGGAAAGTCTAGTCCTTTCCTAATAAGGAATATGAATTAATTGAGGTGATTCAATTAATTCGACTATTTTAATTAATCTTGTTGAGTTAATTAAATTAATGGGCCTAGTGGAGTCCAAGTATTTTATTCAAGCCCAAGTTAAATAAATAAACCAATTGGAATAAGTAGTATATAATTAAGCGGGTTTAAATTATATGGGAATATTTAATTTATGGGTTTAGCCCATAATTAAATATGGAGTCAAGAATTAATTCTTGGACTCCAATTAAAGGATGATGGCCGAATTTTTAAGCCTAAAAAGATGAGGGGTTCGAATTCTTGGTGAAGAAGAAAAGGGTTTTCTTCTTTTCCATGTCTTGAAGTTGGAATAGGATTCTAGGACTCCTATTCTATATATATGTGGATGCAAGACTAAAAACCTTAATCCTCTTTTGAGTGTAAAATTCGAACCTTAGCTGGAAAAAAAAAAAGAGTTTTTCTTGTCATCCTTGAGCAAAAATCACCCCCTCCCTTGTTCAAATTCGACGTCGTTTTGTTCATGTGTTGAACTCAACGATTCACATATTCCATCCCTTCACATAATTAAGCCTAGGTTTTAGACTTAGATCTATTTCATTGGCTAGCACCAATAACGAAGTAGGTGGTGACTTGAACAAGGTGTCGATACATCTTAGAGGTGCGACGTTTGGAGCACTAACACCGGGGATACGATTGACGAGCGATGTCCTCCAAGAAATCGTGTGGACTTGCACCATAGGGTTGAAAAGATCTGAATTGTTGCTGCGAGAATTTAATCAAAAGGTAAAAATTCTTACAACCTTCTTGATAGCGTAATCGAGCACACCATTATTCCTGTTTCGGGTGGTTGTACGTTTAAATTTTAATTTTTGCTGCCACGAGCCACCCGGGGAATAGAACCAACCTAACACTTCTCTTAAGTCAAGGAGAATTGTCTTTTAATTAAGCACTAGGTGTTTAACTAAAATAAGAACTTGGTCAGTTTTTCATCTTAGAGAATGAAAAATAGTAAAACACAAAGTCCTTTCTCCCTCCACATAAACCCTAAGTCGCCCAACCCAGTCTAAGTAGAGGAGGTTGAGCTTCAAGAATTTATGATTATCTTTCGCGTGATTATCTAAAGGAATGAACGATCCGTTGCTTCACAAAAATCTGGGCTTTGAAAATTCATCGAAAAGGTAATTGGATTACTTCTAATTCTTGATTCCGATTTATGTGAATATGAAATCATCAAAACATGAATTGAATCTGGGCTTTGTGAATCGGAGAAAATTTTTTATCCGCTGGTTCGATTCACAACACGTTTATCGTTGATTGTTGCCTTTCAGATGTTTCAACTTCATCATGGATTTCAGATTGTTTTCTTTGTGCATGACTAGCATCACTATTATCCATTCTATTAATCAATTTTGAGATTTTATAATCTCTCTTTCATATGCTTGGCAAGCCCCTCGATGACCTTTGTCAAGTTGGTCATTTATTCTTCCAGAGTTGTAGAGTTCGTCACCAAATAGGAGCTATATTTGAAGCAAATGTGTAACTCGATGTCGACAGAGGGGAGGATAAAAGAGATGGACCACCTTCATGTATGTTGCCAGGACGATGCAAATCCTTGTCAACGAATGTGAATAAATGCGTCGACTCAGAAGATGTTTGAAGCCTTTTGGAAATGTTCCTCGTCACGAAGCCGACACTATCAACCATAGCACTTGAAGAGATTGAAGTGGCAATTTAAAATGATGTGTTCTTTGGGGTAGTCATTGTAAAACTTTGAACTTTTGATGAAATGAAGAGATGAGAGGTAGAGATTGTCTCACTAGACATGCCAAAACTTGTAAATAACAAATTTTAAGTCTTCGATTTAACAAATGGAAAAATGTTGTGCAAAATAATATTATTGAGTCAAAACGATATAATGGATACAAATCTTTAATTTTATCCTCTGATTCTTTACTTCAGTAACTTGATCTTCGGGATTTGACATTTTGAAGGAGGAGCTTGTGCTTTAATCTCTTTCAAGCTTGATTTAATCTTTTAATAACGTTTATTTCGAGGACTCCGCGCCTAATTTCGAATCAAACATTATGATTTGATGAAGATTGATGGTGGATTCGACGCTTCGAACTCTTTTGGAATTGACTTGAATTTCTATAACGTTAATTCATGGGTTTAACCCCTTAATCACGAATCAAATGTTAAGACTTGATGACTTTCGCCTAAAACGCCGTAGATTCTTTGAGCATGATGAACTTGGGTTGAGAAAATTCTTAAGGACTTCTCCAATGCTTCTCTTGCTCAAATGCGCTTATGAATTGATGAATTGGTGAATGAATCCTTGAATTTGAACCCCTATTTATAGTTGTAGGGGTGGAAGACTTCCCATAATCACCATGATTTGATTGGCAATCACAACTATATTTAAGTGCTTGATTTGAATTAATTATGATTAAATTGCCATAATTATGTGATTTGATGGCAATTTATCATATTTACCAAATGAAGATGGCCATCATCATCTTAATTTGCAAGACATGACTTAAAATTGGCAAAATTATGTTTTTCTTGACACATGGCACCTCATGATTGGCCATAACATATATATTTAATATGAATTATTTAATTTAGAGATAAAATGTTATTAAATTCTTAAATATAAATAATGAATTTATTTGATATTAATTTATACGTGTCGCCATTTGATTGGCTACGAATATCTATAAATGCCTCCTCGAGACTTGTCCACGAATGATGCTTGGAAGTGTGTTTTGAGTGGATAAGTCGTGACATTTTGAATTTTGTTTTGGGCTCCGTGTCAAAACAACCAAAAACTTTGGGCTATGTTTGGTTATGTTTTAGGATGGTATTTTGGTGAGAATTATTGGTGAAAAATATATGGGGACACGTGCGTGTTTGATAAGATTGTGTTTGGTTTTATTTTGGGCGTTTTTTTTTTTGTGAGATAATGTTTGGTTTTGTTTTCAGAGGGAACAAAAGTTACTGTAGCAGTCAAATCATGAAATTTTTGTCTATTAGAGATGAGAGAGAAGAGAGAGCACATAGAGAGGAGTGTAGGGACAAAGTAAGTATAGAAAGATGAAAAATAATTATTATGTTTTTTTTTTACCAAAAAAAGTAGTATATTTTTTACCAAATATTTTATGAACCAAACATGGTTTGGTAAAAATTTTGGACCAAACATGATATGAAAACATAACCAAACATTGCCTTGATATTTGGCCTGTAATATGATCTTGGACCATCCAATTGAAAGCCTCACCCTTCTTTCGGTCTTTCACGGGCACGGGCAGGTTATATTGGGCGAGGATGAAAGGCCCACATAATTTAGCAATACTCAAACTCAAGTGAAGATTGAATTCAACCCATTAGTTTAATTGAAAAGACACCCTCAAATTGCTTCCTTGCCTTGTTCCACCTGTAGGCTTTAAAGGTGGGCTCCTGAAAGGTAAATAACTTTATCTTAAAGGCCCATCTGCTAATTCGAATTTGCGGCGGAAGGAAGAGTTTGCAAATTATTGAACAAGAAATGGCCCAAGCTTCTTTTTATTATTTCTTTTTGAGCCCATAATAGCTTATGGTGCATTGACCCAGCAGCATGGGATTCAGATATGTCTTCTTCCCAAATACAATACTTTCTCCATGGGAATCCGAAATTTCTCGACAAAAATCTTCAATTTATTCTACTATTTTTTAAAAAAAAATCCTGTCAATATTATTCTCCCAAGTTTAGATTCAATCAGCCAGCAAAACTAAGAAGAAAAGAGGAAAGAAATTTTTCGAATCAATTCCCTTTTTCCTTTTTTTTTTTGATGAATTTTGCTGTGATGTTTTGGCAACTCGATTTCCTTCAATTTCTTTCTCAAAGATGGAATGGAATGGAATATCAGACCTATTATTTGCTCTACTCTGCTCGTTCCTCAAAAAGAGAAGATTTTTTTTTTTTGTTTTTATTTCGAATCAATGATGCTGATTGATTTCGCCAGAATTTCTTTGCGAATCGCGTGATTTCTTCCCAAATTTTTGAGAAATGGAGACTTCTTTCAAAAAGCTTTCATCACACACAATAAAACGAGGGGCCGAGTTCTAGTCTGAAGCACACACAAAATTGCTATTCTTCTTCCTCTTGCAACTCGATCGCTTAAAAAAAATCTGCTCTTCTTTCTTTTCTTTGCATTCATCAGAGGATCGAGGCCTTTTTCCCATACGCATTTCTTGTGACTTGGTAAGCTATGTGTATATCATATTTTTGATTTCTATCTCCTGCAATTTCACACATTACACGCCCATAAAGAGCAAGAATAGCTTTTTTTTTTTTTTTTTTGGTTTCAAGAGCAAGAATAGCTGCTGTCATGAAATCTGATTTTATTTTACCCTTTCCGCAAAGTTGGTGAAATTCCTTTGAGGAACTTGTTGACTCCAACATTTCTGACTTCACCATGGTTGGAAGGAACGGTCGCGGCCACCGTCGCGGAGACTACCGTTTCAGTTCCATTGCAATATTGCGGAACGGTCGCGGACCGTTTCAGAATTTTTGTCAATAAAATTTTTAAAATACTTTATATTACTTGAAATGTAAAATATGTATAATATTTGTGATTGTGTATTCAAATTAATTGGCATACATTTTTTTTAACTAAATATCTACTATTTACGTATAGTTGCAGTATAGTTGCAGTTAGAAAATAGCACTTCAAAAAATCAATGGTTATTTTAATTAAATTAAATTATATCAGCTTTTAAATTTAATAGATACTACGTCTAAATTGAATTTCATAAAAACTATCAATCAATTAAAATCTAATTTCTCTTGTCCAAGTCCTTTTTTTTGTTGTCTAAGTCCTTTAAGCAATTTTTCTTGCCAATACAGATATTTTGCATTTCTTTAGGTAATTAATACATATATTTTGTTTATTCATATCATAGAGTTTAAAAAAACTAAAATAGATACTTTTCTTTCCCTTACTTTATTACTCAGAATTCTATCCTTACTTTTTTTGTCATTCTCTCTCTCTTTCTTCGTCTCTTTCCTGCCCAAGTCAACTACTGCATCCCCAAAACAAAGGATAAAAAGATGAACAACCCATTGAAGCCATCATCATCTGATCAAAACTACTCAGATCATTCTCATCAAAACTACTCGGATCAACTCTCACTATTCTGATCAACCATCGAAGGGTTATCATTTATCATGGCTGAAACCCGTCTTCTTCCGTTCCGGCCGTTCCGTTGCCGTGAAATCGCCGGAACGGCCGCGTCACAACCTTATCGCGCCCGTCTCGCCGTTTTTTGGCCGTTCCACCGCGTTCCAGGTACAAAAACGAAATAGCATGGAACTTTGGAACGCCGGGGGCCGTTCCCGTTCCGGAACGGCCGTTCCGGCGGCTTTCGCGGCGTTCCGGCGAACCATGGACTTCACAGCTTTTGTTTTGTCATTTAGGTGACCCATCTTCTCTCTATTTATCTTTTAATATATATATATATATATATATATATATATACATGTATACATATTATACATGCTGAATGGGCAGCAAAGTCATGATTTATAGCCCACTTTCATTTTATCTTTTTTTTTCTTTTCTATTTTTGTGATCCTCACTCAACTTTTTGGGGTTTGACCTTGATTACATTGAGTTGAATAAGATTTCGTTAAACTCGAATTTTCAATTTTTTTTAACTTGTCAACTCTTTCATTTACACCTTCTTTCCTTTGTACATTAGCAAGTAACACAATGGTTTTCTTAAAAGATATTTCCTCTCTTTTCGGAAATCAATGTTTGACAATCCTTGGCAATGAGAAACAACCTCAAGAGAAGGGAACTACCTTGACCCTTCACCACTCTCTTATTGGCCATATGGCAGAGATGCGGCCATCATTGAAGAATCATCTCTACTTGGCTGAGTGATCTCAAGAGGTTTCCATGAACAAGGCGACAAAAGTGTGGGCTCTGCGGACTTCCCACCAACGTCAATCAAAAAATCCTTTTGATTTGCTGATGTTGGGCAAATGCATTATCGAAGGCAAGAAGAAGTGTGACGTTGATGATCTCCAATTCCTAGGTGAATTCCAATACACCAAAGGCTATTGGGAGTGTACAGAGGACTTGTCAAGCCGATGCGAAGACAAGCTACAAGCAGGGAAGATATATGACTCAGTCTATGTTTCATTATTCACATATGACCGGAACTCTAAGGGCTTGTATGGTTTCATTTTCATTTTCAAATCTCAATTCTCAATCATTCTGAGAACCCAAAACATGTTTGGGCCAAGTAATTTTTCTCCTTTTTTGGTTTTTCAATTTTCAAATCTTTGGGAATCCAATTCATGAAAAATGAAAACTGATCTTGCTGCCATAGCCCCCAAATTTCTTGTACGAAAAAGATGAAAGTCAGAGTAATTCCATGAATCTCGCTGACACCTCTCCCCAGGTCTTGCTTTCATGAATAGTGAATACAATGCCATTTCAATTTTCATATATGCAAACATGCAATAATTTAATTTGATACAAGTGTTGAACCAAAAGTAGATGAATTACAGTGTAGAAAATATAAACAATATTTTAATTCTATTGTGGCATGTATAATATTGCTTAATTTGATTCAATATATATATATATATATATATATATATCCATTAGTTAAACATATATAGTTCATTGTTTTTTAATTCTATTGTGGCATGTATAATTCAATTTTAGTTTTATAAGAAAAAAATAATTAGGTATGCAAGATTAAATTTGTTCAAACATTAGATATAAGATATTATGCCAATTATCTCCCACAATTACAACAAATTATGTTCTGAAAAATCCTCAATAGATTTATAAATTCATATTGAGTAATTATGTTTAAAGAATAACAAAAGTTTTAGTCTTAGATAAGATTGACAAACACATGTAGTGTCCCCTTGGTTTGGGGCATCGAGTCGAGCTCGAGCTAAAACATACTTGTTCGGAGGATCACAAGCCTGATTAAAAAATATTTTCATTAATACATATAATATAGTATTTATTTTATTTATTAATATATATTATTATATTTTTCAGTTTATGTTATATTTAATATTTATCATAATTATATTCAACAATAAATATTAATACAAATTACCAATATATATTAATAGAAAAAATATTTTTACAATTTTTTTGGAGCTTGGCTCGACTCGAGCTCGAGATCGAGCCAAGCAATTTGGTAGACTCAGTTCGAGCTTGACTAAAAAATTATTCGAATAAATAAAATAATTTACTTATCCAACTTAGGTTTTTTTTTTTTTTTTTGGAAATCCCCGGGTAAATCTCCGCCGGTCACCCAATTGAGCAAACCTGTCCATACGAAACTCCCCAGACCAAGCATCACCTGGGTTTTGAAACCACCCCCTAGGGCAGGATAGGGGAGAAAACTCCCCTTACCAAGCATCACCTGGGGTTTGAACCTGGGAGGATTCTCATGGCCAAAGGCCTTGTGACCGCTAGGCCACACCCCCTTGCTTATTACTGTAGTCATTATTAAATTATTTTAACTACTACACATTTCTTATCATAAATTTGAATAATAAGTTTTGTATGAAAATTATTGATATATATGTGATAAATATAAGACGATTGAGTAGTGCCATATAGTAAAAGCATATTTATACACACACACACACACACACATATATACATATATCAACATAACTAACTATATAACCAACTACAAATCAAGTTTACTTTATGTCAAATCAAGTATAATTTTTTATTCTACTTATATCTCAAAAAACATCTATCTAATCATATTTTCATCTTTATCACGTCTTTTCATATAAAAATTCACACAAAATCACATACATTCAAACATATTTTTATTTTCAACTTATCAAATAACAACTCATCCAAACATATTTTCAGTTTTAACACAAAAATCAATAAAGCTTTGAAAACTCATTTATCAATATTTTTCAACTTGAAAATGAGAATTGGAAATGAAAACAATACCATGCAAACCCCAACATTTTCAAGCCTTTTCTGAAGCATGGTGCCCACTTACGAACACTTTGTTGACTTCTATCGGGAATTGTTGATATTTTTATGGGATTTGCACACCCTCACGGGCTTTCCTTTGACGGGAGTTCTATATAATGAAGTCGTTCCCAAAGCTGTGGAACTCACTGGTATTGGCGAGAGGGGGGTTAGATATGCATATCACTCTTGCAAGCATCTACTTCCATGCTTACCACATACTCTGAGGAAGTGCTGTAGGAGATCATCATTCCCAAGTGCCTATCGACAAATGGGGGATGTTCTGGTCTAAGAAGAAGGTGAAATACTCTAAAGTTCCTCCACGTGAAGAAAGAAAGAAGCATCGACGCCCCAGACCAACCCACAACCCTCTTGGTGATTTTAGCCTTTAAGAGAACTGATCGTCTTCAGAAGAGTTATTATTTACCAAGCTTGATATTAGGGGTCCTCAAAAGGAAGAGACGTATTTGCCGGCCTTTGTGGCTTGTTGGCTCTGTACCTTCGTCCTTCCGGTGAGAGATGTGAATTATATCCGTTCGAGCATATTCAAAATGGCGAGCAGTCATAAAGTTAGCTTGGTTCTCCTTGTCTTAGCTAGCATCTATCGTGGATTGAATGTCATCCCAAACTCTCCATGACCATATCGCGCGGACTCTTTCTTCCTCATCCATTTTGTCTATGCTTGGCTGGCACACTACTTCAAGACCTACCATTGAGTTTGGCAAGGATTATACGGCCTAAGATGGTAGAGTTTTCTGGTGAGAGGACGCGAAGTATTACAATCCGCGAGAGGTGCACAAGAAGATCCATAAAGGAGAGCTTGTCTTCTTGACTTGCAACATGGTCACAAAGAACAAGAATTTCTTGTTTGTTGACAATGGGGAGAAGATTATGAGCAAGATTATTTCATCTCCATTCATTCCAGTTATCTACCTTCAAGGCGAGGCAGAGAATTTATTATCGAGCCTTACAGTCCTCATAGGTTTAGTCGACAGTTTGGGTATTATCAAGAGATGCCTGAGGTTATCAAAGAGGATGTCTACACTGCTTCATTAGAGGAAGGGCTTCACATACGGTGGGTGTGCATCATATCTAAATCTTTTTCTAGAGCGTGGCTTCCTTATATGCCTCCTCAAGCTAAAAAATAGACTTCGAGAGATTACAAGAAGTGGTGGGCTTAGACTCACGAGAGTTATCTTCATGACAATGTCGCGAGGCTTATCACTTTGAAGTTAAGCAATGACCCACTTGAATGTGAGGGAAATGATGGAAGCGATGCTCCACTTGATGATGATACACACAGTCCTTTGCATCTGTATCTTTCTTCTCTCATGGTCAAAGGTCCTACGAAATCCATTGATATTGCTAAAGCAAGCAAGAGAAAGAGTACTTCACTCAACTTGGGTGATAGTGGAAGTAGTCATGCAAAGCGCCATTGGAAGAGGACTAAAAGGGATCACAAGCCTCTGGATGCAATTGATATTGGAATGGAATGTGATTTTTAAGGTCATCCTCAATCTGCAGAGAACTTTGCTGAACATGTCATTTCTCACTTTTCTAATTTAAATCCGTCCCCTTTTAAAATAAAATTAGATGTCAGCCCTCTAATATTCTTCTCTCCTCTTTCAGGTGGCAGAAATTCTCGAAATTGAAGATGAGGCATCTCAAGGTAGTCAAGGGTCGATTGTAGGACCTAATGCGTTGGAAACCATTTCTCAAACTAGCAAACAAGTCTTTGAGGAAATGTCTAAACCAATTGCGAATAGACAAAGGCCACATCATGCTCAAGTTTTAGTTTTTGAAGGAAACAAGTTCGTGCTTAATCAACACAAAAGATATCTTCAGACTGCGTGGAACAAACTTCACCTATGGCTATTTGATATGCCAGTTCATTCCATCTCCGAGATGAAAGATGACATTCAAATTGTGATTGAGTCAATGAAAAACTTCAACTGTTTTGACATTTCTCATGTGGTAGGATTACTAAACATCATTTTTGACAAAGTCGTGGCATACGACGAGCCAAAGTCAGTATCCACTGAAGGGATATCCAAAGAACATTTCGAGCAGCAATTGAATGAAGCCAAAGATCATCTTCATGAAGCCCATACTAGAGAAGGCAAAGAGGTTAACCATGTCCAATCTACAAAGGATGAGTTGAGTCTTATCTAGAAGTAGATTGGGGAATTGAAAAAATGTAGAAAGCATTTGAACGCATCATTGAAACGAAAAGAACAACTTCTTCATAGTACTTAGCATGACGTTCGTGAGTTTGAAGAAAAAAATACCTGATATTGAATCTACTCGTCATTTGGGCAATGGAGTCATGGATAATTTCTTCACTAACTCATCTAGAAGCCGCCAAAAAGGAATTAGGGAACTTGAACCCGTTCGCTTGAGTTTCCTTCATAGAGACTTATTTTCTTTTCCTTTTGTTGCCCCATGTTATAAACATCATTATTTTTGCAATTAAATAATAAGACTTCTCCATTTTTCATGTTGTAATTGTTTGAGTATGTTCATCTCTTTGAAGTTTATGAAATAAAATGCTCATTTCTTTTGACCTTTAGCATTTCACACAAACAACATAATTTTTTTTCGCAATAATGACTGGACTTAAAAAAGTCTAAGTTCCCTATGTACCCTAATAAAAGGGATCAAGTCATAACATAGTTCGAAGATAAAACAATTACCATACACAGTTTATACTCATGCAGGTCTGGAGTATCCATTGCTTAACCACCCTGAACTATGTGTTTAATATTTAACCACACAAAATACCTATAGTGGGATAAATGAGCAGTTTAACCACATGCATTTAACAATTGGTGGGATTTAATAGTTTAACCACATATATTATCATTTGTGGGTACTGTACATAGTTTAGACTCATGTGGGTCAGGAGTAACATGTAGTTTATGCTCATACATTAAGATGCATTTTCCCCCTTTTTTTAATTTTTTTTTCATGACCTCAAGCATAGTAGCATTTTAAGACCTTCCCATTGATCGGGCCAATCCTTAAACCATTTTCTGCTACTAATTTGTATGCACCATTTGTGTATACTTCCTTGACGATATAAAGACCATCCCATTTTGATTTAAACTTATTTTCAGTTTGATGGGTGGTGATGATGGGACTTCTCATAGCGAGTACCAAATCACCATCTTGGAAAGAGTGTGCTCGCACCTTCTTATTGAACGACTTTGAAAGACTTGCTTGATAACACACGAGTCGTTGTTGCGCTTCTACCCTTTTCTCATCTAGAGCCTCCAACTCCTCAAGGCGTAAGCGGGCATTTTCCTCTTCAGTAAGACCTTCTTGCATGGCTATCCTCAAGGATGGGATTTGTCGTTCGAGAGGAACAACAACTTCTACTTCATAAACTAATGCATAAGGAATTACTTGAGTAGGAGTTTTAAAAGTGGTTCCGTAAGCCCACAAAGCTTCTCCAATTCTTTCGTGCCAATCTCGTTTCGATTTCTTGATCACCTTTATCAACAAATTATTCAGAGTTTTATTGAATGCTTTAGCAAGGCCGTTTGCAATGGCATTGTTCATTGATGATTTCTTTGCTTGAAATCAAACTTTTGGCACAACTTGTCTATCAGAGTATTAGAATATGGCTTTCCATTATCAGTGACTGTATACTGAGGGACCCCATATCGATATTGTTGGGAATATGCCCTCGATGCCAATGAGGATTTAGAGAATAGGGCACTAGTTTATACTGCACAACTAATTATCAATATAAAGGCATTAGTAAGTTGTATGACACATGCTGTGACAAGGAGTGTCAGTTGAACTCAATGGGATAGTGGGAGTTTATGTCATAGATACATTAATTGGACTAGTGTATTCAAACACGGCTTGTAGTAATCTGATCACATGGGTTTTTACTCGGTGACTGTCAATGATCGGATTACGGATTATGATAGTATGCATGAGCCATAGACCTTAGTAATCACGTTGAAGATGTGCTTGTGACATCAATTCTATCATTAGAGTAGTTAGATCCAATTCACCCATTGGTGGGGTCAACCTCGAAGTACAGCTTGATGGGCAAGTAGCAGTCTTAATTGATTAGCAAAATAGAATTCACTGTCTTGAAAGTAAACGAGAAGTATCCCGTACGATCGCAAGTAAGTGAGATTAAAGTCATTGGTCAGAGCTCATGAACTAACTCGTGTTGGACACTGAGGCTAGTTCGGTAATCTCATGTTACTATAAATCTAAGCATAACATCGAGTCCTGTGAGTTTAACATATTCCATGACTCTCACTCGATCGAGATACGTCAGTGAAGGGCTTATACTCATACAATATTCATAATCTAGAGGTTCGTAATGATTTGATCATTTCGTACTCGATTGGGCTACGATGTGGGGTCAATCCATATCCTTTGGTATCATCCTATTGCCAATCGAGATGAGCCTAGAGAGTCGCGCTAAAGGAATAGACGGAGAAATCGTTATTTGTATTTGGAGGGCATTTTGGTAATTTGGCCTTTGGAAGGATGAATTAATTAATTGGATGTATTAACTTAATTAGTTGTTTAATTGGATTAAACATGGATAATTAAATTAATTATGTTGACTAGGTCAACTATGAAATTTGATTAATTTTTTAGCTAATCAATTAATTAATTAGAATATTAATTTAATCTGTGCATATTTAATTGGATTAAATATTAGAGGGTTAAATTTATTGGGTTAAGTTGACTGGGTCAACATAGCCCAAATAAGTCGTCCAATAAGGCCCTTATGGGGCGTGTGTTTGGTGGGATTAGTTGGAGGATTTATTTAATCCTCCAACACAAGCTCTAGAGTAACAAAAACACAACACAATTCACATAACAAAAATATTACATGAAAAACTCCTCTACCAAAAATACAAGAAAGAGAAAAAGTTCTCTTCCTCTCTCATTTAGCCGCCCCTACAGAGAAATAGATGGAGATCTTTGGAGTTAATTCTGTGCGTGATAATTTAGAGTTGGGACACGTGGATCATTGAATGAAGATTCGTGAGGATTGATTGAATACATGAAAAGGTAAGTTTTTGTATTTATCTTTTTAATTAAATTCCACGAACAAAAATAAATTGATCTTGGCTTTGGGAATCTGGATATGATTTTCAATTTCCGCTGTGCATGATACTAGGATTTCCAACAGATATATGATGTTATTGCATATGAAATCAACAACATTCTCCTTCTTAAGTTCTTTGAGGGGTACCGGTTCAGCCCATTTCGAGAAGTATTCGGTCGCAGCTAAGATATACAAATGTCCAGCGGAGGACTTTCTCACAAGTCTAACGACATCCAAGCCCCATGCATCAAAAGGCCGGGAAGCGAAAGTGGGGTGTAATGGCTCAGACGGTTGATGGATGAGATTTTTATGAAATTAACATGTTTGACATCTCTGCGCAAAATCAATATAGTGTTTAACCATTGTGGGTCAGTAGTAACCCATCCTTTTTATATGGAAGTGCAACTTCGGGCCTGATTGATGAACCCCACTGACTCTAGAATGAGCTTCATCCATGGCTTGTACGGCTTCATCATCATTTAAGCAGTGTAGAAAGATTCCATTAAATGAGCATCTATAAAGCGTGTCTTTATAGTAAATGAAGTGAGCCACTCAGTGCCGAACACTTATTCTTTAGCGTAGATCACTAGGCAACTTTTCATACTTCAAATAGTCCAAGAGTGGTTACCACCGATCTTTTATCGGTCTCTAACACCTCGATAGTGTGATTCTCTTCTTCATCGCAGTTCTTATCCTCAAAGATTTGTGGAATGACCCGACTTCTACATATTGGCACACGAGCTTCATTTGCAGGTATGGTGAGTATAGAAGCAAGTTTTCCCAATGCATCAGCCTACTCGTTGTCTTTACTTGGAACATGCTCAATCATGACATCCCCTAGCCATCCGATGAGTTGTTTTGCATAATTCAAGTAGGGGAGTAAGTCGACTTTCTTTACTTCACATGACCCATCTAAATGACTCACCACCAATTTGGAATCTCCAAATGCTCTGAGGTATAGTTGCTTTATAGCAATTGCTATCTCTAACCGAAAGTCAGAGCTTGATATTCATCAATGTTATTTGAGCAGTTTTCGGTCAGGGTGAAGGAGTATGGTAACACTTCTCCACCAGAGGTTATAAACACTACTCCAGCGCCAGCTCCTTCTCTACGAGAATCTCTATCAAAATACATCTCCAAGGAGGACCAACTTGAACCAGTAGAACATCTTCATTGGGAAGATCATCAGATAGCTCCCATTCGGGGGGGATAAGATGATGTGCCAAAAAAGTCAGCTAGAACATGCCCCTTTACAGCCTTTTCAAGGACATAGACAATCTCAAATTGTTTCAATTGAAGGTACCACTTCGCTAGTCAGTTAGAGAGCATTGGTTTTGACATCACGTACTTCAGTGGGTTTGCCTTTGAAACAAGGGGGACAATATGCATTTGGAAGTAATGTTTTCACTTTTGGATTGCAAAGATAAGAGCTAACCAAATCTTTTCAATTGGTGAGCACTTCATCTCATTTGGCGTCATCATCCTACTCAAGTAGTATAAAGCGCTCTCGTTCCCATCATCATTCTCTTGTGCGAGCAAGGCCCCCACTGAACGTTCTTGAGCAGCAATGTAAAGAATTAATGGGCATCTAGGTTGCATGGACACGCCCGAATTTTGGCCCGTGTAGTGTCCGACAGGTGTCGGACATGAACACGCGCCCGATATGGACCCAACACGTGTCGGACAGGGCATAAAAGCATCCAAAATAAAAAATAAAAATGGCCCACAGTTCAGACACGGTGTCCGACAGATTTTTCATCAACTCTGAAGAGGAAAACTCTAAAACAAACATATAAAGGAACACAAAAAAATACATAGAAAGTTCATCTTTAATCTTCAAGTTACTGTATTGGTAATGATTGAAGATGGATAGCATTTTCAGAAGACTCCAACTGAGAATCCAACTCTTTCCGCAGTTGAATAAAGACTGTTTTTCAAATTTTGTAACTTTTCATGGATACATGGGTGCCTAAATGAACAGGAAAATGAGATTGGGTGGTTTTGGATTTTGTCTTGCTGATAGAAGAACAAACGACACAGCAGCAACGCTTTGAGAAAATAGATGCATTCTTTTCCATATATTTGTATTTATTTGCCCTATTGACTTCTTTTTGAAAAGGATACAGGGCCTTGCTTGATATAAATTGGTTTTTTTAGAGTTTTGGACTTGAGCCCAAATTTTATCTTTTGTTGTCCATGAAAAATATATGAGATTCTAAATGGTCCAATTCTAGTGCAATATAGCTTATAAATAATCTATTTTATCAGTTTTATTGAGAAATAAAAAAACCTAAAAATGTCTCTATGTTATATGTATACACACACACACACATATATGTATATAATATTTAACGCGTCCAAGTCGTGTCGTGTCCTACAATTTTCAAAATTAACGTGTCCCTATGTCTGTATCGTGTCGTATCTGTGTCCTCGTGCTCGTGTCTGTGCAACAATAGATTGGCATCCTAGAATCAGTGCAAACAACACAGGTGATTTAATCAAATATGCTTTTAAATGCATTTTTGCAAGCTTCATCCTATTCAAATGGAACACTTTTCTTCATGAGGCGACTAAATGGTTTACATCGACTGGCTAAATTTGAAATAAACCCTCGAAGATATGCTAATTTTCCCTGCAGGCTCTTGAGATCATGGATATTTCGGGGCTCAGGCATTTCGCGATTGCATCAATTTTTGCTTGTTCAATTTCTGTGCCTTGATGCTGAACAATGAATCCAAGAAACTCCCCTGATGTCACGCCAAATGCGCATATTAGAGGATTCATCTTTAGTTAAAATCTTTGTAAGTGCTCAAAAACCTTTCTTAGGTCCGCGAGATGATCTACTAGTCTTTAAGACTTCACAACCAAGTCTTTGACATAGCACTCCATGTTTTTATGAAGCATGTCATCGAAGATCTTTTGCATGGCCCTTTGATACATTGCTCCAGAATTCTTTAGTCTGAATGGCATCACTTGATAGCAATATATACCTTTTCAGGTACGAAATGACGTTAACTCTTCATCTTTTAGTGCCATGCGTATTTGATTATATCCAGATGATCCATCCATAAAAGATAAAGTTTCGTGGCCGGTAGTGGTATCAATCATGAGTTCAGCGATAGGCAACGAGAAGTTATCTTTGGGACATGCTCCATTGAGTTCCCTAAAGTCAATGATCGCTCGGATTGTCCATTCTTCTTTCTTACTGGAACGATGCTCGAAATCCATGTAGGGTATTTAACTTTACGGATGAACCCAACTTCAATGAATTTGTTTACTTTCATTCCAATTAAAGGGACCAACTCGGGTCGAAATCGACATTGAGCTTGCTTGAGAGGACAAGCCCCTATCCTTATTGATTGATGATGGAACGCTACCTTTAGATCTAGGCTAGGCATTTCTTTGTACGATCATGCAAATGATTCTTTGAATTCATGCAGCAACTCAATGTAGGCTTCTTCTTCGTCAGCAGTTAGTAAAGCACTTATGTAGATTGGCCTAGAATTTTTTACATCACTGAGGTTAATCTCTTTCAATTCATCAACTATAGATTTGATACCTTCTTCAAGTTCAGGAGGTGCCATCTCTATGTCTTCTTATTCAATGTAGTCTCTCTCTCTCTTAAAGTGATATGATATGATTAAACCACACTCTATTTATCATCTTCTTCATCGTACTGGACTTGAGTGAAGACTATAGTTTGCCATTTAACCTTCATGACTTTACTGCATGATATAGTTAAATCGGTGCGGCTCATGCGAGATCGTATCACGCTTCGAAGGTTTTTAGTGGCATGTGATTCATTGAATTTTCTAAAGTGCTTCGACCTTTTCGAGACACTCAACCTCTGTCTATTGTTTCTCTTATTGCTCTTTTTCATTGGAGGACCAAGTCTTTCAAAGACGAATATGCGTCGCGCCTTATTTCCATTCTCATCAAAGACATCATCTGCTGAGGACAATGCTTCTTCAGTCACATGGTTGCTACTAGCTCTTCTTATTGTGATGTGAACTAGATTTTGGGGGACAAACCCAAGACCAGTTCGAGGACTCTGAATAGCATGCCCAGTTTTTCTAAGCATTCTCTGAGTAGCATTGAGTTCATGCACTTGTTCACTAGAGACTTCTGGAGAGAGTTTTCCCAAAACAACGCCTTCTTATAGGTTGTACCCTACTTTGGTAAGAAATTTGTAAGTCTTTGGATTGAAGAACTCATAGGTATGGATTCCTCCATGTTCTTCTTTGGCACCTTCAATCGGACGGACAAATCCTTCTAGCGGCGGGCGAGACGGTTTGTTCACATCAAGTCTCATCATAGATAGTATCGATTCTTCCAATGACTTAGATTTAATAGGAAGCAATTCAGATTTTAAGTGATTTTCACCGCCAGAATGTAGAGCGTCATTCGACTCACTTCTCATAGTTTGTTCACTTTCTACCTTTGGCTTCATATTAAGTGAAGTTTCTTCCTTCATGGTCTTTGGTCCTTCAAGGTAGTATTTAGCATCGGCGTAATGCGACTCAGCTTCAGTGAAAGGTTGAGGAATGCTAATAGTCCTCTTGGTGCTGTAGAAGCGGTTGAGGAATTCATGCTCCAATTGTTCCCAACTATCAATTAATTCGGCTTACAAGTTCATGTACCAATCGAACGCATTCCCTGTTAGTGACCAAACAAATTTTTTGGAGATGGTCTCCACAAGTCCCAGCATTAGTACACGTTTCAACGAAATGGGCTACGTGTTGCTTTGAGTTGCCCAAGCCCTCGAATTGATGGAATTTGGGAGGTTGGTAACCAGTCGTCATCTTGAGTCTACATTCTTTAGGTATATGGCTTAGCGTAAGCCAAAGATAACTTAGAGCTTCCATCTAGTTTATCTTTGATAGTCCCCCATGATAAATTTCTTCTGCTGGTCAATAGGGATCAATCCATCGAACGATACTTGAAATTCTTCAATGGGAGATATCTCATTTTTCTTAGACTGTTACCTTTCAGATGTTTCAATTACATCATGAATTTCAGGTTGTTTATCTTGTGCGCGACTAGCACTGCTATTATCCATTCTATTCATCAATTTTGAGATTTGAGAATCTTGCTCTTGCAAATGCTTGGCAAGCCCCTCTATGAACTTTGTCAAGTTGGTCATTTGTTCTTCCAGAGTTTTAGTGTTTGTCACCATGAAAGGAGCTATGTTTGAAGTAAATGAGTAACTTGATGTCGATCGAGGAGAGGATAGAACAGATTCACCACCTTTATGTATGTTGTCGGGATGATGCAAATCCTTCTCAATGAATCCGAATAACTGAGTCGACGATGTTTGAAGCCTTTTGGACACGCTCCTCGTCACGATGCCGACACTATCAACCATAGCACCTAAAGAGATTGAAGTGGCGATTTGGAATGCTGCGTTCTTCAGGGCAGTCATTGTGAAATTTTAAACTTTTGATGAAGTGAAGAGATGAGAGGTAGAGATTGTCCCACTGGGCGTGCCAAAATTTGTAAACAACAAATTTTAAGTTTGCGTTTTGACAAATGAAAAAATGTTGTACAAAGTAATATTATTGAATCAAAACAAAATAATGGATACAAATCTCTAATTTATCCTCTAATTCTTTAATTCAATAACTTGATCTTCGGGATTTGAAATTTTGAAGGGGGCGCTTGCACTTTAATCTCCTTCAAGTTTGATTTAATCTTCTAATAACGTTTATTTCGAGGACTTCACGCCTTATTTCGAATCAAACTTTATGATTTGATGAAGATTGTTGGTGGATTCGACATTTCGATTTCCTTTAGAGTGGACTTGAATTTCTATAATGTTAATTCGTGTGTTTAACGCCTTAATAACGAATCAAATGCTAAGACTTGATGAATTTTGCCTAGAAGCCATAGATTCTTCAAATTTGATGAACTTGAGTTAGGAGAATTCTTCAGGACTTCTCCAATGCTTCTCTTGCTCAAATGCACTTGTGAATTGATGAATTGGTGAATGAATCCTTGAATTTGAACCCCTATTTAAGGGGTGCAAGACTTTCCATAATCACCATGATTTGATTGGCAATCACAACCATATTTAAATGCTTGATTTGATTTAATTATGATTAAACTGCCATAATTAAGTGATTTGATGACAATTGATCATATAGAGCAAAAGACGATGGCAATCATCATCTTAATTCGCAAGACATGATTAACATTGGCAAATTTATAATTTTCTTGACACGTACCACCTCATGATTTGCTTAAAATATATATTTAATATCAATTATTCAATTATTTAATTTATGGATAAAATTTTATTAAATCCTTAAATATATATAATAAATTTATTTGATATGAATTTACAAGTGTGGCCATTTAATTGGCTACGAATTTTAACTGTCTACAACAAGTTCATCTTCATGTTCAGCATTGTGGCTCAGACTCTGTTGGGAAATTAATGGCGTAAAATCAAAAATGCAGTGGAAGAATAAAAGTTAAAATCCCAATAGCTCATTTCTATTTATCGTATTTAAATTGGGTTTAACGAAATTAATTACCGTTCCCGCGTATGTTGAAATCTGAACCAGCTTTGCAATCCTTTCTTGAACAGCAAATTCGTCGCTGTCTCTAAATTGCCACGCCGGAGTCAAAAACGAAAATCTCCTTCTTCACCTTTGATGGATGGCTAGTGTGAGAGAGAAAGGGAGGAGAGTTTGACTTGGAGAGAAAGTTTGTAAGTTGATGACCTAGGTTAACTTTTCTCTAAGTAGTATATTAATACTACAATGAAACAATAACCTAGGCTAATTTCACCCCCTCATGGACGTCCACTATGTGGCCTTTAGCCATCAGGCTTTAGCCCTATTAAGCTTATTTAATTAATTAAATAATTAATATTATTTATCTAAAAAATAAATTAATTAAATAATCAATTAAATCCATGTTAATATTATAATTAAATTCCTCTAAGGAATTAATTAATTCATTAACTTAATTAATTAATAAAATTATCTAATGATTAATTAATTAATCTCGATATCCAATACCGAAAATTCTTTCAAGTCTTTTTCCATGATTTTCTTTTTGCACTTCCTCTAAGCGCGACTCTTTAGATTCAGAGGCAATTGGGAGAAAACCAAAAGGATGTGAGTAACACCTAGCCAGTGACGTGGCTCACATCGTATCCCAATTGAGAACTGTTGGTCCCAAGTGGTATACGAAAGGGTCTAGAAGGGGGGGGGGGGTTGAATAGACCCTGACGTCTTTTTCGACTTCTTAAAAATTCGTATCACTTTGAAGTATTTGAACGCTTGACAGGTTTAAGCGCTGGATGTGACGCTTGAGAAACGTTAACTTAGATTCGGTGATTTCAACGCTTACCAAAGTAGGGCAGAGTTTAGTCACTAAATCAGAGTTAGCACAGCGGAAGTATTTTATAGCTTAGCGTTCGGTTAATTGATCGAAAGTGGTCGCTTGGTTGTTTTAAGACTTTATCAGGATGTATGCAGTATGAATAGTAAAGCAGTAAGACAATGAATGCTTAAAGAGGTAAATGACACAAGATATTTGTAAGGTTCACTGGTGATGTAATCCCAGCTACGTCCTTCTTCTCCTTTTATCAGGGAGGTTTTTCCACTATGATGATTATCGAAGAGTCACACAGAGACTTCTACAAGATAGAGGGAGATTGGATATGATCTTGGAACTCCTTGGTCACACAGATTTCAGCTCCACTAAAGATCTTCTATCCCCTTGCTTCTTTCACTCAGAAATGGTGCAAGTTACTCTTGATCTCGGAACTCCTTGGTCACACAGATTTCAGCTCCAATAGAGATCAACTTCAACAAGCTTCTTTTACACAAAAATATTGCTTGCAAGTCAACCAGCTTTCTCACTCAGATGAAAGGTGTTGATGGTTTTGGTCACGGGTTTGTTTGTTTTTGGAAAGTTCAAACAACTTGAGGATATCTCATTGGTAGTATATGTTCTTCTTAAAAGAGATTTGAGATATGGGTGACTGTCTCTGGAATATTTGTGAAAAGCTTATATGGATATTTGGCTATGATTTTTAGTAAGCTTTTCTTTCAACAAGGTAGGTATTTTTTGTGTGTGTCACTTTTTCATCGGTTTACTTGTTTGTTGAAAGAGCTATTTATAAGGTATTGGTGGTTTTTGTCCGTTTGACTCGGTTGGAGTCTCGTTTCCCCAAACATTCCTTGAGTTCAGACATTTCTAACTTTGGGTATATTTAATTGGTTAGGCATGGTCTTGGTTTCATAAATCTGACAGTCTAGGTCAAAGATATGGCTTGCCCATAAGTTATAGTGCTTATATTTTAATAGCACTTATCCGACTTTTAATGCATCTTGTCTTATTTCCGTTGGAAATAATTCGTCCGTTTGATTCATGCATTTTTTAAGTCTTTGGATGGTTTTGGGTCTGAATTCTTTTTCAGGTTACGTTCTTTGTAGGTTGTGTTGGTTTAACCTTTTTGGACGCTTGCTGAAGAGAATAGTTATTCTCGTGTATTGGACAGACGCTTGGACTGATCCTGACTTTCTTTTCTTTATTTCAGACGCTTACTCTTCAATCTTGTCTTGATGGTCTCACTGAAAATTCCGTCATTTCACTTGATGTTGAGTATTCGGCCTGAGTTATCCATTCGTAGTTTGAGCACTGGGATAATTCCTAAAGCGTTTGACGAACGCTTCAAGATATCTTTATCCATTGTAGCTTTAGACGCTTGATCTTCACCTTCATCACTTGGTAGACTCACCCAGAATTTTCCTAAGTGTTTTAGTGTCACATACTTAGTCTAAGGAATTCTACAAAGATAAATACTATAAGCCTAAGATAAATAAGCTTTCAGGTACTTATACATAACATTCTATGAAAGCTTTTACACTTTTCGGAGTCTAACAGAAAGTCCTATTTGTCATCATCAAAACATCTAATATGAAATTCCTAACAATTTCCCCCTTTTTGATGATGGCAATACTTATTTGGTTCAAGCGTTAGATACCTGAAGGTTAGCGTAAGTTAGTAAGTTAGTTTGAGCTTTAACGAGATGTTTCAGCTGTAAAATGCATTTTATATATATATTTCACAGTGCAGGCATTTTACAACTAAAAAGAGAGAGGCACAAGTAAAAATTAAGATCGTGGCTTGATCTTGTATCTCTTAGTCATTTCAGCACGGATTGCTTCAGTTATCTGATCTTCTAACGTCATCATTGCCGCATGATCTTTACTGATTATGTGCTTGTTTTCTTGAACTTGTCGTGCCTTAAAGGCAATGAAGTGTTTATCCCATTCCTCTGGACTGATGCCTATGTATTGTAGGCAAATTCTGAAGGTTTGGTCGAAGTCAGACATTTTTCTTTCTAAGGCTAATACTGCTGGATCAGTTGGTTCTGGAATTGATGCTCTGAGAAGAGGAATGTCAAACTGTTCAAGCAGTGCTCTTGAAGGCAATGGAAGAGTTGGATAGAGCACTCTGGGGGTTTCTTTCTTATTGGACGCTTCAACCGATGTGGTTACCCAAGAGGGATAGGGATACCTTGGTTCTGCACTCAGTGTGAGAGAAGTATCAACGTGTTGACGCTTGGATGGTGGAGGAGGAACTTGATCTTTAGATGTTGACGATTTCCTCTTTTCTCCCTTCTTTTCCCCCTTATTGCCATCATCAGTCTGTATGAAATGCTGAGTAAGAAGACTGACTTGAGCAGCAATCTGAGCGACAGAGGCCTCAAGAGTGGTTAGACGCTGGTCGAAATGTTCTTTCATGACCAGGAGTTGAGCTTGATTAGCGTCTGTGAGAGAGGTCTCGAGAGCCGTGAACCGGTCTTGTAGATCATTGGTTAAAGCCACATGACTTGCCTGAGTAGCTGTAGATAGTTGCTGTATTTGAGTGAGGCATTCAGTCATGGACGGTTGAGCGTGGGGAAGTGCAGGGCGGACTTGAGGCTTAAAACGAGATGTGTGTTTGAGAGATTCAAGAGGTACTTGATTAGTAGGAGCAAATACCGTTCCTCGAAGCTCTGGAGCAGTGTTGGACTCGGTGGATGCAGTAGAGTCGGATTCAGTTGGACTGGGAGAATGAGGCGCTTGAGGTAACTCTAATAAGCGCTCAGGAGCAGGTAACAGTTCAGCTGGTGCTGCAGGAAATTCTGATTCTATTCGGCTAAAGTCCGTAAACCGAAAGTCCAAGCTGGCAAACGGTTCATCTGCATATGGATACGTAGCAGTCTGCAGAAGTTCATTTAAATGTAGAGTGGGGAGATAAGTACCTTGAATGAACGTTCTGATAGGACTATCCAGTGCCCTGATATACAGTGGCCCGAGGATATCCAGCACATGAGTGGGAAAGAGTTTGGAGGACGCTTTGCAGATGGAGAATAAGGCATCTGGGCAATAGTGCTGTGAGAAGCCAATTAGCCGATCTGTTGGGAGAGTCTTCGGTTTCCGAGAGTCGGGAACGCGGAGCCGGTAATACTCTTCCAAGTATGGGTAGATGGCTGAAGCAAGCGCTTGAGATCTTTCTAGCAGCGATAAACCAAAATCATAGTGACTGGAGACTTCTTGTCGAATAGACGGAAGAAGTGGATATCCTCTGAAAGAATTGATCCGAGAGCCATCCCATTGTCGCAGATTGTCTGTGAAGATTTTGTCGAATAGAGAGACTGGAGGCATAATTGCCATCATGAGAGAAAAGTTGTCTTCACAGTGGCTAGGGGTGCAGTTCAGACAGGACATGGGAGAAGAGCCGCTGGTGG
This sequence comes from Buddleja alternifolia, assembly GCA_019426215.1. NCBI lineage: Eukaryota > Viridiplantae > Streptophyta > Magnoliopsida > Lamiales > Scrophulariaceae > Buddleja > Buddleja alternifolia. The sequence continues at coordinate 20,838,484 of CM033404.1, read as the reverse complement.
ACGCTTGATCATCAAAGCGTAGAGAAGAGTTGGCCAGTTTGTGCAACGCTTGTCTTAAGCGGTGTTCAGGTTGATGGCGGATCAGAGGCAGCTTCAGAACGGGTCCAAGTCTATGCTGGCGCTGCGTCAGCATGTAGCGTGCAAATTGGGTCTTTTTATCATGAATCCCTATTCTGAATAGATGGGGAGCACTAACCAAGTCTTCAAATTTATACGTGTCACCCATGTAAGCTTCAGCCCATCTTATCTCAGTCATACAATACTCAGTGCCTGCATTAAGTATAGCACGAAACCCTTGGTGATGAATATCACAGATGGATTCAAAACGATACCTGTCGGGTTGGTAGTTAGCGTTCCAGACGCAGTCAAAGTATGCATCGGTTTCAAGTTGAATCATCTCGGTCAGGGATGCTGGACGCTCACCGGCATGTACTCCTTTATTCTTCCACAGGAGGAGAGGATTAGCTGAGTGCTTGTTTTCCTCGCTTTTGACCAGTGTTAGAGAGTGAGAATAGCCTTCTCTGTTTAGTAGCTCTTCCGTTGGGTTCAGAAGCTGATCCTGACGCTCATAGACTCTGATGTTGTAGTCGTGGAGAGCGAAGCCAGTGGGTTTGCTTGTCCCACAGTCCAGATAATAAGCTAAGTCAACATCAGCTCTAGGAGTCGTGCCTCCTTGCCGCTGTGCTTGGAGAGTGACGGAAGCCGGGATGTGTGTGGGAGTCTTCCCGAGTTCAAGCGCTGTGTAGTAAGCTTCATCAGCTGGGGTGGAGGCTGTATTAAAGAGAGTGTTGCGTACAGCCAGATCAAACTTTATGAGCTTGGCGATATCATTTTCGGCATTGATAAGACTTTCTTCATTGTAACCTGCAGGTATGAAGTTCTCTGCGGGCGCTGGAGGCAAATAATCGACTGAGTGATCGATAGTCTTTGAGGGATCCAGCTTGAAGAAATGTCGATGGATCACAACGTCGTTAGCATCGCTCTGACCTTCTGAGCGTGCCTCTGTTGTACTAGGTAATGCAAGCAATGGTTGAGCCCTTGGGATTTCAGGTTCATCCGGCTCGAGATTTGTAGATTCGATGGCAGCTTCCTGTGCGATGGCCACAATTTGGGTCATATCAACATCCAGATGGACATCAACTGGTGTTTCGAAGGATGATATCGGGACAGCAGCTATGGCTTGATCTCTTTGTGTAGTCTCAGAAGAGATGGCAGCAGTTGGACGCTTACGCCTTTTGAAGATACGCTTCACATTTATACCTTCGGCGGGGAACGCTTGAGTCTGTGGAACTGCAGGTTCTTCAAAGTCAATATTTTTGAGAACCTTTTCCAGATCTTTCCGACTAATGAGGGGTATAGAATCCTCGTCATCTTCATCGCTTTTGATAGGTTGAGCTTTGGGCTTTCGAGGAACCCGTTTCTTTGTGACAGTGGGACGCTTCACATTATGTTTGGCTTTTGCCTGATCTGGACGCTCAGCCTCCTCATCTGACGCTGCTCGGACAATTTGGCGCTCAGAGAGAGGCTTAGCAGCACCTCCAACTTTGGGTGGATTGAAAAGATTATTGATGATTCTTGGCCCATAGAACTTATGCTTGGCCACGGTGACTCCTGCTGAAGAGGTGCATTCTGCTCGGAAAAGTAGATCACTTAAAACTAGACCATAAGGTCTGTTTGAAGTGCGTAGACTGTCTCTGAACCGGCTGAATATATAGGCGCTCCAGTTGATTTTTATCTTGAGTAGGATGGCAGTCATCATCTGGAACTGGGTTGGGTTGATTTTGTCGAAGGTTCCCACTCTGCATTCTATGTTTTTACTGCAGAAATCAGCCAAGACTCGATACCTGTTCACTATATCTTTCTTCTCAAAGTACGGTTTGTATGGAACATCATCGTAAGCGCTAATCTGAGTCCAGACTTCTTGAATTTGTTCTTCAGTGATAGTGTCTAAAGTGGCTCCAGCATTAGGTAGAGAGAAATTCTGGGCAATCGAGGCCGCAGAGAGAGTGAACGTCTTTGATTCCTTCTTGGAGACAGGAAACAAACAAGTGATGGAAGTCTCATCGTCAGACAGTCGAGCATTTCTCCAGAAAAATTCTAGTTCTTCAGGAAACATATACGAGTATTTCGTGAGAAATTTCTGAAGCCCAGCCTCTGCTACAGAATCCATGATTTCCGTTAAATCAATTTGGGGGTTTTCATAGAGAAACTTCCAATCAACTATAAGGCCTTCAGTGATCTTGACAACAACGTCAGCGGTTCCAGCAGTAGCTTTCTTGGGTGCCATTAGTGAGAAGTAGACGGAGATTACGAATGAAAATTTTTATTTTTGAAAAAGAGAGAGACTTTTTCTTGCACGAATGTAATAGAGTAGAAGAGTGTTTGTGTTCTGCAGAAACTTCAATTTGAATGTTCTGTGTGTTTGAAGTTTGAGATGTTGACACGTGGAGGAATATAAATCTCAGCCATTAAAATATAACTGTGGACGTGAATTTAGATTAAATAGGCACGGTTTCTTTTAGTAACTGCCACATATACTATTTTGAAGTCCGATTAAAAGTTTGAAACAGAGACTGGGAGTGATACGTGTGCCCATGAAAAGCGGATACGTTCTTTATAAAAACTGTTCAGGAACCATAATTTTGAACAACTATTCAAATGCCCGCCAAAAATTTGTTAAAGCGTCCGGACCTATTCAGAATGACGCTTGAAACAATTTAGTGTTATGTGGACGCTTGAAAATCTTGAGAGTCTCTTTCAAGTAACATTTTGTGCTTTAGCGGTCATTGTAACATATAGAATTATTCCTTTCAGTGTGTATATGAGGACACAGTTTCCCAGTACTTATCATTATGTCTTGGTAGTAGTGTTTTACTTTTGGTTTAAAATATTCAGCGCTGGTTGTATTCGTCTAAGATACATGGTAATTGTACTGACGCGTGTACATGTGCTGAACCATCTTTGAAAAACGTGATGAGTACCCATGGGTTTTCTTGAGCGAAGGGTGAAGAATGTCAAGTCAGCATTAATTGCATTGATTGACTAATCCACTTTCTCGTTTTAGCGTAGGGTAATGTCCGCTTGCTTTTAAAAGGGTCTTTTTACTAACTGCTTTAGCCGGGAATAAAGCTAAGCGTTTAGTTTATTTTGAAAGAAGTGCAGACGCTAAGACAGATTTGTGTAATAAGCGTCAAAAAGGTTTTAAGTGTATGGTGCTAAGTGCGTATGACCGATGCAAGGGAAAACATTTTTGGTCATATTCACTTAGGTATAGTTAGCTCTTTTAAGGTTCCCCCTATGTAGGTTCCCCATAAATTTCATAACATACAGTGAATTCCCCCTAAATTTCATGCCTAACAAAAGTATGATGTTTCGAATGATTAAGCATTTAGATCAATCATACCTAGTTCACTTCTTAAAGTGAGAAACCATTGTTCGTTAAGCGCTTTGGTGAAGATATCTGCCAGTTGCTTTTCTGTACCAATGAAGTGCATGGAGATATCTTTCTTTTGAACGTGGTCACGTAGAAAGTGATAGCGAATGTCAATGTGTTTGGTTCTAGAGTGAAGAACTGGATTTTGAGTCATTGCTAAGGCGCTTTGATTGTCACAATGGATAGGAGTTGGATCTAGGATTATTCCATAATCTCTAAGTTGTTGCCTCATCCAAAGGATCTGTGCACAACAGCTTCCAGCGGCTACATACTCAACCTCAGCTGTGGAAGTAGCGATGGACTGTTGCTTCTTACTATGCCATGAAATTAGTCTATCACCTAGAAATTGACATGTTCCACTAGTACTTTTTCTATCTATTTTGTATCCTGCAAAATCTGCATCTGAATAACCAATTAGTTCAAAAGGAGAATCCCTAGGATACCATAAGCCCACATTTTGTGTGCTTTTTAGGTACTTAAGGATTCTTTTAGCAGCAATTAAGTGTGATTCTCTAGGATCAGCTTGAAATCGTGCACACATGCATACTGAGAACATAATATCAGGTCTGCTAGCTGTAAGATAAAGAAGTGATCCAATAATACCTCTATAGTTAGTGATATCAATTTTCTTTCCATTATCGTCTCTATCTAGCTTAAGCGTTTGGCTCATTGGAATTTTTGAAAGTGATGCATTTTTCATACCAAATTTCTTGATCATATCTCTAGTATATTTAGTTTGATTTATGAATATGCCATTAGGGAGTTGTTTAACTTGTAATCCTAGGAAGAAAGTTAATTCACCCATCATGCTCATTTCAAATTGATCTTGCATCATTTTCGAAAATTTCTCACATAGACGCTTATTGGTAGATCCAAATATAATATCATCAACATAAATTTGAACTAGGAGAATATCTTCATTATGGGTAATTTTGAATAACGTTGTGTCAACGCTGCCTTTTGAAAAGCCTTTACCTATAAGGAAGATAGAGAGAGTGTCATACCATGCTCGTGGTGCTTGTTTAAGACCATAGAGTGCCTAGTCCAATTTGTAAACCATGCTTTTCCCATGGTTGTTGATGAATCCTGGTGGTTGCTCCACATATACTTCTTCTTGGAGTTTACCATTCAGAAATGCACTCTTTACGTCCATTTGATACACTGTAAATTTGTTAAATGCTGCAAACGCTAGAAACATGCGGATTGCTTCAAGTCGGGCAACTGGAGCGTATGTTTCATCAAAGTCGATGCCCTCTTCTTGACAGTATCCCTGAGCTACGAGTCTGGCTTTGTTTCTAATCACAATCCCATTCTCATCCATTTTGTTTCTATAGACCCATCTAGTTCCAATGACCCCTTGGTGGGTTGGTCTTGGTACTAGCGTCCATACCTTATTTCTTTCAAATTGGTTTAGCTCTTCTTGCATGGCTTCTATCCAACTTGGATCGTTAAGGGCTTCATCCACTTTCTTTGGTTCCATTTGAGATAGGAAGCTTGCAAGCATGGCCTCATTTATTGTAACGGCTCTTGTTCTAACGGGTGCTCCAATATCTCCAATAATTAGTTCTGGTGGATGGTCTCTGAGCCATTTTCTGTCTGGTTGGAACGAGTTAAGAGATTGATCTAACGTTTGATTAAACTGTGTAGGCGCTTGACCAATTCCTTGCGTAGGCGCTTCAGTGTTTATAGTTTGAATTTGCTCTTGATGAACATTTCCTTCATGATCATCAGCGTTTCTTGCAATGTCATCATTGATGTCTTTACGAGTAGTCTTAGGGTTAGGTACAATGATTTCATTATCTTCATCAATATCACTATCATCACACAGATTGATTTGTGACGTTTGTTGAGATAAATCTTCAATTCCTGTATCATTAATATTAACCTTACTCGGTTCTTGGTTAGCATCATCAAACACAACATGAATGGATTCTTCAACCTTCGATTTGACCTTATTTAAGATGCGAAAGCTCTTCCCATTTTTGGCGTAACCTAGAAAGATTCCTTCATCTGCTTTAGGATCAAATGTCTTTAGGCTTTGGGAACCATTGTTATGAATGAAACATTTTGAACCAAATACATGAAAGTATGAAACATTCGGCTTACGTCCCTTCCATAACTCATATGGAGTCTTTTCATGTTGCTTGTTGATCATACACCGGTTCTGAGTGTAGCAAGCAGTGTTGATAGCTTCGGCCCACAACCTTTGAGGCAGCTTAGACTCGGCTAACATAGTCCTAGCGGCTTCTTTAAGCGTTCTGTTCCGTCGTTCAGCAACTCCATTTTGTTGAGGTGTTCTAGGTGCTGAATACTCATGAAGTATTCCAAAGTCTTTACAAAATTTCTCAACAATATGGTTAGTAAATTCAGTTCCTCTATCACTTCTAATTCTTGTTACTTTTAGATCTTTTGAGTTTTGTAGTTGACGAATTAGAGAGGTGAGCTTGGCACTAGTTTCATCTTTAGATGCTAGAAATTCTACCCATGTATAGCGTGAAAAATCATCAACTATTACTAGTGAATACTTTTTACCACTAACGCTCATGATTTGAATAGGACCAAACAAATCTAAATGTAGTAATTCAAGTATTCGAGAGGTCGATAGATGAAGCTTCTTCTTAAAGGATGATTTAACTTGTTTACCCATTTGACAGGCATCACATAAGCGATCTTTATTAAAGGAACCTTTAGGTAATCCCTCTACGAGATTTAGAGATATTAATTGAGAGATTGTTTTGAAATTGAGGTGATTCATTTTTCTGTGCCATAACCAACCTAATTAGTTTTGATTCTTAGCTACGAAGCATGTAGGGTTGTTATCTAATGTTGAATCCCAATCTACTAAGTATACATTGTTTGTTCTTCTTCCTTTTAATTTAGTAGATCCTGTCTTAACATCGATTATCTCGCACAAGTCACTAGAAAATTTAATTTCAAAGCCTTTATCACAAAATTGACTTATGCTTAGGAGATTATGTTTAAGACCCTCGACATAGTATACATCATTGATCATGATGTTCCCCCTATGCATGATACCTATACCTTTAGTTTTACCTTTAGAATTATCACTGAATATAACTTGAGGACCATTGGTTGCACGATAGTTGATCAAGAGATCCTTTGATCCAGTCATGTGTCTCGATGATCCACTATCTATGTACCATACTGAAGCGTCGGTGTTGGCTCTAGGCACCTGCATTCAAAAGGGCAGATCTAATTTCCTTTAGGTACCCATTTTGTTTTGGGTCCTTCTTTGTTAGTGACGTGAATTAGATTTTTCGGAACCCATATTTGCCTTATCTTCACTACGGGAGAAAGATTGGCCTTCTTGGGTTTCGTTTTGAGTTGCATACCTTTTCTAGATGTATAGAAATATCCTTGATTATAGTGATAATCATAATCGTATTCACAATTATCATAGTGTTGATAATATGAACTGGATTGTTTTGGATATGGACGTTTGATTCTGTTTGGTACTGGCTTAGGATGCACTTTTGGTGCGGGACGCTTAACGTTTGATTCACTGGCAGAAAATATCTCCTTAACTTTTTGAGCGTTTGGATATATTTTCTTTTGTGAGACATTCACTTTGGTCTTTCCTTTGCCTGAGTCAATGTTGACTTTATCATTAGCTTTTGTACCAGTATTTGTTGATTCATTCAGCGTTTGTCTGATTGAACTTTCTTCAACAAAGATTACACCTTTTCCTTTGTTGATTGTTGTAACATTGGACGCTTTGGCTTTATAACTGAATTTATCAAAACCTAGACCGGTCTTTTCACCAAATGCCCTGGTTACTTTAGTCACATTATCTAGCGTTCTAGACGCTTTTGATAATGAAGAGATAAGCTGCTCTGATTTGGCAAGTTTAGCGACCATTTCAGCTTCTCTTTTGACTATTATATCAAGATCACCTTTTAGCTGAGTAATTTCACTCTCGAGTGATTGGTTTTTCTCAATGCACTGTTGCTGAATTTGCAACTCTGCTTTGAGCGTTAGGTTATCACTTCTGAGTGCTGAAACAATACGATGGTGATTTTGGAATAATTGGGTGGCATCTTGACAATCTGTATAATATTCCTTTACTTTGTCAAGTAATTCATCATAAGAGAGAGGATGATACAGATCAGTGGTTACCTCAGATGGTACGTCGTTAGATGCTTCATTTTCTCTTGCCATGAGACAAATGAATGCTGAGTCCTTTGATGGTTCATCATCGCTGCTTTCATCTGATGATTCCAAGTCCTCTTCAGGCGTATAGAGAGGTTCTGATTCTGCTAGCAAGCCTTGTTGTCTCAGGTTGCTCCTGAATTGGTTTCTATCCGTGTGATCTTGCTTTGTAGGTTTAGACACATTTGGATATGGGCAATTAACTTGGAAATGCCCTGGTCTCCTGCAGTTGTAACAAAGATTGGTCTTCATCTTTTGTTCGTTTGTTAATCTTGTGGATCGTTGGTTTAACGCTGCAGGCGCTGAGAGATCTTGCTGAGAAGGAGTTTGATATTGAATTGGCGCTAGGGAGGAGGACGCAGGATAGTGAGGCGCTTGATATTGTGGTTGTATTTGAGGAAGCGCTTGATATGAACTTTGTCCTGGGTGCTTAGGACTGTTTCCCTTCTTTTCATATTTCAGGAATTTCCTGAATCTATTTAGAAGCGCCAGTTCTTCTTCCTCACTTATATCCGAACCTTTTTCTTTGATAGGTTTTCCTTTGATTGATGTCATTAGCGCTCCAGATTCGATCACTGGATTACTTACTGCATCACTGGCCGAATTCAGCTCAAACCCAAACGCTTTGAGTTCTGAAAAAGCATCTTCTGGAGTTAGGCTGTCCAGATTGTTTGATTCTCTCATTGCAGTTGTTTTCATCAGGAATCTGCTTGGAAGACTTCTAAAGATTTTGACCACTATTTCTCGATTTTGTAGCTCCATACCCAGATATGTTAGTTTAGTGACAAGGGCTGTAAACCTCATGTCTAATTGCTCTAGCGTTTCATTAGGTAGCATCTTGAAGCCGTTGAATTTTTCTTTGGCAATTGATAATTTGTTTTCCTTTATTTGTGCTGAGCCACCACAAATAGTAGCCAACTTATCCCAAATTTCTTTAGTTGTATTGCATGATTTGACTTTGTTGAATAAGTTGTCATTGTCACCAATGGCTGTGTATAATGCATTCCGACCGACATTGTCTAGATTGGCTCGTCGACGCTCATCGGTGGACCATTCTTGTTTGGGCTTCTCCACATAACCGTCAGGTGTTTCTCCTGTGGCTTCGGGCGCTCTGGTGATAACTTTGTATATTTTGATTGGCCCATCTGAAATGATATCACACATTTCATCATCACATGAACACAAATAAGTAAACGCTTTGACCTTCCAAGAGTCATAATTTGACTCGGTCAACTTGGGAACTTTAGAAAATGCCATGAAGAATTTAAAGTAATTTTGAAGCGACTATATAAAAAAATGGATCTGAACAAGCAGTTACGCTTGGAAACGCTTAGGTTTCAACTTCAACCGCTCTGATACCACTTGTTGGTCCCAAGTGGTATACGAAAGGGTCTAGAAGGGGGGGGGGGGGTTGAATAGACCCTGACGTCTTTTTCGACTTCTTAAAAATTCGTATCACTTTGAAGTATTTGAACGCTTGACAGGTTTAAGCGCTGGATGTGACGCTTGAGAAACGTTAACTTAGATTCGGTGATTTCAACGCTTACCAAAGTAGGGCAGAGTTTAGTCACTAAATCAGAGTTAGCACAGCGGAAGTATTTTATAGCTTAGCGTTCGGTTAATTGATCGAAAGTGGTCGCTTGGTTGTTTTAAGACTTTACCAGGATGTATGCAGTATGAATAGTAAAGCAGTAAGACAATGAATGCTTAAAGAGGTAAATGACACAAGATATTTGTAAGGTTCACTGGGTGATGTAATCCCAGCTACGTCCTTCTTCTCCTTTTATCAGGGAGGTTTTTCCACTATGATGATTATCGAAGAGTCACACAGAGACTTCTACAAGATAGAGGGAGATTGGATATGATCTTGGAACTCCTTGGTCACACAGATTTCAGCTCCACTAAAGATCTTCTATCCCCTTGCTTCTTTCACTCAGAAATGGTGCAAGTTACTCTTGATCTCGGAACTCCTTGGTCACACAGATTTCAGCTCCAATAGAGATCAACTTCAACAAGCTTCTTTTACACAAAAATATTGCTTGCAAGTCAACCAGCTTTCTCACTCAGATGAAAGGTGTTGATGGTTTTGGTCACGGGTTTGTTTGTTTTTGGAAAGTTCAAACAACTTGAGGATATCTCAATGGTAGTATATGTTCTTCTTAAAAGAGATTTGAGATATGGGTGACTGTCTCTGGAATATTTGTGAAAAGCTTATATGGATATTTGGCTATGATTTTTAGTAAGCTTTTCTTTCAACAAGGTAGGTATTTTTTGTGTGTGTCACTTTTTCATCGGTTTACTTGTTTGTTGAAAGAGCTATTTATAAGGTATTGGTGGTTTTTGTCCGTTTGACTCGGTTGGAGTCTCGTTTCCCCAAACATTTCTTGAGTTCAGACATTTCTAACTTTGGGTATATTTAATTGGTTAGGCATGGTCTTGGTTTCATAAATCTGACAGTCTAGGTCAAAGATATGGCTTGCCCATAAGTTATAGTGCTTATATTTTAATAGCACTTATCCGACTTTTAATGCATCTTGTCTTATTTCCGTTGGAAATAATTCGTCCGTTTGATTCATGCATTTTTTAAGTCTTTGGATGGTTTTGGGTCTGAATTCTTTTTCAGGTTACGTTCTTTGTAGGTTGTGTTGGTTTAACCTTTTTGGACGCTTGCTGAAGAGAATAGTTATTCTCGTGTATTGGACAGACGCTTGGACTGATCCTGACTTTCTTTTCTTTATTTCAGACGCTTACTCTTCAATCTTGTCTTGATGGTCTCACTGAAAATTCCGTCATTTCACTTGATGTTGAGTATTCGGCCTGAGTTATCCATTCGTAGTTTGAGCACTGGGATAATCCCTAATGCGTTTGACGGACGCTTCAAGATATCGTTATCCATTGTAGCTTTAGACGTTTGATCTTCACCTTCATCACTTGGTAGACTCACCCAGAATTTTCCTAAGTGTTTTAGTGTCACATACTTAGTCTAAGGAATTCTACAAAGATAAATACTATAAGCCTAAGATAAATAAGCTTTCAGGTACTTATACATAACATTCTATGAAAGCTTTTACACTTTTCGGAGTCTAACAGAAAGTCCTATTTGTCATCATCAAAACATCTAATATGAAATTCCTAACAAGAACGAATGAATAGGATCATTCCAAACCATGTACGCTGTGAATACCGTATGAGTATAAACCTTTTATTCTTATATCCAGTCACGTGACTCTTATCTTCACCTCATCAGGGCTCAGCTTCCTACTTCTTTTCAGATTCTGATTCACACAACATACATGAGTATTAGCTCCTGAATCAAGAATCCATGAAGAGGAAAAATTGGTAATAGTGCAATTTGTTTCAAAAACATAAAGTTCTTTACCTTTCGCTCGTATGCTAGGACAATCTCTTCTCTAGTGGCCTAGCTCACCGCAGCATAAGCACCTGTCCTAATTTCTAGCCCTCTTCTTTCTCCTTCGGTGTGCAAGTCGTGTTGGATGCCCCTTTCTTTAAATGGTCATTTTTATTTCTTATTCCATCCAATGGATTAGGAAAAGTAATTGCCATTGGGTTGTTCCATTTGTCCGCCTTTATTTGTTTCTGAGCAACATTGAGTTTTTATAATAACCCAGCTAAAGAACCCTCAATGTCATTCATGTCAAAATTTATGACGAAGTAATAGAACGAATTGGGGAGTGACTGTAGGATGAGATCAACTTGGAGATGTAGGTCCATGTAGAAGTTTAAAGATTTTAGTTTTTCTATCATAGTCATCATTTTGAAAACGTGTTCTCCAACATCCCTTCCTTCAGTCATTTTAGTTCGGAAGAGATCCCTTGAAATGGAATATTTAGCGGTCCTACCGCGTTCTACGAACAGCTCATCCAGATGCAGGATAATGTCTCTTGCATTATCCATCTTATCATGGGACCTTTGCAACTCTATGCACATCAAGCTTAATATGTACACCCTTGCTCTATGGTTATCACAACACCAATCCCAACGAGCCAGGCGAACTTCATCACCCTCATCGTTTCCACGAATGGGAGGACGACCAATTTCCAGTACATAGTCTATAGATTCACTGCTAAGGACCATCCTTAGCTTTGTGAGTCATTCTATGTAGTTCAGACCAGTGAGAATTGTGTTTTCCATGTTTTCGAAAGTGGTTTGGGAGACATAATTAAATTCGAGAGAGATAAATAAAAAAATAGCTGCAGAAAATAAACCAGACTTTATTAGACTTGTGTAACTAAACTAAAACCAAGTTTAAAATCAAGGACTTCGACTTATAACTTGGCTCCCATTACATTTTTCGAGATTCACACTCCCACTGTGAAAAACGAAAGTGATCGTTGCAATGTACTTCGTGGTGGGGATTGAGTTCTTTAATTAATCTAATGGATGGCAACCCTTTAACGATATTTGGTCCATTATTTTAATTAAAGTGATGTCCAACATCAATCTATCCAATAGATGGTTCAATCTTCTTTTTCCCATAATCCACCAAAACCGCAATCCTTTAACGATTTATGGGCCTTGTGGATTATCTAAGTTTACTCCCACTAACTCTTCATAATCTAACATTTGAATTTCACCTTGCAACCCTTTAACGATATTTGGGGTGAAATATGTCTCGATTAAGGCATCTAATGCACTTAATAAAATTTTAGAATTAAATCTTAATATATAACCCCCATTTACTGGGAAGATGCCATATACAAGGTTTAATACTTAATTTCATTAAGTTTAGTGGAGGGAAAGGATGCCTAGCACCCCTTACTAACTTAGTATAATTTTTAATTGAGAGAATTCATGTTCTAAGCATTTATCTAAGTCTCACTTTGCACATTATCCAATTTATATAGCACATATTGATAACATACATGATTCATATAACTAATGAACATGCATCAAAAGCAATAAACCAACACATATGTTCATGGGCTTTTTCTAGAGGGCCCAAGCCAATGGGCCATCATTAAAAAGAAAAATAAGCCTAGCTATTCTTCGTGGGCTCCAAGCTCCTCTTCTTTTGTATTGATCTCCTCTTGAAAGACCTATTCTATTTCTATCTATTACATGAGAATATTAAACAACTTATACATAATTCGAGAAATAAAATAAATGGGCTCAATTTCCGGTCCTTACAACCCATAAAAGGAAATACAATCAAAAGAAATAACCTAAGTCCATGGACAATGTCACCATCATTTAATACATGATCGCGTAAAATAAAGCAATTATGTTGGTGATTATTTTAATGAACAATTAGTCAAACTAATTAATTCCCTCAGTAAAATTCCAAATTTTATTGATAATCATGACAATAAACCATTTAGTGAGAATCTCTAATTTAAATAAATAACTTAATTAAAAAATTCTCCAAGAACCATTAATTAATTATTTCACTTAAATTAATATTATTCAATAAAAATAATTTGGTTTTAATTTCAAAAAATTAAATTACCAACCATTGGCATATTTAATTTTAATTAATTAGGCCTAAAACTAATTTGTTGAAGAGTCCATATTTTTAAATAAAATAATTTGGGCTTATTTAATTAAATTCGGGTCATCATCCTTTTGACCCACCCCGATAATTAAAATAGCCCAAAATCCATTAATGTAAAAAATTGGACCCGAAGAAAAATAACCAACTCGTTAGGACCCGGGTCATGGACCTGGGCCCACGTGCGCTGGGCGCACGACACGACGTGTGCCATGCGCCCAGCGCACGGCTTGAGCCTAGCCGCGTGGCCAGGCATCGTGTGCCCAGCACACGGCATGGCCTGGCCCCATGACACGACGTCGTGCGCCTGGCGCATGGCGTATGCTGTCTACGCGCCAAGCGCGCAGACTGCGCACGTTTTCCTCATCGCACTCGTCGCTGGGTTTTTTCGACCCGATTCTCACAAAAATTAGATTCTTCAATTCAGAAGTCATCATACTACAACATACATGAATTAAACGCAGAAAAATCATGGATTATCCTCACGAAAAACATATTCAAAACATGCTTCACGAAATGCGAAAAACACATAAACACGTAATCAATTAAATACAAAAATCAGAGATTGGCTCTGATACCACTGTTGGGAAATTAATGGCGTAAAATAAAAAATGCAGCGGAAGAATAAAAGTTAAAATCCTAGGGGCTCATCTCAGTTTCTAGTATTTAAATTGGGTTTAACGAAATTAATTACCGTTCTCGCGTATGTTGAAATCTGAACCAGCTTTGCAATCCTTTCTTGAACAGCAAATTCGTCGCTGTCTCTAAATTGCCACGCCGGAGTCAAAAACGAAAATCTCCTTCTTCTTCACCTTTGATGGACAGCTAGTTGGTACGTGTCGAATGTGCCAAAATAAAATTTACTGTTCTCACAAGGATTTGTAGTACTCGTAAGTCCAGGTCGAACCCTAGAGATTGGTTGATCAAAATAATATTCAATGGGGGGGGGGGGGTGTTGTTTGGATGAATTCAATGACTAAAAACGACAGGAACTAAATAGGAATTTCAATACGTAAAATATCGATTCAAGGATAATTCGTTCTTTAATTCAAGTTCGATCATAGACACCTAAAATACTATCTATTCTTCGATTACTTAGCCAAGAACCTAAATAACCAGCTATTTAGATCCTTATTGACTTCCTTATATCATTAACCAAAGCCCAGCACCCGGTTAAATTCTTATTATCAACTGAATCGGTATTAAGCAATCCTAATCATGTCAATAATAGCATAATGAATTAGAAGCGACTAAGGATAAACAATAGTTTAAGCAAGCGCCAACTATTTAATTTACACTAATGTTTCCCTCGAGTAATCAATGAAAACTGGGATCGAAATCTTGAAAACTCAATTGGTACGAGCACAAATCAAGCATAACAATTACGGATTATGAAGATTTGTTAGCAATAGATTGTAATAGATAATCAACTAATGTGCATCTTAGATTATCATCTACACAACCATGAACATTAATAATAAGAAACAAAAGATAATCAACCCGTAGATAGATCATGAAGCTCCGTGTCTCACAACATATGAATTAAATTGAACTACCTTGAATCGAAAGAGAAAATTAGCTATTCATTAATAAAAGTACAATAGTTGATATAGTATTTTTCTTAACTCTCCTCCTTCTTTTTTAGCTCTAAGAATGTGCTATATTTATAGAGAATAGGCTTCCTTCATAAGAATTTTAAGTTGTCTTCTCTTTGAAATCATTTTGAAGTTGTCTTCTCTTAAAAATCAATTTGAAGTTGTCTTCTCTTAGAGATCATTTTGAAGTTGCCTTCTCTAGCCGCCAGATTTTAATGCAGGAATTAGAACACTGATTTGGACTATTTGCAGTCCGAATTTGACTTTGCCTCCTCTTAGAAAGTTGTAGATATGCATGTTGGCTATCCAATTCAGCTGGTTTTGTCCAAATACAATGCATGTACCGCCAGATTTGAATTTTCTACCAAAGTGGTTCAGTCCAGCCCGCAACAGAAACAGCTGTGAGTTCTTGAGTGTATTTGAGCCTTATCCCATCCTAATTCGGTTTAGTGTTCTTCATATGAATTATGGAGCTTTTCATTCGATTTCTAACCATATAAAAATCACTAACACAAGAGGTGTTTAGCTCCAGATAGGATTGTAATTCCATTGTCGCGCCGAATTGCCCAATTTGATTGAAAATGATTAATTCAATTTAAAACCTACCCAATTCATAAAATAAGATAAGATTAGTTCAAATGGGTGTATAATCACAATAAAATGCTAAATATAAAGGGAATTAAATATATAAATATTGCACTCATCAAATTCCCCCACACTTAGCTCTTGCACGTCCTCGGGCAAATATAAAGAGATAAGAAAACAAAAATGAACTATGATAAACCATTTTCGCAGGTCTCACGATTGCATTTAGCGTATGCAATAAGCCTTTAAACCCCTAGGTTACCCCTAGTGGCCGAGTTTCGTCTCGTGAGGGTTTGCAGAAAATATACCCACAAAATTTTCAACCTTCGCAAAGTACTAGTCAATACATTCCAACAATTGATTATGTAGTAATGGCATGAATTTGGCACAATGAAGATCAAGGTGAATGCATACATATAAACTCAGCTCATGTTGTACCCATAAATAGAAATCAACTTCCCTAGGGTGTGTGTGTATAATCTAAGGCATTATAGTCTAAGGCATCTTCACCACATTAGTTCTAACCTTTCACCTATGACAACACTGGACATC
The DNA here is from genome assembly GCA_019426215.1 of Buddleja alternifolia. Taxonomy (NCBI): domain Eukaryota; kingdom Viridiplantae; phylum Streptophyta; class Magnoliopsida; order Lamiales; family Scrophulariaceae; genus Buddleja; species Buddleja alternifolia. The sequence goes on along the minus strand of CM033404.1, from coordinate 20,822,640 downwards.
CATGCAATATTAAGAAACTAACGGTTTTTATAAATTTTTTTATTGCAAAAGAAACATTAAATTCAAATTTAGGACCGAGTGCAATGTCTTGTCCCCTTAGGCTTTCTATGTCACCCATGTAGCAAGCTTTAGGTCAATGATTCCCAAACTAGATAGTTTTAGGGCATTAAGTGTCAAAACACTCCTTACGGACTTAATAACTCGAGTGGCAAAGGCCACGAAACAAAACTATGGTCTTTTAATCATTACATTACAAGACTAGCTCGAGTACTACTCAAGAGCTTTGGCCATTGGGTCATTCAACCATTCAGCACTTTCAAACTTATGCAATTTATAAGCTGTTTATTTCGTTTGGTATATCGATATATAATGGTCATCTTTGGTTGAAAGTTGCAAAAAGTCTTTCCTTATGTGTTAGGATGGAATCTTTTCGACTCCTGTGCCTTCGATTTCATGCTCGGTGTCATCTAAGAAAATTAATACTAATCTAGGATCATCATGAGCAAGTCTAAAATGTATGTGTAAGTAAGTTCAAATTAAATTAATCAAAAACATGCCAAAACACAAATCAATAAAATCAAATTGGATTAACTAGGTAGCAAAGATCTTTAATTTGTTAGTTTTTTTTTTTTTTTAAAAAAAGTTAGATAAAACATTACTAAAAATAAAAGAATGCACATACATTAACCCTCTCCCCCATACTTAAAATTTGCAGTGTCCTCAATGCAAGCACGTAAATTAAAAGTGAACATATGAAAGTAAAAGAGATAGGGAAAGAGAGCAAATCTGATAGTGGCTGTTCAACCACTCTTGGGTTGCCTCCCAAGCAGCGCTTTTGTTTAACGTCGTTAGCTCGACGTGGTCACAACTTAGTCCAAGTATGTTGGATTGCTCAATCGATCTTCTTCTATTGTATGCTCTTTAAAACTTTCAAAGAAACCCTTATTTTTTTTTCTTTTCTAAATACTCAAAATATTCAATAAAACTTAAAACTAAGAAATATATGAATCGAACAGCCTATATATATATATTACAATAATAATAAAATTTTGACCAAAAACCAATCCCCGGCAACGGCGCCAAAATTTGGTACGTGTCGAATGTGCCAAAATAAAATTTACTGTTCTCACAAGGATTTGTAGTACTCGTAAGTCCAGGTCGAACCCTAGAGATTGGTTGATCAAAATAATATTCAATGGGGGGGGGTGTTGTTTGGATGAATTCAATGACTAAAAACGACAGGAACTAAATAGGAATTTCAATACGTAAAATATCGATTCAAGGATAATTCGTTCTTTAATTCAAGTTCGATCATAGACACCTAAAATACTATCTATTCTTCGATTACTTAGCCAAGAACCTAAATAACCAGCTATTTAGATCCTTATTGACTTCCTTATATCATTAACCAAAGCCCAGCACCCGGTTAAATTCTTATTATCAACTGAATCGGTATTAAGCAATCCTAATCATGTCAATAATAGCATAATGAATTAGAAGCGACTAAGGATAAACAATAGTTTAAGCAAGCGCCAACTATTTAATTTACACTAATGTTTCCCTCGAGTAATCAATGAAAACTGGGATCGAAATCTTGAAAACTCAATTGGTACGAGCACAAATCAAGCATAACAATTACGGATTATGAAGATTTGTTAGCAATAGATTGTAATAGATAATCAACTAATATGCATCTTAGATTATCATCTACACAACCATGAACATTAATAATAAGAAACAAAAGATAATCAACCCGTAGATAGATCATGAAGCTCCGTGTCTCACAACATATGAATTAAATTGAACTACCTTGAATCGAAAGAGAAAATTAGCTATTCATTAATAAAAGTACAATAGTTGATATAGTATTTTTCTTAACTCTCCTCCTTCTTTTTTAGCTCTAAGAATGTGCTATATTTATAGAGAATAGGCTTCCTTCATAAGAATTTTAAGTTGTCTTCTCTTTGAAATCATTTTGAAGTTGTCTTCTCTTAGAAATCAATTTGAAGTTGTCTTCTCTTAGAGATCATTTTGAAGTTGCCTTCTCTAGCCGCCAGATTTTAATGCAGGAATTAGAACACTGATTTGGACTATTTGCAGTCCGAATTTGACTTTGCCTCCTCTTAGAAAGTTGTAGATATGCATGTTGGCTATCCAATTCAGCTGGTTTTGTCCAAATACAATGCATGTACCGCCAGATTTGAATTTTCTACCAAAGTGGTGCAGTCCAGCCCGCAACAGAAACAGCTGTGAGTTCTTGAGTGTATTTGAGCCTTATCCCATCCTAATTCGGTTTAGTTTTCTTCATATGAATTATGGAGCTTTTCATTCGATTTCTAACCATATAAAAATCACTAACACAAGAGGTGTTTAGCTCCAGATAGGATTGTAATTCCATTGTCGCGCCGAATTGCCCAATTTGATTGAAAATGATTAATTCAATTTAAAACCTACCCAATTCATAAAATAAGATAAGATTAGTTCAAATGGGTGTATAATCACAATAAAATGCTAAATATAAAGGGAATTAAATATATAAATATTGCACTCATCACTAGTGTGAGAGGGAAAGGGAGGAGAGTTTGACTTGGAGAGAAAGTTTATAAGTTGATGACCTAGGTTAATTTTTCTCTAAGCAGTATTAATACTATAATGAAACAATAACCTAGGCTAATTTCACATGGACGCCCACTATGTGGCCTTTAGCCATTGGGCTTTAGCCCTATTAAGCTTATTTAATTAATTAAATAATTAATATTATTTATCCAATAAATAAATTAATTAAATAATCAATTAAATCCATGTTAATATTATAATTAAATTCCTCTAAGGAATTCATTAATTCATTAACTTAATTAATTAATAAAATCATCTGATGATTAATTAGTTAATCTCGATATCCAATACCGAAAATTCTCTCAAGTCTTTTTCCATGATTTTCTTTTTGCACTTCATTTAAGCGCGACTCTGTAGGTTCGTCTCAAAAGGCAATTGGGAGGAAACCAAAAGGATGTGAGTAACACCTAGCCAGTGACGTGGCTCACATCGTATCCCAATTGAGAACGAATGAATAGGATCATTCCAAACCATAGACGCTATGAATACCGTACGAGTATAAAACTTTTATTCTTATATCCCAATCAAGTGAGAGTTTAGTCAAACTCACATGACTTGACCATATGCTTAGCTCATAATGAGTCGAGGTCATTTTATGCTTTGGCCAAAGACTTTTAACCTCACTCATTCATGACAGCAAGGATATTTAGCTCATTCACTTATGAGAGAATAAATCCCATTTTGCTACTCAGTTAACAAAGCTACTTGCCCATCAAGTCGCACTTCAAGGTCAATCCCACCAAAGGGTGATTTGGATCTAACTACTCTAATGACAGACTTGATGTCACAAGTACATCTTCAACTCGATTCCTCAGGTCTAAGGTTCACGTGTACCTATCACAACTTATCAGTTTCATTATTGACTGTCAGTGAGTGAATACCCATGTGATGAAACTAATGTGAGCCGTGTTTGAACATATTAGTCTAACTTATATGTCCATGACATAAGTTCCCACTATCATTCCCATAGTGTTCGACTAGCTCTTTCTCTGTCAAAACTTATGTCATGCAAGTCCTTGTTCTGTATTGATGTCCAGTCAAATACTTTCTTAGACTTGCGAACCCTATTTAGAGAATAAGGATCAAACCTTTTTAGTGCCATTCTTCCTATCCCATAGGAAGTAGAAGGTTTGCCTTATTCTCAAGGACTTTACGTTGTTTATTAACACCTTACAAATGCCTATAAGAAAACAACAAGATAATGCATTATATATTATAAAAAGATATTGTTTAGTTACAAGTTAATGCCCTATAAATCTATCCTCTTTATGGCATTTGAGGGCATATACTCTAACAGATTCTTCAATTGTATTTTTGTTTATTAGTGTCACTGCATTACACTGTCCTCTTATATTTCGGCTCCGTTTGGCTAGGCAGCGTATCCTTCGATGTTGAATTCGCAACACATGCCAGTTGTCTGACTTGTGCTTCCAAATTCTTTGTCGCTCCCACTAACAGATCAATTTTCACTTCAAGATTCTCAAATCATTTCTCCGTTTTGTTAGCAAGCTGCCAAGCTTGGGGCTGCCCTTTCTCTTAAGGTGGTGGTCCTTGGTGATATGTTGGTTGTTGCTACTGAAAGTTTTGAGGATCCTCCTGCTGGAAACCTAGGGAAAACTGATTATTAGGAAGAAAGTCTTGAGCCCCTTGATTTCCTTGACATCCATAAGAAAAATTTGGGTGATTTCTCCATCTTGGATTGTAAGTGTTAGAGAATGGATTTTCCGAATGCTTGTTCATATTGAAGATATAATGAGCTTGCTCTATGAGTGGGCAATCCGTAGCTATGCCAGGTGCTCCACAAATGTCACAAGTTATAATAGGTCGAGAAACTGCACTGACATTGCCGTAGAGTCCCTCGATGTGCCTGACCAATGCATCTATCTTAGCATTGAGTATGATGAGTTCATCAATATTGTGCATGTCCGATACTTTCATTACTGCCCGACTTTTACTCGTCCATTGGTAGGTGTTGGAAGCCATCTCGTCCAGAAGAGCAAGTGCATCCTCGTGATTCTTTACCATAAAACTTCTTCCATAGTGGCATCGATATTCCTCCGAATAGTATATGACAAACCATTGTAGAAAGTTTGCACAAGCATCCAGTTGGGAAGACCGTGATGGGGACATTTTCTGAGCAGCTTCTTATATCTTTTCCATGTATGATAAAGTGTTTCCCTATCTCCCTACATGAATCCCGTGATAGCATTCATCAATTGAGCTCTTTTAGTTGATGGAAAGTACTTGGTGAGAAACGCAGTTGACAAATCAACCTAAGTGGTGAGCTTATTTTCCAGCTAGTTCTTCAGCCACTCATTCGCTCTTTTGGAAAGAGAGAAAGGGAATAGTCACAACCGTTTGGCATACTCAGTGACACCATTTATCTTAAATGTATTGCATATTTCCAAGAAATTCCCCAAATGGGAATGGGGATCCTTCCTCTCAATGTCTCCCTCAAAAATAATATTATGTAGCATCTGAATGATAGCTGAGTTCAGCTCAAAACTATTTGCCTGAACATTACGTGCATCTATGCTCAAAGTCAAATTCTAATATGTCAATGTAGCAAAACATCTGAGAGTTCTTTATTCCTCAGCAGGAAGTGCAACACCAATCCTTGGCAATTCGCCCGCCGTTAGGCACTGCCTTTACACTGACGTCTACCTCTACAAAATATTCATTCTAGCTTTGGATCAAATTTGAATGCAAGAGCACTCAGAGCATGCTTGTTGATAAGTTTACATTTTACGATAGTTTACCCCCTTTCTATAGGTGTTTTTGTCGATGTTTAGTGAGGATAACCCCGCATTTTGCTTTGATTAGTTGTCGTTTATTGTGTGTAGGGATTCAAGAGGAAGAGATCAATGAGTGAATGAGAATTACGGAGAAAAAGGAGAAGAAAAATTGCAATTTTGGAGGTCTTGAAAAATAGGACTGCGGTCCGGAAATGCAGGCGGCTTTTAAGTAAAAATAGGATCGAGGTCCATTGATCCGTACCCTAGTTTTTAACTCCGCTGTTTTTGCACTTTTTGTGTCACTTTTTACCTACCAAAGGGGCGTTTCTTGCTCTCTAAGACCCAAGGAAAGACACCCTAAGTCGCAAGGAAGCTTGAAGAGTCAATTGCTACGGGCGAAAAGGTTTCCTCATAGTCAATGCCCTCTTTTTAACTATAATTTTTCGTAAACAAGTCTGGCCTTATAGGTATCTACCTTGCCATCTGGACCAATCTTTCTCTTATAGACCTATTGCACCCTATCGGTCGTATACCCTCAAGGAGATCAGTAAGAGTCCTGAATTTGTTTAAATACATCAAATCCATCTCTGCTTTCATGGTTTCTATCCATTTTTTGGAATCAATATCAGTTACTGCTTGCTCGTAGCTAGAGAGATCATCTCCATGGCTTCCATTTGCTACATCAAACAAATATTACTGTTCATGAAGGTAACCATATCTCTCGAGCGGTTGAGATACCCCACTAGAGTGTCACAGCGACGGTTGTGTCTTTTGAGTATTAAGTTCAGTTCTTTGTACTTGAATTGGTGTCTCCGAAGGAGATTCATTTGGTTTGTCTACTAGAATGAGTTTCCTACCTGCACCTTCTTCTCTAATGAACTCGTCTTCGAAAAAAGATGCTTGCAAAGCAACGATTATCCGATGATCGTTTGGTAGGCAAAATAGGTATCCCATGGAGTCGGTGGGAAAACCTATGAATCGATCCTTAAGGGATCTTTCCTCTAGTTTCTCTATCTTAGTCTTCTTAACATATGCGGGGCAAGCCCATATTCTTATGTATTTAAGATTAGGTTTCCTTCCACACCACAACTCATATGGTGTTTTGGGAACATATTTCGAGGGACACTTATTCAATATATGTACAGCTGTAAGCAAAGCATGCCCCCACAATGAAATAGGTAAATCGGTGTAGCTAAGCATAGATCTTGTCATATCCAATAAGGTACGATTTCTATGCTCAACTACTCCATTTAATTGTGAGGTTGCTGGAGGAGTAAGTTGTAACACTATGTCGTGTTCTTTTAAGAACTCATCAAACTCAACACTCATGTATTCGCCACCACGATCAGATCATAGTGCCTAATACTGTGCTCAGTTTGTTTTTCATTCATATTTTTGAACTCTTTGAACCATTCAAGTGCTTCAGATTTATGTTTTAGTAAATAAACGAGTCCATATCTACTATGATCGTCAGTGAATGTAATGAAGTACTGAAAACCTCCGTAGGTCTCATCCTTGAAGGGCCCACAAACATCTGTATGAACTAAACCCAAAACTTCCTTGTATCTTTCAAAATGTTTGGTGAAGGGTGACCTAGTCATTTTGCCTTTTAGATAGGATTTACATGTTGGATATGGATCAGATCCAAGTGGACCGATAAGCCCTCGTTTCTCAAACTCGTGAATCTTGAATTCACCGGTATGTCCAAGTCGAAGATGCCACATAAGTCTTTGGCTAGTACCACTCATACTACGCTTCTTAGTCATAGTGTTAACCTTGAAATGGTTTTGACCATTATATAATACAATCTATTAACTAAAGATGCTGAGCCAACGTTTTTATTTCTAAAATAAATATCACAACCATTGTCATTAAAAGGAAACAAGTATCCTTTCCTAACCAATACAGGAATAGAAACAATGTTCTTAAGACCATTGGGCAAAACGAGGCAATTATCTAAAGTAATAGAATGTTTAGACATTAATGTAATAGAAGTGCTTCTTACGTGTGTAGCTACGACACTGTGCCTACTTCCCATATTGACCATCATTTCTCTTTCTCCCAGCTTTCTATTTATTTCTAGATCCCGGTTCAAAACATAGATGTAAGCACTAGCTCCCGAATCTAGAATCCACGAGGTAGAGAAAATAATCATAGAACAATTAGTTTCAAAAATGAAAGGTTCTATACCTGCTTTTTCAGCTTTCAACTTAGGACAATTGCGCTTCCAGAGGCCTAACTCCTTGCAATGGAGGCAGATGTCCGTTTTCTTTGGGGTCCTAACCTTGAACTTTTTGATCTTTTTGGCTTTATCGTTGCTTGATGATTTGGAGACTCCTAATGGCTTCTTACCTCTTTTATTTTCCGGACTTCTCTTAGAATCAGTAGAAACGACTAGAGCAGTTTTTTTTTATTTTTGGCTCCAACTGTGATTGAGCATTGATCAATTTTTTTATCAGCCCAGCTAGTGTGCATTCAATTTCAATCATGTTTAAATTCACAATGAATTGCGAAAATGATTTTGGGAGCGACTGGAGAATAAGATCGGTTTGAAGGTGGAAGTCTATGGTGAAATCAAGGGCTTTAAGTCTCTCAATCATAGAGATCATTCTGAGAATGTAATCCCCAACTTTCTCTTCTACTTTCATTCTAGATCCAAAGAGTTCTTTCGATATGTCATATTGAGCAGTCTGACTGTGTTCTCCATAGAGTTCCCTCAAGTGCAGCAAGATCTCCTCAGACGTCTTAATTTTCTCATGAGAACGTTGGAGATTGATAGGAGTCATTTTTACGTGTTTTTAAGCCCCTTTGCGTTTATGTTTTAGGTTCATTTATCACTTGATTTTGTCACTTGTGCGTTTAATTCGTGCATTAAGTGATTTCAGGCCTTAAGTGGATACAATTGAAGAAAGGGTGGAAAAATTATGTATAAAACAAGTTTACGCCAAGATGTTTCACACCTCCACGACCAAACAAGCAAGAAATAAGCTGGAGTTAGCCAAAATCATGTTTTAGTACCATTTCTGCACACCTGGGCGCCAAATCAGAAACAACCTCCACGTTGGAACGCCATTTTGATATTTTTAGAGACAGAATTGGATGAAGTGTCCTTCTACAAAGTTTTAGATCTATGTATTATCTTTACATGGGTACTTGAATCATCCAATTCGGAGATATGTGGAGACGTTTATGAATAAAATACTATCCCTGCGCTGGAAAACACGAAAGTGGCAGCTCATGTTCTTGTTAGGTGGAAAACAAGAGAATGGTAGGTGCAAATTCTTGGTTGGTGGAAATTCTTGGTAGGTAGAAAACAAGAGAATGGTAGGTGCAAATTCTTGGTAGGAGGAAAGAAAGAGAAGGGTAGCTAAAATTCTTGGTAGGTGGATTTTTGGGTATTTAAAGGGGAGTGGGGAGCTCACTTGAGAGCATCAAAAAATCATCCTTTGAGAGTGTGAGGACGAAAATTCAGGGGTTTGGGAGAGAATTCTCTTGGTTTTGAGTCATCCTATCATCATACTTGAAGAGCTAAGAAGAGGAAAAGGAGGGATTCAAGCTTCCAATCAAGAATCGACCATCAATCCAAAATAGGGAGTTTCTTAGTTTGATATTCATCTTTATCTATGAGTAATTCTATGTTTTTATTGTTTTTCCAATTTCAATTATGAACTAATTTTCCCTTAACTAGGGCCATGTGAAGGCCAAAGTTATGAGTATATATATATGATATTATTCTTCGTATTAATTCTACAATTGCTTTGTGTTTTGATTTTGTGCTTAATTACTTGCATATGTTTGATCACCATATGTTTGTCATATTGCCTAACTTAATAGTTTGAAAGAATATAAGTTAGGGTTCAAAGAAATCATCACATCATCCGTAAAAAATAGGGAATTGCCCCTAGAGATAGGTAGAGATTCCCGGGTGCAGTTAGCCGAATTTATTCGGGAAAATTCTAGAACTTGAATGCATGATTATTGATTAAATTCTCGGATAGACATATTTAGAGAACTGTCAATTTATCATAGGATTATTACAGCCGAGACATCGGGTAGTAATTAATTAAGGAATTTTCACCAAAGCAATAGTAGTCTAATAATACGAAGAATAGTTCATATTTATATTAACAAGTAAATTTGGTTGAAGCATGTGCCTTAGTTGTTTTATCTCATAAGAATCTAAATCTATTTGCTAAGTCTCGTTTTCACATTTTTATTGTAAATTAATCACAATCTTTTAATTGCTTTTAAATTCCTAGCTTTAAATAATCTTGTCTCTGTGGGATCGATAACTCGGACTTAAAGTCCACTTTATTACTACACACGACCAGTCCACTTGCTGTTTAATACACGTAAGGATTTTTCGTGTCAAGTTTTTGGCGCCGTTGCCGGGGACTTGATTTATTTTAGTTTCGGATTTTATTGCAATTTTTAGCTTTAATTTCTTTTGTCGTTTTATTATTTTCTATTATTCTCAATGTTATTTTCTATCTTTAAATTTCTGTTGGTTTGCTTCTTTGTTTCAAACAGGTTGATCTTTTGGTGAATGACTCGAACCTCAGGAGAGGCTTTAGAGGAATTTGACCCTGAGATCGAGCGTACACTTCGTGCAAACCAGAGAAATCGAGCTATGGCTGGCAACTTCCCTGATATGAATCTGCCCGAGAATAGAGAATGGTTGCAAAATCTGTTCCAAGCTATGCAACCGGCACTACCAGCACCACCTCCATCTGTTCGTGGTAATCAGCCAGCCCGTGTACACACTACGCCGGGACCTGTTGTGGTCCCCAATTTTGCCACGCCGAACTTCCACATTCCACCTCACATGTTTAGCATGGTTCAGGCTGAACAATTTTATGGTGATCCGAAAGAGTCACCTCATGACCATCTAGAGCACTTCGAAAATGTGTTATCTACCATGCAATTCCACCCAAGAGATCTTGATGCCATCCGCCTCCGATTATTCCATTTTTCGCTTAAGGATAAAGGGACTTTGTGGTATAAGTCGTTGCCCCCACAATCCATTGAAACGTGGGAAGAGTTAGTCGAAGAGTTTCTCAACAAGTTCTTCCCTCCATCAAGGATTAACGAGTTAAGAAGCGAGATCAAGGGTTTTAAGCAAAAACGGGATGAATCGTTAGCATCAACATGGGCAAGATACAAGAGTCTGCTTCGAAAGTGCCCCGATCACAACTATTCAAGAGACGAGCGAGTGCTACATTTCTTTAATGGAGTCCGGTCTCGGATTCGTCACAGACTTAATGCAGGAGCAGGCGGTGATCTTTTGGGTCTCGATAGCAGAACAGTGTGGGCTAAACTAGAGCAGATGGCACGGGATGATGAACTGTACCCTGAAGATGACGATGAGTTTCCTCTACAAACCCGAAGGGTTGCTGTTGCTCAAGAGGTAGAACAAAATGTTAATCTAGAGGCAGAGCCAACCATTAGTGATGTGAACTATGTCGGAAATTCAAACAAGCCTCAATTGAGCTTCCACATACCCGAGAATTTTCCGAAAAGGCCAAATCCCGCACAAAATTCACAACAAGGCATCTACCAAGCACCGAGGCCTCCGTTTTACAACAACCAAACTCAAAGGCCTGGAAATTTTAAGCCACAAGGTCAAGTTCCAAGACCTTCGACTGTCGAAGAAAGATTGGCGGCTCACATGCAAAAATCAGACGAATCATTCGCAGAGCTTCGATTGATGTTACAGGGTGTTATGACGGGAATGAAAGAGATGCAGCACCAATTTGCACAATTATCGGTTGATGCAGGTGGAAGAGCACCCGGGACACTGCCGAGTGATACAGAGAAAAACCCAAAAGAGCAATGCCATGCCATCGCTCTGAGAAGTGGCAAAGAATTGAAAAGTGCACCTCCCAAGCAGTCCAAGTCCGCACTTGAAGAGGACAATGTTCAAACTTTTGATAAACTTGAAAATTCAAATCTGTCTCCCAAGTACGTACTTGACCAGAACCAAGTAAGTACTTCACACAGCTCAAGTACGTACTTGGGGCAGGATCAAGTCCGTACTTCACAGGCAGACAGGGCGTCTTCTAAAACTTTGACTCCTTCTTTGCCTAATCCTATTGAAATACGTCTCCCTTTCCCCCTAGCACATAAAAAGAATAAGAAAGATATGGATAAGAGTTTTCTTAGGATTTTAGAAATTCTTCGAGAAGTTCGAATTAATATTCCTTTTATTGATGCGATTTTGCAGATGCCCAATTACATCAAGTTCTTCAAGGATATTCTATCCAATAAGCAGAAGTGGGAAGGCAATGGAACGGTGTGCTTGACTGAAGCATGCTCAGCAGTGGTGTTGAACAAGTTGCCACAGAAACTCAAGGATCCAGGGAGCCTCACAATTCCTTGCACTATTGGGCAACTCAAATTCGACCGAGTGCTATGTGATTCGGGCGCCAGCATAAATCTTCTTCCTTACTCGTTGTTCCAGAAATTGGGTTTGGGGAATCCAAAGCCAACCTCGATGAGCCTCCAACTTGCAGATCGATCAATCAAACACCCGAAGGGAATCATAGAGGATGTCATCGTGCAAGTTGACAAGTTTTACTTCCCGGTGGACTTCGTGGTTCTGGAGATGGAAGAAGATGTTGAAGTTCCTCTCATCCTAGGAAGACCCTTCCTAGCCACAGGTAAAGCTATGATCGACATAGCCAATGGTAAGTTAACTTTGAATGTGGGTGAGGAGAGAGTTACTTTTGACGTATACAAGGTTATGAAGCATGTTGGTGATGATGCGTCATGTTTAAGAATAGATGCTTTTGATCCTTTGATTATTGAGCACTTTCAGGAAAACATCTCTGATGATCCACTTGAGGTATGCATAATGAACTCCACGGATGTTGAGTCGGCCAGTGATAAACAACTGGAAGTTGTTCATAGCTTAGAGAGGCGTGCACAATACCCCACGAAGAAATTTGAGAAGTTGGATAGCCCACTGTCTAGCCACTCCAAACCATCTATTGAAGAGCCACCAACTCTTGACCTAAAAACTCTACCCTCTCATCTTAAATATGTTTATTTAAATGACGATGAAACCTTGCCACTCATCATTTCTTCTTCTCTTACAGATCAACAAGAAGCAAGGTTACTGGAGGTGTTGAGAGATCACAAAAAAGCCTTTGGATGGAAGATTGCTGATATCAAGGGGATTAGCCCAGCCATCTGCATGCATAAGATTTTAATGGAAAAAAGCTCAAGGCCCACTATACAACCACAAAGGAGGTCTAATCCTCAAATTCAAGAAGTGGTGAAGAAAGAGGTAATCAAGTTACTCGATGCCGACATTATCTTCCCTATCTCTGATAGTCCATGGGTAAGTCCAACGCAGGTAGTGCCCAAGAAAGGAGGTACGACAGTAGTTCGTAATGACAATAATGAGTTAATTCAATCTAGAATTGTCACTGGTTTTAGGGTTTGCATAGACTATCGTAAATTGAATGAATATACCCGAAAAGACCACTTTCCCCTCCCCTTTATCGATCAAATGTTAGAAAGATTAGCCGGGCATGAATATTACTGTTTTTTGGATGGGTACTCCGGCTATAACCAAATTGCTATTACACCCGAGGATCAAGAGAAAACTACTTTCACTTGTCCTTACGGCACTTTTGCTTATAGGCGTATGCCTTTTGGCTTATGTAATGCACCTGCTACTTTTCAAAGATGCATGATGGCTATATTTCATGACATGGTCGAGCAATTTCTTGAAATCTTCATGGATGATTTTTCTGTTTTTGGCTCTACATATGATAGATGTTTGCACAATCTAACCTTAGTTTTGCAGAGGTGTGAGGAGACTGATCTAGTCTTAAATTGGGAAAAGTGTCATTTCATGGTACAAGAAGGAATTGTTCTGGGTCATAAGATCTCCCACAAGGGGATTGAGGTGGATAGAGCGAAAATTGAAGTGATAGCTAATCTTCCACCACCCACCACGGTCAAAGCCGTGAGAAGCTTTTTGGGACATGCCGGGTTTTACAGGCGTTTTATTTCAAATTTTTCTAAAATTGCTAAACCCCTGTCTAACTTGACCATGAAAAATGCAGTGTTTGACTTTAATGATGCATGCATGCAGGCCTTCCTCACCCTGAAGGAGAAATTAATCTCATCACCTGTGATGTCCGCCCCAGATTGGAGCCTACCATTCGAGTTGATGTGCGATGCGAGCGACATTGCCGTTGGAGCTGTACTAGGTCAAAGGAAGGGTAAAATCTTTCATACTATTTACTATGCTAGTCGTACCTTAAATGAGGCCCAACTCAATTATGCTACGACTGAAAAAGAGCTTTTAGCTGTCATTTTTGCTTTTGACAAATTTCACTCCTATCTTGTGCTTAACAAAGTAATAGTATACACTGATCACTCGGCCTTGAAATACTTGCTTGCTAAAAAAGACGCAAAACCTAGACTACTCAGGTGGATCTTATTACTACAAGAGTTTGACTTAGAAATAAAAGATAAAAAAGGATCTGAAAATGTAGTAGCTGATCACCTATCTAGACTAGAATTAGTGGATAAGAAAATGGATGAGACCCCAATAGGAGATGAATTCCCCGATGAACAGCTTTTTACTCTTTCTTCTATTTCAATCCCCTGGTATGCTGATTATGCTAATATATAGTTGCTGGAATTTTACCCCCTGATTTGACATTTCACCAAAGAAAGAAGTTTTTGAAAGATGTTAGGCACTATCTGTGGGAAGAGCCCTACTTGTTTAAAATTGGTGTCGAGGGAATTATCAGGCGTTGTGTACCCGAGGAAGAAATGACCTCCGTCTTGGCTCATTGCCATGACATGGTGATAGGTGGCCACTTTGGCCCATCCAAGACTGCTGCCAAGGTTCTGCAATCAGGTTTTTTCTGGCCTACTTTATTTAAAGATGCACACGCTTATGTTCAAAAATGTGATAGATGCCAAAGAGTAGGTAATATCTCTAGACGACATGAAATGCCTATGAATAATGTGCTTGAATGTGAATTATTTGATGTGTGGGGTATAGATTTTATGGGACCTTTCCCTAGTTCTTGTTCCAATAAGTATATTCTAGTCGCTGTTGATTATGTGTCTAAATGGGTCGAAGCTGAGGCTTTGCAAACTAATGATGCTAGGGTTGTTCTTAGATTTCTGAGAAAACATATTTTTGCACGATTTGGAACCCCGAGAGCAATTATAAGTGATGGAGGCACACATTTTCGTAACAGGCAATTTGAAAACTTGTTGAACAAATATGGTGTTAAGCATAAAATCTCGACCCCTTACCACCCTCAAACTAGTGGGCAAGTCGAAGTGTCTAATAGGGAAATTAAACGGATTTTAGAAAAAACGGTAAATAGCCATCGAATTGATTGGTCTCTGAAATTAGATGATGCATTGTGGGCTTACCGTACTGCTTTTAAAACCCCTATTGGCATGTCCCCATATCGTCTTGTATTTGGAAAAGCTTGTCATTTACCTGTCGAACTTGAACATCGTGCTTATTGGGCTATCAAATTCCTGAATTTCGATACAAGTGTTATAGGTAATAAGAGGTTGCTTCAACTGAATGAGCTCGAGGAGTGGAGACATGAAGCATACGAGAATGCAAAACTGTACAAAGAACGGACCAAGAAGTGGCACGACAAGCATATTCTACCCCAGGAATTTGAGGAAGGTGAGAAAGTTCTTATGTACAACTCTAGACTCAAGCTCTTCCCAGGCAAGCTCAAATCGCGTTGGTCGGGACCCTTTCGAGTCACCCGAGTGTATTCTTCCGGAGCTGTGGAGCTTATCACTGAGGATGGACAAGTATTTTTAACCAATGGACATAGGCTGAAACATTACTCGGGCACTGACTGGAGCGCAGACACATTATCTGTCAAGCTCCGAGAACCATCGACTTAAGTCGATCCTGAATAGTCGAGCTATTGACTATAAACAAGCGCTTCTTGGGAGGCAACCCAAGTTTGTAAGTTTTTTTTTTCTTTTGTTTTTGTTTGTTTAGATTGTTTGTTTATGTTTATGTTCAAACATGCACTTTTGGCATGTATGTTTTCGTATGCTTGATGGTTTGAAAAGTTAAAGTATTAGATATGATAGACATTTGGACCCCATGTTTAGAGATGCTTATTTTACTCGAGAGGAGAAGAAGCTTTGTAACGATGCATTGGAAGTTAAAGGATGTTTTTCAACATCCTTGGTTGTAAGTGTTCTTTTACCGTTACGTATACTTGTTGTAACAACATTGAGGACAATGTTGGATTTGAGTTTGGGGGTAGAAGAGTGCTTATTTTGAACATTGAAAATGCAATGCTAATTTTTAGCTTGAGTTTGGGGGAAAGTTTGTATGATATCATGTTTAAATATTTTTTTTTTGTTGAGAAAATCAAGTATAAATTGTTTTTTTTTTTTTCCAATTGATGCATTAAAATTGATTAACTTGAAAAAAATGGCATGATTTCTTGAAATAATTTGAATTTAATGGAACATATATATCTTTGAAATTGCTCATGGAGACCCTAGACTAGGATTGATTTCTTAGATGATTCACATTGCACAATAAATCAAGGGTAGAGGAGTTGAGAGGATAACCATCTTGAGACACTTAAGGAGTTTTTCCCGGAAAAATTAACTTAGATTTTTCATAAGGTTATAAGTTGAGTAGTAATTTTTTTTTATGCTAAACAATGAATTAAAAAGGTTGAAGTTTGGTATGACCACAAGTGGTCAGGCTAATATGTACTGGAGGTGAAAAGTTCCATGCCTATATACTGTACTATTATGCTAATTTGAGCTAAGCTCAAGCCAAAAAGAAGCGAATTGTTTAAAAGATCTAGTTTTATTTCGTGGCCTTTGACACTCGAGTGATTAAATCCTTAGGAGTGTCTTTACACTTAATGCCCCAAAACTATCTAGTTTGGGAGTCATTGATCTAAAGCTTGTTACATGGGTGTCATAGAAAGCCTAATGGAATAAAACATTGCACATGATCTAGCCTTAATGAAGTTAATTGGAAAGTTTCATATGAATTGAAAGTTTGAATGGTTGAGATAATGAAATTTAAATGGCTATGAGATTTTCTATGATTCTTTTGCTTTGTGTTTGATCAAAAGTTGATAGATATGGGATTAATGTCCAAAATTTGGTAAGGATGCCTTTCGACTATAATACCTTAGATTTATTTTCACTACACCCTATGGAGTCTTTTCGAGTATTGGTGTCACATGAGCAAAAGTAGTTGATATGTATATATATTTGTGAGCTATAAAAGGATGAGTTTGTGCCATTTATTCTTGTTAATTATGTTGAGATGTATTCATTTGGTTGGGATTGAAAGTTTGTTAGATTTTGTGGGTATATCTTCTGCAAACCTTCACGAGACTATAACTCGTCCTTTGAGGTAACTCAAAGGTTTAAAGGTTTGTTGCACATGCTAAGTGCAATCGTTTACTCCACGAAAGTGAGTTCGTTTGTTGTTTTTGTTTTCTCCTTTTGGTTGATGATGTTTTTCATGTCTAAAACTTTTATTTCTCGAGGTCGAGCAAATGATAAGTTTGGGGGAGTTGATAGGAGTCATTTTTACGTGTTTTTAAGCCCCTTTGCGTTTATGTTTTAGGTTCATTTATCACTTGATTTTGTCACTTGTGCGTTTAATTCGTGCATTAAGTGATTTCAGGCCTTAAGTGGATACAATTGAAGAAAGGGTGGAAAAATTATGTATAAAACAAGTTTACGCCAAGATGTTTCACACCTCCACGACCAAACAAGCAAGAAATAAGCTGGAGTTAGCCAAAATCATGTTTTAGTACCATTTCTGCACACCTGGGCGCCAAATCAGAAACAACCTCCACGTTGGAACGCCATTTTGATATTTTTAGAGACAGAATTGGATGAAGTGTCCTTCTACAAAGTTTTAGATCTATGTATTATCTTTACATGGGTACTTGAATCATCCAATTCGGAGATATGTGGAGACGTTTATGAATAAAATACTATCCCTGCGCTGGAAAACACGAAAGTGGCAGCTCATGTTCTTGTTAGGTGGAAAACAAGAGAATGGTAGGTGCAAATTCTTGGTTGGTGGAAATTCTTGGTAGGTAGAAAACAAGAGAATGGTAGGTGCAAATTCTTGGTAGGTAGAAATTCTTGGTAGGAGGAAAGAAAGAGAAGGGTAGCTAAAATTCTTGGTAGGTGGATTTTTGGGTATTTAAAGGGGAGTGGGGAGCTCACTTGAGAGCATCAAAAAATCATCCTTTGAGAGTGTGAGGACGAAAATTCAGGGGTTTGGGAGAGAATTCTCTTGGTTTTGAGTCATCCTATCATCATACTTGAAGAACTAAGAAGAGGAAAAGGAGGGATTCAAGCTTCCAATCAAGAATCGACCATCAATCCAAAATAGGGAGTTTCTTAGTTTGATATTCATCTTTATCTATGAGTAATTCTATGTTTTTATTGTTTTTCCAATTTCAATTATGAACTAATTTTCCCTTAACTAGGGCCATGTGAAGGCCAAAGTTATGAGTATATATATATGATATTATTCTTCGTATTAATTCTACAATTGCTTTGTGTTTTGATTTTGTGCTTAATTACTTGCATATGTTTGATCACCATATGTTTGTCATATTGCCTAACTTAATAGTTTGAAAGAATATAAGTTAGGGTTCAAAGAAATCATCACATCATCCGTAAAAAATAGGGAATTGCCCCTAGAGATAGGTAGAGATTCCCGGGTGCAGTTAGCCGAATTTATTCGGGAAAATTCTAGAACTTGAATGCATGATTATTGATTAAATTCTCGGATAGACATATTTAGAGAACTGTCAATTTATCATAGGATTATTACAGCCGAGACATCGGGTAGTAATTAATTAAGGAATTTTCACCAAAACAATAGTAGTCTAATAATACGAAGAATAGTTCATATTTATATTAACAAGTAAATTTGGTTGAAGCATGTGCCTTAGTTGTTTTATCTCATAAGAATCTAAATCTATTTGCTAAGTCTCGTTTTCACATTTTTATTGTAAATTAATCACAATCTTTTAATTGCTTTTAAATTCCTAGCTTTAAATAATCTTGTCTCTGTGGGATCGATAACTCGGACTTAAAGTCCACTTTATTACTACACACGACCAGTCCACTTGCTGTTTAATACACGTAAGGATTTTTCGTGTCAGAGATCATTGCTCATCAAACCCAGTATGTAACCTCTAACTCTAACGTCATCCTTACCCCATGTTTCATAGGTAAGTCGATCCTCGAAGTTATCAGTATCTAGGAACAAAGGCTTCTCTTCATCGAGCACATATTCTAAGCCCTCAAGACTAAAGACTATCCTTAGATTTCTTTGCTAGTCAATAAAATTATTTCCAGTGAGGACATTTTTCTCAAGCAGAATTGTGAGTGGGTTAACCATTATAGAGAGTAATTATCAAACGGCAACAAATACCAAGATTATTCATTAGGTGCTTTATAATGTTTAAAACAAGTACTTTTAAGAGACTTGTACAATTACTTGTCTCCCACTATTTTTCTCAATCATTGAACTCCCACTACAATAATCGGAAATCTCATTGGATTGGTTTCATAGTGAGTGATAGAGGTCCTCAATGTCTAGATGGGTTGCAACCTTTTTCGATATATGGCCCATCTAGAAATTGAGGTGGCTCCTAGGGCCAGTTAAACTATTTAACATTTCAATCCCTTTGGCTCATGAATCGCTTAATCTCGCCTTGCAACCTTTTTTGATATATGGGGCAAAATTCGCTTCGACTGAACGCATCAAGTGCACTAAAGAAGATCAAGCACATTACCTTTATATATGACTCCCTAATATCGGGACAATGCCATATACAAGATGCAGCCATCTAGTTTTAAATCTTGATGGAGAGTCAGGATATCAAATGCCCTTTGATATAGGGAGAATTAATAACTTGATAGTTATTATATATTGAGTCTCACTTTGCACATTAATTTATTAAGCACTAGTTATGGAAATGCATAAGAAAGACGCCTAGCAATTTCTAACAGCACACACGTATCGGCTTTAATCTAGATTGTCTCGAGGCAACGAGTCAATCGGGGAGGGGTTCTAATCTATTACAAAAGAGATCCTTGACTTCGCTCCAAGCTTGCCACCGTCTTCTCTCTTTATTGGACCTATCTAACATTTTTATTACAATGGTACATGCCTATACAATTGTTCTAAATAAAAATAAAGATACAAACTGGGGGGCTCAAACTTTGGCCCAATATAGCGTAGATGATAAAAAAAAAAAAAAAACTCTAAGCCCATACGAGGTGTCACCATCACATAATGATAAAGGGAGCATATAATCAAATTAAACATATACGCGATTATTATTAAATCTTATTTAATATTTAATTAAATCCAATTTAATTAATTTTCAAATATAAATTCAATTTATTTTGAATTTTAATGTTAATGGGCCAAGCCCAAACATTTACTTTAATCCAATTAAAGTGGACTTTATCAAATAGAGCCCAACATGGGTGAAATAATTTAAAAGCAAAATTAAACTCTAATTAAATCCAATTCCAAATTAATTTGGACCAACCCTATTTAATTTAATCCATAAAATAAAGCAAGCCCAACAAGCTTTATTTAGTCATTTAAATCCAATTTAAATACCAAGGATAAAACTTGATGATTAATTTTAAGTGGCTAATAAATTTAATTTTAACCGTAGAAAATTTCAATTTTTCAAATAAACTAATTAAAATTAAATCTAATTTAATCTTGATTAAAATTCAATTTTAAATAAACTAATAAAAATTAAATCCAATTTAATCTCAATTAAAATCTAATTTTAAAATTGAAAAAGGTTTTATGGGGTTTTTAATTTTAAAATTAATTCACAAAATCATTAAAAAATGTTAATTGGGCTTGAGCCCCATTTTATTTTCAAAATCATCAATTAGATTTAAAATATATCCAATGGACTATACGGCAATGTTTTGAAACCCGGACCAGACATTGAACCGGAAAAATGATCGGGTCACCGGTTCAACCGTCGAGTCAACAACGGTTGAAACCGATGATGTCATCATTATATAATATATACATATATATATAAATTATACTAATAATATCTCAAAATAATAAAAATTATATATGCCCTATATTTTGACCTATATATAATATAAAATCAACTCAAAGTAAACAAAACAATTACCGATAAAAACAAAAGAAAGAGTGAACAATGTGGGCTCCTCTTTCTTCAGCAAAATGACCATCACAATATAAAAGGAAAAAAAAAATATAGAAATGGGCATGTAATAACAAAAAAGAAACTTAAGCCAACCCTACTTTTTCTTCATTTCCGTTTGCGCCGCATGCCTCTTCTTCCTCTTCATTCTCCTCCGTTTTTCTTTCTTTCTTTTTCTTCTAACTTTCCCCTATCTTTTGTCGATTTTTCTTTCATTTCCATTACCCTCTTTCTCATTGTTGACTGCGTCTCAGTTTTTATCTTTTTTAATGTGGGAAATCCACATAGATTCGTTTGTAAATGTGAATTGGGGGAAATAAATAGGGATGGCAACGGGGCGGGTATAGCAGGACTCGTTACCCGCCCCATTAAGAAATTTCAATACCTGGACCCGCCCCGGACCCGGTCATTACCCGTCCCGCCCTGGACCCGGCGAGTACCCGGCGAGTCTGGGTCCCACCCGTTAGACCCGGCTGAATTTTTTTTTTTTTTTTGGACATTTTTTAGTCTATCTTATTCTCAAAAACACATTCAAAACATATAAAAAAAGAAAATAACATCAAATTGATGATTCAACCTAAACAAATCCACTACAAATCATCTAATAATTAAACGTAAAAAAAATACAAAATGAGTTCAAAAAAATAAAGTCAACTTCATACTTGGGTTTACATCATCAAATTAATTCACTAATAACTTATACATTCAATAAACAACCAAATAAAATAATTACGAGGTTTCAACAACTGTTTCTTCATCTTTTTCCTCATCAAGCATTGTAGGACAAGCTTCCAAACCACTAAACTTTGAACAAGTACCTAAAATAGAAATAGATAACTAATATTAATTTTATTGAATGTTATAGTGTAATACAAAATGATTAAAGTATTACGTACCATTCCCCTCATTCCACAACTAACGGCGAGCACACATCAAAGCTTCCAGAGTAGATGGATGTAACCTATTACGATGGGGACTAACCAATCTTCCACTAGTGCTAAAAGCAGACTCAGACGCAACTGTGGAGACTGGAATAGCTAAAATATCTTTTGCCATCTTCTGTAAATTGGGATATTTAACCCCATTCGTTTTCCACCAACTCAACACATCAAACTCTGAAATTCTTGGAAGAACACTCTCCTCCAAATAAAAATCCAATTCCGATGTGAGTGACACTTTAGTACAAAAACTTGAGCTTGAAGCCACAAATTGATCAAACATATCTAAGTGATCACTCTCACACACACTAGCAATACCTGATGACATACTTCCCGATTTTCCAGAACCACCAATACTCGATGTATCTTTCAAATTTGTAGCAACTCTAGTTTGGTAATCAACCAACAAATCATAACAACTTTGGCGAATTTCAGCAATTTTAGATTGTGCACTTTCGGGATATATTAGTGGGAAATAAAACTCAACTAACTTCATTTTGTACCTCGGATCCAAAACAGCAGCAACCCCCATTAAGATATGACAACTATCCCAGTATTTTTCGTATTTCTGTAACATATCTTTTGCCATATACTGGATCATCACATTTGTACTCTTCAACCACTCATCTAATTTTACTTTGATTTCACAAATTTTTTGAAAATAAAAATTAGAAGTGGGATAAAGAGTACCAGAAAACATCTAGTCACATTGTAAAAAAGTTTCAATTTACTACAAATTTCAACCGCATTCTCCCAGTCCTCGTCAATTGGTAAACTTCTATAGTGTATATCTCGTGCTTTAGCTCGTGGGAACACATCTTTATATGCTATTGTAGTTTCTAGCATCAAATAAGTTGAGTTCCAGCGAGTTTTACAATCGAGAGACAACTTTTTACCACAACTTACATTCAACTGACGTGCAACTTCCTCAAACCTTTCAACTCTAGCAGGTGAGGCAGTCCAATAAACAACACTATCACGTATTCTCTCAATTGTATTACTAATTGTTTCTAAACCATCTTTCACAATTAAATTCAAAATGTGAGCACAACAACGCATATGAAGTACCTTTCCATCTAAAAGCATATCTTTCGTAGAGAGTCTGTCCAACGGCCGTCTGAGCATTGCGTCATTTGTCGTGCAATTATCTACCGTGATTGTTGATACTTTACGATCGATATTCCAATCCATCAATGCGTCAGCTAGCAAATCACATAGCACATCTGCTGTATGTGGAGCTGGGACATAAACAAACCTATAAAATAATAAAACATTATAATTAAATTTCTAAATACATATAACATAAATATAATATAAAGTATTGAAAATTAAAGTTACCTTAAAATGCAACTTTGTAATCTCCACGAGTCATCAATAAAATGTGCAGTAATTGCCATGAAACCCTTTTTGTTGTTGCTCGCTGTCCACATATCAGTTGTAATTGCAACACGACACTTAAGCTTATCCAATGACTTATAAAATTTGATCTTCTCATCATTATAAATGCTAAAAATATCATTCTTTAAAGTGTTTCTTGATATCATGGTAAAGGATGGTTGAAGGTTAGCACTATATCTCCGGAACCCGACATGCTCAACTATACTAAGTGGATAATCATGCAAGATAACCATTCTCGCAAGCTCACTCCTCGTATATTCTTGACTGAAAGTATGTGTTGTAAGCTCTTCAGCTCCACTAACTTTCTTACTTGTCTTAATTAGACTTTGACGAATATCCAAGCCTCTTGGACGTCTTTTGCAAGCCTTTTGGTAGTGCTTAAACAAACTTGTGGTCCCAACACCAGGAGGAGCTTTAAGACGAATCTTGCAATACTTGCACTCTGCATATTGCATATCATCAACCTTTACTTTTTTAAAGTGTTCCCACATCTTAGATGTTTGTTTCCTCTTCCCACTCTCTTGAGGAATATCATTAGTTTCCAAAGTAGCACATTCCTCCTCATGATTATCTCCATCTATCAGCTCAACTTCCGTATTGTCATCTCTATGATTGATCGATTGAACGGATTCCACTCCTTGTGATTCCATCTATGAAATTAAAAGGACAAGTTAGAAATTTTACAAAAAAAGAATCTATGCAAACGTATGGGAATAAAATTTCAATTTCTTATGCCAAAGCAAATCAAACAAAAAGTATATGCAAGAATAAACCAAGTTTCAGAATACTAAAATCAAGGGTTTTATGTAAATTGAAATTAGGTAATACTAAAAATGTTCGCTCCTGAAGGCCATCAACTAGTCTCAAAATCAGGATTCCTGACCAAATAACTAGTTAAAGATAACAGGTTAATCTTAATTTCTTATGCATATATGTCATTTTAAGTTTTCTTTTTTCTTGATTTTGAAAATGCCACATCAAATGCCTGAATTATGCACTTCTCCATTTAACACATTGACCAAAAATATATCAACAACAATTAAGATTCATTTATCATTTCAATATATATATAGCTCCGTTAGACGTGATTTTAGATTCCAGCATAAAATTCTCCAAAAAAAACAGAGACAATTTCAGGATATAATTAAATCTAAAAATCAAGAGGAGAAAATTGGAGAATAATCAAAATGTCAATACAATATTCACAGCCACTAAAAACAATATCAAAATCAACATCAATTCAGGAAAAAGAATGAGCTTAGATTCCACAACAAAAATCTTCATGCCATGGATAAAAGAAATCAAAGAAAGAGCTTAGATTTATTTACCTTTTTCTGATTTTCTTTGAGCTGAGAAAGAGAGAGAAGGCAGAAGGCTGCGACTTGTTGTTAGGTAGGGTTTGCAGTTTACTTATATAATTATATATATATATATATAAAATTAAAAAAAAAAACCGGAGCGGGTCCGGGTCCGGGTCCGGGACGGGTATCGACTGGACTCGTTACCCGCCCCGGACCCGGCCGGGTCTTGAATTTCGATACCCGGACCCGAACCCGGACCCATTTTTTTGGACTCATACCCGCCCCATTAGGGGCGGGTCCGGGGCGGGTACTCGTTAGACCCGGCCCCATTGCCATCCCTAGAAATAAAGGATAATTTTCAAAATCTGGAATTCAGATTATATACAAGTCATGGACCGCCCGATTCACTTGACCCATGGACGTGTTAAACGATTCACCGGTCCAACCGGCGGTTTGGACTGTTTTCAGCGAACAATACCGGTTTTGAGTCTAAAATCGTTTTGAGGGTTAACCGGCTCATTTTTGTGACCGGTTACGGTTCTAAGCGGTCGGACCTATCGGTCCGGTCCGGTCCGGGTTTCAAAACCTTGCTATATGGGCCAAGCCCCAATTATAAAAAATTAATTTTAAAACTTGTAGGATTAATTTTCCAAGGTCGGGGCCCAGCCCAACTAAAATCAAAATTACACGTCGGGCCAAGCACGACGCATGGCGTTGCCCTAACAGGGGTAGCGCCATGCCCCAACACCACATGGCGCCATGCAATCTAATTGCATGGCGCAGTGTGGCCACGTGGCCACGTCGTGGTCTATGGCTAGGCCGCGTCGCACAGCGTGGCTAGGTCATGCCTGTGCAGGTGTAGCACGGCGCCGTAGTGGTCGGGTGGCACACCATGCGCTGTCCGACGACTGTTTTCTGGCGTTGCCACCATGGCTTCGCCTCGTCTTTTTTAATCACGCAATTTAATCATCAAAAATCCAATAGTTTAAACATGCATAATATTAAATCATAACACCCATTGTTTTACATTTTTGCATACAATACGAAAAAAATGTATAGGGCTTTTGGCACATTGCACCCTTCAATTACCACATGTTGGCATAATGCACCCTTAAATTCAATTTTTGGCACTTTACACCATTAAATTGCATGTAGCTTGGTACTTTGCACCCTTAAGCATTTAACTCACCCTTAAAAATGAGTTCACTCATTTTTTGGAGGGTAAAGATGTCAATCTCTGAATATTTGGCGGATTGCAACCTCAAATTGCCACATTTTGGCACAACACATCCTTAAATTGTATTTTTGGCACTTTACACCATTAATTTGCCATCTTTTTTGCACATTGCCCCCTTATTGATATTTTTTGGCTCTTTTCTCAAACACACTCAATTTAGAAACCTTTTTCTCAACTCTCTATGCTCCAATGAACAATAATTGAACTTGATTGCACAATCAAGGAGAACACACATGTTGGAGAGCAAGCTCCACGCATTGCACAATCAAGGAAATTCTTCAATCAAAATATTGTATAATTGATTTATTAAGCTAAAATCACAAGATTGTATAATTGATTTATTAAACTAGATTGATTATATTTCTGGGTATTTTAGATTGGTCAAGTAATATAGTTATTAATCTTGATTGATTGAAATGGTATATTAGTTTCATGATTTGAGTTGTAAGCATATGACTGGTCGAGATTATGTTTTAAACATTGCAAATTTGTTTATAGATTAAGCTTCGAACAGTTTTTAGTATTTTTAAGTTTTGATAACTACGCTATTTGAGTTGCTGTTTTTTTCCCCTTGAATTACATGTTACTTTGTTAGTTTCATTTTCATCTCCTTTTACTTTGTAATAATGCTGGAATGTGAGATTTGATATTTTGATTGGCATAAAATTCCAACATTTTTGAAGATCAGTGTGCTAACCTTATTGATAATTAGCAGTTGATGTGTTGTTCATCAAATGTTTTGTTTCCACCTAACGTTGAACTAGAGATACCTTATAGATACATTTTGCTTACACATTAGTGACATGCTCATTAGCCAAAAATGATAGTTCATGGATAGACATTCGTAAAGAAATTCCTATGGGGGTAGGTGTTTTCAAATTCATTATCCTCCTTCAGAGCCGTGGCTTGGATTGATTACAAGTTGAGCTCGAGTTCAATCAAAAATTTTGAGATCGAACTCGAACACGTGTAGATCGAGCTCGACTCGAGAAAAGAAAGAACAAATACATAAATATTATTAATTTTTTTATTAATATATTTTGTTAATTTTGTATTAATTAATATGTTATTAAATATTAAATATAAATTATTATTTTTATTATATTACTAAATAAGTAATTTTTTTTCTATACAGGCTCGCAAGCCCCCCAAAAGATATAATTGATTCGAGCTAAACTCGTTAAAAAAGCTTGGCTCATTAGGCTCGGCTTGAGATGAAAAAACTTGAGCCCAAATCGAGCTCGACTCGACGCTTGCTCCTACCACCCCGCTAAAAGACATGGTTTCCCAAATCTTCTTGACCATTTTTTCCGTCACTACCCTTGTTTTTCATGGATACTCATTCTAGCTTTTAAAAATAAAAAATAAAAAAATATAGTGTTAATGCCTTATGAGAGAATTATTGTTCTTTGGAGCATAGAGAGTTGAGAAAAAAGTTTTAAAATTGAATGTGCTCTAGCAAAGAGCCAAGAAATATCAATAAGGGTGTATTGTGCAAAAATGATAGCAATTTAAGGGTGCAAAGTGCCAAAAAAGCAATTTAAGGGTGTATTGTGCCAAAAGGTGGCAATTTGAGGGTGCAATTCACCAAATATTCAGAGATTGACATTTTAATCCTCCAAAAAATGTGTGAACTCGTTTTTATAGGTGAGATAGATGCTTGAGGGCGCAAAATGCCAGGTTACATGCAATTTAATGGTGCACAGTGCAAAAAAATTGAATTTAAGGGTGCATTGTGCCAAAAGGCCAAACATAAATCACATATTTATATTCATCAAAAAATATCAACTTTCAAACATGCATTCATATTCATCAAATAACATAAATGCATGAACGCATGATAAAATTATCAAAACCATGAATTTGGCTCTAATACCACTATTGTGAATCGAGCCAGCGGATAAAAAATTTATCTCGATTCACAAAGCCCAAATTTAATTCATGTTTTGATAATTTTATTTACACATAAAATCAAAAACCAAGAAGAAGGCGTAATCCAATTACCTTTCTCGATGAATTCTAAAGCCAAGGTTTTCAGAAGCCACGAATCGTTCCTTCCTCTAGATTATCACGTGAAAGATGATCTTCAATTCTTGAAGCTCGACCTCCTCTACCTCAGACTGGGTTGGGCGACTAGGGTTTATGGGGAGGGAGAAAGAATTTTAGTGTTTTACTCTTTTTCACTCTCTAAAATAAAAAATCACAAAAAGTTATTTTTTTAATTAAACACCTAGTGTTTAATAAAAACTTCTCCTTTGACTTTAGAAGATGGGGGCGGCTGACTTGACCTAGGGGATTGGTTTACTGAGCTTCATACAATTCCAAGCGCAGTGTTAAGTATAAATAATATTCTCAATCCAATTCAATTGGTAATTAATTAAATACTAAGCTCCTTTTATTAATAGCACTTTATTAATTTTAAATTAATAGTACAATTAATATTGATTGAATAAAATTATATAACTACAATAATTAAATATATTTATTATAATCAATACACATCCCTTTGATAATTTTCACTCTAAGTGAAATAACCAAAATACATTTCAGAAAGTAAAAACTCCTTTATTTTATCATCTTTACATAGTGCGACTCTCTAGGCTCATCTTGATTGACATTGGGAGGAGGATTCCAAAGATAAAGTGATCAGCAAGCCATTCCAGTGAAGCTATACCGAAACTCAATCAAGTATGAGATTAATATTTCATCACGAACCTTTATGTTATAATTACCATATGAGTACAAACTCTTCATTGACGCAACCCGATCAAGTAAGAGTCATGGAACGCCAACCTCATATAACTTGATACTGTACTATAATCATACTAATGTGAAATTACGAAACTGCCCTTTATATCCAATACAAGTCAGTCATTAATGCTTTGGCCAAAGACTTTAATTTCACAACACCTATGACGTACAGGTCGCTTCTCGTTTACTTTCGAGATAGTGAATTCCTTATTGGCAGTCCACTTTCCATTGCCGAACGCACCAATTGAATCGTACTTCGAGGTCGACCCCACCAACGAGTGATTGGGCCTAACTACTCTAATAACTTATTCAATGGTACGAGCACAATGTAAAGGACTCCTCAGGTCTGAAGTTCACTCATACTATTATAACTGGTAATCCTTATCATTGACTGTCACCGAGTAAAAACCCATGTGGTCTAGTCTAGAAAAAACCCGAAGTTGGGTTAGCTTTTTGGTAGGAAAGACGGTCACAGGAATGGATCAAAGAACTGAAGACGTTTCCAATACAGAAGCTCCGCAAGAAGATGACCTGGAATGGATCACGCCGCCGCCATGCTCCTGGATGGTCTACCCTGATGGAGAAGATTACTGGGCCACTCTCTACAGACTCGTGGTCAGAGGAAAGCCCGGAGGTAACTGGTGACCTCGGGTGAGGAGCACGAAGGGTAGGATTACAATGAGTCGTGTTCGAATATGTCAACTCCGTTAATCATATTCATGACACCAGCTCTCACTATCCAATCAGTGTAAGACTAACACTTTCTTTGTCAAAACATGTGTCATACGAGTTGAACCCAAAGGCCTAGTTTAGATTTTTTAACTCGCAAACCATGTTTATAAGATCAAGCACTTAACTCCACCAATGCTCCTACTTATCAAATAAGTAGTGGTGAGTACACCTTGATCTTAAAGACCTATTTGTTCAATACATTCAATGCCACAATTAAATTTATAAGAACAAACTCAATGCCTTTTATTAATTAGGAATAATTGTTGACACCCCCCTCACATATGGGGGTCATTGCACTTCACTCCCTCACTTAATGAAATGTGCACTTTACCCCCTCATTTGTCATAAAATGTGCACTTACCCTCTTCAGGCAACTCGGGTAGAAAAAATACAAGAGAATTTTCCGTACGTTGCTGCCCGAATTTGAATTTTCCTTTGTATTTTTTTGCTCCAAACTGTCCAAAAGGGGTAAGTGCACATTTTATGATAAGTGAAGGGGTAAAGTGCACATTTCAATAAGTGAGGGGGTGAAGTGCAGTGATCCCCATATGTGAGGGGGTGTCTGCAATTATCCCTATTAATTATAAACAATGTTTATACAATATAATAAATACCCTCCTAAATCTAATTTCTCAATAGCATATAGGGCATAACACCTAACAAAATCAAGGATCACTTTTGTAATAGATTAGAACCCTTCCCCGATTGACTTGTTAGCTCGAGACAATCTAGATTAAAGCACATACGTGTGTGTTGTTAGAAATTACTAGGCATTTTTCTTATGCATTTCCATATCTAGTGCTTAATAAATTAATGTACAAAGTGAGATCCAAAATATAATAATTTTTAAGTTATTAATTCTCCCTAAATCAAATGATACTAAGTAAGTAAAGGGTATACGATATCCTGGCTCTCCATCAAGCTTTAGAACGAGATGGCTGCATCTTGTATATGGCATCATCCCGGTATTAGGGGGTCATATATAAAGGTAATATGCTTAACATGAATGACATTGAATGCACGCTAGCTGGGCTAATGAACAATATGATCAATGCTCAATCACAGTTGGAGCAGAAGATGAAATAAACCGCTCTAGTCATTTCTACCGATTCTAAGAGAAGTAAAAAAAAAAGAGGTAAGAAGCAGCTAGGAGTCTCCAAATCATCAAGTCACGATAAAGCCAAAAAGGTCAAATAGTTCAAGGGTACGACCCCAAAGAAAACAGACACCTGCCTCCGTTGCAAGGAGCTAGGCCACTAGAAGCGTAATTGTCCTAAGCTGAAAGCTGAAAAAGCAGGTATAGAACCTTTTGTTTTTCAAACTAGTTGTTCTATGCCTATATTCTCTACTTCGTGGATTCTAGATTCGGAAGCTAGTGCTCACATCTGTGTTTTGAACCAGTATCTGGAAACAAGTAGGAAGCTGGGAGAAAAAGAAGTGATGATCAATGTGGGAAGCGGGCACAGTGTCGCGGCTACACACATTGGAAGCACTTCTATTACATTAATTTCTAAACATTCTATTACTTTAGATAATTACCTCGTTTTGCTCAAAGGGTTTAAGAACATTGTTTCTATTCTTGTATTGGTCAGGAAAGGATACTTGTTTAATTTTAATGACAATGGTTGTGATATTTATTTTAAAAATAAAAATGTTGGCTCAACATCTTTAGTTAATGGATTGTATTATGTTAATGTTCAAAACCATTGCACTGTTAACACTATGACTAAGAAGCGTAGTATGCATGGTACTAACCAAAGATTTATGTAGCATCTCAGATTTGGACATGCCGGTGAATTTAAGATTCACGAGTTGGAGAAACGAGGCTTATTGGCCCATTTGGATCTGATCTGTTTCCAACATGTGAATCCTGTCTAAAAGGTCAAATGACTAGGTCACCCTTCACTGAACATTTTGAAAGATCGAAGGAAGTTTTGGGTTTAGTTCATATAAACGTTTGTGGGCCCTTTAAGGATAAGGCCTGCGAAGGTTTTCAGTACTTCATTACATTCACTGATGACCATGGTAGATATGGACTCGTGTATTTAATGAAACATAAGTCTAAAGCTCTTAAATGGTTCAAAGAGTTCGAAACTATGACTGAAAACAAATTGGGCACAATATTAAGGCACAGCGATATGATAGTGGTGGCGAATACATGAGTGCAGAGTTTGATGAGTTCTTAAAGGAAAAAGACATAGTGTTACAACTCTTCCAGCAACCCCACAATTAAATGGAGTAGCTGAACGCAGAAATTGTATCCTATTGGATATGACGAGATCTATGATTAGCTACACCGATTTACCTATTTTATTGTGGGGGCATGCTTTTCTTACAACAGTACATATATTGAATATGTGTCCCTCGAAATATTTTCCCCAAACACCATATGAGTTGTGGTGTGGAAGGAAACCTAATCTTAACTACATAAGAATATGAGGTTGCCCCGCATATGTTAAGAAGACTAAGGTAGAGAAAATAGAGGAATGATCCCTCAAGGGTTGATTCATATGTCTTCCCACTGACTAAATTGGATACCTATTTTACCTACTAAACAATCATCGGATAATCGTGGCTTTGCAAGCATTCTTTCTCGAAGATGAGTTCATTAGAGAAGGAGGTGCAGGTAGGAAACTAGTTCTATTAGAAGAACCAAATGAATCTCCGTCGGAGACACCAATTTAAGTACACAGAACTGAACCTAAAACTCAAAAGACACAACCGTCGCTGCGACAATCTAGTAGAGTATCTCGACCACCTGAGAGATATGGTTATCTTCATGAACAACAATATTTGTTTGTTGTGGCCAATGGAAGCCATAGAGATGATCCCTCTAGCTACGAACAAGCAACGATTGCTATTGATTCCGTAAAATGGCTAGAAGCCATGAAAGTAGAGATAGATTCAATGTATTCGAACCAAGTCTGGACTCTTACTGATCTCCCTAAGGGTGTAACGCCAATAGGGTGCAAATGGATCTATAAGAGAAAGATTGGCCTGGATGGTAAGGTAGACACCTATAAGGCCAGACTTGTCGCGAAAGGTTATAGTAAAAAACAGAGCAGTGACTATGAGGAAAACTTTTCGCCCATAGCAATGATCAAGTCCATTCGAATTCTGCTCGCCATTGCAGCGAACCTAGATTATGAAATCTGGCAAATGGATGTTAAAACTGCACTTTTAAATGGATACCTCGAGGAGGACATTTATATGCAGCAGCCCAGAGGTTTTATATCCGATGCAGATTCTCATAAGGTTTGCAAGCTAAATAAGTCCATTTATGGACTTAAGCAGCCATCTCACAGATGGAATCAACAGTTCGATCAAGAAGCAAAATCTTATGGATTCATTAAGAATGAAGATGAACCCTGTGTCTATAAATTGTCCAGTGGGAGCAAGTTCACGCTCCTAGTGTTGTATATAGATGTCATACTGCTAAAGGGGCATGACAATTGCTCATTGACAGCAGTCAAGGCATGACTTTCAAGCACATTCTCCATGAAAGACTTGGGAGAAGCAACCTACATTTTTGCAAATCGCATCTACCGGGATAGAGAGAATCGGATGTTAGGTCTCTCCCAAGCGCCCTACCTAGAGAAAGTCCTTAAGAGATATGCAATGAGTAACTCTAAGGGAGGACTTTTACCCATGGGACATGGAATACATCTCTCTAAGTCTATGAGTCCGAAATTGGATAAGGACAGACTAAAGATGGCTAAAATATCATATGCATCGGCAATGGGAAGTATCATGTATGCAATGTTATGCACAAGGCTTGACATAGCCAATGCTGTGAATGTAGCTAGTCAGTTTCAAGCTAACCCGGGTGAGCAGCATTGGATGGCTGTGAAGATTATCCTTAAGTATCTTAGAAGAACAAGGTATATGCTTCTCGTATATGGAAATAAAGAAATAAGAGTAGATGGATATTCTGACTCAAACTTTAAGTCTAATGTCGATGATCAAAAATCCCGTCTGGGTTTATATTCACTCTAAATGGTGGAGCAGTGTCTTGGAAAAGTTCCAAGCAAAGCATAACTGCGAACTCCACAAGTGAAGCTAAATACATAGCTGCCTCTGAGGCAGCTAACGAAGTTGTTTGGATAAGAAAGTTCATGGCTGAACTTCAAGTGGTTCCTAGCATGGAATGTCATTGCCACTATGGTGTGACAACAATAGAGCAATAGCACTGGCTAAAGAACCAAGGTCTCACAACAAATCTAAACACATAGAGAGAAGGTATCACATAATTCGAGAAATCATTGGAAGAGGCAACATCACCGTGCAACAAGTCGCCTCAGTGGAAAACGTATCTAACCCACTCACTAAGCCTCTATCATCAGCGGTGCTTGAGAAACATCTTGAGAAGATGGGACTCAAATACAATAGCAATTGGCATTGAGTGCGAGTGGGAGATTGTTAGGTGTTATGCCATCTATTCCATTGAGGAATTAGATTTAGGAGGACATTTTATTTATATTGTATGACCATTATTAATCATTTAATAAAAGGCATTGAGTTTATTATTATAAATCTAATTGTGACATTGAATGTATTGAACAAATAAGTCCTTAAGATCAAGGTGTACTCACCACTACTTATTTGATAAGTAGGAGTATTGGTGGACTTAAGTGCTTGATCTTACAAACATGGTTCACGAGTTAAAGAATCTAAATTGGGCGTTTAGGTTCAACTCGTATAACACTTGCTTTGACAAGGAAAGTGCTAGTCTTACACTGATTGGATAGTGGAAGCTGGTGTCATGAATATGATTAACGGAGTTGACATATTCAAACACGGCTCGTTGTAATCCTATCACATAGGTTTTTAGTCGGTGATAGTCAATGATAAGGATTACTAGTTACACTATTATGTGTGAACTTTAGACCTAAGAAGTCCTTTACATTGTACTCGTGTCATTGAATAAGTTATTGGAGTAGTTAGGTTTAATCACCGTTGGTGAGTTCGACCTCAAAATACGATTTAATGGATGCGTTCGCAATGGGAAGTGGACCGCCAATAAGGAATTCAACTGTCTCAAAAGTAAACGAGAAATGACCTGTACGTCATAGGTGTTGGAAATTAAAGTCTTTGGCCAAAGCATTTATGACTGACTTGTATTGGATACAAAGGGCAATTTGGTAATTTTACATCAATATGATTATAGTATAGTATCAAGTTGTATGTGGTTGACATTCCATGACTCTTTCGAGTTGTGTTAGTGAAGAGTTTATACTCATATGGTTATTGGATTCGATTGGGAATATTATTTAAATATTTAATACTGGGCTTGGAATTGGATGAAGCCCAGTGAACTTATCCCTAAGCCCAAATCGACCGCCCCCCCTCTCCTTAGGCAAAGGAGTAGTTTTTATTTAAGCACTAGCTGCTTAACTAAAAACATAACTTATGTGATATTTTCATCTTAGAGAGTGAAAAGAAGTGAAACAATAAAACCCTTTCTCCCTCCACATAAACCCTAAGTCGTTCTACCCTGTCTGAGGTAGAGGAGGTCAAGCTTCAAGAATTGAAGATCATCTTTTGCTTGATAATCTAGAGGAAGAAACGATCAGTTGCTTCTCAAAAGCTTGGCTTTAAACATTCATTGAAAAAGGTAATTGGATTACATCTTCTTCTTATGTTTCGAATTTAGTGTAAATAAAATTATCAAAATATGAATTGAATTCGGGCTTTGTGAATCGAGAAAAATGGCATGAACATGCTCCTCGCCCATTGCGTGACTATATGCAACCCACCGTTCATAGAGCCGCCGGTGCTATTATGCTACCCACCATTGAAGCAAATATTTTTCAAATTTCACTGGCGATACTTCAGTTAATTTCCAATGATCAGTATCAGGGTGCAGTGGATGAGACACCCCAAGCTCATATCACCAAGTTCCTTGGCTTTTTGAGTACATTTTGGCATAACGGAGTGACTGATGATGCTATTAGATTGAGACTCTTTCCTTTCTAGTTGAAGGACAAAGCGAGAGCGTAGCTTGACTCTGTTGCCAACCGCATCCATTTATACTTGGGATTAGTTGGTGGAGAAGTTTTTGAGTAAGTAAATAGCCCTTATCAAAGTAGAGATACAAGGTTTTTGACAGATTGATGGGGAGTCACTATATGAAGCGCTTGGAAGATTCAAGGAATTTCTCCGAAAATGCCCTCCATGGTTTTGCATTATGGACTCAAGTACCCATCTTTTATCAAGGTCTTGGACCCTGACTTCGCGCTCATCTTCATGCAGCTATGGGTGGCTTCCTCATGAATTTACCAGCACAGTCAGCTTGGGATATGATAGACAACATGGCTAAAAATAACTACCAATTTCCCACCAAAAGAATGATGCTTCCGAAGAAGGCAAGTGAGTTTATGAAGTAGATGCTTCGACTACACTATCTACACAAGTGGAATTATTAAATAGGAGGCTATATGCAATGAATTTCCCAGTCAATCAAGTGCAAGGTAGCTCATCCTTCCAATATAATTCTATTGAGAATGCTAATTATGTGCACAACCCGAACATGAGTGAAAATGACCCCTTCTTTGAACAGTACAACTCGGGATGGCGAAACCACCCAAATTTCTTTTTAGCAACAACAACATCGTTAAGCCACACTTGGGATTTCCGTCCCACCATGATAGACCACCCTTTCAATCAAATGCTTATAAAAAACAATAGCGGTACCATCAATAAGAAAAGAAGCTGAGTTTCGAGGAGTTGATGCTCCAATACATAAACAAAATGATGAGCGGAGTCATAACCTCGAGCTTAATATGGGAAACATACAGACTCGGTTGGGAAAGTTGGCTAGTGAAATTTCGGGTTGAGCACCGCCTTCATTGCTTAACGACACTGAAAAGAACCTGAAGGCACAAGTCCATCACATTTCGTTGCGAAGTGGGAAGGAAATAGGTGCTGAAAATTCACAAAAAATGGCATTGGACCGCAGTCTAGGACCGGGGTCCAAAAATTAAGAATTGATTTTGGATGAGAAAGACCGCCGTCCAAGACCGTGGCCCAACACCCAACAGCGGTCCAAAGGCTGTGTCTGAAAATTTTGATTCCACATCTCCCAAACTCTGTATCCCGGTGCAACCACGACCACCCTTTCCTCTCACATTAAAAAGGGGGATACTCAATGCTCAATTTCTTAAATTTATTGAGATGTTTAAATAATTTCGCATTAAGATCCCTTTTGCAGATGTTATACTCCAAATGCCGAAGTATGTGAAATTTCTCAAGGAAATCCTTTCCAACAAAAGAAAGCTAGAGGAGTTTAAAACTGTGGCGCTTATAGAAGAGTGCTCGGTGATCATCCAAAATAAGCTCCCACCTAAGCTTAAGGATCCAAGGAGTTTTACAATTCCTTGTCAAATTGGTTCTATCAATTTTCCTAACGTTCTATGCGATTTGGGAACAAGCATTAACTTGCTTCTATTCTCACTTTTTAGGAAATTAAGATTTGGAGAGCCAAAGCCCACCACCATTTCCCTCCAATTAGCTTATCGATCCATCAAGTATTCGAGAGGGATTATAGAGGATGTCCTAGTAAAAGTTGATAAGTTCATCTTCCCGGTGGATTTCATAGTCTTAGACATGGAGGAAGACGTGAAGATACCTATCATCCTAGGTCGACCTTTCCTAGCTACAACCAAAGCCGTTATTGATGTCAAGCGTGGTAGGCTCACATTTACAGTTGGGGAAGAAACATTAACCTTTAATGTTTTCAATGAATTTAAATCGTCTTCTTCAGCTAATGTTGTTTCTCAAGCCGATTCTATAAGAGGAGTTCAAAGATCGATCAAGGAAAGTGGTGGAAAGATGACATGGTCAACAATGCCCATAAAGAAGAATCATGAAACTGTCCCTACTGGTATTGGTCAAGAACATCAAAGGAGTCAAGCTACCAACTTTAAACTAGTGGTTGGTGAGAGGTAACCCACGCTTTTTCTCGCTTTCTTGTTTTAGTTTTGCTTTTCATTTTCTGCTTGTTGTTTGTTTCGTTGCTTTTGTTTCTTTAGCTTTTTTGCTTAATCTTGTGTGTTCTTTGCTTGTTGATTATCTAATCGTCTCCTTCTCACTTTCTCTTTGCAGATGCTTGTTATCATCGTATATCTTCTCCATCTTTGCACCAATCGCCTTTTAGATGATTCATGCGCCTTCATTTCTCACGGAAGTCTTTCTACCCTTTTATTTTATGTTTGTTTACTCGCCCATTGGGGACAATGTCCTAGATAAGTTGGGGGTGGGCCATTCTTCCCAGTTTAATTTTGATTTGGCGATTCGGCGTAATTTGTATTCATTTGTTAAGATTTATACTTGATTTGGGATTGTAAAACTATATTGAATTCAAGTGTATGAATTGTTACATCTTTGCTTGGAGCATAATTCGTTTGAGTGTCTCTACTTTATATAAGTCGAAATCCCTTGTCTTGATCAACATGTTGTATTTTGTGCATTGAAAGTCCTTTTTAGCCATGCTTATGCGACTTTTTGAGGATTTAAAGCTTTGAAATTTCGATTTTGTTGACTTTGAAGTGTGTATTGATGTTGTGAGGTCATAAAATGATTTATCCCATCTTTCATTATTTTTAGCCTTATATTTTGGCTTTCTCTATATTGCATAATCTCTAGACCTTGATTTGAACCGTAAGGATAAGAATGGAGTATGCTAAGCACACTAAAAACCACCATTAGTCTTTCTTTCATAAGCTATGACACGACCCTCTAGACTAAAAGGAAAACAATGTCTAACACCCAACCAAGAGAGCTTAGAACTTCATATCATTTGGCTTGTATGTGGGTGGTCAGTTTGTTTTGGTCTGAATGTATATGGGTTAGACAGTGATGTTGATTGGTTTTGTTGGGAAATTTGAGGTTTGAAGTATTATGTAATAAAGGGGATGAAATGAGAAATTGAGCGATGACCTAAATAGTCGAGAGAACCGATATATATATATATATATATAAAATGCTCTCGACTAGGCTTTGATTTAGGCTTCATTTTTGATTGGTTGGCTTTGGAATTTTTTGTACAACCCAATTTAAACAGAATCAAGTTTGGGGGTTGTAGCTTGAAAGGTAAAAAGAGAGTAAAGAAAATGATGATAAGTGATGAGTTGTGTAAGTTTATGTAGTTGATACGCGAGTTTAGCTCGATGATATTAAGTTATAGGCTCTCTTAACTTAGTCACTCTATCCATATACTCTGGTCTTAGCTATCACCGAAACCTAACGTAAGCCAAAAAGACTTTTTGATTGTGATTTTTCCACATTTTGCACATTGACAGGTCAACGAATGTTGAATTGTTGCAATGCCTTTACTTTCTAATTAGTTTGAATAATCTTGTCTAAAGTGTTCATTTGACACGGATATAAATGTGGGAGCTAATGATTTAGGGATGGAAACTAAGATTTTGTGAGATTTTCAAATTGTTGAATGTTCAAAGCATCGTGTAACCCTTCGTTATTGTTTTTGATAGTTAATGCTTGCTAGCCTTCAATTGCGTGCATGACTATTGAGACATGAAACCTTTTGAGATCCCAAATCGAGTTGTAAAATCTGAACTTATGAATGCTTGTTCGCAATTTATTGATCGAGACGATCAAAGCCTAGTTGGGGGATAGTTGATAAGTTCACATTTTATGATATTTTACCCCCTTTGTATAGGTGTTTTTGTCTATGTTTATTCAGGATAATCTGCATTTTTCTTTGATTAGTTGTCATTTATTGTGTGTAGGGACTCAAGAGGAAGAGATCAATGAACGAATGAGAAGAACAGGGAAAAAGGAGAAGAAAAATTGCTTTTTTGGAGGTCCTGAAAAACAGGATCGCAGTCCAAAAATGCAAACGGCTTTTAAGTGAAAATAAGACCGCAGTCCACTCATCCGTACCTTAGTTTTTAAGTCCGCCGTTTTTGCACTTTTTGCGTCATTTTTCACCTACCAAAGAGGTTTTTATTGCTCTCTAAGACCCAAGGAAGACACCCAAAGTCCCAAGGAAGCTTGAAGAGTCAATTATCATCATCAAAGCTTGGTTTCACTTCTTATAATAGGGAGTTCTTCAATTCCCCCTTTTAGAATAGTTCTTAGCTATGTCTTTTAGGGATTTTGAATTTCTGTTTGTTACAATTATGAACTAAGTACCCATTTGATTGGGTTATGTGAATACTTTGTGATGTTTTGTGTTTAATAAATTCTTAATTTTTCTGATTAATTACATTCTTGTTACATGTTTGATTTTTATGCTTAATGCTTGCATATGCTTGATCACCATGTGTTTGATATAATGTTTTGTCTTGAGACCGAGAGGAGATAAATAAAAGTAGATCATAAAATCAAACATCATAGTGTAACAATTGACTAGAGACAGATTCAATTGCGTTGTGTGGCTATTTGTGACAAGATAACCCGATTGAATGTAGGATCTTCGAAAGCAAGGATCCCTTTGAACCTTATTGTATGTTAGTTAATTCAATCTTTGCTATAGAGATATAGGGAGTTGTTAACTAGTATAGGCTTGTAATTTCAAGAGATTGAGTAATGAATGCCTTAGGGGGTTTCGCCATTACAAGGGTGTTCTAATAATCCAGATAATTAAGAATTTATGAGCACAAGATAGAACATAGTAGGATCATAACTTAATCATCTCCTTCCATTTGATATATTAGCTTGCTTTTCATATAGTTGTCTTAGTTTATTTTCATAAGTATAATCATCTCTCATTTTATAATTTGATTTAGCTTAGAGTTGTGTAACATAGCAATTATGAGCATTGAATGCAATTGTCCTTGTGGAGACGATACACACCCGGACTGATTGTCCTCTTTATTACATTGCACAACCTAGTACAATTGCTAGGGAAATCACATGTGTCACCTGTGCATCTGCTAAAATTCAACCTGAAACAAGAATTTCGAGTATCAAAGTTTAGCAGATGAAAATAAAAAATTAAAGAAAAATGTCTAAACTAATGAGAATGAACTTGTTATTGATATTGATTACTTGTTGCCTTCCCCGACAATGTGTCAATTTGTTAACACCCTGTAACAACATCGTATCGAACAAATAATAAAGTGGTAAATAAAGTATCATCCGCACAGGGAAGGTTGCCAAATACCGAACTAAGCCTATCTTATTATCTGAACTATCGATTATCAGAGTTGAGACTTTAAACTAATAAAAGCATAAACAATTAAAACAAATTAAAGCAGAAATGATTAAAATGATGAATCTATTAATGCAAGCCTAGGGATTAAGATTGATATTGTTATGTGCCCTACGAGCCATTGTTTAGGCTCAGCGATTTCATTTGTAAATACTATGACAGTTTTGTTTTAAATATATTGAATGTTTTTTTTATGGTATGCCTCTTTATTGTTAATTACTTATGTTAGTATAGATAGAGATCCCAGGGATCACATTATGGTTAGGGGAGCGGTGGGGATACCTATGGAATGCTCTCAAAGACCATATTGCTAAAACGTGTTCCAAGTTATACAGGCCGTGAGATGTGGGATATCATGGGCCTCATCAAGACTTGTTCGTATATGTAACTCTTAATAGAAATTGACATGTTCTATTGTCAATGGTCGGATGAGTCAATGCATGCACGAAGATTCATACTTAAGAGAAGTATGGAATTGAACAACCTCGCAAGGATTTCTAGTTGGTTCTATCGAACATGGAGTTTTTGGGTTTCGTAGTGCAAGATTAGTCCATAGACCTGAGATGTCAAATTAAAATTTTATGTTTGAGGTTTGTCCTAAAATGGAATATTTCAAAAAGGGTTTTATTTAATTTTTGGAAATTGAAATAAAATAGGAATTTTATTAATTTTCAAGAAAATATAAAATTGGGGTTTTGAGATTGTATTTTAGATTAATTGAAAAAGTAAGACTTTTTCAGGTGGATTTCTAAAATTGATTTTTAGAAATTAAAGTCAATGGATCCATAAATTAATTTGATTATCCTTATTAAAGTCGGTAAATATTAATTGATGAATTGCATAATAGCATATTTTATGTGATTATGTGGTGATCCAGGTCAAACCATAGACTAGTCGTTGTAGTAATTTAAGGCCTGCATGCCATGTTTTCTTTTTTCTTTTTTCTTTTTTTGTAATTGAGAGGGAAAGGTTTTTTTTATATGTAATTATGAAGACGGAGATGGAAGCGTCCAAGTTTATGAAGACTTAAAGACCTTAGTATAGGGTCCAGGTCTTATATTAGAGTGGTCAACACCTTGATAGCTTGGGATGTTTAGGAATTGGCTCAACCAAGATTACATTTATCACTTTATGAATGTTGTTATTTATTATCTTATGTTGTGTATGATGTGTATGTAAATGGATAAATCAGAAACCCGGAAGTTACAGATTAGGTCCAGTGCCTTCCATCATTAGATATGAGAAGGAATAGAGCAAAGCTTGTCATCATTGGCTACGATACGTAGGATGCTCTGACAAGATTAAGTGTACTAATTTCGCAATTAGACCTTCTATATAACAAGGAGGTTATTCTAGAAGTGCACATGGGTTTCAATTTGCTAAGGAGTTGGCAACAATATGTGAGACCACCTGGCCACTGTTATGCCATGAGAATTTGATGGGACGGACTTAACCACAGAATAATGTACGGTGTTATCGTATTATCGAGACATACATGAAATGTGAGGCAAACATCGCGAGGACAATATGGGAATGGATGGGGCTGTTGTTCCAGGTCAATTATTACCGCCCATTAGCTACGATACGTGGAATGAGGTAAGGGATAACTGGCAGCTCGAGCCTACTGAAAATTGTCAATTTCTCATTTTCTGTCAATGGGGTGATGGAATTCGAAAAGCAGTGGGAGCACACATGTAGTTTAAATTCCCTGATTGCATATGGATATTATTTAAAATTGAATGCTAATATTTGTTTTTCTCTTTTCATTTAAATACAGTAATATCATGGATATCATTAATGCTAGTTTAAAGATTCTTGATAACAACAAGTTTAGTGGCTTGAATTATGCCCATTAGTGTTTGTTCCTAGATGAGTATCGCAAGGCTGAGAATCTTGATTACATAATCAAAGGGGAAGTCCCATCTAGGTCTAAACTCGCAACTCATGCTCGTCCTTTGGAGTACTGGACAAAGCAAATCGATGATGAAGCAAACCAAATGGTCCGCACACATCAGTATGAACTAGACTTAAGACTTCTGTGGCTCTTTCAAAATTCCCTGTGAAGGGGGACTTGGTCATTTTGCCTCGGATACAAGACTCACAAGTGGGACAAGGATCTAATCCCAACGAGTCTATGACTCCATCCTTTTCTAACTCGTGAAATCTTTGGTCCCCGACATAACCTAGTCTCAAGTGCCATAGTTGTCTCAAGTTTGTGTCATACATTCTTCGTTTTCTTGTTACAGCATTAAGATTACAATCATTTTGGACATTAATATAATATAAACCATTTATTAAAGACGCATTGCCAACACATTCATTTCTAAAATAAATGTCACAAGAATTGTTCATAAAGGAAAATAAATTACCTTTCCTGACTAAAACAGGAATTGAAACAATATTCTTAAGCCCGCTGGGCAAAACAAGGCAATTGTCTAAATATAATAAATGTCCAGATGATAAACTGAGGGAAGTGTTGCCAATGTGTGAGGCTACTACACTATGACCGCTGCCAACATTGATCATCACTTCACCATGCTCCAACTTCTTACTTCTTTCCAGCTCCTGGTTCATAACACATATGTGAGCACTAGCCTCAGAGTCTAGAATCCAGGAAGTTGAAAATATGGTAACAGAACAATTTGTTTCTAAAACATTAAGCTCTATACCTGAAGTAATTTTTGCTTTCAGCTTAGGGCAGTCATTTTTCCAGTTGTCCACCTCTTGGCAGTGAATACATGTTGTTGCAATCCTTGGGCACTTCTTTCTCCTTCTACGGTTATCAGAAGTAATGCCGAGTAGTCCATTTAGAGGTAAATCATCTTCCAATTCCCTCCTCATGAGAGCTTATATGTAAACAAGTCTGTCTTTAAGATCCATTAAGGAACCTCCCAGGTCATCAACTTCAAAGTCAATGACAAAAGTAGAAAAGGACTTGGGAAGAGATTGAAGAATAAGGTTTACTTGTAGATGAAAATCCATGAAACTTCTCAGAGTCTGGAGTCTTCCAATCATGGATATCATGTTCATAACATGACTTGCTACTTCATCATTTTCTCCCATTCTTGCTTGAAAAAGTTCCTTCGATAAATAATACCGAATTGATTTTTCATGTTCCCCGAACATTTCCTCCAAATGAAGCATGATGGATTTGGGATTCTCCATATCCAAATGAATATATCTCAATTCCTTGCTCATTGACTTCAACATGTAACTGGTGACCTTTTGAGCATCAGAATTCCATTTCTTGTTAATTTTGAGAACAGATGTTCCATTTTCAGCCCCAGGGAAAGTTGGACCATCTTGTTCTAAAACATGCTCAAGTGATTTCTGTCTGAGACCAGCTCTTAGCCTCTTGACCCAGTCACCGTAGTTTGGTCCAGTGAGGACATTTTTCTCAAGCATTTTTAACAACGAGTTATTAACCATTTTTTGAGAGAGATAATATAACTGCAGAAAACAACCAAGATTCAATTAGATATGTTGTACCCAAGTAAAAATTAGGACTTTAATTTTTGACTTGGCTCCCACTACATTTTTTGAACCATTGCAC
Source organism: Buddleja alternifolia (assembly GCA_019426215.1). NCBI lineage: Eukaryota > Viridiplantae > Streptophyta > Magnoliopsida > Lamiales > Scrophulariaceae > Buddleja > Buddleja alternifolia. The sequence goes on along the minus strand of CM033404.1, from coordinate 20,778,967 downwards.
TCCCACTGCAATGAACGGAAATCTCGTTGGAAAGATTTCATAGTGAGTGATTGAGTTCTTCAAAAATTTCAATGAGTTGCAATCTGTAACGATGTATGGCTCATTGGAACTTTTGAAGTGACATGGCATGTCAACCAGTCTTACTGATGATTCAATCTACATTTGGCTCATGGATCACTCAACCTCAGCCTGTAACAAAATATTGGTGGTGATCCATCTAAGTACTTTCCCATCAACTCCTATCGATCTAACAGTTGAATCTTATCTTACAACATGTAACGGTGTATGTGATAAGATTTGCTTTGACCGATGGCATCAAATGCACTTGAAGAGATATGGATTATGAATTAATGCATAACCCCCATTAGTCGGGATGACGCCATGCATAACTCATAATCCCATCTTTTCCAAGTTTGATGGAGAGCCAGGATATCCAATATCCCCTACTTACTTAGTATTTTAATGTGGGAGAATTTTTGGAAAAATAAGGTCTCACTTTGCACATTAATTTATTACGGACATATATGGATTATAATCATGCATGCATAGAAAAACCTAGTTATTCTAACAACATGAATTTCCATGGACATTCTAGATTGATCCAAGCCAATAGATCAATCAGGGGATAGGGGTCTATTACTAATCTAATTTCTAATAGATTTTTGGGCTCCAAGCTTGAAAAGGTCCTACGTCTAATATACACAACTCAGAAAACACCCTCTACATCATACTACCAAAATTAAAAGTACAAATAGGGGGGCAATTGCCCAATACAACCCAGATAATACTAAAGCGGTAAAACCCTAAGTCCATGGAAGCATCCACCACAACATACATCAAAGCATGTAAGAAAACTATTTAAGTTTATGTTGGTTTTAAGTTTAAAATCGAAAAGAAATTCAAAAACCGATTGAATCTAATTTAATTAGAAAAGATGAATTTTGATTTCAATTTTAAAAGGAAATAAATCCAATTTATTATTTAGGAAATAGGTCAAATTTATTCCTAATTTATTTTGGGAAAATATAATCAACCTAAAATAAATCCTATTTATTTAGTCGTCGCAAATCATAAATAAAAATTCAATTTAATTTATGAGATTATTAAATCCAATTTAATATTAAAATCAAATCCAATTTTAACTTAATTAAATCCAATTCAATATTAAGACAAACATTTTAAGAAAAAGGGGTTTTTGACAAATCACGGGTCGAATTCGTCTATTAGGGTCAAACCCTAATATTTATTAGTTTATATATATATTTAAATATTAAATATATATATATATATATATATTAATACACTGGGCCGGGCCCAGCAGCGCCCATTAAGGCGCACGAAAGTGCGCCTGCCGCCCTAGTTCCGTCGCTGGGTGGCGACGCAAATCAGCACCGCCACCCCCATTTTTTTCCCCTTTTTTTTTGTTTTTCAAATTACATGAGCAGCGGGGTGGTGCTCGCGCGTGCTTCAAAAACACACGGTGGTGCCACCCCGACTCGCCTTTGTCGGCGGCGAAAAAACATGTAATCGTGCGACGATTTCAAGGCAATGAATATTTTCAAAATTTCAGATTTAACATCGAATATTAAATACATAAAATCAAATTTTATAAAAATCCAATTTTAACCAACATAATCTTAAACGCAAATATCATCAGATCCGTTTAAGTCGGCTCTGATACCATTGTTAGGAATCCCGTACAGGAAAATAGAGAATTGCAGCGGAAGATTCGAGGATTCCTACCGGCAGATCACAAAAATAGATCTGATGATTTTTCATGGGTTTCGCGAAAATTTGAACGAATGAACATACCCTTTTGATTCGTTTATTGATTCTGCAGAACAACAATCTTCCAAGGGCTCCTGTCTCTAAAGTTTCACGCGAAACGAGCCTTCCAAAGATCCCGAGACTCCTTCTTCTTTGCAGTAGTGGACGGCTAGAGAGGAGAGAGGGGAGAGAGTTCTTTTCTTTTTGTATTGTGTAATGTTATCTTGTCACTTACGGTTTGCTCCAATATAGGAGTCTTTTTTAAACTCAACTAACTTGTGGAACAAGTTGGAGGCTACTCCAAAAAGTCCTAAGTGGCCGCCCTTACTAGGGTTGCCTTGGACTGGGTGGGCTTTTAATTTGCTTGTGTAATTTCTAGCCCATCTGTATATATTTAAATTTAAATCCAATTTAAATATAATATATACTATTAATTAATTCCAATTAATTAATGTACTAATGAAATAATTTAATTTAATCCAATTGAATTAAATATTTAATTAATTGATTTAATCTAATTAAATCAATCAGTCCATTTAATTCTTTCTAAAAGATTTACACAAAAAGATACATCCTGCTCGTTTCTTATAGCGCGACTCTTTAGGTTCGTCTCAATTGGCAAAGGGAGGAATTACCTAAGGGTGTGAGTGTCACCTAGCCAGTCCAGTGGACTCACATCGTAACCCAATTAAGTACGAACTGAACAAATCATTTTACGAACCTCTTGATCATAAATGCCGTATGAGTATAAGCCCTTCACTGATGTATCCTGATCAAGTGAGAGTCATGGAAAATGTCAAACTCACTAAACTTGATAGTGTGCAATAGACTATATCATAATGAAATTACTAAACTACCCTCAGTGTCTCACATGAGTTAGTTGTTATGCTTTGGCCAAATACTTTATAATTTCATTAGCCTATAATCGCACATGATACTTACTCGTTTACTATCGAGACAGTGAATCCCATCTTGACGATCACTGATCAACTGCTACTTGTCTCATTGATATCGCACTTCAAGGTCGACCCCACCGACGGGTGATATGGGCCTAACTACTCTAGTAACAGATCCAATAATACAAGCACATTGATCATGAACCCTCAGGTCTAAGGCTCACGCATACTATTACGATCAGTAATCCAATCATTGGCGGTCACTGAGTAAATACCCATGTGATCGGATTACTATGAGCCGTGTTCAAATATGTCAATTCCATTGACGTATCTATGATACTTGCTCCCACTACCCTATAGTGTTCGACTGGCACTCATCGTCAGAGCATGTGTCATACAAGTCGAATCTTAATGCCCAATTAAGATTCTTTGACTTGCGAACCCTTTTAAGTGATAAGGTGTAAGACTCTTCCCATGCCACATCTTTATTCCATAAAGGGCAAAGAGTCAAACCTTTATTCACATGGACTATATGTTCAATACTTATTTAGATGCCATAAAAATTTATATGAACAAAATACAGATGCCTTTATTAAAATCATTTTAATAGTTTGTACAACATAATGAGATACCCTAATCTAACTATTTGTCCTCATTGGCATCTAGGGCATATACCTAACAGAAACATCTTGTGCAGTGTAAACTCAATGAGTCAAGTAGTAGTTGTTCAGTGATCGTCAAGATGGGATTCACTGTCTCGATAGTAAGTGAGAAAATATCCTATGTACTCATATACATATGAAATTATAAGTCTTTGGCCAAAGCAATGAAACTAACTCATGTGGGACATGGAGGATAGTTTGGTCATTCCATCATGACATGATTACATGCATAGTATCAAGTTTAGTGAGTTTGACATAAACAATGATTCTCACTTGATCGGGATACGTCAGTGAAGGGCTTATACTCATATGCTATTTATGGTCCAGAGGTTCGTAAATGATTTGTTTATTTCGTACTCAATTGGGCTACGATGTGAGTCAACGGGACTGGCTAGATGACACTCACATCCTTTGGAAATGCCTCACATTGCCAATTGAGATGAACCTAAAGAGTCGCTCTATAAGAAACGAACAGGATGTCCCTTTGTGTTAATCTTTTAGAAAGATATAATTAATTGGACGCATTGATTTATTGGTTAAATCAATGAATTAAATATTTAATTTAATTAGATTAAATTAAATTATTTAATTGAAGAATTAATTAAAAGGATTTAATTAATTAATTAATATGTATTGGATTTAAATAGGATTTAAATTAAATACATATTAAAAAGTGGGCTAAGTTGAATGGGCCAACTTAAAGCCCAACCACGTCCATGTGCATTGATAAGAGGTGTTTTTACGTATTTTTAAGACCGTAATTCTTATGATTTGGATTCACTTATTGCTTAAATCATGTCACATTTGCATTTAATAGGTGTGTTAAGTGAATATACGTAATAAATGAGAATACATGAATAAAAGGGAAGAAAAACGATGTACAAAACAAGTTCAAGCATGTTTTTCAACACCTAGGCGGTTTATGCATCTCCTACCACATTCGAGCGATAATTTCGTACATTTCGAGACCGACTTAGACAAAGTTTCCTTCTACAACGTTTTAGATGTATGTCTTAGCTTCAAATGGGAACTTGAAACATCCAAATCGGAGGTCTATAGAGATAATTGTGAAGGAAATACGATTGTTGCGCCGAACAGAGAAGTACATGTGCCAGGATACGCCCCAACGCCCTCCTAGTCATGCCTAGGCATGGATAGTCCGAATGTTACTCCTTTTCAGCCTAAATTCCAGCATTATATGATGGGTAAGAATTACTTTTGGCCATAATTCAGCACATGTGTTGAGGGGTTGTCATAAGTGTGTTTCTTGGTAGATTTACTTTATGGGTGCCAAATCAGAAACAACCTCCATATTGAAACGTAATTTAGGTATACGTAGCGATTGAATTGGACAAAATGTCCTTCCGGAAAGTTGTAGATCTATGTTTTATCTGAACATGGGGATTTGAATCATCCAATTTGGAGATCTGTGGAGAATTTTATGAGGAAAACACTAAGACTGCGCTGGAAAGCAAGAAAATGGCAGCATGCATGTGTTTTGTTGAAGTTTTCACATGGTTATGCTTGGTGGAATTCTTAAGGGCCGAAAGTTTAGCATTTTTTAGCTGGTTGGAATCTTAAAAGCCAAACTTTAAGCATCACCTTAGGTGGAATTCTCATTGGGGAACTTTAATGGGAATTCTTAATGCATACTTTAGTGGAATTTTGGCTATAAAAGGAGGGGGAACCCATACTCTTCATCATTCACTATCAATTTCAGATTCTTGGAGGAGAGGGGGGCAGCCCCTAATCTGATTTCTCCACCATTCATCACCATTCTTCATCACTCTTGGAGGGGAAAACTAGAGGAAGGAAAAGAGCTTGGGGATTGAAGGCTCAACTTCAAGATCCATCATCATTCACCATTTAGGGAGTTTTTAAGAGCTTTTCATTTCATTTATGTCTATGAATATTCCTCTTATGTCTTTTATGCTTTCAATTATGAACTAAATTCGTAAGACTAGGGCCATGTAAGGCCAAATTGTGATATATGCTTACAATAGATGATTGTTGAGGTTGTTCTTATATTGGTATGTGATGTGAATTGTGTTTTTGTCTATCTTGCATATACTTGATCACTATATGTTAGAATCTTATGCCTAGGTTAATATTTCGGGAGAAAATTGACTTAGGGTGCAAGAAATTCACATCATGACCCGCAACTAATGAGGAATTGCCCTAGACATAGGTAAAGATTCCCGGGTGAAGTCGTTCGATTCAAATCGAGTGAACTCAAGTACATTAATGCATGTTTAGTGGTTAGATTTCCGGATAGGGATATTTGGGAAATCACGATCTAAGTATAGGAATTTATACGCGAGACATCGGTTATTCTCTACCTTAGGAGTTTTTACCCTAACAATATAAGTGTAATCCTTCAACAAGAACCTTTATAAGTATATTTGATCAATTTGAACCTAGCATGTGCCTTAGTCTCCCTTTATAATTGGTTTTAAATCACTTGCTCATCTTTGTTCTTGTTCTTTACAAATTTTATTTGAATTTATTCTTACTTTGTTTATTCACTTCATTACAAATCTTAAACTAGAATTCAAGTCCTTGTGGTTCGACAATCCGGACTTACCGTCCATTTATTACTACACACGACTAGTGCACTTGCTATCATAGCACGTTAGCTTTTAGCGTGTCATGCATCCCTAAGGGGCGGCCACTTTAAGGAATCCTAGGGGACTCCGACCTGTTTGTTAAGTCATAGAGTTACAAGATAACTCCAACACTTGCAAGTCACAAGGAACCCTAGTTGCATAACACACAAAAAGAAGAGAAGAATCCTACCCCAAAAATTCGCCCTAGCCGTCTACCACCATTGAAGAGGGAATTATTAGAGATCTTTGGAAGGTTCGTTTCGCGTGCATCTTTAGAGACAGGAGCTCAAGGAGTTGCTGTTACGCGAAGATTAATTACGAAATCGATAAGGCAAATCAATTTCGTTTAGTTTTTGGAAAACTATTAAAATCATTGAATCCCATAAAAGTGATCCACCTTTAGGAATTTAAAATTTTTATTCCACTGCATTTTTACTCCGATTGATTCCTAGTACTTCAAGGCTCGCTTAGTGGAGAAATGTTATACTCAGAGGTAAGGAATTGACTTTGAGGAGACTTTTTCTCCAGTCGCGATGACCAACTCCATTTGGATTCTTTTAGCCATATCTGCCTATTTCGATTATGAGATTTGGCAGATGGATGTAAAAACGGCTTTCCTGAATAGAAACATTGATGAGGAAATTTATATGGAATAACCTGAGGGTTTCACATCCAGTGGGAACGAGCACTAGGTGTGCAAGCTGCAATGATCCATTTATGGTCTAAAACAAGCTTCCCGAAGCTAAAATTTCAGATTTGATGAACCGTAAAGGAATACGGCTATATCAAGAATGGTAATGAACCGTGTGTGTATAAAAGAGTTAGTGGGAGAGCCATAAGCTTTTTGGTACTCTATGTTGATAACATTCTTCTCATCGGAAATGATGTAGGAATGTTACAATCAACAAAGGGTTGGTTATCGTCCCAATCTTCAATGAAAGATATGGGAGAAGCGTCCTATGTTCTTGGTATGAGAATACACAAAGACAGGGAAAATAGATTGCTGGGGTCGACTTTTTCAATCTAAGTACATAGAACGAATATTGAAAAGATTCAATATGGAAGATTTTCAAAGATGATTCATTCCAGCGAGAGATGGAATCTCTCTTTCCAAGTCAATGTCCCCTAAGATGCCCGAGGAAAGAGAAAAAATGTCAGTTGTTTCCTTTGCCTCGGCTATAGAAAGTATTACCTATGCCATGCTTTGTACTAGACCGGATGTAGCATATGCTCTTAGCGTGACGAGCCATTTCCAGTCAAATCCAGGAAAGGACCACTGGACTGCCATGAAAGTGAATCTCAAGTATTTGAGACATACTCATGATCTCTTTCTAGTATACAAGGAAAATTAAATCAATATCAAGATATGTATTTTTACTCAATGGAGGAACAGTAAGCTGGAAAAGCTCCAAGCAAGAGACAACAAGTGACTCCACCACGGAAGATGAGTATATAGCTACTGCTGAAGCGGCGAAGAAAGCTGTTTGGATGCGGAACTTTGTCCATGAGTTGGAAGTAGTTCCATCCATTACTAATACTGTACTTATGTACTGTGATAATAATAGAGCCAGAGCTCTATCGAAAGAGCCTAGGTCTCACAAAGATCCAAACACATCCGTAGGTGATATCATCTCATCAGAGAGATAGTTGAAAGAGGCGATGCTCGAGTAGAACGGATCGACTCGGCGGAAAACGTAGTAGATTCCTTCACCAGGGCCCTGAGTCAAAATGTATTTCAAAAACTTCTAGAAATGATGGGACTAAAGTACATGGGAAAATGGCTCTAGGGCAAGTGGGAGATTGATAGTGTTATGTGGCCCGCAAGCATTGTTTAGGCACAACCATTTTATTTGTAAACACTATGACCGTCTTGTTTTAAATATATTGAGTGTTTTATATATGGTATGCTTTTTTATTGTTAATTACTTATGTTAGTATAGATAGAGGTCCCAGGGATTACATTATGGTTAGGGGATCAATCGGGATACCTATAGAACGCTCTCAAAGACTGTAATCCTAAAACATGTTTCAAATTATAGAGGTTGTGACATGTGGGATATCATGGGCCTCGTCAAGACTTGTTCGTATACATAACTCTTATTAGAGATTAACGTGTTCCATTGTCAATGCCCGGATGAGTCAATACATGTACGAATATTATACTTATGAGAAGTATGGAATTGGACAACCTCACAAGGATTCCTCTTTGGTTCTGTCGAACATGGAGTCCTTGGGTTAGTGTGAGATTAGTCCTTAGACCTGAGATGTCATTGGGAATGGTTCTATCCACTATGCTTGGATATATATGTGCACTCTAGGAGAGTCATATGGCGTGTATGTTGGATATAGTCTGATAGTACAGCAGAACATAAGGCAGTCGTCAAGGGATTCATCCAGGGTCAAGTACTCTGCATTTCCTATGTTGTTGCAAGAATTTAAATGATCGATTAAAGCTTTTAATCAAAGCGGTTGTCTTATAAGTGGGATTGGTGGTCCTGACTTAGAAGACTGCATCATTAGATGTCACAACACAGTCATAGTTTCTAAGGTTATTAGGGTTCGACCGTCGCCATACCCTAGACCATAGACGGGAAACTGACGAAAGGATTTTATTCACATGAAGATCGTATCCTGAATAGGTTTGCTTTTCATCGTTAACATCTAGGAGGTCGTGGCGACGTCGCTACACATCAAACCATGACCAATAGGTGCTTTGGGTTAATTGGTGAAGTTAATCTAGGGCCTAGTTAATTATTAAGAATAATTAATCTAGCCTATCATGAGGACTTATTGCTAGCTTGTTAATGAGCCTGAGGGGTCACACACATAACTTAGTGTAGTAGCTATTGGCTAGTTAATTCTTTGTGAATTAATGGAGAGATTAATTAAATGGATTTAACTACTCGGGAAAAGGAATATATATTAAATGGTGTTAATTAATGATAGTCTTATAATTTAATATTGGAATATTGAATTGGAAAAGACCAATTATTTAATTTGTGAACGAATATATATATATATATATATATGTATGTATGTGTGTGTGTGTGTGTCTATATATAAGTACACGTGCGTCTATGTGTATGTGAATTTGGTGCAAAGATTTTATCTTGTTCACCAAGATTATATATATAAGTGTATCTTATAATATATTTTGTAGGATCTATTTTAATTACTTAGTTACTAATTAGTATGGAAAGATCTTATAAATATATTAGTAAAGATATTGGATAGATATGGTATATTTGGATGATCTCAAATATATGGAAATATCTAGTTAGTTGGAAAAGTATCCAACTAATTAAGGAAGAGAAAATAAAAGAGCGAAGGAAATAAATATACATGTATATACATATATATAGATATACACGCCTCTCTCATGAGAGAGAACATGCGTGTATGTGTGTGTGTTCACCTTGGTGGACTCTATATATATGAGTATTGTCTCTTTTGGAAAAATAAGCAAAGTGATTCCTCAAAATTTTCTCTCCAAATTCTTTCTGTTAGGTGTTATGCCCTCTATGCCATTGAGAAATTAGATTTAATTGGGCATTTTATTTATATGGTATAAGCATTATTTATCATTAATGAAAGGCATTGAGTTTGTTCTTATAAATCTAATTGTGGCATTGAATGTATTGAACAAATAGGTACTTGATATCAAGGTGTACTCACCACCACTTATTTGATAAGTGGAAGCACTGGTGGAGTTAAGTGCTTGATCTTATAAACATGGTTCGCAAGCTAAAGAATTTAAATTGAGCGTTTAGATTCAACTCATATGACACTTGCTTTAATAAAGAAGTGATAGTCTTACACTGATTGGATACGTGGGAGCTGGTGTCATAAATATGATTAATAGAGTTAACATATTCGAATAGAACTCGTTGTAATCCTATTACATGGGCTTTAACTCGGTGACAGTCAATGGTAAGGATTACATGTCACGACAGTATGAATGAGCTTTAGTTCTGAGGAGTCCTTTACATTGTGCTAGTATCGTTGAATAAGTTATTAAAGTAGTTAGACCCAATCACTCGTTGGTGGGGTCAACCTTGGAGTACAATTCAATTGGTGCGTTCGATAATGGGAAGCGGACTGCCAATAAGAAATTCACTGTCTCGAAAGTAAACGAGAAGCAACAAGTACGTCATAGGTGTTGTGAAATTAAATTCTTTGGCCAAAGCATGTATAACTGACCTGCATTGGATACAAAAGGTAGTTTGGTAATTTCACATTAGTATAATTATATAGTACAATATCAAGTTATATGAGATTGACATTCCATGACTCTTACTTGATCGGATTGCGTCAGTAAAGAGTTTATACGCATATAGTAATTGTAACTTAAAGGTTCGTGATGAAGTATTCATCTCATTCTTGATTGGGTTTCCATATAGCTTCACAGGAATGGCTTAGTGATAACTATATCCTTGGAATCCCCCCATGCCAATCAAGACGAGCCTAGAGAGTCGTGCTATATAAAGGTGATAAAATAAAGGAGTTTTACTTCATAAAGGCTATTTTAGTAATTTCACTTAGAGTGAAAATTATTAATGGGATATATTGATTATAATAAATATATATTTAATTATTGTAATTAAATATATTTATTTGATCAATATTAATAGTGTTATTAATTTAGAATTAATAGTGTACTATTAATTAAAAGGGCTTAGTATTTAATTAATTACCAATTGGATTAGATTTGAAATATTAATTAAATACTTAACACTGTGCTTATAATTGGATGAAGCCCAGTAAACCTATTTTTCAAGGCCAATTCGCCCTCCCCCCTCCCCCTCCTCCTTGTAAGTCAACGAGTAATTTTTTATTTAAACACTAGGTGTTTAATAGAAAAAACCAACCTAAGTAATATTTTTCATCTTAGAGAGTGAAAAGAAGTGAAACACAAATCCTTTCTCCATCCCCATAAACCCTAGAGGTAGAGGAGGTCGAGCTTCAAGATACAAAGGTTATCTTTTGCATCATTATCTAGAGGAAAGAATGATTTGTTTCTTCTCAAAGCTAGGCTTAAGGATTTCATCAAAAAGATAATTGGATTACTTCTTCTCTTGATAAAATTGTTTTACATGTTGTTAAAAATATCAAAAGCATGAATGGAATCCAGGCTTTGTGAATCGAGAAAAAATTTTATCCGCTGGTTCGATTCAAACAATGGTATCAGAGCCAAATTCATGGCTTTGATATTTTTTCTATGCATTCATATGTTTATATTATTTGATGAATATTAATATATGATAGTATGTTTGTATTATTTGATGAATATAAATGTATGATTTTATGTTTTTAATGATTGCATGCCGAAACGTAAAAATTGGGTGTTATGATTTAATAATATACACGTTTAAACAATTGGGTTTTGATGATTAAAATTGCATGATTGAAAAAGACGAGGCGGGGGTATGCTGGCAGCATCGAAGAACAGTCATCGGACAACACATAGTGCACCACCAGACGGTTGGCTGCGTCGTGCCTTGCCTGCACAGCGCGGCCTGGCCACACCGTTTGACGCAGCCTGGCCGCGCTGCTATGCGATGAGCCATGTGAAACTGGGGCACGGTGTTGTCCCAGCTAGTGCAGCACCGACATGTGATATTGATTTTATTTGGGCCAGCCCCTAACCTTGGAAAATTAATCTTACATGTTTAAAATGAATTGTTTAAATTGGGGCTTGGCCCGTTTAGTCCGTTGGATGTATTTTGAACCCAATGTATAATTTTGAAAATATAATTAGGCTCAAAACCAATTAGCATTTTTAAAATTCTTTTATGGATTAATTTTAAAATTAAAAGCCCTATAAAGTCTTTTTTTCATTTTTTTTAAATTGAATTTTAATGGAGATTAAATTAGATTTAACTTTGATTAGTTTATTTGAAAAACTGGATTTTTCTAAGGCCAAATATTGAATTTTTTGGCCGCTTAAAAAAATTAATCATCAAGTTTAATCCTTGATATTTAAATTGGATTTAAGCGTCTAAATAAAGCTTGTTAGGCTTGCTTTATTTTATGGATTAAATTTAATTTAATTTGCGCAAATTAATTACATCCAAATTAATTAAAATTGGATTTAATTATATGTTTTTAGAAATATTAGAGTTTAATTTCACTTTTAAATTATTTTACCCATGTTGGACTTTATTTGATAAAGTCCACTTTAATTGGATTAAAGAAACTATTTGGGCTTGGCCCATTAATATTAAAGATCAAAACAAATTGGATTTATTTTTGAAAAATAATTAAATTAGATTTCATTGAATATTAAATAAGATATAATAATAATCACATATTTGTTTAATTTGATTATGTGCTCCTTTTATCATTATGTGATGGTGACACCTCGTATGGGCTTAAGGTTGGTTTCTTTTTATCATCTGGGTTGTATTGGGCCGGAGTTTGGGCCCCCACGTTTGTATCTTTTATTTTTATTAGAACAATTGTATAGGCATGTATCGTTGTAATAAAATTGTTAGATAGGTCCAATGAAATTGGCTCGAGACAATCTAGATTAAAGTCCATACGTGTGTGTGTTGTTAGAAATTGCAAGGCGTTTTTCTTATGCATTTACGTAATTGGTGCTTAATAAATTAATGTGCAAAGTGAGACCTAAAATGTAATAACTATTAACAAGTTATTGATTCTCCCTAATCAAATGATACTAAGTAAGTAAAGGGTATTTGATATCCTGGCTCTCCATCAAACTTTAGAATTACATAGCTGCATCTTTTATATGACATCGTCCCGATATTAGGGGTCATATTTAAAGGTAATATGTTTGATCTTCTTTAGTGCATTTGATGCCTTCGGTTGAAGCAAATTTGGCCCCGTATATCGAAAAAGGTTGCAAGGCAAGATTAAATTGTTAAACTGATATAAGTTGATGGGAATAGACTTAGATGAATCACCACCTATATATCGAAAAAGGTTTCGGTTGAGTGATTCATGAGCCAAAGGGATTGAATCGTTAATTAGATTAACTGGCACTAAGTGCCACCTCAATTCCTTGATGGGTCATGTATCGAAAAAGGTTGCAACCCATCTAGACATTGAGGACCTCAATCACTCACTATAAAATCAATCCAACGAGGTTTCCGATTATTGTAGTGGGAGTACAATAATTGAGAAAAATATTGGGAGACAAGTTATTGGTACAAGTCCTTTAAAATTACTTGTTTTAACAATATAAAGCATCTAATCAAATAATCTTGGTATTTCCTATAGTTTGATAATTACTCTCTAAAATGGTTAACCCACTCAAAGTATTGCTTGAAAAGAACATTCTTAATGGACAAGACTTCTCTCAATGGAACAGAGGACTGAGGATTTTCCACAATGATGAAAATCTTGAATATATGCTGGAGTTGGATCACCCACTGAGACTTGGGGTCGACGAGGAAGATTCAGTGAAGATGGCGTATTCAAATTGGGTATCTAATGCTCGTAAGGTAAAGGATTATATTTTGAGCTTCATGTGCAGCGAGTTGCGGCACAAACATGAAAATATGAATAGTCCTAGATCAATCCTGTTGCACTTGGAGGAACTATTCGGGGAATGGGGTAAGTCTATTAGATGCTTTATATCGAAAGAATTATTCCACACTAAGATGAAAGAGCATGAAGATGTTAAGGATTGTGTTTTGAATATGATCTCCATGTTAGAGAGACTCCGGCCTATGGATTTCTACACGGACATCCACCTGCAAGTGGATCTCATCTCCAATCACTCCCTGGATCTTCTTGGATTTTGTCATCAATTTTGATATGGATGGCATTGAAGGATCACTTTCAGTACTTATGGAAATGCTAATGATTGCACAATAGCGAAAAAGGGAAAAATGGGGTGCATTCAAAATTCCTATTATTTCAAATAACATGGAATTAGCTGGGAAAAACAGAGAACCCTACAAAAGAGCGGAAGTTCAAGGCCAAGGGATCTAAGAACAAAAGGGATATATGTTGTCTGTGCAAGGAGCTGGGCCACTAGAAGCGCAATTATTCTAATCTGAAAGGTGAAAAAGCAGTTATAGAACTTTACATTTTTGAAACTATTGTTCTATGGTTATATTTTCTACTTCGTGGATTCTAGATTCGGGAGCTAGTGCTCACATTTGTATTTTGAACCAGAATCTGGAAACAAGTAGGAAGCTGGGAGAAAGAGAAATGATGATCAATATGGGAAGTGGGCACAGTGTCGCGGCTACACATGTTGGGAACACTTCTATTGCATTAATGTCTAAACATTCTTGAACTTTAGATAATTGTCTCATTTTGCCCAATGGGTTTAAGAACCTTATTTCTATTCCTGTATTGGTCAGGAAAGGATACTTGTTTACTTAATGACAATGGTTGTGATATTTATTTTAGAAATTAAAAACGCTGGCTTAGCATCTCTAGTTAATGGATTGTATTATATTAATGTTCAAAACTAATGGATGGCTAACACTATGACTAGGAAGCGTAGTATGAATGCTACAAACCAAAGACGTATGTGGCATCTTAGACTTGGACATGTCAGTGAATTCAATATTCACGAGTTGGAGAAACGAGGCTTTATCGGCCCACTTGGATCTGATCCATATCCAACATGTGAATCCGTCACCCTTCACCAGACATTTTAAAAGATCCAAGGAAGTTTTGGGTTTAGTTCATACAGACGTATGTGGGCCCTTTAAGGATGAGGCCTACAGAGGATTTCAGTACTTCATTACATTCATTAATAACCATAGTAGATATGGACTCGTGTACTTAATGAAACATAAGTCTGAAGCTTTTGAATGGTTCAAGAAGTTCAAGACTATGACTGAAAAACAAACTGGGCACAGTATTAAGGCACTACGATCAGATCGTGGTGGCGAATACATGAGTACTGAGTTCTTAAAGGAACACGGCATAGTGTTACAACTTATTCCTCCCGCAACCCCACAATTAAATGGAGTAGTTGAACGCAGAAATCATACCCTATTGGATATGACTAGATCTATGCTTAGCTATACCGATTTATCTATTTCCTTGTGGGGGCATGCTTTGCTTACACCGTACATATATTGAATAAGTGTCCCTCGAAATTTGTTTCCAAAACACCATATGAGTTGTGGTGTGGAAGAAAACCTAATTTTAAGTACATAAGAATATGGGATTGCCCCACATGTGTTAAGAAGACGAAGGTAGAGAAACTAAAGGAAAAATCCCTTGAGGGTCGATTCATAGATTTTCCCACTGACTCCATGGGATACCTATTTTACCTACCAAACAATCATCGGATAATTGTGGTTTTGCAAGGGTTCTATCTCAAAGACGAGTTCATTAGAGAAGGATGTGCAGGTAGGAAACTCGTTCTATTAGAATAACAAAATGAATCCCCTTTGGAAACACCAATTCAAGTACAAATAATTGAACTTAAAACTCAAAAAACACAACCGTCACTGCGACACTCTAGTAGAGTATCTCGATCGCCTAAGAGATATGGTTACCTTCATGAACAACAATATTTGTTTGTTATGGCAAATGGAAGCCATGAAGATGATCCCTCTAGCTATGAGCAAGCAGCGACTGATATTGATTTCGCAAAATGGCTAGAAGCCATGAAAGCAGAGATGGATTCAAAGTATTCGAACCAAGTCTGGACTCTTACTGATCACCCTGAGGGTGTACGTTCGATAGAGTACAAATGGATCTATAAGAGAAAGATTGGTCTGGATGGCCATACTTGTCGCGAAAGGTTATACTCAAAAGAAGGGCATTGACTATGAGGAAACTTTTTTGCCTGTATCAATGATCAAGTCCATTCGAATCCTTCTCGTCATTGCAGCAAACCTAGATTATGAAATCTGGCAAATGGATTTGAAAATCGCATTTTTAAATGAATATCTCGAGGAAGACATTTATGTTAGGATTATGCCCTCAGATGCCATAGAGGATAGAATGATAGGGCATCTATCTTGTAATTGACTTATTTTAATATTATTAATAAAGGCGGTATTTAGTTTTTACTTAAATCTTATCTACATCTATAAGTAGTGTAAAACTTTTTGTCCGTGTTTCAATGCAATCCCTCTACTTCCTATGGGATAGGAAGATTGTCACTAGAGAGATTGATCTTGCCAAAAACAAGTTCGCAAGTAAAGTGAAGTCTTTAATGGACAAATAAAGACTTAGAACACTTGTACAATCTTTTGTCTGACATGGGAGTGCCTGTCTGGTACCATGGGATGGTAGGAGATTAAGATTGTAGGCACATCAGTGGAACTGATATGCTCGAATACGACTCACATCGGTTCTGTCACATTGGTTTTCACTCTATGACTGTAAATGACAGAACTGATTATGTGTAATAGGTATAAGTAAACCTTTGAACTGAAACATCATGCTAAAGATGCATTTGTGACATCAAGTATTTCATTAGAGTAGTTAGACCCAATTCACCTGTTGGTGGGGTCGACCTTGAAATGCGGCTTGATGGGCAAATGGTAGTCTTAGCTGATATCTAAATGGGATTTGTTCTCTCATAAGTGAGTGAGAAAGTACCCTATGTGATTATAGATAAATAGATATCAAAGTCTTTGGCCAAATAAAAAAGAGACGACTGTGCTAGGCACTAAATCGATCTCAATGATCTCTTATTATTATAATTCATGCATATGGTCAAGTCCAATGAGTTTGACATAGCCATGACTCTCACTTGACTGGGGTACACGAACAAAGGGTTTATACTTACACGGTATTTACGATTAGAAGAATGATCCCATCATTCATTTTCGTTTGGGCTACATAATGGGCCACGTGACTGGCTAGGTGTTACCCACTTCCTTTGGTTTCCTCTCATTGCCACGCGAAACGAATCTAAAGAGTCACGCTAAAGGATTCATAAAGAAAAATGAAAAAGGGTTTTCTATTTTTCTTCTAGGAGTTTTAATTTATTGGATAATCTAAATAATTAATTATTCATTAGATGAAATAATTAATTATAAGGGTAAACTTAATTATTAATTAATTGCCTAGGGAAATATATTAATGAATTAATTTATGTAATTAATTTGGTTATTTAATTAATTAATTTATTTATTGGATATAATAAATTATTAATTCAATAAGAAATTAACTAAAGCAAAACAAATCCTGGGCTCAAAGTGGACGCCTACTTGGCCTCATTGGGCGTCCATGAGATGCCCAATATACTAGGGCTCTTTTGTTTTGACTTGTTCGATAAGTCATGAAGTATATGAGGACTCTTTGACTTAGAACAAGAGAATAACTTTTCATAACTCTCCTAGACAAAAAGAAAGAAGAAACAATATTCCTCCCCTTCTCTAAACCCTAGCGGTCGCCCCTTAGAGATTGAAGGGAATTTTTCGTTTGTTGATCCGTGCGTGACAATTTAAAGATGACGTATTTTTGTTGATCGGATCAAATTCAAGATTTGAATATTCAAACAAAGGATTCAAGATTTGGAAGCCTCAAATTTTCGACTACTTGGAGGAAGAAGAAATTTTCTCACAACTTCGTTTTAACGAATAAGTTTTATTCGTTAAATATATTGTTCAGTTTGAATATGCGATCATTGAATTCAACTCTGGGTATTTAAAATAAATTTTTTGAAATCCTTCCACTGCGTTTATGTTATTTTTTGCGAAACCTAACAATTTATATGCCGCAGCCCAGAGGGTTTATATCCGATGCAGATTCTCATAAGGTTTGCAAGCTAAATAAGTCCATTTATGGACTTAAGCAGGCGTCTCGCAACTGGAATCAATGGTTCGATCAAGAAGCAAGATCTTATGGATTCATTAAGAATGAAAATGAACCGTGTCTCTATAAATTGTCCAATGGGAGCAAGTTGACATTCCTAGTGTTGTATGTAGATGACATACCGCTATTAGGGAATGACATAGGCTCGTTGACATCAGTCAAGGCATAGCTTTCAAGCACGTTTTCATTGAAAGACATAGGAGAAGCAACCTACATTCTTGGAATTTGCATCTACTGGAATAGAGCGAATCGAATGTTAGGTCTCTCCCAAGAGCTCTGTGATGCCTAAGATTTTAAAGTATACATTTTTTGTTTATAGATATATATGTGTGCTCAATTTAAATAAGAAAGAAAAGTGAAAAATGGAGTAAATAAAAGGAAGAGTAAGAATTATATTTTCTTGCTAATTTACGTTTTGGAAATACTTGATTTTCGCAGGTCATTCTATTCTAGAAATCGATACTTGACTATATAAATTTTTGTTGCTTGCTTGCATAGCTAATTGTTCCCCAAAAAATTGTAATTAGACTTTTACTATAAAATATATTGTGTATTGTAAGACATAAAGTAGGCATCCTATCATGTGTAGAAAAATATTTATGTTATGGTGCATCTTGCAAAGAACATAAAAAGGGGGGAGAAATGGGCAAATAAAAGGATGAATGAGAAATTGCACTCAAGCCCTAATTCATACTCTATATATACCTCTAACCATTTGGTCTTCAACCTTATTCCAACCTAAAGACACACCAAAGAGAGAGAATTCAGCAATTCCCGTATATAAACTCAGCCCTGGCAGTTTTGTCCTTTTCAAATTTTGAGATAGCAAATGACCTCCAAATTTAGTGTGCTTTAGCTCAAACTCTTTCTAAGAGGATAATCTACAATATTATGAAACCCAAATTTACTTAACAGCTACCCAAAAATCCAGAAAAATCCCCGAACCCGAAGCTGCTGCTGAGTCACATTCATACTTGCTTGTGTGGAAGTTTAAGCTATAATTGTTGTAATTTCTTCAATTGGAGTAGGTAAATCACCTTTATCTCTATTAGTATGTGTTTTTATTTGAGTTAATGAAAGTTATTATAGAATATACCTTGATTTGTTCAATGGGGGGTTCAATGGGTTCATGCATGAGGTGATTTTGAATGATGGAATGAATCTTTGGTTGCATGTGTGATTGAGGGTAGGATCTGAGTAAATTATTGTAGACCCATGAATATATGTGTATTTGAAGCTTATTTATGTGATTGCATGTCAAATTTAATGGGTATTCAAAGAGCATCTAGGTCATGCATGTTTGTTTTGAAATGAAAGTAAGATGAATGAAAATTTCTGTTTCTGCAAGTGATATTCAAGGTTGTAATTTTGTAGATCAAAGTGTGAATTTGATTATGTAAAATTTTATAAAGTAATATGTTTGTGTTGTGGGTCTCTCTTTAAAATTTCGTAAAGATTGGAGTTCTGTGGATTTTTCTACAATTCGTTAAATAAAACTACCAGTCTGTTTGGCGGGACTTAAAATTGCTACGGTTTTGGGCCTATTTGGTGAATCTAGAAATTTTTGTTTGCTCTAACATTTTTACTGTAGCTATATACATGTGTTAGAAAGAGCTTATAAAAATTTGAAAAGTTTTCAAGAAACAACAAATTCTATACAATATTTTGAAGATAGGCTGAAATTTTTGTGGAATGTTCCAAAATGTATTTTTTTGTGTTTCTCCAAAGTTTCTGAGAAAATTCTTATCTTGAGAATTTATACAAAATACTATAGTAAAACTGCGCAAATTTGTAGTTTACTTGAGTCTTCTTTCAACTAAATTGCCTATATGTCTAGATTATTTTATTTTTTCTATTGTGCATCTTGCCTTATTTAGCAGGATAAGTTTGGTTATGAAGAGGGCTTATCATGGGTAGAATTTTTAGGTACTCGTAAGGTTAAGTCTGAATATGTTATTCATTTCACCGCCACAGGTAGCATACCCGAAATCCCGACATCCGACCCAGTTTGAGGTTATCGTATTTTGTGAGTGCCCCTTAACTCTATCGTAGTATCTTTGAAAACTGGAAGGAATATATGTATGTAAACTTCAATTGCAATATATATATATATATATATATATATTGTATAAAAGAAAAGGTTTATAGTTTTGAAAAATTGTGGAATCATGTTTCTGTTCTGAACTCATATCCTGAAGGTTACTCATCTGTTTCTCCATAATTTTAAATCTCTTTTGTTTATGACGATCAAATTGTGGAATCATGTTTATGTTCTGAACTCATATCCTGAAGGTTACTCATCTATTTCTCCACAATTTTAAATCTTTTTTGTTTATGATGATCAATGACTAGTATGGTTATGTTCTGATCTGTTTCTGTTAGTTGGATCCAACTTGGCTTGGGTTGACAAAGGGTACCGTCGGGCAATAGCGGACTTGCCGATTGGACCCCGAGTCCCCAAGCCCCCACACAACGCACAACTGAAGCCGTTTGTGGTTGTGTTGGGTAATATCTGTTTCTGTTCCACATGTACTCGAGCATGTGTTTCTGTTTGGTAAGGTTGCTCCTTGCCCAGAGTGATAAGGTGGTCTGTCACTATCGGTTGGGAGTCATAAGGTTGTCTGGCATCAACAATTTTGTTATTTGATCATCATAATCATAATCGCTTTAAATCCTTTTACTGCTTAATATTTTGAACTTTATTTGGACGAAAATATATTTCTGTCTCGGATTGAGATTTATGAATGTCTTAAATCGGTTACTTCAAGTTTGAAGCTTTTTTAAAGATTCAGTTTTGTGAAAAAAAATAATATATATATATATGTATATTTAGATATATATCATTTTTTATTAAAGAGGCGCATTTAGAAAATTATATGTATTTGTTAAACACATCATACACATCGGGCATTCACTGAGTCTTTTACTCAGGTACTCTCTATATTTTACTTCCTTCCTTCCAGCATTAGATGACCACTTAGGCGGGATGGCGGAGATTCATCAGGGGACGAGTGATTTTCAGAGCTTTTTACCTTTGCAATAATTAGGTGTTGAGACTTTTGATGCTCGAAGACTTAAGACTTCTTTAGAATATCTTTTATTAAGTTGATGAAGTTATGTTTAACAAGAGTTCCCGATTAAAAGATACTTGTCGTAGTTTTATTTTGGACCTACTATTTTAATAGAATTCTGCCTCGAGTTTGAACCCTTTTCAGTGGTGAAATTGGGGTGTGACAAGCTCTACCTAGAGAAAGTCCTTAAGAGATATGAAATAACTCTAAGGGAGTACTTCTACCTATGGGACATGGAATACATCTCTCTATGTTTATGAGTCCCAAATTGGATGAGGACAGACTCAAGATGAGTAAAATCACATATGCATTAGCAGTGGGAAGTCTCATTTATGAGATGTTATGCGCGAGACCTGATATAGCTTACGTTGTGAGTGTAGTTAGTCGATTTCAAGCTAACCCGGGTGAGCATCATTGGATGTTGTGAAGACTATCCTTAAGTATCTTAGAAGAACAAAGGACATGCTCCTCGTATATGGAAATGAAGAAATGAGAGTTGATGGATATTCTGACTTAGACTTTCAGTCTAATGTAGATGATCAAAAATCTACGTCTAGGTTTATATTAACTCTGAATGGTGGAGCAGTGTCTTTGAAAAGTTC
Organism: Buddleja alternifolia; assembly: GCA_019426215.1. Lineage (NCBI taxonomy): Eukaryota > Viridiplantae > Streptophyta > Magnoliopsida > Lamiales > Scrophulariaceae > Buddleja > Buddleja alternifolia. The sequence goes on along the minus strand of CM033404.1, from coordinate 20,757,597 downwards.
CAAGCAAAGCACAAGTAGAAACTCCACATGTGAAGCTGAATACGTTGCTGCCTTTGAGGCAGCTAAGGAAGCTGTTTGGATAAGAGAGTTGATGACTGACTTCAAGTGATTCCTAGCATGGAAATGTCATTGCCACTATGGTGTGACAACAATGGAACAATAGCACTAGCTAAATAACCAAGGTCTCACATCAAATCTAAACACATATAGAGAAGGTATCAGATAATTTGAGAAATTGTTGGAAAAGGGGATATCGCCGTGCAGAAAGTAGCCTCAGCGAAAAAACGTAACTGACCTACTCACTAAGCCTCTATCATCGGTGGTGCTAGAGAAACATCTTGAGAAGATGGGACTCAAAGACAATAGCAATTGGCATTGAGTGCAAGTGGGAGATTGTTAGGTGTTATGCCCTCTATGCCATTGAGGATTAGATTTAATTGGGCATTTTATTTATATTATATTAACATTATTTACCATTAATAAAAGGCATTGAGTTTGTTCTTATAAATCTAATTGTGGCATTAAATTTATTGAACAAATAGGTCTTTAAGATTAAGGTGTACTGACCATTACTTATTTGATAAGTGGAAGCACTGGTGGAGTTAAATGCTTGATCTTATAAACATGGTTCACGAGTTAAAAATCTAAATTGGGCGTTTAGATTCAACTCGTGTGACACTTACTTTAACAAAGAAGTGCTAGTCTTACATTGATTGGATAAGTGGGAGATGGTGTCATGAATATAATTAATGGAGTTAACATATTCGAACACGATTCGTTGTAATCCTATCACATGGGTTTTTACTCGGTGACAGTCAATGATAAGGATTACATGTTATGATAGTACAAGTGAGTTTTAGACCTGAGGAGTCCTTTACATTGTGCTTGTACCATTGAATAAGTTTTTGAAGTAGTTAGACTTAATCACCCGTTGGTGGGGTCAACCTCAAAGTACGATTCCATTGGTGCGTTCGACAATAGGAAGTATGGACTGCCAATAAAGAATTCACTGTCTCAAAAGTAAACTAGAAGCAACCTCTACGTCATAGGTGTAGTGAAATTAAAGTCTTTGGCCAAAGCATTTATAACTGACCTGTATTGGATACAGAGAGTAGTTTGGTAATTTCACATTAGTATGATTATATAGTACAATATCAAGTTATATGAGGTTGACATTCCATGGTTCTTACTTGATCGGGTTGCGTTAGTGAAGAGCTTATACGCATATAGTAACTGTAACCTAAAGGTTTGTGATGAAGTATTCATCTCATACTTGATTGGGTCTCGATATAGCTTCACGGGAATGGCTTGGTGATAAATATATCCTTGGAATCCTCCCAATGCCAATGAAGACGAGTCTAGAGAGTCGCGCTATATAAAGGTGATAAAATAAAGGAGTTTTACTTCATAAAGAGTATTTTAGTAATGAAATTATTAATGGGATATATTGAATATTATAAATATATATTTAATTATTGTAATTAAATATGTTTATTCAATCATATTAATATTGTTATTAATTTAAAATTAATAATGTACTATTAATTAAAAAAGCTTCATATTTCATTAATTACCAATTGGATAGGATTTGAAATTTTAATTAAATATTTAACACTGGGTTTAAAATTGGATGAAGCCCAATAACGCTATCCTACAAGGCCAATTCGGTCGCGCCCCCTCCTTGTAAGTCAAGGAGTAATTTTTTATTTAAACACTAGGTGCTTAATTAAAAAAAACCAACCTAAGTAATATTATTCATCTTAGAGAGTGCAAAGAAGTGAAACATAAAATCCTTTCTCCCTCCCCATAAACCCTAGCCGTCCAACCCCGACTGAGGTAGAAGAGGTCGAGCTTCAAGATACGAAGATCATCTTTGCGTGATTATCTAGAGCAAGGAATGATTCGTTGCTTCTCAAAGCTAGGCTTAAGGATTTCACCAAAAAGTTAATTGGATTACTTCTGCTCTTGATAAAATCGTTTTACAAGTTGTTAAAAATATCAAACGCATGAATTGAATCCGGTCTTTGTGAATCGAGAAAATTTTTTATATGCTGGTTCGATTCACAACACTTTCTCTTTAATTCTTCCAACTCATGTGTTGAGTACGAAGAACACTAAAATATATTCCTACCCTTTTTCTCACAAATCCAAAATTCGATATTCTCTTGGCTAGTACCTAACCTTGTTTAGGGGATGTCGGATTTTAATTAAAATTTGTACTTTTTGATGCGCCGGTATCACCGGGGTTGTACCAATCCCAACAAAGATTTTATCAAGATGTTATATGGATTTATGACTTTCAATGGGTTTTCTTTTGTGCCTAAGTTAAAGACCCAATTTTCTTTAATTACATGAATACTATCCCGAGATCTCCATGAGTACCCAACTAGATTAATTCCCATCACTCCCATGATCAACAACTAATCTCGATGAATTCATTAATTTCTATGAAAATTGTTTAACTAGTCTCATGCAAAATTACTAATATTCCTATTAAGCAATTTAAATATGTCTATCAAATTTGAACCAATAATTTAATTCACCTTCTGTCACTTCTTGAATTAGCTTAAATCATATAATTGGTGATCAAGTAACTACAAGCATTAAACACTCAATCATAGATAAACAAAGCAAGAGCAAACCCAACAAAGTTCAACAATCCATATACATACACAAGATTACATCTTAAACCCTAGAAAATAAATTAGCCAATCATTATTATTGAAGAAGAAGAAGAAATAAATTGAGTAAAAGTAAAAAGAATCATGTTTAACAATGGCGGTTAGGAAAATACAACTTGAGAAGATGAAAAGATGGAAAATCCAAGAATAGTCCCCATCTTGATTAGCAAGGATTCAAGAAATCATCTTCCTATCTTCAAGGTAACTTCATTTCTTCTCCTCTTAAGTCTTCTAACTCCAGACTGATCTCTCTAATCTCTCTCCTAGGCTAAAAAATAGTTTTTCTTGGTTTCTTAACTTATATGGAGTCTTAGATACAATTTAGGCCAGCCAAAACATAAAAAATGAGGCCATCAAAATTGTAGCGACTGCACAGTTGTGCAGATATTTGTGCAAAATCGAAGCATTTTGTGCAGGATTTTTTATCTAACTTTTTTTTAACAAAAATCTCTCGTATAGCATCTCTCTTGCATTTCATTAAACTTTCTTGGTTGGCCTTCATTGCTTTTGTATGAAACTCCCTTTTTATGCATTAAACCACTCGTTCTTTGCCTACAAAAGCATTAAAATGACTTAGAAATCAAAATATGCAAATTAGGCTAAAAACAAAGGAAAAAACTAATTGCAAGGCACAAAATAATGATAAAAGTATAAAAAATAATATGTCAAGTAGGAGACTTAAAACTGTTCTCCCCCTATTTCCCATCTTATGTATGCTGATGATTCGTTTATTTTTTGCTATGCTAACACTGAAGAAGTTGTCCAAGTTGTTTTTTGCCTTACTTTTTTTCTGATTGGTCTGAACAAGTCATTAATGTTGAAAACTCAGTTATTCATTTTTGGGGTAATGTTCACTATCAAAAAAACATGATATCCTTCAAATTTTGGGTATGAACTGTATGTAATCATAAACAAAATCATCTTAGCATTTTGTAAACCTTCCTCTTAAAGTGTTTATAAGAGATTATCGATAAAATTGGTAGAAAATTAAGTGATTGGAATATAAACTCTCTTTCTCAAGCTAGCAGAGGAGTTCTCCTCAAGTCTGTCATACATGTTATTCCTATTTACCCTATGTCTACTTTTTATCTCCCGATTTCTACTTCTTGTGCTATTGACAAAATTATGCATTGCTTTTAGTGGAACAATGACCCCACAAAGAAAGCACTTTTTTGGGAGAAAAAAAAGGTACGATATTTGTCTCCCTAAAAGTGTTTGTGGTCTTAGTTTTTGGCGTATCAAAAATTTAAATAGAGCCCTGATTGCAAAACTTGGTTGGAATATCATTAATGATGATAAAGTTTAGGTTAAGATTTTTAAAGCCAAATATTTCACAAATCTTTCTTTGCTTGACATGAATTCTTGCCCCAATGGTGCTTCTTGGATCACGAGGGATATTCTTGCTTGCAAAAATCCCATTTTCAAAGGTCTTTGTTTTCAAGTTTCGGCCCTTTTTCATTATCGTAAGTGGAGCGATCCTTGGATCCATCCATAGAAAGATTTATTCCTCCAAAACCAAATCTTCCTGATTCGGTTGTGAATGAATTTTTCTTTATGAAAAATTTGTTCCTCTCCAACTCGTCTTTTTGGAACTTGGACGTGCTTAACTTTCTCTTCCCGCCTCTGTTGGTTCAAGCAATTTTTAAGATCCGTATTCCTGCCTCCTCGGAAATTTTTGGCCCCTTGTGGGCTCTGACTACTAATGGAATGTTTTCAATCAAATCAGTTTATTCAACTTACCAAAAGGGCCATTTTCCCTTTGTCAGTAAATCATCTATTGGTGTGTTCAAAATATTGTGGAAATCCTAGTTACATCCTCATTTTAAACTTTTTTTGTGGAGAATGATTTAATGTATCATGCCTACTTGGGATCTACTTATTAATTTTTTTTCTATGGGAGATATATCTTGTTCATTTTGTCAACAGGAACTGAAATCTCTTGAACATCTTTTTATTACGTGTCATATTGCACAATAGGTTTGGTTAGTTTCGAAATGGAATTTCAGACTTCTTCCTTTTGAACAGTTTGGTTTGGAAGATTGGATTCGCATGCTTCTTGCCATAGACAAACATCTCTTCCATCCTTGGAATTATATTGGGAATTTCTTACTTTCTCAGTTATTGCTACGAGATTGATTTGGAATGCTCGGAATAAACTTTTTCATGAATCTACTACTGTTGATGTGGTGAAAATTGCTCATTCGACAGATAAATTAATTGTTGATCATGTCAAGGCACAATGTTCTAAATTGCTTAGATCCCATGAAAGTAACCCGGTTCAAAAGTGGAAATTCCCTACTTCCAATTGGTTAAAGGTTAATTCAAATGCCTCGTTTAAAGATAGTTCGTTTTCAGCAGCTATCCTGGTTCGTGATTCCTCGGGTGTGGTTGTTCTAGCTAATGTGTTCAAAGAGTTGGATCATGATGTGGTGGCTGTTGAAGCTTTTGCAATTGCTAAGGCCTAATCCATTTTTGAAAAAACAGGCTTTTAACAAGTGATTTTTTAAAGTGATTCCTTGGTTGCGGTTAAATTGATCCTTCACGAAAATATTCCCCCTTATTTGACAGCTAAAGTTGATATTGATGCATCTAAATTTTTATTACTCCGTGGGCCTTTGTGGCATGTTTGTAATATTCATAGACTTAAAACTCGACTGCAGATTGGATTGCCAAATGGGTTTTTCATAGAGTTTGGAGTGGAACTATTTCTCACAATTTTATTCCTCTTGACATTTTTTGTGAGGAATTTTCGGTTCTACTTTTTGTATCTTTGGATTATTTTGTTTATGAATGAAATACATTTTCTTACCAAAAGAAAAAATCAAATAATAATTATGGGCCTTTGAAGAGTTGAGCCTAAAGACAAACCAAACATTGTGGGTGTTCATTTATCCTGGGCTGAGCCTTCAACCCCAAACAAAAACTCATTTATTTTAATACCTCAAATTACAGCCCCTAAAGTGCTGAGCTAGATTGAACTTAGAATATCAAACTTCTCTTAAGCACCTAAGCTGAACCATAATAAATCAATAAAATTGGACTCACTCTGTTTGGGCTGAGCTTTTATTCCAAATTCAAAGCTCACTTACCTTAATGGCTAGCCCAACTCAATGTACTGATATTTTTCCAAAGTACCCCTCAAGACATGATGAGTTGAAAAATCTTTGTGTGATAACTTTAAATGGAAATGAATCCAAAAATACATAATAGTGTAATTGAAATTGTTGACGGGTACATCAGTCTCATAATATAGAATGAATTTGATTAAATAGAATTAAAGTATCTAATTTTTTATTTATTTTTTGGTTTCTCAGGGTGTTCTCAAGTCCAAAAGTTCAAAACTAATCCCTCAAGGTACGGTTCAACGCAATTCCAGGGACTTGTCCCAAGAAAATTTCTATATCCACAAGGGCTTGTTAAATTATTTAATAATATCAGGAATAAAGTTCATTCCGCAATATTTACTTATTACAAAACTAAGATAAATATAAACAAGATTTGAATATTTGAGCAATTACAAAAGGAATGATGCAAATACATGAGGGGATGAAGGTCAATTGTGCACAAACCAATAAAATAAATATGTTGTACCTCGAGACAATATGCACAAATATTTAACTTAACTGCATATTAATGGGATAGCTAGCTAGGTAAGATAAAATTTGTCCTTGAGCTCGTGCAGAGAAAACTCAATCCCAAGATCTTATCACATGCCAGAAGCAATTTCATTACTAGTATAATAATCATCTCCTCGAATGCGTGCGAATATTCGATAATTTAATCTAAATTGTAATATTATATTCATATATATGAATCCCAACTAATCATTTTAACTATGCAATCAAACAATCTTGTTAGATTTTTAAATCAAGATGCATGTGACATGTATATATAGGCTTTGAATAAGTCGGTTATATTGGGTTTGAAAACCATATGAAACCAATGTGTGCAATTCTACCAACATACAGATGTTTGGTACTTTCTTTTTGTTGTTGCTAAAACACAAATTATAAAGGGCTTTTGGTACGTACACTTATGGCATAACACTTTGAGATGCCAAACTGACAATAATAGTCCTTGTACCCTTAGATTCATATTCCCCCGACCCACCATTACAACTTGTAAGTTACAAGTATGGCAAAACTGCATTTTCGGTCTAGTTGAATTCGGGGGATTGATTCTTGAGATTTATAGCTCTGCATATTGCATCTCATAGGTCAAAAAATTTTACACCCATGATTCTTATCATTAGTTTTTGTAATGAAATGGCGCATGTGGGCATTAGAGAGCGATTTTCTTGACGTGCTTATTTTCTATGAGACTAAATGTGAAATTGTTACCTTGTTTTCTTTTTTCTTTTTCTATTTTGTTATGTCTTTCTCATATTTCTTTATTTTTTTACTTATATGTTTTTCTCTCTATTTTTCTATAATTTTCTCAACGGAAATACACAATTAAGCTCAAGCAATCTCATTGTAATAATTTTAATATCTTTACCACATTGGTCTAAAATTGGTTGTTAAAAATTAACGATGTTGCACATCATTATTTTTAGTGAGATGATACTATTGAAACAAATATTTTAATTTTTTAATTTTTGTTTCTTTTAAGTGAGTTTGATATAGAAGGGGGAATGTTTAATAAAATTAAGAGTAGAAAGACATGATCTTCTGACGTAATTCAGCTTAATATGATAAACAAGTTCCGAAGATAACCAAATAATTTTGTTTCGTATATTTACAAAATGTTTATTTTTGCTCTAAAAAGACTTTCTTTCTTGATTATTTTCCGTGTACATTCTTTACATGTAATTAGTGCTAAATTAAAATCAACACTACATGAGGTTTATTTTTTAAAGTATCAAAACAAAGGCATATATCCCTCTTCACTTCGGAAAAAAAAAATTAGTCAACAAGAATGAGTAATGATACATTTATAGGATAATGACATTTTTAATTTCTAAAGTAGATGATTTGTGTCAAATTAGTCTCTCAAGTGAAAAAATTAATATTATTGTCCCTAATATTCAAATTTTATTTTACTTAAGTCATTTTTGGACAATTTTACCGTTATTTATGAACATACATTTTGAAACAATTTAAAGATAAAAATGTCCAAAAAATACCCAAATGAAACAAAATTTGAATATTCATGATGATAATGTTAATTCTTTCATTTGAGAAACTACTCTAATACAAATCGTACGAAGGGACTAAAAATATCATTATCTCTTCTTATAAAAAAAGAAGGATGCATGTAGAATCTAAGAATGATTATTTTAATAGAGTTTGAAAGCTACTATGCTCTTTCCAATCTCACCTTTTTTTTATATTTTTGGTAATTTATCCAATCTCACTTTGCATGACCAAGCTCCTGTCATCTTTAGGTCGCCAAACCAACAAACTGTTATAAATAAATAATAAATTTCTCAAAAGTATATATGCATCTTCCAAGACATTGCCACTATGACAACAATTAATTTAATTTCTTATCGACCCTAGGCGCACTAGGGTTTTGTGCTTGTAATTAACAAGCGAATTGCTTCTTGGGAGATTATTCCCAAATTCCAAACCAATTATATTATTTATTTATTAACAACTCTTTGGAATTTGATCCAAATGGTCAACCTAAGCCTCACTCTCCAGGCCTGATTTAATACAGGTAAACTAGACTTGGAACTATATTAGTTTATAATTAGTTCTAAAAGAAAATAAAAAATAATCTTGTGGTCACGTGACATGTGGCATGAGACATCAGGATTCACGACCATATGCTTAATTGCAATTTGTCAATGAACAACCTAACATATAGGATTTTGCATGCCCTAAAATAGCTTGACCACTGGCTTTTTCTTGAAAGACCTCAAAAACTATATTGGTGAAAAAGAAATTGTAGAGTGAATATTAAAAGTATCATTAAAGATATATGTTGGGTTAATAATTGTGTTTTATCAAAATAATGGTTTTTATTGACAAAAATATCTTTAAGTTGTCATAATTAACGATAATACATGTGCATTAACACCAAAATTTGTAAGACGTTTGTCGTTAGTGACAACTTTATTGTCAGTCGTGATGGTAAATACGATAATTTTGCAACTAATAACTTGTCAACCAATAAACATAATATTTTTGTGAATACTTCGCTAGAAATGGAGGCAAGGAGGCGTTTTGTAACATGAATAAAAAATTGGGGTGTTAAGGGTGGAATTTTTTAGAATAAGAGGCAAAGTACTCGGTCCGAAATAAATCAGGAAAATGCTTTTCACCTTTCTTTATAATGTTTGTTTATAGTATGTGTTCATATCAAATGGTGAACAATATTATATATATTACATCAATATACATGAATTGACCTGACATAATTACTGAATTTGGTATATGTACTTAATCGTTTTGGTCTTTAAGTTTGAGGAAGTCTAGTGATAAAGTTGACACCACATGCTTATGTCTGCAAAACAACCTTTTGAGAATACAAAGGTTAAAGGTGCTGCATTTGAGGAGTAGAGTCTCATGCATGTTGGCTAACTAGCTTTATAGAATATGATGCAAGTACTCTCTTTCTATATAGATATTACGTCCACTCGAGAGATGTATAATGTTATACATTTCTGCTCTATGATCATTAAAAATGTCATTGTTGGAAATTTTGATTGAGTAAATTGTGTTTAACACGATTTTATTGGAGTTTTAAATGAATTCCACATGTTGAAAGTGGAATGTCTTTGGCTTAAATTAATCTACGTTTTGAGTAGATAAATTTAAAGTATTTAATTACTCAAATCCGATTTCGGGTGAATGAGAAATTAATTAGCAAAATGTGTCACTTAAAATGTGGTTCTTAATTGGAATCAATAAATTGATATGAACAAAGGCGAATAAATGATCACAATTATACGACCGACGACCGTGGTCGTATAGGAAATAGTTCATTTAGCTCGGGGTCTAAAATGTTCAAATCGAAAAATTGAGGGACCAATTGGAAAGGACTTAATAAATCAAGATTCAAAGGTTTGGGGTCAAAATTAAAATTTGTGGAAAGATAGGGGCTGAATTGCATAGCCGGATGGTGCAACCGGCCACACCTAATCATTGCCCAGAAAAAGGTGGCTTGTTATTGGTTGAGAGGCGGGTGCACACACTGGATCATAGCCATGTCAGGCGCCTTTTGACTTTTAGTTCAGGGGGTGTTTTGAAAAGGTGCAACGTTTGGGGCTAATGTGAAAAGTCCGAAAAGGTTCAATCAGGGGGCTTTTTGTCCAAAATACACAACTTTTGGGCCTTTCTGCAGAAACTCAAAAAGTTGCACTTTTTCGTTCTCTATAAATAGACCCCCCTAGTTTGGAATTAATAACACCAACATCATATTCTCTTCTCTCTTTTATTTTTAGTACTAATTTGAGTACTTTGAATATTCTTTTGTTTCTTAAGTATTAATTTAAATATTTTAAGAATAGTGTTGAATATTAAATGCTAAATTGAGCATTTAAAATATTCTTGAAGTTCTTAAATATTATTTTAAGAATTATTTAGTACTAATTTTGAGTACTTTAAACATTCTTAAATATTATTTTAATATTGTAAGAATAGGTTTGCATATTAAATGTTTAGATATGCATTTAATTCATTCATGTCCATCGAGAGAGTTTAGAACAAGTATTTTGTTCGCTAGACTCGGAAACGTTTGGGGCTAATGTGAAAAGTTCGAAAAGGTTCAATCAGGGGGCTTTTTGTCCAAAAGACACAACTTTTGGGCCTTTCTGCAGAAACTCAAAAAGTTGCAGTTTTTCGTTCTCTATAAATAGACCCCCTAGTTTGGAATTAATAACACCAACATAATATTCTCTTGTCTCTTTTATTCTTAGTACTAATTTGAGTACTTTGAATATTCTTTTGTTTTTTAAATATTAATTTTAATATTTTAAGAATAGTATTGAATATTAAATGCTAAATTGAGCATTTGAAATATTCTTGAAGTTCTTAAATATTATTTTAAGAATTATTTAGTACTAATTTGAGTACTTTAAATATTATTTTAATATTGTAAGAATAAGTTTGCATATTAAATGTTTAGATGTGCATTTAATTCATCTGTGTCCATCGAGAGAGTTTGGAACAAGTATTTTGTTCGCTAGGCTCGAAAATTTGTTGTGGTACTATTTTCGAGACGTTTGTCGTTGTATTTTGGGAGACAATTTCCGTATTCCGTGACCACCAAGTGCGGAGCAATATTGTCTTAAGAAAATAAGGTAACCCTTGTCTCGACATATCATTATCATTTTGCATTTTCATAAACACCGCCCGTTACGCACTAGAATTTTTCCCAACAGCTTAAGACAATACTTAGTGTATTATGAAGATGGGTTTATTGGATTAATCTCTGTCCATGCTAAGCATCGGATCCGTTAGCCAACAGGGACTTCAATTCAATTTTTGTTTAGTTCAATAATTGTTTCGATGAGTGACTGATACAAAATTCATTTTTGTGCTTAGGAATATCAAATTGGAAGAGAGTCTTGGAACTTCAAAGTTTCTAAGACACAATTAATGACACTGGTGTTGTGCATCGAAGCTTTGCATAAACTTTTATGATGATATAATGTGTTACTGTTTTATGCAAGATTTCAAGTTTTGTGCAAACAAGAAATTGGCCATCCATGAAAAGGCATGAGTTGTCACACATGGGATTTTCAAATGCAAAATCATTATCCATGTCAGAAAGAGGATTTGAATTTTCATGGAAGCAATTGAAGGCGAAATATTGATTACGAAATCAATAATAAGATAAGTTCATATTGTGAATTATCAATTTTTATAAATTGCTTAATTGATTACATATTGTGTTGAATAATATTAAATGTGATTTAATACCTAGTTATGCAACAATGATGTAATCATGTTAGATAAACTTGAGCATGCGGTATCACGTGATTAGATATTTAATTGTATTTTATCTTTGTGATTTACTCTTGATAAAGAATAAATAATTGTGCATGCATAAAATTACTTTATTTTGCTACGCATATATGAAGTAATTGTTTAGTAGTTTTCTTTCGGTTTATGAATAAATGCAATATGTGTGATTCTTCACTATGTTTGACAATCTTTAGTATAAAGTCTGATCACAATGAATGAAGAAATACATTATTTAAATAATTGATTTAAATTGATTACATGTTCTTTTCATGTGATAGTGACGTTTATTTAAAGAATTCAATTTTGTCTTAAGAATAATTATTGCATTATTTAGAGTTGTAGCCTACAATTTTCACCGTAAAAGTGAAATAGTTGTAAAGGCTAAACTAATCGTGGTTTCATTTAAGCGAAAGAAAATCGAGTCTGTTTTTAAGAAATTAAAATAGACAATGTGGAACTTCGTCACTATGAACCTATAAGGTTCTAAGTGAGAATTTTTCCAAATGTTTCATATTATGAAACATACTCTCCGAAGTGAGAAATGTGGTCGACATATTTTACAAAGTACACAACTTGGCCAAGAATAAAGGATGTTAATTGTCGGAGTAAGATCGAGGAAGTCGATCAAATGTCTGAAATTAAATCCTAGAAAATGACTTTAAGTATATAAAGAATTTGGTTAAAACAAATTATAGTTGGTGTACTAACAATAGTTGGAATAAGGACAAGGAAAAATTATTCCAAGGGGACAGCCACAAAAGTGGTAAACCGAACCAAGCTGACAATGGTTAATCTGAACCATGTAATTGGTGGGTGACCGTCGAGGACAAGTTGAACCATATAGTTGGTGGGTGTTTGTTAAGACAATCCGAACCACACAAATGGTGGGTGATCATCAAGGCAAACCAAGATAGACAAATGGTGGGTGATTAAATCACTAAAACGAAGCTAGGCAAATGATGGGTGGTCGGACCTTACGCTCCCAACTGTAGCGGGAGGTAACTAAGCAAATGGTGGGTCGACACCGGTGCTAGAAATACATCCGAGCTGGAAAGGAAGCTAAGATGTATTGAGTATCACGAGTAATCGACGTAATGAACTTTTGAAGGCATTGACTAGAGTTCGTAGATATCTGAAATATGCTATGAACTGTGATTACTGTATACCATATATCCAAGTGTACCGATAGAAAACACTAAGGAAAAATGGATCCTCAATAGTGGCTAGATTTTGTGCCACCTGTTCCGATACATCGTACAAAATAGTTGACAGTCGGAAGGGCACAAAGTAGCATATAAAATGGTAGTCTCGACACATACGTCGAAGATATAAAAACATTAGCAGTGATCTTTAGTGGCATTGTCTCTATTGATTGAGAAAAATCAAATGAGAATGTATGGATCCAAATGTATGCCTAAAAGATCAAATAAATTGCATATCGATGGGAATGGGCCTAAAGCCTACATAATTAAGAATCGACATAGTGGAAACCCAACCTTGTTGACTGGATATCCCAAGATCTTGGTTCAATGGGAGAACGAAATTATGAAGATTCAGTGACGCACTTGGCTTCAATATAGTAAACACTTATGAATCGAAGATGGTGTTCCATGGCCAAAACGGACCCAATTGAGAATAAAATCTGTTAGAGAAGTTATTGTGTGAGTATCATTGTCTTGGTTTACACAAACGGCTGCCCAATTCAAGACATCACATTCATTGGATAGCCAAGTAAGTCCAATGGTATTTCTCTAAGAAAGGTTCAAAGCCACAAGCTACCTCTACTGATGCAATATCTTTTCGCCAAAACTCTCAGTGTCTGCATAGGGTGCATTGCGTTTGCATTTGCATTAATTTCATTCATGGTGGGTGTGTTGAAAATCTTGATTGAGTAAATTGTGTTTAACACGATTTTATTGGAGATTTAAATGAATTCCACATGTTGAAAGTGGAATGTCTTTGACTTAAATTAATCTACGTTTTGAGTAGATAAATTTAAAGTATTTAATTACTCAAATCCGATTTCGGGTGAATGAAAAATTAATTAGCAAAGTGTGTCACTTAAAATGTGGCTCGTAATTGGAATCAATAAATTGATATGAACAAAGAAGAATAAATGATCACAATTATACAATCGACGGCCGCACTAGTATAGGAAATAGTTCATTTAGTTCGGGGTTTAAAATGTTCAAATCAAAAAATTGAGGAACCAATTTGAAAGGACTTAATAAATCAAGATTCAAAGTTTTGGGGTCAAAATTAAAATTGTGGAAAGATAGGGGCTGAATTGCATAGCCGGATGGTGCAACCGGCCACACCTAATCATTGCTCGAAAAAAGGTGGCTTGTTATTGGTTGAGAGGCGGGTGCACACACCGGATCATAGCCATGTCAGGCGCCTTTTGTCTTTTAGTTCAGGGGGTGTTTTGAAAAGGTGCAACATTTGGGGCTAATGTGAAAAATTCGAAAAGGTTCAATCAGGGGGCTTTTTGTCCAAAAGACACAACTTTTGGGCCTTTCTGCAGAAACTCAAAAAGTTACACTTTTTTGTTCTCTATAAATAGACCCCCCTAGTTTGGAATTAATAACACCAACATCATATTCTCTTCTCTCTTTTATTTTTAGTACTAATTTGAGTACTTTGAATATGCTTTTGTTTCTTAAATATTAATTTGTTGAATATTAAATGCTAAATTGAGCATTTAAAATATTTTTGAAGTTCTTAAATATTATTTTAAGAATGATTTAGTACTAATTTTGAGTACTTTAAACATTCTTAAATATTATTTTAATATTGTAAGAATATGTTTGCATATTAAATGTTTAGATGTGCATTTAATTCATCCGTGTCCATCGAGAGAGTTTAGAACAAGTATTTTATTCGCTAGGCTCAGAAACGTTTGGGGCTAATGTGAAAAGTCCGAAAAGGTTCAATCAGGGGGCTTTTTGTCCAAAAGACACAACTTTTGGGCCTTTCTGTCAAAACTCAAAAAGTTGCACTTTTTCGTTCTCTATAAATAGACCCCCCTAGTTTGGAATTAATAACACCAACATAATTTTCTCTTCTCTTTTTTATTCTTAGTACTAATTTGAGCACTTTGAATATTCTTTTGTTTCTTAAATATTAATTTTAATATTTTAAGAATATTGTTGAATATTAAATGCTAAATTGACCATTTAGAATATTCTTGAAGTTCTTAAATATTATTTTAAAAATTATTTAGTACTAATTTGAGTACTTTAAATATTATTTTAATATTGTAAGAATAAGTTTGCATATTAAATGTTTAGATGTGCATTTAATTCATCTGTGTCTATCGAGAGAGTTTGGAACAAGTATTTTGTTCGTTAGGCTCGAAAATTTGTTGTGGTACTATTTTCGAGACGTTTGTCGTTGTATCTTGGGAGACAATTGCCGTATTCCGTGACCACCAAGTGCGAGGTAATATTGCCTTAAGGAAATAGGGTAACCCTTGCCTCGACATATCATTATCTTTTTACCTTTTCATAAACACCGCCCGTTACGCGCTAGAACTGACAATGGAGATTCAGTTGGACTCGAACCAAATCCAACTCAATTAGACCATCTGTCATAAAGCTTGTATGGTACGTTTGTATGGCTAATTTCATAATTAAAATAGTTAAATTAAAACGTCTTCTTACTACTCTTAAGGAGTTTACAAGATCGTAAAATCTTATTTTTATAGCTCATAAATAAGATTTTATTCCAAAAAACTTAACTGAACACTTTTGACATCTTAGAAAATCTCCCTGAACACCTTCTTAAACAATTAGTATATTGTTCTTCATCCTTGTTTGACCCCAATCGATTAAGTGGTACTTTAAGTTAATTATGGAACATTATGTATATTATATGTTACTCATGTATTTTGCACAAATTCTTACAATATTTAATAACAAGAGTTCTTTTTATTACACTCATTTTATGATTTTGTGAAAATAAGGCAATCTAAGTTATAGTAGCAACAAAATGTCATATTATGCAATGAAATGCATATAATTTTTAGCACGACCATAAAACTTGCATAAAATATATATTTTTTGCAAGGAACAAATTAGGTTCTATATATTGTACTCATACGCAACAAACATCACTTTCCGTTGCCATGCACTTTTAGCAACATGGATAACGAAGCCATCAATTAATGAACTATTTTCTTTGTCGATAATTTTAACAACAAACCACTTTTTTGCAACACGATTTTTTTTGTTGCAGAAAGCTAAAAATCTTGTAATGACAATTTTATTAGGATTGACAATGAAATATAACACTTCTAAATAGTTAGGCTTCGTTTGTTTGTTGTTTCAAAGCCTCATTTTCATTTTTATTTTCATTCTCATTTGAAAATAAAAATATACACTTACACCATTATCAATTGAAAATACACTTATTTCCATTTTCTAATTTCATATGCATTCTCCAATAACTGCCTTTCACTTTAACGACTCACATTCACATTTTTCTTCTCTCACATCTCTTTCAAATTTTTTGTATTTATTGATATTATATTGGAATAAAATATATAGTATTAATCTTCATAAGCCTGTGCACATTTTAAGACCTATTTTGAGTATTTTTTAGTGTTTTATGGGTCAATTTTTATCATTTTTACTTAAAAAATATACTTAATCAATATAATATTATCTATTATTTTATCTATATTATTCAAATAATCGTTACTTTTAACTAACTCAATTTTTTCACACATTAATCATTTTCAAAAACACAACCAAACGTGCCTACATTTTGATTTTTAGATAATAATATGGTACACTGAAGTATTCCTCTTGTGTCTATCTATTTCACACACTAAGGTGTACTATGTGTGGCCCCCACACATACTAATGTGAAACAAATAGATTGACTAGTACACTTTGGAATAACACTCTCGGTTTATCATAGTGTTTATTATCCCTATATTTTCACACAAATAAAAAAACTCATTTTTCTATACGTTTTAAGAAATAAATGTTGAAAATAAAATAAAACACATCCAAACATAGCATTTCGAACAAAAAACATTTCGTCGCAAAGTGTGTCATTTCCACAACCATATAATTTGTTGCAAAATGCCCGGTTTCCACAACAAAATAATTCATAGCAAAATTCCGGATTTCGACAGTAAAATAATCTTTTTCTTTTTTAAGAAAAATCAATTGCATTAAAAAGAAAGGATATAACAAAAAAGTGCACAAGGTACTGCCATGCCACAACAACTAGTCTACATCAGACTAGAACCATAACGATACAAAGTTAATAAATTATGCCATCTCCTGTACTCATGCTTAGGCCTTATAACCTGTGCAATGTCCAACAATGAACCAACTACTAAACCCATGTAGCGAGCTCCAGTCGATCAATCTCTAACCAGTTGGTAAAAGACTAAGTTCTACGTGGTTTTAATATTGGATCGAACTGTCCCGGGACATAACCCAAGACCCAAGCCGAGGACAACCTCTTTTGGTTTTTTTTTTTTTTTAACAGGTACCACCTCTTTTGTTGGTCGTCGATAATGTGGCGTTCTCTAGATTGACAATGCACCCAAAACTTATATCTAGATTAACAATGCACCCAAAACTTATAAGTATTACCTCATTACCACTTTTACATATATGCTTTTAATTTTAATGGATTACTATTCTTTAGTTCCTGTCTTTGTGTTTGTATTACGAATTTAGATAAGAGGGTTATTATTGGGACCTTACCGAACGAGCCTATTAAATTATGCATGGTTTGAGGTTGTTTCCGAACACTATTAGAATTTTATGGTCTTATATCTTTTACACACACACACACACATATATATATATATATAAATTGTTAGGTGTGCGCCCTCGATGCCAAGAAGGAATTAGATTGTAATAAGGCACTTTGTTATGTTATGCAAACATAATTTCTATTTATGGAAAATGCCATCTTTATTTTAGCATATAATTATTCTTTATGGCATTAATAAGTGTTGAACACATACCCCAAGTAATCAAGAGAAACCTTATACTCCTTATGGGATAAGGAGAAGGACACTAGAAGAGTTAAGTTCTTAATCACTCAAATGAGGTAGCAAGTCATGGAGTCTTAATTGGCATTAAGACTTGACTTGTAACAAAAAATAAAAAAAATTAAGAATTGACTTGTAAGACACATGCTCTAACAAGGAGTGTCAGTCGGTCCCTATGTAATAGTGGAGCTTGTGCAATAGATATGCCAATAAAATTGATATATTCGAACGCGGCTATTAGTAATCCAATCACATGGGTATTTATTCAATGACTGCCAATGATTGGATTATTGGTCATAATAGTATGCATGAGCCTTAAACCTGAGAAGTCATGAACAATGTACTTGTAACATTGGATTTGTCACCAGAGTAGTCATGCCCAATTCATCAGTCTGTGGGGTCGACCTCAAAGTGCAATCTCAGTGGCCAAGTAACAGTTGTGAGATGACTGAGAAAATCGAATTCACAGTCCTGAGAGATAAATGAGAATGTGTCATATACAATCATAGGTAAATGAAATGACAAGTGTTTGGCCAAAGCAAATAAACAAACTCGTGTAAGATTCGAGGGAATTTGGTAATTTCATCTTTCTATGGTTTACAGCACAATATTGAGTCCTGTGAGTATGACATGCTCCATGAATCTCACTCGATCAGGATACGTTAGTAAAGGGCTTATACTTGTTAGGAATATGCCCTCGAATGCAAGGGGGATTAGATTGTAATAGGGCATAAAACAATGTAATCGTATTATTAAAACCTATACATGAAGGCTTCTTTGGTTATTACTTGTTTTATTGCATTCGTATCAATGTGTAATTAACTGAAGGCCCAAATACACAAGAGTAGACTTTCCATTCCTTATGTGATAACGAAAACAACACTGGAAAAGTTAAATACTTGTATACTAAATATAATTCACAAGTTATGTAATCTCAATAGGGCGTTAAGAATTACTTACGACTCGTATGGTAAGAGCTCCAGTGGCAATAAGTGTTGATCGTAGTAGGAGCTAACACCATGAGGGCATTGAAGGAGATAAATGTGCTTGAACATGACTCGTATCAGTTTCGTCACATGGGTTTTTCACTCGTTGACAGTCAATGATGAAATTGATATAAGATGTAAAGTGTGATGAACCCTCGACTTGAAGGATTGAGTTGGAGATGTACTTGTGATATTAGGTTTGTCATTAGAGTAGTTAGATTCAGAACACCCTTGGGTGAGGTCGACCTCGAACTGTGATCTAATGCACAAGTAGCAGTCTCAACTAATTACCAAGAAAGGATTTACTCTCTCGTAGGTGAACGAGTAATTATCACTTAATTATTTATGAGCAAGTGAGATCTAAAGTCTTTGGCCAAAGCGATGAATGTTTCTGAAATAGGAAACTACAGTGATCTCGACTTACTATAAATAGAAAGTAAAGATGAGTTAATGATTTGACATTTACCATGGTCTAAACTCATCGGTGATATAAGAATAAAAGGGTTTGCGATCACAAAATAGTCACGTCGGAAAAGGTTGATAGAATGATCCTAATCATTCATTCTGATTTGGGTTACGGTGTGGGCTGTGAAGCAGGCTATGGGGACCCGCATCCTTTAGAATTTCCAATTGCCAAATGAGACTAACCTAAAAGAGTCACGCTTAAAAAGGGAAACGATGAAGAAAAATGTTGGAGTATTTTTGTAGTATAATATTAAGTATTAGATACTTAATAATATTTATTTATAGGATAAATAAATAAATTATTTAGAATAATGTATTAATAAATATTAATATATAAATATTTATTTCTTAGAAAAATAATATTTTAATATTATTATTTATTATTAATTTATTCTACTAATTTAATCGGATTAAATTAAAGGAATAAATAAGAGTCGGTACACCCATGAGTGCACCATAGGGGGCCGGCCATAGGCCTCAAAAAGAAGCCCATGTCTTTTGTTCAAATGATATAAATACATAGTGATTGTATTTTTATCTTATAAGTTCATGTGTTGAACAAAAACCCTAGCTCTGAGAATACTGCACAGAAAGAAAAAGAAAAACTCTCTCTCCCCTCCCACTCTAGTAGCCGCCCCCTTTGAGGTAGAGAAAGGAGGATTATTCTACCATCAATTTCGGCGTACGATTTAGAGGTAGAACATTTGTGCTACTTGGATCAAAATCAACCGTTGATTCGTGATTTGGAAAATTGAAGGGCACGATAATCACCCTACAACAAGTAAGTGACTTTTATCTTTCTTTTCATATACGTTGTTGTTTACAATGAGACCCCGGTAGATCCTGTTTGGGAATAAGGAAAATTTCGTTGTACCGCTTCCGCTGTTTTGATACAATTCTTCCCAAAAGTGGTATCAGAGTCATACTAAGGGGTCGACATATATGAATCTAGTTGGTGATTATGTATGTTGGCATGTTTTACCGCTTTTCGATTGCATGAACAATATGAAGATTCAAAGTGTTTATATTTTTTCGAGGTTTAGATCTATTTTGATTAATTTTAAACCTTTTCAAAAATTATTTTTGATGTTTAAAATTATTGGATATGTATGAAAATACCGGGTTCGAAAATCCCGTTAAAATCAAGTTGGAAAACCAGCCACCGGGAGGGTGGCGGGGCTGCGTTGCAACCCTAATGGTCTGTTGGGCTTGCTGTTGCAAGCCCAATCCTTTGAGGATTGGGCCGCGCAGTAGCAGCCCAATCCCAAAAGGATTGGGCAGCCCAACCTAAAGGGTTGGGCAGCCCATTTCCCAGGCGGGTCGGACCTGGCCGAACAGATTAAAAAAAAAAAAACTTTTTCTATTGAATTTTATTTTGGATTTAAAATTAGATTTTATTTCTAAAATGAAAATTAATTTGAAAACAATATTCACTTTCATGCAATTTTAGTTTCAATATTAACAGTATGACTTTTTTATTTGAAACTAATACAAGGATTGGGAATCATTGTATAATTAAAATAGGATTTTAATGCTCAAGATAAATTTAAGACCTCGAAATTATTTAACACTGAATTAAGAATTAGATTTTAATTCATGAATCAACATATATCTTTGTTTTCTTGCTTTCGATATCATATCATGTGTGACATGTTTATGTGATGGGAATACAATCCATGGACTTAGGCTTTTCTTTTGGTGTATTTCTTTTATGGGTTGTAAAGGCCGGTTTGAGCTTATGTATTTTATTTCTTTTATTAGAATGATTTATAGGTTGTTTAAAATCATTGTAATAGTTAGAAATAAATAGGACCCATGAAAAGAGATACAAGAGAAGCAGGAAGAAGACAAGAAACGTTCAAGGAAGCTTAGTTGTAGGTCATTTTTCTTCAATGATTAGGGCATTGGCTTGGCCTAATCTAGGAAATATAGTCTATGGGTTGTATGTTGCTAACTTTCTAGGATTGCTTTATTTTGCTATATCCATGTTTTTTGTGCTTTTAAAATGGATAATGTGCTAAGTGAGACCAATATAATCAAACCAAATTTCTCCCAATATAATATACTAAGTTGTAAAGGATACGAGGTATCCTTCCCTCCACTGAACTTAAGAAACTCATATTTTTCCTGACATATAGCTTTTCCCTTGTTCTGGGGGTTATATGCCAAGGTAGGATATGATCCTTTTCTTAAGCGCATTTGATGCCTTTGGTCGAAGCAAATTTCACCTCAAATACTAGCATAAGGTTGAAAGGTGAAATTCAACTGTTAGACAATGGAAAGTTGGTGGGCTAGCTTAGATGAATCATAAACTAAAATTATTGCATAGGCAGAGGTTTAGTGAATCATGGGAAAAAGATGATTGAATCATTCACATCGTCGATTGGTGTGAGACACCACTATATAAGACTACTGGGCCAATTAACCGGAATAAGGTGCAACCAACGAAATCTTATAAGGAATTCAATCACCAATACGAAGTCCACCAACGAGGACTTCCGAATTTCACAATGGGAGTGTGATAATTCGAAAAATGTAGTGGGAGCCAAGTTCTTTTTATTAAGACCTTTAAAAATTACTTAGAACACGGTTACATTAATTCTAATTGAATCTACTTTATTTTCTATAGTAATTTTATATCTCTCTCAATAAAATGACTATCAATCCCTTATCTGTTTTACTCGAAAAGAATATCTTTAGTGGTCCAAATCATGTGGATTGGCTCCGTAATTTAAGAATTGTCTTAAACGTGGAATAACTGGGATATGTTTTGGACGCCGATATCTCAGATGCGCCAGGGGCGCAGGCCACTCAGGAAGTTTGTGAGGCACGTGAAAAATGGGTGAAGGATGACATTCGAGTGCGCGGGTACATACTGGGCTCAATGTCAAACGAGCTGCAGCGTTCTCATGATCATATGACCTAGTCCAAAGCAATTCTTGCACACTTGGCTGAGCTCTATGGAGAGCATAGTCGAACGGCTCGATATGAGATATCAAACGAGCTGTTTGGCGCAAAAATGAGAGAAGGAGAAAAAGTTGGTGATCATGTACTAAAAATGATTTCAAGAATTGAGAGACTTCAAGCTCTTGATTTTACCATGAATCCCACACTCCATACTGATCTCATCCTTCAATCACTTCTTGACTCCTTTTCTTTTTTTATGGTTAATTTTAACTGCAACGAGATTGAGTGCAACTTAGCAGGGCTAATGAACAAACTCATGACTGCTCAATCTCAAATGAAGCCTAAAGGAAAGGAGACTGCTATGGTCATCTCTCAAGCCCCTAAAAAGCCAAAGAAGAAGAAGAAAAAGACTAAAAAGCAATTTGGAGTCAATAAAACCAAGGGTTATTCTCCCACATTCAAGAAAAGTAAGGGGCCAAAGAAGGATGACAGATGCCTGTCTTGCGGTGAACTAGGTCATTGGAAGAGGGACTACCCTAACTTGAGCCGTGGTGATGCTTCAGGTATGGAATTATATTTTTTTGAAACTAATTGTTCTATAACATTATTTTCCACTTCCTGGATACTTGATTCTGGAGCAAGCCCTCACATTTGTTGTTCCAATCAAGATCTGGAGCGAAGAAGGAAACTGGAGCATAATGAGGTGAAGATCAGAGTAGGCAGCGAGCAAAGCGTTGCTGCTAGTGGAATAGGATCTAACTCTTTGCATTTATCTGCTGGACATTTATTTTCGTTGAATAATGTTTCCATTTTGCCCAAGGGGCTTAAGAACATAATTTCAATTCATGTTTTAGTTGAAAACAACTATACATTCTGTTTTTATGATAGGCTATGCAACATTTATTTTAATGATAAATTTGTTGGCACTGCTTCATTAATCAATGGGTTGTATTATTTGAATGTCCAAAATGCAAATGAAGTTAATACTATAACCAAAAGTAATAGCTCAAGTATTAATTCAAGACTTAAATGGCACCTTAGACTGGACCATGCTGGAGAGTACAAGATACGTGAAATGGAGAAAGGTGGGCTTCTAAGCCCATTAGGATCAAATCCACTTCCAACTTGTGAATCTTGTCTCAAAGGCAAAATGGCGCGATCTCCCTTCACATGGACTTTTGAAAGGGACAAACAAGTCTTGGGATTAGTACATACTGATGTATGCGGGCCCTTCCGGGAAATGGCTCAAGGAGACTATTACTACTTCATAACATTCACTGATGACCATTCCAGATATGAAGGCATCTTTGGTTATTACTTCTTTTATTGCATTCGTATAAATGTGTAATTAACTGAAGGCCCAAGTACGCAAGAGTAAACTTTCCATTCCTTACTGGAAAAGTTAACTACTTGTATACTAAATATAGTTCGCAAGTTATGTAATCTCAATAGGGCGTTCAGAATTACTTACGACTTGTATGGTAAAAGCTCTAGTGGAGATAACTGTTACACCCTTGGGTGGGGTCGACCTCGAACTGCGATCTAATGCACAAGTAGCAGTCTCAACTAATTACCAATAAAGGATTTACTCTCTCGTAGGTGAACGAGTAATTATCACTTAATTATTTATATGAGATCTAAAGTCTTTGGCCAAAGCGATGAACGTTTCTGAAATAGGAAACTATAGTGATCTCGACTTACTATAAATAGAAAGTAAAGATAAGTTAATGATTTGACATTTACCATGGTCCAAACTCATCGGTGATATAAGAGTAAGGGTTTGCGATCACACAATAATCACGTCGGAAAAGGTTGATGGAATGATCCTAATCATTCGTTCTTATTTGGGTTACGGTGTGGGTTGCGAAGCAGGCTACGGGGACCCACGTCCTTTGGAATACTCCAATTGCCAAATGAGACGAACCTAAAAGAGTCACGCTTAAAAAGGGAAACCATGAAGAAAAATGATGGAGTATTTTTGTAGTATAATAGTAAGTATTAGATACTTAATAATATTTATTTATGTGATAAATAAATTAATTATTTAGAATAATGTATTAATAAATATTAATTTATAAATATTTATTTCTTAGAGAAATAATATTTTAGTATTATTATTTATTATTAATTTATTCTATTAATTTAATCGGATTAAATTAAAAGAATAAATAAGAGCCGGTGCAGCCATGGGTGCACCATAGGGAGCCAGTCATAGGCCTTAAAAAGAAGCCCATGTAGGTTTGTGAAGCCCATGTCTTTTGTTCAAATGATATAAATACATAGTGGTTGTATTTTTATCTTATAAGTTCATGTGTTGAACAAAAACCCTAGCTCTAAGAATACTACAAAGAAAGAAAAAGAAAAACTCTCTCTCCCCTCCCACTCTAGTAGCTACCCCCTTTGAGGTAGAGAAAGGAGGATTTTTCTTCCATCAATTTTGGCGTACGATTTAGAGGTAGAACGTTTGTGCTACTTGGATCAAAATCAACCGTTGATTCATGATTTGGAAGATTGAAGGGCACGATAATCACTCTAAAACAAGTAAGTGACTTTTATCTTTCTTTTCATATACGTTGTTGTTTACAACTAGACCTTGGTAGATCCTGTTTGGGAACAAAAAAAATCCGTTGTACCGCTTCTCCTGTTTTGATAGAATTATTCCCAACAATACTCATGCAATATTTATGACCTAGATGTTCGTAATGATAAAATCATTTTACTCTCGATTGGGTTGCAATGTGGGTCCACGAGACTAGCTAGGTTACACCCACATCCATTGGTATCCTTCCATTTGCCAATCGTGATGAACTTAGAGAATTACACTTTCAAGAAACTAATCGAGAAAAACTCTAAGTGTTATTTAAGGTATTTTTGGTAATTTGTCATTTGATAGAAAAATTAAATATATGGGCATAGATTAATTTATTTAATTAATTAGATTCAATAATATAAATTAATTTCTGATAAGTATTTAATTAATAAGATGAATTAATTATCTGATGTTTTGTTAATTTCATTCATTCAATCATATACATTAATTAGATTAATTATATGATGTTATTAATTAAAGTGGACTAAGTTGATTGTGCCAACTTAGCCTACTTGAAAGGCCCATAGGCGTACGGTGTGTGTTGGATGGATTGAGGATTTATTTAATCCTCAACTTATTCACTTAAAGTTACACTTGACTGCATAATCTAACATTACACAAGAAGAGAAAAACACTTCCCCTGTCTATACGTAGTCGTCAGCCTCCATGAGGAAAGGAGTGGAAGAATTTTTCTTCGTTTATTCTCCAGTGTGAAATTTAGAAGTAGGAACCCGAGGTTGCTACTGTAGACCGTAGATTAAGAATTGCACGCTTCAAGAATGTAAAATCTGATTTAATTTTTCTTTTATGCTTCTTTCTTCTCATATAAAAATATTATAATACCAAAAAGTGATCCACTCAGGAATTCAGAGATGATTTCTTTCTGCTGTGCATCTGACAGAATTCTTAACAGTGAAATCAGAGTCAACTTTAATGGTGTTTAGTATTTTTATGCATTTTAGTTTATATTGGTGATTTTGAATATTAATTAAATTATATTTGAAATCTGAAAAATGTCATTACATGATTTAATTTTGAATATAGTTTGATTATCTTTCAAACCTGAAAAATTAATAAATAATTACAATTTATTGTAAATTGTGTTTTTCGATTATAAATTTGATTTTAATTAAAATCTGAATGAATTAATTGGATTGAAGCATTGGGGTTTGTAGAGCCGCCGATGCGGTGGGGTGGTGTTGACGTGTGCTTTATTTTAATCAAAATCTGAAATTATTTGACAATTTAGCATATTTGGAGATGATGAATTAATTAGATTGAAGCATTGGGGCTCGGAGGGCTGCTGGTTCAGTGGGGTGGTAGCGACGCGTGAAGCATGTTCCGCCAGGACTAAAAAAGCATTCCGCCTTAGGCATACTACACAGCAGCCCTGTTAGGGCCAATGTGCAGTCTGCCTTTCATTAGGCGGACCACAAAGTGACCCCATGGGTATCATATGTGGGATGCCAATTGGACCACAAATGTGGCCCACGGGCTCGCTACTGCCGTCCGCTAGGCATATCACTATAGCGCCCAAGGGGCTTGCTTGTGCGAACAGCTAAGTGGCACAAACCGGCCCAACTGGGCACTTATAGTGGTCCGCTGAACGGACTACACCGATCAATCAGGTCGGATGACCTGCCCAACCCTACAGACGGGTTGACTCGTGAGTTAAAATTAAAAATTTATTTAATTTAAAATTTATTTTTGATTTTATTTTTATTTATTTTAAATTACTAGATTAATTCTTGAGAATCCAAACGAGCCAAAGGTGTTGGGAAACGACATAAAACACAGCAGAAAATTAAAAATCCCAAATCGTGGTTATCTTTGAATTTCCATATTCAAAATTAAGGAAAGAATAACATACGGTTTCTTCCAATTATGCGTCTTTTTCAAAAATTCTGACTCGAGCAGCGAAGACTTCACTGTCTCCAAAGCTTCAAGTCGGAATCCAAAGCTGAAATCCTCTTCCTTCTTCCCTTGGTGGGCGTCGGCTATAGAGAGAGAGAGGTGGGAGAGGTTTTTGACAGAGTTTTTGTATTTCTTTCTTTTACTGTAAAAACAGAGGTTAGGGTTTTTAACTCTCTTCAAGTAGTATATATATTTACACTGCACAAGAGTTACAAAACCCTTCGACTCCAAGTCACATGGATGCCTACTTTGACCGTTTACTGGCCTTCGGGCTAGTGCATCACTTAGTTCCGTTTTTTAATTATATTTAATTTATTTAATATATTTATCCGATAGTTAATTAAATAAATGAATCAATTAAAAATATAATTAATTCTGCCCAGAAATTAATAAGCTTATTAATATTAATTGATTAATTCGATCATCAAATGATAAGTTAACTATTTAATATTACCTTTAAGCGCGACTCTTTAGGTTCGTCTCCAAAGGCAATTAGAAGAAAACCAATGGATGTGAGTAACACCTAGCCAGAGACATGACTCACATCGTAACCCAATTGAGAATGAATGACAAGGATCATTCCAAACCTTTCCTATTGTGAATACCGTACGAGTATAAACTTTTTATTCTTATATCCCAATCAAGTGAGAGTCACGGTACAGTCAAACTCACAGTACTTGACTATATGCTTAAGTACATATTTAGTCGAGGTCAATACGATTACCCTTGTGTCTAACACTAGTAAACTCCATTGCTTTGGCCAAAGACTTTTGACCTCACTCATTCGTGACGGCATAAGATAATTGCTCATTCACTTATGAGAGAATAAATCCCAATCTTGCAAATTAGTTAAGACTGCTACTTGTCTATCAAGCTGGACTTCGAGGTTAACTCCACCAATAGGTGAATTGAGTCTAACTACTCTAATAACGAATTTGATATCACAAGTACATCTTCAACGTGATTTCTCAAGTCTAAGGTTCACGTGTACCTATCACAATGAATCAGTTCTTTCATCAACTATCATTGAGTGAAAACCCATGTGACAGAACCGATGCGAGTCGTGTTTGAACATATCAGTCTCACTGAAATGTCTATGACACAATCTCCCACTTTCACATAGTGTTCGACTGGCACTTCCATGTCAAAGCTTACGTCATACAAGTCTTATCTAGTTCTGATGTCCAGTCAGGACTTTCTTTGACTTGCGAACTAGTTTAGACAGTAAATACTGAACTCTTCTATAGTGCCCTTCTCCCTAACCCATAGGGAGTAGAAGGTCCACCTTAATGTCATTGATTTAGAGTTGTTTATTTATCTTACAAATGCCAATAAGAAAACAACGCAAATGCCTTATATATAAATAATGTTTAATTACAATAAATATGCCCTATACATTCTACCCTCTATGGTATTTGAGTGAATAACACCAACAATCTCCCACTTACACTCAGTGCCATTCGCTATGGTATCTATTACTCGTCTTCTCCAGATGTCTATCTAGATTCGCTTGCGCCAAAGGTTTGGCTAGTGGGTTAGCTACGTTGTCAGTTGAGGCTATTTTCTACACTTCTATTTCTCCTCTATCAACGATCTCTCTAATGATGTGATATCTTCTCTCTATGTGTTTGGACTTTTTGTGAGACTTTGGTTCCTTTGTTTGCACTATTGCTCCACTGTTATCACAAAAGAGTGATAATGGGAGTTGTATACTTGGAACCACTTGAAGTTCTCCAAGAAACTTCCTTAAGCTAAACAGCCTCTGAAGCAACCACATATTCAGCTTTGTGGTGGAATTAGCGGTTGTGCTTTGCTTAGAACTTTTCCAAGACACAGCCCCACTGTTGAGGGTGAAAATGAACCCTAAGGTGGGCCTTTTATCATCAACATCGAATTGAAAATCCGAATCAGTGTATCCATCCATTCTTAGGTCACCACCTCTATAGATGAGAATCATATCCTTTGTCCTTTTAAGGTACTTGAGGATTTTCTTCACAGCTATCCAGTGTTCCTTAGCTAGGTTTGCCTGAAATCGCTAACAACGCTAACTGCATAAGCTATGTCAAGTCCTGTACACAACATAGCGTACATCAGACTACCCACTTCAGATGCATAGGGTACAATGATCATCTCTTTTCTATCTTTCTCACTTTGAGGACACATAGATTTTGATAGATGCACCCCATGCCTCATTGGCCGGAACCCTTTCTTAGAATCCTCCATCCTAAACCTCTTTAGGAATTTCTCTAAGTAAAGGGCTTGGGAAAATCCTATCATTTTGTTTGTTCGATCTCTATAGATCCAAATTCCCAGAATGTATGTGGCCTCTCCCAAGTCTTTCATGGAGAATGTACTCGGCAGCCATTTCTTAACAGTGGTGAGCGTTCCTACATCATTTCCTAGGAGCAATATGTCATCTACATACAGAATAAGGAATGATATCTGGCTCCCACTAACCTTCTTGTAAACACATGGTTCATCTTCGTTTTTGATAAAGTCAAATCCTTTGACAGCTTTATCAAAATGTAGATTCAAGCTACGAGATTCCTGCTTGAGTCCATAGATAGATCTATCAAGCTCGCACACCTTATGAATATCATTCTCGGATACAAAACCTTTTGGTTGTTCCATATAGATATCCCCTTTAAGGAATCCATTAAGAAAAGCCATTTTGACATCCATTTGCCATATTTAGGAGCCACTATTGCTAGCAGAATTCTTATGGATTTGATCATGGCCATTGATAAAAAGGTTTCCTGATAGTCAATTCCTTCCTTTTGACTATACCCTTTCGCCACTAGCCTGGCTTTATAGGTATCAACCTTTCCATCGGCACCAATCTTTCTCTTATAGATCCATTTGTACCTAATTGGTACAATACCATCGGGTCGATCCACTAGTGTCCAAACTTGGTTCGAATTCATTGAATCTATCTCTGCTTGCATAGTTTCGCACCATCTTGCAGCGTCCATATCCACCATCGCTTGATCATAAGTAGAGGGATCATCTCTATGGCCTCTCTCTACGATAGTATGGAGACCCAGTTCCTTCTGTAGTACATAGACACACCTCTTAGAGGCTTGAGGTACTCTACCAAATCTCTGCGGTTGTGACTGTGTTACGATCAGGTTGGTTTTTACTTCCTATATAGATGTATCTAAAGTAGTCTCGTTGTGTTCTTCATGAACTATCTTTCTACCTGCTCCACCTTCTCTAATGAACTCATCTTCGAGAAAGTAGGCTTGTAAGGCTACAATGATCCTTTGTTCATCGTGAAAGTAGAAGAAGTAGCCCATTGAATCCTCGGGGTATCAAACGAATCGTCCCTTCAGGGATCTAGCCTCCAGTTTTTCCACTTTTATCTTTTTAACATAAGTTGGACATCCCCAAATCTTTATATGATTAAGACTTGGTTTCTTATTTCCCTTATATATCATATGGAGTCTTAGAAATGGACTTAGAGGGACATCTATTCAAAATGTGTACTGCTGTAAGGAGAGCATGACCCCAAAGTGAAATGGGTAAGTCAGTGTATCTGAGCATGGAACGAACCATGTCCAACAAGGCACGATTCCTTCGTTCAGCTACTCCATTTAACTGTGGTGTCGCTGGTGATGTGAGTTGCAAACCTATGCCATTTTCTCTGAGGTATTCATCAAGTTCGGCACTCATATATTCTCCTCCTTACTTTGACCGGAGAGTTTTTATATGTTGCCTAGTTTGCTTTTCCACCAAAGCTTTGAATTCTTTGAACTTTTCCATGGATTCAGACTTATACTTCATTAGATACACAAGACCATACCTTGAATGGTCATCAGTGAATGGGATGAAGTAGTGGAAACCTCCACGAGCCATTTCACTAAATGGCCCACAAACGTCAGTATGTACCAGATCTAAAACTTGTGTGGCTCTTTCAAAAGTCCTGATGAAGGGGGATCTGCCCACGAGACAAGATTCACAAGTAGGGTAGGGATCTGCTCCCAGTGGGTCTATGAGCCCATTTTTCTCCATTTTGTGAATCTTATATTCACCGGCATGGCCTAGTCTAAGATGCCATATTAGTCTTTGGTTGGTATCTTGCCTACCACGTTTCCTAGTTATAGCTTTAACAGCATACTCAGTCTGGACATTAAGGTAATACGATCCATTTACTAAAGTAGTAGAGCCAACTATTTTATTACCATAATAAATATCGCACTGCTTATTAATAAAACAAAAAGTATAACCATTGTTAACTAAAATAGGAATTTGAGCAATGTTTTTAAGCCCCTTGGGCAAAATCAAAACATTATCCAAAACTGATAAATGTCCAAAAAATAAAAGTAATGAGGTAGATCCAATTCCAGTAGCCACGACGCTATGCCTGCTGCCTACTTTGATCTACACCTCGGCCTAACTTCCTTCCTCACTTCAGGTCCTAATCCACACAAAAAATGGGAATACTAGTTCATGAATCAAGAACATACGATGTGGAAGAAGCGTTCTTAGTACAATTAGTTTCAAAAGCGTAAAGTTCCATACCTTGTGCTCCTAGGACTCTATATGGACAGTTCCTCCAGTGGCCTGGTTCACCACAGTGTAGACATCTGTCCTTATGTTTTGGCACTTTGTTCTTTCTTTGCTGCATATACTTCTGAGATCTTTTAGATGCATCTAGATTCTGTTTGCGCTCCATATTTCTTTGAACATCCAATGTTGTGGAAACGGGGATGGCATATTGATCATTCCATCTATCTGCTTTCATTTATTTCTGAGCAATCTCGAGTTTATTCATCAGTCTAACTAATGAACAATCAATATCATTCAAATCCAAATTAATAACAAAGTAATAGAATGAATCAGGGAGTGATTGCAAAATGAGGTCAACTTGAAGATGAAAATCCATATAGAAGTTTAAAGATTTCAGTTTCTCTATCATGGTCATCATCTTCAGCACATGTTCTCCAACATCCTCGTTTTCAGTCATCTTAGTTCTGAAGAGTTCTCTTGATATAAAATATCTTGCGGTCCTGCCGCCCTCTCCAAAAAGT
This sequence comes from Buddleja alternifolia, assembly GCA_019426215.1. NCBI lineage: Eukaryota > Viridiplantae > Streptophyta > Magnoliopsida > Lamiales > Scrophulariaceae > Buddleja > Buddleja alternifolia. Next base: position 20,726,090 of record CM033404.1, on the reverse strand, counting down.
TCATCCAGATGAAGGATTATGTCTCTTGCATTATCAATCTTTTCATGAGATCTCTGTAGCTCAATGCACATCGAGCTCAAAATATACACCCTTGCTCTGTGGTTGTCACAACACCAATCCCAGAGAGCCATGTGAACCTTCTCGTCCTCATGTTTATCAGGAATGGGCGGACGACCAACTTCTAACACATATTCAATGGATTCATTACTAAGAACCATTTTCAGCTTTGTGAACCATCTTATGTAGTTAGGACCAGTAAGAATGGTTTTAGATTAGATAGAGGTTTGATTGTCATTGTGAGAGAGATATAACTTAACAACTGCTAAAAAATAAACCAGGTACTATTAGATGCATGTAATTAAAACCTTTCCAAGTTAAATCAAGGACTTTAAATTTAAACTTCGCTCCTACTATATTTTTCGAGATCTACACTCCCACTGTAGAATTCAGAAGTAATCTTTGTTCATTACTTCATAGTGGAGATTTATTTCTTTAATTGATTCAATGGATGGAAATCCTTTAACGGTATTTAATCCATTAATCTATTCAAAGTGATGTCTGACATCAATCTAACTTGATAGATGTTTCAATCTTCTTTTCCCATAATCCACAATACCACAATCCTTTAACGATATATAGGTATGTGGACTATCAAATTTCATTCCCACTAACTCTTTTAATCTAACATTTGAATTTCACCTTGCAACCCTTTAATTATATTTGGGGTGAAATATGTTACGATTAAGACATCAAATGAACTTTATAAATTTTTTAAATCATATCTAATTATATGACCCCCACTTACAGGGACGATGTCATACATTAAATATAATTTTGAATTCTACTAAGTTTAATGGAGGGAGAGGACACGTAGTGTCCTTTACTAACTTAGTATTATTTAATTTGGGAGAATTGAGTTCTCAAAAATAAATTGTCTCACTTTGCATATTTATCAATTTATATAGCGCAGGTACATATATGAAATATACAACTAATATAACATGCTTAACAATTCTAAAAGGCTAACATCACACACAACCATGAACTTTTCTAGAGGATCCCAGCCAATGGATCATCAAATAAAATAAAAGGCAAAAGGTAAACTAATCTAATCTTCATGGGCCTCCAAGGATTCACCGTCTTCAAAAGGCCTATTCTATTACAAGATTTTTAAGCAACCTATACATAAAATCTAATAAATAAAAATGGGCTCAAAACGGCCCTTACAACCCATGAAAATAAAATACAAAACAAAAAGCCTAAGTCCATGGAAGGTGTCACCATCACATAATACATGCTCGCATTAGTGTAAAGCAAATATGTTGATGATTATTTAATTTAATTAGTCCAACTAGTTAATGCCTTGATTAAGTTTAATATTTTATATATTCATCATTTTAATCAAAATCAAATAATATAACTAAACGACTTAGACATATATAAATTCCAAATCTCATTTGTCTACCTTTGAATAAAATAATTAGTCTAAATAGTTAAAATATATAAAAATTAAAATTTTCATCTAATGTCATAATATGAAGCCACCCCTTTTAGAAGAAAATAAAATAATATTCAAATAAAAAATTAATTATAATTCTCTAAGAAAAATAATTAATTAAGTCAAATTTAAATATTTTTATTCCAATAAATACTATTTGAGTTCGATTTCATCAAATCCAAGTCACCATCCATTTGGCCCACTTAAATTTAATAAATTTAACCCAAAATCAATTTATCAAAATTCTAATTTTCAATAAAACTAGTTTTTGGACTTATTTAATTAAAACTCGGGTCATCATCCTTTTGACCAACCTGATTAATCAAAATAGCCCAAGACCCAAATACCAAAAATTAGACCCATGCATGTAGACCCGGCGCCCATCTTTTGTTGTTGGGATTTCGGCCCGACCTGACCCGACAGTTAGGTGCACGGCCTGACTAGGCCACCCGACATATGGGCGCTTGGGCATCCAGATACCCAGCAGTAGGTCGCCTGGGCGCCCTGTCACGGCCAGGACATCTGGCCTGTCACGCGCTCGTCAGCGCGCCAGGCGATGGCCTTCTGCACGCATATCTGCGAGTTGGGCAATGGCTTTCGGCAGTCGCCTACGCGCAGTCGCGCGCACGAGGTGCTTGCGCGTCGGGGCTTTTTCAACCCCATTTTCCTTCCTCGAGTTTTCTTGCAATTTCAGATTCACAAAACACCATGCAATGCAAATCTAAAAATACAAAAATCATGCTTCAATTACAACATACGAATTTCATATTTTAACATGCTATAAAATACAAAAAACATAAACACATAATGCTCAAAGCCATTGTTGAATATGGGTTTCAAAGATTGGCTCTGATACCACTGTTGGAAAATGACAAAAAACGCAGTGGAAAATTAAAAATCCCAAACCGTGGTCATCTTTGAGTTTCCATATTCAAACTTAAGGGAGGAATAACTTACAGTTTCTTCCAATTATGCGTCTTTTTAAAAAATTCTTATCCGAGCAACAAACACGTCACTGCTTCCAAAACTTCAAGCCGGAATCCAAAGCGGAAATCCTCTTCCTTTTTCCCTTGGTGGGTGTCAGCTATATAGAGGGAGAGGTGGGATAGGTTTTTGACAGAGTTTTTGTATTTCTTTCTTTTACTGTAAAAAGAGCGGCTAGGGTTTTTACTCTCTTCAAGTAGTATATATATTTACACTACACAAGAGTAACAAAATCCTTGGACTCCAAATCATAATTGACGCCCACTTTGACCATGCACTAGCCTTCGGGCTAGTGCACCACTTGGTTTCGTTTTTTTAATTAAATTCAATTTATTTAATATATTTATCCAATAATTAATCAAATAAATGAATCAATTAAAATTATAATTAATTTCTCTAAGAAATTAATTAGCTTATTAATATTAATTAATTAATTAGATCATCAGATGATAAATTTGTTAGAGTTTACGCCCAGTGCACCAATTTTGGGCGCCATTTTATGTAATAATAACTCTAGCTGAACGATCTTTTTCATATAAATAAAGTTAATCTTTTGGAATTCTTTATTCATGTATATAGATTGGTCTTAACTTAGAATAAAGTCTCGAAGGATCACACATAGCTATGGGACGTCAGTGCGCATCGGGAATGGCAATGATGGAATATATTTCTAAGGCTGTGATCCTTAAACATATGTTCCAAGTCATGAATGGCCTCATCGAGATGAAGGGATATCAATGAGACCCAAAGGACTTGCTTATATGATGCATACTCTTGATAGAGTGTATCTCGTTCCATAGATATTGGCACGGTGAAAGCCTATGCATATATGAGGGTTCCTATTGTGGGAATAGTTATACTGAACAACCCCATGGAATTTCCATTAAATGGAATCCCAGTCGAATCTGGAACTTCCAGTGGTCTTGTAGTATAGGAGTAATCCTTAGAACCTGAGGTTCCATTGGATGTCTTATACACAATTGAACATGTCTTGGTTTGTTACATGATTACTTAGATGATCACAAATGGGCAAAATCAGACATGGGCTAATTGTGTATGAAGGCACGTGAGAATCAAGATGGGATCTATCTCTGACATTAGTCTTGTCAGTGAATCTCCTATGTTTACATAGTGAATCGACTTTAGGAATCTTCGGCCGAAGTATGATATCTAAAGAGGCGTAGGGTTTCCTCATTTAGATAGTCGAAAGTCAATCTCACCGTATTTGGGAAACATAGTTATTGAATTAATAGAGCTTCGACCTTAGCCACTGCTCTAGATTCAATCGGGAGATTAGATGGAGGGATCTTACTTATACAAGGATCAAGATCACGAAAGGCGTATCTTTATCTTCGTCTTTATCTAAGTCTTAGTGGCCCGTTGCTAGACAGTAACCACGATTTGTAAGTGCCAAGAATTAATGTGGTGATTAATTCAAGGCTTGATTAAATCAAAGGAATGATTTAATCTAGTACTTTCTATTTTAGGAAAACACACTAGCACTTTGGGAAAGTGTACTCACTACTAGATAGTAGACGAGCCTAAGGGGTCACACACTTAACTCGTGAGAGTCACTGCTTAAATGATGTGATTAATCAATTTGAGGAAATTAGGAAAGTCTAGTCCTTTCCTAATATAGAATATGAATTAATCGAGGCGATTCAATTAATTCAACTATTTTAATTAATCTTGTAGAATTAATTAAATTAATGGACCTAGTAGAGTCCAAGTATTTTATTTAGTTGGGCTTGGCCCAAGTTAAATAAATAAGCCAATTGGAATAAGTAAATATAATTAAATGAATTTTAATTATATGGGAATATTTAGTTGATGGGTTTAGCCCATAATTAAATGTGGAATCAAGAATTAATTCTCGGACTCCAATTAAGGGTGATGGCAGAATTTTTGGCCAAAATTCAGCTGGGATTCGAATTCTTGGTGAAGAAGAAAAGGGTTTTCTTCTTCTCCAAGTCTTGCAGTTGAATGAGGATTCTAGGACTCCTATTCTATATATATGAGAATGCAAGACATAAACCCTAAGCCTCCAAGAGTGTAAAATTCGAACCCCAAGCTGGAAAAAGAAGAAAGTTTTTCTTGTCATCCTTAAGCAAAAATCGGCCCCTCCTTATTCCAATATGACATCGTTTTGTTTATGTGTTGAACTTAACGATTTACATATTCCATCCCTTCACATAATCAAGCCTAGGCTTTAGACTTAGATCTATTTTGTTGGCTAGCACCAATAACGAAGTAGGTGGTGACTTGAACGAGGAGTGGATACATCTTAGAGGTACGACGTTTGGAGCACTAAAACCAGGGATACAATTGACGAGTGATTTCCTCTAAGAAATCGTGTGGAATTGCACCACAGGGTTGAAAAGATCAAATTGGTTGCTGCGAGAAATTAATCGAAAAGGTAAAAATTCTCGTAACCTTCTATATAGCATAATCAAGGACACCATTATTCCTGTTTCGGGTGGTTGTACGTTTAAAATTTAAATTCCGTTGCCACGAGCCACCCGGGGAATAGAACCCAACCCACCAAAATTAACTATGTAATATTAATCGATATCAAATACCAAAAACTCATTAAGCCTAAAATCATTTTTCCCTATGCGATTCCTTTAAACGCGATTCTTTAGGTTCGTCTCTAAAGGCAATTGGGAGGAAACTAATGGATGTGAGTAACACCTAGCCAGACACGCAGCTCACATCGCAACCCAATTGAGAACAAATGACAAGGATCATTCCAAAAATTTCCTATTATGAACACCGTACAAGTATAAACCTTTTATTCTTATATCCCAGTCAAGTGAGAGTCAAGGTACAGTCAAACTCATAGTACTTGACTATATGCTTAAGTACATAATGAGTCGAGGTCAATAAGATTACCCTTGTGTCTAACACTAGTAAACTCCATTGCTTTGGCCAAAGACTTTTGACCTCACTAATTCATGACGGCATAGGATAATTTCTCATGCACTTATGCGAGAATAAATTTCAATCTTGCAAATCAGTTAAGACTGCTACTTGTCTATCAAGCTGCACTTCGAGGTTGACTCCACCAACGGGTGAATTGAGTCTAATTACTCTAATACCGAACTTGATATCACAAGTACATCTTCAAGTTGATTTCTCAGGTCTAAGGTTCACGAGTACCTATCATAAAGAATCAGTTCTGTCATTGAGTGAAAATCCATATGACAGAACCGATGCGAGTTGTGTTCGAACATATTAGTCTCACTGAAATGTCTATGACACAAGCTCCCACAATCACATAGTGTTAGACTGGCACTTTCATGTCAAAGTTTACGTCATACAAATTTTTGTTTGGATCTCGGTACAAACCCCCTGGGACACCACCGCAGCGGAAGGTATAAATTTAAAAAATAAAGCAGCATCCCCGAAATTAGGGCTAGGTAGACATGGTACTATCGGATTCAAAAACTATACTAGAGATCAGTTTTCTCATGTTTACCTCTTGAAGACAAAAAAACAGCAACATCTTTTTAAGCAACTCCCTACTACACCTCTTTGGATGGATTTGCCCTAGCGCCCCAAGTGTTGCGCCTCTAAGTTTATCCATACCTTAGCTCGTACCCTCGATTATTTCCACCAGTGCTAGCAAGAAGAATATCGAATCTTGGCTTATGAGAAATGGGTAGGAATATATTTTGGTGTTCTTCGTACTCAACACATGAGTTGGAAGAAATTAGATATAAAAGAGGTGGAAGAGATGGAGAGAAAGAATTAAAACTTTTGGTTTTTAGTTTATGAAAAACTCTTGAGAGAAACTTATTGATTGATTAATTGATTAATTAAAACAACAACACACACACACACACACATATATAGGGCATATACACGCCTTACACACACACACACCCTTAGTGTGTGTGATCACATTGCCGTAAAAGGCGTGTGATATATATGTTATATTATTCTATTTAGTTTCCATTATTTCTCAAACTCTCTTCCTTAATAAATTGGATATCTTTCCAATTAATAATATATTTCCATATATGAAATATACTATATCTTATCAAATAAGATCTTTCTGTATCTACAATATGTATCCTAATATATTTCTAAGATCTTTCCATATCAATTAGTTACCTAATTAATTAGAATAAATCCTACCAAATATATTAATAAGATATATACATATTAAATATACATATATATATATATATATATATATACATAGACTTGGTGAACAAGATAAAATCCTCCACCAAATCTATACACACATACACGCCTATGCATGTATTAATATACATATATTTATTTTTCTCTTTCGCATATTAATTAATTAAACCACTAATTAATTAATTAGTCTTTCCCAATTTAATAATTTAATATTAGATTATAAGACTATTATTAATTAAGACCACTTAATTAATTTATTCCTTTTTCCGATTAATTAATTCCAAATAATCTCTCCATTAATTCACAAAGAATTAACTAGCCAATAGTTACTACACTAAGTATTGTGTGTGACCCCTTAGGCTCATTAACAAGCTAGCAATAAGTCCTTGCATAGGCTAGATTAATTATTCATAATAATTAACTAGGCCTTGGACTAATTTCACCAATTAGCCCAAGGCACCTATTGATTGTGGTTCGATGTCTAGCAATGTCGCCACAACTTCCTAGATGTTAACGATGAAAAATGCAAACCTATCCAGATTTCAATCTTTGTATGAGTCGAATTCCTTCATCTTTTTCCCGTCTAAGACCTAGGGCTTGGCGACGGTCGAAACCCTTATAGCCTCAGAAACTATAACTATGTTGGTTCCACTAATGATCTGGCCTTCTAATCAAGGATCACCAATCCCTCTTATAAGACAATGCGCTGGCCAGCGACTTCTGGATCATTCAACTTCACTCAATAGTATAGGAAATACCGGGTACTTATGACCTTGGATGAATCCCCTCCAACTGTCACTTGTTCCTTTGTACTACCAGACTATACCCAACATACACGCCGTATGACTCTCTTGGAGTGCACGTGCATATCAAAGCAGCGGGGTTAGTACTCTTTCCAATGACATCTCAGGTCTAAGGATTATCTCATACTACGAAACAGAAGGACTCCAAGTTCGACAGCACCAACGAGGAATCCTTGCGGGGCCGTTCAATCCTATACCCCTGAAATGTATGGATCTTCATGCATGTATTATCTATACTAGCCATTGACAATGGAACACGTCAACCTCTTAAAAGAGTTACACACACGAACAAATCTTGGCTAGGCCAGTGATATCCCACATCTCACAGCCTGTATGACTTCAAACGTATATTTAGGATTACGGTCTTTGAGGGCATTCCATAAGTATCCCGACCGACTCCCCTAATCATATGTAATCCATGGGATCTTTATCTATACTCCTCGAGTAGTCAATAAAGAAGCATTCCGTAATAGGTTTGTTATAATCTAAATGATAAAACTGACATAGTGTCAATGTTTAAGCCAACAGATGGCAAGTAAAAGAAGACCAGTATTTTCTGAAGTTAATTTTATCTAACGTTTAGATTTTATGTCATTTTCTGAAGTTATGTATCATTTTCAATGTTGAAGATTTATGAAACTAAATGTTGAAGTAGCAACTGGGAACATAACACTTTCAATCTCCCACTTGTCCAAGAGCCTACTATTCCAACACAGGTCCATCGTCCAAATGACCTATTGATCACAACTACTACTCTAGGGTTTTGATGAAAGGGGTTTTGTCATGTTGCCGCCGAGTTGACTTGTTCCACTCGAACGTCGACTCTGATCAAATAATCTCTCAGGTTATTATTTTTGCCACTAGGTATGTCTAGATAGTAGGTGAGACCTCTGCTCCCTATTAAGAGCTTACACCCTTATCGATAATCACAGTACTTATGTACTTGATATTCGATTGGTAGAACCTCATAGGTTCACCTATCCAACTATCTTTTATCACCGCATTCCCATTTGGCATAAAACAAATCCTCGATCATGACTTAAGTTCATGTCTTAAGACTAGAGCATCTAGTTCCAATTTTCCATGTTGTTTTCCAATGAACACCACCAATCCAATCCAATGGATCAAATGGGGTTTCGACTAAATACATGAGATGTATTAGTCAACACCAATTTAAACTCATAGAATTGCATCTACTTTTCAGTTGTGCTTTACAGGAAGAATTATCTTTTATTTCCTCTATGTCGAGCTTAGTCAACATAATATCTATGCGTTCAGACAGAAAAGGATTATGGAAACCTAATGGCCCGTACATATTGCTATATTTGTTCAATTGGGGTGCCATTCACTTTTAAGTCCGATTTGGAAAATTGAGATGATGATCATATGAATGTTACTCATGTAACATTATCAACATATGATACTATACCTATTAACCTTTAAAAATTATGTTCAGAAAAGATTCAATCAGTAGATCGATCTTTGAAGCACTTACGCTGTAGGCCGGCTTCCACTACTTGTCAAGTCTTCTTGACTTTCTTCATATCCACCGTCAGTATTTCTCGGCTCGAAGGATATGGAACTTCTGTTCATAGGTTTACAGGTTTACTAGTCTATTCATTTTAACTGCCAGTGGTGTTTATGTTTATTGAGTCCTTAGTTTTCATTACTATCCTCATTCTTTCATAAAAGAACTCCTTCATCTTGAATGTAGGATATTATGAAACGCTCCCTTTCATTCCAAGGTGTAATGAACACGAGGATACTCGTAAACACAAGATAAGAGGATCTATTATCCTCAATTGCTTCCACTGTTTGCTTCACACAAGCAATACTTTTCACATACTTGATGTGTGTGGTTTCCTTGTCACATATAATGCGACCATTTTAGGGTCACACTCATTATTCTATCTCTAATAGATTAATATGCTCGCCTAGGTTATTACCTTGGCAACTTAATGCGATATGAGTAAAATGTTGTGAAGATAGCATGTCATAAAAATTAATTGCAAAACCATAAATAACAAAATGCATTTTAAGGTTGTGAAAAAGGCATAGTCAAGACTTTCAAATTGCCTTTGCATGTCACTTTAAGAAGAAGAAGTTAAGACATAGTCAAGACTTTCAAATTGCAACACAATCTTAAGGTTGTGATACCAGTCAGGGAAGTTCGGGCCATTTAGCTTATTAGTTCAAGAATTACCGAGAGTGGAGTTTTCGCAACTTGACTGTTACTTTGCGAAAACGGAAAAACATTAGCATTCAATCATAGATTATATCCACATGAAATTATGGAAATTTTAACTTCACTTGTGCTCCCACTGATTTTCGATTTCCATTACCCCACTGATAAAAAGATGGGAAATGCAACAATTTCCAGTGGGCTCGAGCGTCAAATGTCCCGACCTCATTCCACGACTCGTGAGACAATGGGTGGTAATATTTGATCAGGCGCGATGGCCCCATCCACATCCAGGTGGTTCTCAAGATGTTTGCCTCACATTTCATGTACGTCCCGAGAACACGATGCAACCGTACACTATAATGCGCTTAAGTCCAACCCATCAAATTCTCACAGCATAACAGTAGCCAGGTGGTCACACGACTCATGGACAACTGCTTAGCGAAACTGAGACCTGTGTGAATTTCTAGTATGACCGCCTATCATATTAGAAGGTCTAGTTGTGAGATTAGTACACTTAACTTGCCACCATTCCATGACTCATGAGACAATGATGACTAGCCATGCTATTCCCTCTCACATCTAATGATGGAAGACACTAGACCTAATCAAGGGGCTTCTGGGCCCTGATTTATCCATTTAGGGACTTAATATGGATATGGGGTTTTTCACATACAAGGTCTCACCATATTCAGTTATTTATCTTTCTTAGGTGATCATGCAACAAAGCATACCATATACAAGATACTAACGATAAATAACAACAAGCATGCTATACACAAAGCGGTAAATGTCATCATAGTCAAGCCAATCCTAAAACACCTCGAACCATCAAGGTGTTGACCAATCTAATCTAAGGACCCGGACTCTATATTAAGTTCTTCATAGCTCCTGGAGCTTGAACGTCTCCATCATCGTCTTCAAGATGTCTCCATCTTCGTCTTCAAATTACAACAATACAATAGAAAAGGAAACATCACCCTCTCATGTACATAAAATGAAAACATGGCACACATGCCTCAAATTAAAACAACTAGTCTATGGCTCGACCCGGATCACCACATAATCACATAATACATGCTCGCATCATGCTTTCATAAGCATAAATTTACCAACTTTAATTAAAGAAGATCTAATTAAATTAGTGGACCAATTGATTATTTTCTAAAAATAAATTTCAAAAAATCCCAAGGAAAATCATAATTCTCCATTAATCCGAAAATTAATTCAATTTTCAAAACTCTAATATTATTTTATTCTAGGAATCAATTAATATCATATTAATTTTTCAAGAACTAAATAATAAATACACATTTTGAAAAACCAATGAAAAAATCCACTTTTCCATTTAATCCGAAAAAGCCCAAGTTCAAAAATTATTTATTTTATTCATTTTCCAAAGTCCATAAAATACCAATTTTATCTCATACTTGGAATTCAAATAAAAATCATATTCTTTGAAAGTCCATGAAGAAGTCCACTTCACTTAATTATAAAGGCCCCAAATTTTAAAAACTCAATTTCATTTTAATATCGAAAGTTAATAAAATACCAATTTTATTTCATCCTTTCAAAATTTAAATGAAAATCCCTATTTTGGAAAAACATGAAGAAATCCATTTCTTCAAAGAGAGACCAATTAGAAAAATTCAATTTTATTCTAATTTCGAAAGTCAATAAAATACCAATTTTATTTCGTCCTTCCAAAATTTTAATAAAAGAATCATATTTTGCGAAAATCCATGAAGAGCCTATTTTCAAAAAACTCATATTTTATTTTAATTTCGAACGTCAATAAAATACAAATTTTATTTTGTCCTTTCAAAATGTAAATAAAAGAATCATATTTTCGAAAAGTCTACTTTTAGGTCCAAGCCCAAAAATGTTGTGATTCGATCTAGCGGATAAATTTTTTTAATCCGAATCACACCCGAGAATCCAATTTGGGAATATTCATGATATTTAGCATATAGATCAATTGACGAGAATTGACAAGAGTAATCGAACTATCTTTTCGTCTATTGAATCTCGAATTATCAGCAGCAACCCCGAACTTCTGCCTCTATATAATCACTCGGAAGAAAAATTCTCTGAGAAAAGCTCGATCTCCTCGGCAACAATTGTGGGTGGCTAGTTGGATCGAGAGGGATGGATTTTTCTTTCCTAATGCTCTAGGTTTATTTTGGCTCAGTGTCAGATTCTAAAACAATGACTTGTGTACTAGGAGTTCTGACACTGATTGATTACTTATACCAAGTAAAAGACTCCCCTAGATTTACACTGAGAGGGGCGGCCAAATTAGGCCTTGTAGATGGGCTTCGGGCTTTGTTTTGACTTAGTCCATGTGTAATTAATTAAATCCAAGTCCAATCCAATTGGTAATTAATTACATTAATCTAATTAATATAATTCAACTTATAAATTAATTTCTAATTAATTTAACTTATGAATTAATATGATTTAATTAATTTATTTAGTCTAATTAAATATCTTTAATTAAATCATGCCATCTATTTTGTCAGTCAATTCACAACAAATGTGATTTTACCAAAATACCCTTAGCTTAAGGAAATATTCATTTTCTTCACATAGCGCGACTCTCTAGGCTCGATTCAATTGGCAATGGGCAGATTCCAAAGGATAAGGTTGTCACCCAGCTAACACCGTGGAACCAAATCGTAACCCAATTGGAAACGAGATGATCATGTCATCACGAACCTTGACTACAAATACCATATGTGTATAAACTCTTCACCGATGTGACCCGATCAAGTAAGAGCCATGGTTTAGTCAAACTCATAGAACTTGATAATGTACTTACAATCATAATAATGTGAAATTACCAAACTACCCTCAGTGACAATCACGAAATAGTTTATATGCTTTGGCCAAAGACTTATAATTCCAATTACTTACGATCGTACAGGTCAGATACTCGTTTATTGTCGAGACGGTGAATCCCATTTTGGCAAGTTATCTTATAACATCGAATGCACTATTGAATCGTACTTCAAGTCGACCCCACCTATCAGGTGATACCGGTCTAATTACTCTGATAACATATCCAATACTACAAGCATGTTATAAATGATTCCGTCGGGTCTAAAGCTCACACATACTATCGCAATCTTAATTCCAATCATTGACTGTCCAAGAGTAAATATCCATGTGATAAGATTAATGCGAGTCGAGTTCAAATATGTTAATTCCAATAATCATATTCATGACACCAGCTTCCACTATCTTATCAGTGTACGACCGACACTTCCTTGTCAAAGAAGGTGTCATTTAAGTTGAATTTTAATACCCAATTAATATTCGTTAACTTACGAACTCCCATTTTTTGAGATTAAATACTAGACTGTTCCAGTGCCTCCTCTTGTCCATAAGAGGTGGAAAGTCTATCTTGAAATCTCTTCGACTAATTTGTTCAATACAATTAAATGCCATTAGATTTATATGAACAAAATCAAAACCTTTATTCTATAAATAGAAACATCAAACGTTTTGTACAAATAACTTATCTAAGCCCTACTCAATCTAATTCCTCATAGGCATTGAGGGCATACACCTAACAAAAAAATATATTAAATTGTATTTTAAACCCAAAACATAAAATTACAAAATAACCTCAAAGGGCCAAATTGCAATTCAAAGAAAATTGGAAAAACCCTAGGGTATACCCTTAGGTGGGTCACCGCCTATGGCAGCCTATGTCGGAAATACAGTCGCTGGCGATGGTAACTGTGCGAACAGCCCGGCGGCTGTTTGCATTGGACTGCGCGTGTAGCGCAATCGCTATTGCGCAGCATATACGTGTGCAGCGAACGCACTGCTTGCGTAGTTCACCCGTGACAGCGATCCGTCGTCGTCACCATGCGCCGTCATGCGAACGGCGGCTGTTCGGCTGCTCCTCTACCATGTCCGAACAATTGCTATTCACATGGCCTTTAATCCAAATTCCAGTTCCTCATATTTCGAAAAAATATTTTTCAAATCCAAATCAATTTTCAGATTTAAACGATTTTAATCGGTCCAAAAATAAAATCAGAAAATCCAATCCATTTTACATGTGATAAAATAAAATTTAAAGCACATAAACATAAACACATACAAAGAATCCGAACCATGTCAAAACCTTGGCTCTGATACCACTGTTGGGATCTCTGTACAAATCCCAGGGGAAGCCGGCTCAGTGGAAGGTATAAATTTATAAAGCGGCATCCCCGAAATTAGGGATAGGTAGACATGGTACCATCGAATTAAAAAATTATCCTAGAGATAAGTTTTCTCGTGTTTACCTCTTGAAGACCAAAAAACAGTAACGTCTTTTTAAGCAACTCCTTGCTACACCTCTTCAGATGGATTTGCCCTAGTGCCCCAAGAGTTACGCCTATAAGTTTATCCATGCCTTAGCTCGTACCCTCGATTACCTCCATCAGTTCTAGTAAGGATAATATCGAATCTTGGCTTATGAGAAATGGGTAGGAATATATTTTGTTGTTCTTCGTACTTAACACATGAGTTGGAAGAAATTAGATGTAAAAGTGGTGGAAGAGATGGAGAGAAAGAATTAAAACTTTTGGTTTTTAGTTTATAAAAAACTCTTGACAGAAACTTATTGATTGATTAATTAAAACAACAACACACACGCATATATATAGGGCATATACACGCCCTACAAGCACATACACACTTAGTGTGTGTGATCACATTGCCTTAAAAGGCGTGTGATATATATATGTTATATTATTTTATTTAGTTTCCATTCTTTCTCAAATTCTCTTCCTTAATTAATTGGATACCTTTCCAACTAATAAGATATTTTCATATATCAAATATACTATATCTTATCAAATAAGATCTTTCCATATCTACAATATCTATCCTAATATATTTGTAAGATCTTTCCATATCAATTAGTTACCTAATTAATTAGAATAGATCCTACCAAATATATTAATAAGATATATACATATTAAATATATATATATATATATATATATATATAGACTTGGTGAACAAGATAAAGTCCTCCACCAAATCTATACACACATACACGCCTATGCATGTATTAATATTCATATATTTATTTTTCTCTTTCACATATAAATTAATTAGATCACTAATTAATTAATTAGTATTTCCCAATTCAATGATCTAATATTAAATTATAAGACTATTATTAATTAAGACAACTTAATTAACTTATTTTTTTCCCCGATTAATTAATTTCAATTAATTAATCTCTCCATTAATTCACAAAAAAATAACTAGCTAATAGGTACTACACTAAGTATTGTGTGTGACCCCTTAGGCTCATTAACAAGCTAGCAATAAGTCTTTCCATAGGCTAGATTAATTATTCATAATAATTAACTAGGTCTTGGATTAATTTCACCAATTAACCTAAGGCACCTATTGGTCGTGGTTCGATGTCTAGCAACATCGCCATGACTTCCTAGATGTTAATGATGAAAAATGCAAACCTATCCAGATTTTGATCTTTGTGTGAGTCAAATTGCTTCATATTTTTCCCGTCTGAGACCTAAGGCTTGGATAGACTCGGAAACTATGACTATGTTTGTTTCACTAATGATTCGGTCTTCTAAGCATGTATCACCAATTCCTCTTATAAGACAATGCTCTAGCCAGAGACTTCTCGATCATGCAGCTTCACTCAACAACATAGGAAATACCGGGTACTTATGACCTTGGATGAATCCCCTCCGACTGTCACTTGTTTTGCTGTACTGCCAGACTATACCCAACATACATGCCGCATGACTCTCCTAGAGTGCACGTGCATATCAAAGCAGAGCGGTCAGTACCTTGTCTAGTGACATCTCAGGTCTAAGGATTATCTCACACTACGAAACCGAAAGACTCCAAGTGCGACAGCACCAACGAGGAATCCCTGCGGGGCCGTTCAATCCCATACCTCTAAAACGTATGGATCTTTATGCATGTATTGGCTATACTAGCCATTGACAATGTAACACGTCAATCTCTTGGAAGAGTTACACACATGAACAAGTCTTTGCGAGTCCAGTGATATCCCACATCTCACAGGCTCTATGATTTGGAATGTATATTTAGGATTACGGTCTTAGAGAGCATTCCATAAGTATCCTGACCGACTCCCCTAACCATATGTAATCCATGGGATCTTTATCTATACTCCTCGAGTAATCGACAATAAAGAAGCATTCTGTAATAGGTTTGATATAATCTAAATGATAAGACTGACACAGTTTCAATGTTTAAGCCAACAGATGGCTCGATAGGCACATAACACTTTCAGTTTTATCTAGTTCTGATGTACAGTCAGAACTTTTTTTGATTTGCGAACTAGTTTAGACAATAATTACTGAACTCTTCTAGTGCCTTTCTCCCTAAGCCATAGGGAGTAGAATTCCTACCTTAATGTCATGGACTTAGAGTTGTTTATTTATCTTACAAATGCCAATAAGAAAACAACGCAAATGTCTTATATATAAATAATGTTTAATTACAATAAATATACTCTATACATTCTATCCTCTATGGCATTTGAGGGCATAACACCAACAAAAGGATTGGTGGTATAGGTTTTTCTTGGAATTATTTTTAAATTAAGATAAATTGAATAATGCTCATTATCTCAAATTCAATAAATTGATCTTAGATTTTAATTTATTTAATGTTGTGAATCAAGATTTATGCATAGCAGAAAAGAAAACATATCCAAATTCACAAACGGACCATTTTTGGGTTTTAATGATTTTATAAAAAGTAGAGATGAAATTAATTTCATCGATTTACTAACCTATATGAAGAATCTAAATTCTTGATTTACATGGTACCAGCAATTCAAAAATCTTGCCTCTAGATATCACGTCTGAAAAAGTTTGAAGAAAAAATCCACCACCTTTAGCTTGAGGTGGCCGACAGCTATAAGGAGGGGGAGAGAGAATTTTTCCCCCCTCTCATTTCTTTGCTGTCAATGTTAGGATTATGCCCTCAGATGCCATAGAGGATAGAATGATAAGGCATCTATCTTGTAATTGACTTATTTCGATATTATTAATAAAGGCGTTTTTTAGTCTTCACTTAAATCTTATCTGCATCTATAAGTAGTGTAAAACATTTTGTCCGTGTTTTCAGTGTGATCCCTCTACTTCCTCTGGGATAGGAAGAGTGGCACTAGAGAGATCAATTTTGATTACTAAAAACAAGTTCGCAAGTAAAGTGAAGTCTTTAATGGACAAATAAAGACTTAGAACACTTGTACAATCTTATCTCTGACATGGGAGTGCCTGTCTGGTACCATGGGATGGTAGGAGATTAAGATTGTAGGCACATCAGTGGAACTGATATGCTCGAACACGATTCGCATTGGTTCTGTCACATGGGTTTTCACTCTGTGAGTGTCAATGACAGAACTGATTATGCATAATAGGTGTAAGTGAACCTTTGATCTGAAACATCATGTTGAAGATGCATTTGTGACGCCAAGTATTTCATTAGAGTAGTTAGACCCAATTAACCCGTTGGTGGGGTCGACCTCGAAATGCGGCTTGATGGGCAAATGGTACTCTTAGATGATATCTAAATGGGATTTGTTCTCTCATAAGTGAGTGATAAAGTACCCAATGTGATTATAGATAAATAGAGATCAAAGTCTTTAGACAAAGCGTAAAAAGACGATTCTGCTAGGCACTAAATCGATCTCAATGATCTCGTATTATTATAATTAATATATATCGTCAAGTGACAAGTGCAATATTTATATATTTTATTACCTCTATCTTTAGCATTTTATTGTGATTATATGGCCATTGGAACTGATTTTATCTCATTTTGTGATTTGGGCAAGATTTGAAGTGCAAAATATCAATTTCAATCAAAATGACAGATTTGGCGATGTTTCGGAAATACTGATATATCTGGAGATGCAGATATTAGTTTCTATTGAATTTTATCTAGTTGGAAAGCTAAGACAAAGGCCTATATTTCTTATGAAGAAGTCCAGACCCAGTTCGTAAGTTAAAGGGCTCGAAAGTGTTGAAGAAGTTAATGAAGATTTCTGTTCTGGACTGGACTGGAATGCGCAGATTTGGTGAAAAATTCATAACTAGAGTTATGTGTCTTGAATTCAGTCAAGGCCAGTTGGAAATGAAAGCTAACACATAAAGTTACAAATTTCTAGAAGGAGTCAAAGTCAGATTTGATGAAGTAGAGGCGACAAATCAGAGTGTAAAGGGAAGAATATATTCTCCATGCTTTGATGTTAAAGAGAAGAATATATTCTCCATGCTTTGATGTTAAAGGGAAGAATATATTCTCCATGTCTTGATAAAGGAAGAGAGAATATATTCTCTCTATGATTATGTCATCTTTTCATTGCCTATATATATGTCTTGCAAGAGTTGAAGTAGAACAACAAAAACATGAAGAAGAAAAAAACAAGGAGAAGAGAGTTAGAAAAATAGTATTTTCAAGTTTTATGCTTACAATTATTATTAGCTAAGTTTTTATTTCGATTCAAGAGAATTCCAATTAATTCATACATTGTGAGACACGAAGCTTTTATTTTAATCTATTCACAGTTTGATTATCTTTTGTTTCTTGGTTTCAGTTCTTACAATTGTGTATATGATTATCTAAGATGCATATTAGTTGATTATATATGTCAATTGTTTGCTAACAAATCTTCATAATCCGTAATTATTATGTTTGATTTGTGTATGTAGTAATTAGGTTTTCATGATTAGGTTCCCAATTTTCGTTGATAACCTGAGGGAAACATTGGAGTAAATTAAATAGTTGGCGCTTGCTTAAACTATTGTTTATCCTTAGTCGCTGCTAATTCGTTATGCTGTTATTAATTTGATTAGGATTGCTTAATATCGAATCAGTTAATAATAAGAATTTAATCGGGTGCTGGGCTTTGATTAATGATATAAGGAAGATTATAGGGATCTAGATAGCTGGTTATTTAGATTCTTGGCTAAGTAATCAATGAATGAATAGTAATTTAGGTGTCTATGATCAATGTGTGAATTAAGGGTTGAATTTCTCTTGAATCGTATTTTCCATTAATAGAATTTTCAAGCATTTATTTTCTACAATTTTAGTTAATTAAATCTTCAAAACCCCCTTTGTTATTTGATCAATCAGTCTCTAGGGTTCGACCTGGACTTACGAGTACTACAGATTCTTGTGAGAACAGTAATTATATTTTGGTGCATTCGACACGTACCATCAAGTCCAGTGAGTTTGACATAGCCATGACTCTCACTTGACTGGGGTACACGAATAAAGGGATTATACTTACACGACATTTACGATTGGAGGGTTGCGGAATGATTCTATCATTTGTTTTTGTTTGGGTTACGAAGTGGGCCATGTGACTGGCTAGGTGTTACCCACTTCCTTTGGTTTCCTCTCATTGCCAAATGAAACGAAACTTAAGAGTCGCGCTAAAGGATTGATAAAGAAAAATGAAAAAAGAGTTTCTATTTCTCTACTAGGAGTTTTAATTTGTTGGATAAATTAATTGTTCATTAGATGAAATAATTGATTATAAAGGTAAGATTAATCATTAATTAATTTCCTATGAAAATATATTAATGAATTAATTTATCTAATTAATTTGGTTATTTAATTAGTTAATTAATATAATAAATTATTAATTGAATAAAAAATTAATTAAAACAAAACAATTCCCGGGGCTTAAAATAGCGTCCAAATGGACGCCTATTAAGGCCCTATTGGGCGTCCAAGAGGAGCTCAATTTTAGGGCTCTTTTGTTTTGACTTGTTCAATATGTCATGAGGTATATATGGACTCTTTGACTTAGAACAAGAACATAACTTTCATAACTCTCCTAGAAAGAAAGAAGAAAAAAAAAATTCCTCTCCTCTCTAATACCCTAGCCGTCGCCCCTTTAGAGAATCGAGTGGGAATTTTTTGTTTGTCGATCCGTGCGTGAAAATTTAAAGACGACGTATTTTCGTTGTTCAGATCAAATTCAAGATTTGCAGATTAAACAAAGGATTGAAGATTTAAAAGCTTCAAATTTTTTACTTTTGGAGGAAGAAGATAATTCTCCATCAACTTCGTTCAACGGGTAAGTAATTACTCGTTAATTGTATCGATCAATTTGAACATGCAATCATTGAATCAAACTTTGGATTTTAAAATAAAAATTTTGAAATTCCTTCCGCTACGTTTATGTTATTTTTCGCGAAATCCAACAGTCAAGTCACTTATAAAAGTCTTAATTTTTCAACTAAGTAATAGGTATTTATAAGGAATGATTGGCTTGGAATTAATTAATTCCTTGAACCCACCAAACTCCTCATAAACACACCTACCATCATCCATGTTGGGCTAATTTGACTTTCAACTTAGTCCACTTATTAATTAATTCCAACATAATTTAATCTAATTAAAATATGATATTAATTAATAATCATCTAAATTAAATAATCTAATAATTAATTTAGGATAGGATGATGAAATACATCTAATTATTTATTATTAATTTATTTCCATTAATCTAATCAATCAAATAAATAAATTTGTCCATTAAATGACAAATTACCTAATTTATGTTTTGACAATGAAATAATTTTCTTCGCTCAATTCCTTGAAAGCGCGACTCTCTAGGTTTGTCTCAATTGGCATTGGGAGGAAACCAAGGATGTGAGTGTCACCTAGTCAACCTCATAGACTCACACCGAAACCCAATTGAGATCAAATGTATTAGATGAATACGAACCTTTAGGTCACAAACACCCTGTGAGTATATGCCCTTCACAGTAACATCCCAATTGAGAAAGAGTCATGGTTTTGTACAGGACTCCATGATGTGCTCAATAAATCATAATAAGATGAAATTACCAAACTAGCCTTGTGTTCTATACACAAGTTAGTTTTCTTGCTTTGGCCAAAGACTTATAATTTTATTTACTTACGATCGAACAGGACGTTAACTCATTTACTACTCGAGACAGTCAATCCCATATTGGTAATCATCGAACAATTGCTACTTGTCCATCTGAATCGTATTTCGAGGTTGATTCCATCTAAGAGTGAATTGGATCTAACTACTCTAATAATTCGTTCAGTGTTGCAAGTACAATCTTCTTGAATCCTCAGGTCTAAGGCTCACGCATACTAGAGTGTCCAGTAACTTAATCATTGACAGTCACCGAGTAATTACCCATGTGATTGAATTACAACGAGTCGTGTTCATATATATCAATTCCATTGATATATCTATGGCCAACTAACACTCCTTATCAAAGCTTGCATCATACAAGTCTGGTCATAATGCCCAATTAAGACTCTTCGACTTGCAAATTCTTGATTAAGTAATCAAGGAACCAACACTTCTAGTGTGTTCTCCTTGAACCATGAGAAGTAGAAGCTCCCTCTTGATTACTCAAGATTATTTGTTCAATACTTTATTAATGTCATAAGATTGATATGAACACAACAAATGCCTTTTATTAATTTAAAGAAAATTTGTACTACATAAAACTAAATGCCCTAAACAATCTAATTCCTCTATGACATAGAGGGCATAATCCTAACAATCTCCCACTTGCAATCAATGCAAAATGGCTATGGTATTTAATACCCATTTTTTCCGATGTCACTCTAGCACCGCCTGTGATAGTGGTTTGGTCAGTGGGTCAGGAACGTTATTTGCTGAATCTATTCTCTGCATGGCGATGTCGCCTCTTCAAATGATCTATCTTATGATGTGATATCTTCTCTCAATATCTTTGGATTTATTGTGAGACCTGGATTCCTTGGCCTGCGCGATGGCTCCAGTGTTGTCACAGTAAAATGTCAATGGGAGCTCCATGCTAGGAACCACTTGAAGATCAGCCACAAACTTATTTATCCAAACAACCTCCTTAGTGACCTCTGAGGTAGCCACGTACTCTGCTTCGGTGGTTGAATCAACAATTGTGATTTGGTTAAAACTTTTCCAAGTTACTACTCAACCATTTAAAGCGAATACAAACCCCAATGTGAATTTTTGGTCATTGGTGTCTGACTGAAAGTCAGAGTCAGTATAACCATCCACCTTTAGTTCCCCATCTCCATATGTCAAACACATATCTTTAATTTATCTCAAGTACTCAAGGATACACTTTACAACAATTCAATGCTTTTCCCTTGGGTTAGCTTGAAACCTACTTACCACGCTCATAGCATAGGCAATGTTCGGTCTCGTGCATAACATAGCATACATGAGACTTCCTACAGCCGATGCATAGGTGACTCCATTCATTCTCTTTCGATCATCTTCACTATGAAGACTCATCGATTTAGAGAGATGGAGTCGATGTCTCATGGGCAAGAGGCCTCTTTTAGAATCTTCCATTCTAAATCTCTTCTGAACCTTTTCTAAATAGAGGTCTTGGGAGAGCCCCATTTTCCTATTCGCACTATCCCTATAGATGCGAATTCCAAGGATATAGGTCACTTCTCCTAAGTCTTTCATGGAGAACATGTTTGATAGCCATACTTAGACCAAAGTCAATAAGCTTATATCATTTCCTATCAGTATAATATCATCTACATATAAGACTAGAAACAATATTTTACTCCATCTGGTTTTCTTGTAAACGCATGGTTCGTCTTCATTCTTGAAGACATAGTTCCGAACTTCTTCATCAAAACGAAGATTCCAGCTCAGCGATGCTTGTTTAAGTCCCTAAATTAATCTATTCAATTTACGCACCTTATGAGAATCTTCATTAGACACAAAACCTTTAGGTTGTTCCATATAGATGTGCTTCTCGAGGAATCCATTCAAGAACGCAGTCTTCACATCCATTTGCCAGATTTCATAATCTAGGTGTGTGGCTATTTCAAGCAGAATCCTGATGGATTTGATCATGGCTACCGGGGAGAAGACTTCCTCATAGTCATGCCCTCTTTTTTACTATATCCTTTTGCCACAAGCCTAGTTTTATAGGTATCCACTTTGCTATCCGGACCAGTCTTTCTCTAGTAAATCCATTTGCAACCTATTGGTGCAATAGCCTTGGGGCGGTCTGCTAGAGTCCAAACTTGGTTCAAATACATGGAATCCATCTTTGCTTCATAACCTAAAGCCATTTTGCAGAATCGACATCCGCCCTTGCATGTTCAAAACTAGAGGATCATCTCCATAGTTTTCTTATGCCACGGGATACAAATTATGCTCTCGCTATAGCAGATAACCATATCTCTCAGGAGGTTGATCTACTCTGCTCGATCTATGCAATGGCGGTTGCATTTGGGTAGATTGATTTTGAGTCTCTTGAACAGTGGTCTGTAAAGGGGTTTCATTTTATTTCTCCAGAACAATCTTTCTTCCTACACCACCTTCTTGAATAAACTCATTTTCGAGAAAGTACACATGTAGTGCCACAATGACTCTTTGATCATCGTGCAGGTAGAAGAGGTATCCCATAGAACCCTCTGGGAAACCAACGAATCGACCTTTTAAAGATCTATCTTCCAATTTATTCATCTTTGTCTTCTTCACATAGGCTGGACAACCCCATATCCTAATGTATTTATGACTTGGCATCTTTCCACTCCATATGTCATAAGGATTTTTAGGAACAGACCTAGATGGACACCTGTTCAAGATATGGAATACTGTAAGCAATGCATGGCCCCATAACGATATGGGAAGGTCCGTGTAGCTAAGCATGGATCGAACCATATCCAATGGTATTCTATTTTGGCGCTCAGCTACCCCATTAAGATGTGGAGTCGCAGAAGGAGTTAATCTTAATACAATTCCTTGTTCAATTAAAAACTCACCAAATTCGGCACTCTTGTGTTCTCCACCTCGATCAAATTGTAGTGTTTTGATATGTTTGCTAGTTTGGGTTTCAGCCAAGGCCTTGAATTCTTTGAATCATTCAATAGATTCAGACGTATGCTTCATTAAGTATACGAGACCATACCTAGAGTGGTCATCAGTAAACGTTATGAAGTATTGAAAACCTCCGCGAGCCATTTCACCGAAAGGCCCACAAATGTCAGTATCTATTAAACCAAGGACTTCACTAGCTTGTTCAAAATACCCCGTGAAGAGTGACCTAGTCATTTTACCTTTGAGACAAGATTCAAAAGTGGGAAATGGGTCCGACCCTAATGTGCTTATAAGCCCATATTTCTAAAGCTCGCGAATTTTGTACTCTCCTACATGACCTAGTCTCAAATGCCAGATGAGTCTTTGGTTTGTCCCAGACTTACCTCGTTTCTTGGTGATTGTAATTATAATACACCTATTTTGGACATTTAAGTAGTATAAACCATTTAATAAAGATGCAGAGCCAAAAAATTTATTTCTAACATAAATATTGCATACATTGTTTATAAAATGAAAATCATATCCAAGTCTAATTAAAAAGGGGATTGAACAAATGTTATTAATCCCAATGGGCAAAACAAGGCAATCATCTAAAGTAATTAAATGTCCAGTAGATAAAACTAAAGAAATAGATCCTATGTAAGTAGCTGCCACATTATGTTTACTGCCAACATGGATCATCACTTCTTGTTCCTCGAGCCTCCTACTTCTTTCTAGATCCTGTTTCAAAACACAAACATGAGCACTAACTCCTGAGTCTAGAATCCAAAAAGTGGAGAATACAATCATAGAACAGTTAGTTTCTAAAACATAAAGTTACATACATGCATAAGTATTGGCCTTTGGCTTTGGGTAGTCACGCTGCCAGTGACTAGCCTCTTTGCAGTAAAGGCTGATGTCTGTCATCTTTGGTCTATGCCCTCTGTACTTCTGAACCTTGGCAGGTTTCTCTAGGTTCGTCTCAATTGGCATTGGGAGGAAACCAAGGTTGTGGGTGTCACCTAGCCAGTCTCGTGGACTCACACCGAAATCCAATTGAGATCAAATATATTAGATAAATACGAACATTCATGTCACAGACACCCTGTGAGTATAAGCCCTTCACTGTAACATTTCAATCGAGTGAGAGTCATGATTTGTGTCAAACTCACTGGACTCGATGATGTGCTCAATTAATCATAGTAAGATGAAATTACTAAACTACCCTTGTGCTGCATAACCAGGTTACTTTTCCTTCTTTGTCCAAAGACTTATAATTTTATTTACCGACGATCACACATGATGTTAACTCGTTTACTACTCAAGACATTGAATCCCATATTGGGAATCACCGAACAATTGCTACTTGTTCATTTGAACCCCATTTCTAGGTTCATTCCACCTAAGGGTGAATTGAATCTAACTACTCTAATAACTCATTCAGTGTCACAAGTACAATCTTCCTGAATCATCAGGTCTAAGGCTCACGCACACTACCGTGACCAGTAACTCAATCAATGACAGTCACTGAGTAATTACACATGTGATTGAATTATGGCGAGTCTTGTTTGAATATATCAATTCTATCGATATATCTATAGCAAAAGCTCCCACCAATCCAAAGTGACCGATTGACACTTTTTGTCAAAGTTTGCATCATATAAGTATGGTCATAATGCCCAATTAAAACCTTTTGACTTGCGACCTCTTGTTTAAGTAATTCAGAAACAGACACTTCTAGTGTCGTTCTCCTCGAACCATGAGCAATAGAAGCTTCCTCTTGATTACTCGGGACTTATTTGTTCAATACTTTATTACTGTCATTAAGATTGATATGAACAAAACAAATACCTGTTATTAATTTAAAGAAAGTTTGTACAACATAAAACTAAATGCTCTAAACAATCTAATTCCTCAGTGGCATGGAGGGCATAATCCTAATATTTAAATACCGATATAAGTTGGAATAGTTTATTTAACGCTTTGATGATGTTGTGGGATGCCTTCCATGGATTAGGTTTTACTGCTTTGAGTTTTTATATGGGTTGTATCGGTCCAGAGTTTAAGCCCCCAGTTTGTATTTTATTCTCATAGATATCTTGTATAGGATATTTTTGTGTAATAATTAGATTAGACCTTAGAAGTTCTAAGAGCCCGGTGATAGTTTCTAGGCCCCTAACCTTGTGATTGGGCCATTGGCTTGACCCAATCTAGTAAGTCTAGACATTTTCTATTTTATTTATATACCCATGTCTGTGTGTAAAATGATAATGTGCAAAGTGTGACCTAATGTTAAATGTTCATATTCTCCCAATTTATAAACACTGATATTTAAGAGGGAATTGAGTAACCTGGCTCTCCATCAAACTTAAGAAAAATGAATCCATGTCTAATGCATGGAAACGTCCCAGTTAGTAAGGATTGTGCACCAAGACATGTCTTTAAATTTCTTACGTGATTAGATGCCATCATTGGAAAAAAATTCCACCCCATATATCGTTACAGTCTTGCAAGGTGGAATTCAATTGCTAGATTGGTAGAAGTTGATGGAACAAGTTCAGATAGATCACAACCTATATATGATTTAAGAGTTGTGGTCTCGTGATCAATGAGCCGAACTAAGATTGAACTGCCTGTTAGACGAGGTTGGCCTGGAATGTCACTTTAATAAATCAAGTAAGCCATATATCGTAAAAGTTTTACAACTCACTCATTACGAAATCTTTCCAACGAGATTTTTGAATGGGAGTGCAATAATTCAAAAAATGTAGTGGGAGTCAAGTCAAATTTAAAGTCCTAATTTAACTTGGAGCATAACATAATCACCTAATAAGTTTTTTCTTTATTTTCCTCAGTATTTATTATCTCTCTCAAAATGGTTAATAACTCACTATCAATTCTGCTCTAGAAAAATGTCCTCGTTGGACCAAACTTTGGTGATTGGCTCAGAAACTTAAGAATTGTCCTTAGTTTAGAGTCACTGGGCAATGTGCTCGAGGCCAACCCACCCTCCCCCTCCTCCTAGGGAAGATGTTGATGAGGACTTGCAAGATAACTATGACACATGGATCAAGGATTATATTTGTTGGGATCATTATCCCTACGGTGTCTAATCCCCCAGAATTGTGTATACGCAGCGGAAACAGATATTTCAAATTTAACTAAACACAATCCCTAAACAAGGCATTAGGTTGACATGGTATCATCAGATATCATAAAAAACATACATAAGGTGTTTTTCACGGTATTACCTTTTAGACGAATTCTCACCGATTGAATTCTCTACTAGTACCTCTACTTCAAGGATGAATCGTCTTGCTCCAACCGATGCTCCAACCAATTTCCTCGAAAAGATTTTCTCTAGCGTCCTAAGCGTTGCGTTTATCCACATCTTAGCTTGTACCCTCAATTATCTCTACTAGTGCTAGCCAGGAGAAGATCAAACTATTTGAATTATGGAGAAAGGGGTGGAATAATTTTTTAGGCTCTAATGCAAAGAGAAGAGGAAGAAAAGAAGAGCAAGAATGAATAAAAAAATATTCAAACTTGTGATAAGTGAATTAATGAATTCAAGGAATATATATATATATATATATGGTTCATCATAAAGGAAAACACATACATACACGCATGGCGTGTATATTATATATATATATTGTATTTATATTATATTTTTCCTCCTTAATTAATTATATCCACTAATTAACTAACTAGATCTTTCCATATTTTTAAGATCCTCACATATATATTTTATATCTTTCCATATCTTCAAGATTTATCCATATATATTTGAGATCTTTTCAAATATCTAAGGTCTTTCCATATCTTCAAAATCTATCCATATATATTTGAGATCTTTCCAAATTTCTAAGGTCTTTCCATATAATAATGTATGCATATATATGTGTAGACTTTGTGAACAAGACAAATACATTCCACCACACACACATACATATACACGCCTATGCGTGTATCCATATCTATATATAATATTGTATTTTCTTTCCTCTTACACATTAATTAACTAGACCACTAATTAATTAATTAGTCTTCTCCATTTTAATATTCCAATATTAAATCAAGACTATTATTAATTAATACCACATAATTAATATATTCATTTTTCCCAATCAATTTATTTCTCCACTAATTCAAAAAAAATTAATTCCTCCAATAGGTACTGCACTAAGTTAGTCTGTGATCCCTTATGCTCATTAACTAGCTTGTAATAGGTCATATCCCCAAAAACTAGACAATTCCTTAATTGTCTTAATTATTTATTCAGCCATATAATTAATTAGGCCTTGAATTAATTTCACCATATTAATTCAAGGAACCTATTGTTCATGGTTCGGTGTCTAGCAATAGCGCTATGACTACCTAGATGTTAACGATGAAAGCGAACCTCTCCAAGTTACGATCTTCATATAAGTCAAATCCTTCCTTATTTTTCTCGTCTGAAGCCTAGGGTTTGACGCCGGTTGAAACCTTAATAATTCTATTACTGTGTTGAAACACTAATGATCTGGTCTTCTAAGCAGGGACTCCACTGTCTCTTTTAAGACAACGCTCTGGCCAGAGTGTTTTATTGATTATTCAGCTTACACAACAACATAGGAAATACCAGGATTCAAGCTGTGGATGGACACCGTCTCTAATATCTTCTATTTGGTCATACTACTAGACTACACACAACATAGGCTACAGTATGATTTTTCTAGAATTCATGTGTATATCAAAGTGTAGTGAGTAACACACTTCCAATCCATGACATCTCAGGTCAAAGGACTAATCTCACACTATGCAAACGAAGGACTCTAGGTTCGTCACGGAACCAACAAAGAATTCTTGTGGGGTCTTTCAATCTCATACTCACCCAAGTATGGATCTTTGAGCAATTACAAACCACAAGCTCATTGACCATGGAACAAGGCACTCCCCTAAGAGAATGACACACATAAAAAAGTCTTGGCGACACTATGATATCCCACATCTCACGGTGTCTATAACTTAGAATATGGTTTCAGGATTACAACCATCGAGAACGTTCCACACTCCCTGCGTGCGTGACTGCTCCCTTATACAAAAGCAATCTATGAGATCTTTATCTAAACTAATTAAATTAGGTGAGATAAAGACGAGGTTGCCAATAATTAATTTGATATAATATCAAAGATAAGACTATCATAGTGCCTACAATCTAATGGACAAGCTAATATATGACTCGTTGGCCACCCAACACTATCAATATCCATGTTAAAGGTTATATGCTCGGCTCCATGAACAATGAGATGAGTTGCAACTATCCTATGAAAATATGAAAGATGCTAGGGCTATACTGTTGTACCTCAAGGATCTGTATGGAGAGCACAGTAGGACTGCTCGGTATAGCATATCGAGGAAACTCTTTAGGGCTAGGATCGGTGAAGGAGAAAAAGTGGTTGACCACGTTCTCAAACTGACATCCATGATAGAGAGACTGGGAGTTCTGCATTTTACCATAGATTTCCATCTTCAAACTGATCTCATCCTTCAATCACTCCCCAATGCTTTCTCTTAATTCATTGTGAATTTTAACATCAATGACATTTGGTGTTCTTTGGCAGGGCTAATGAACAAACTCATAAGTGCTCAGGGTCAAATGAGGCCTAAGGGAAAGGAAGTTGCTTTAGCTATTTTTTTGGATGGGCCATCAAAGCCCTACAAGAAAAAGAAAGGAAAAAATAGATGGGAGTGCCCAAAGCCACGGGTCACATAGGAAAGGTAATATCACTGATAGTTCAAAAGTTCAAGGGTAAGGGCCCTAAGAAAATAGACATATGACTCTACTGCCATGAGGTTGGACACTGGAAGCATGACTAACTCAAATTGAAAGCTGAAGCTGCTTCAAGTATAGAATATAGGGATAATAGCAGACACTCCCCTCAGTTATGGGGTTATGTGCACTTTGCCCCCTAACTTATTGAAATGTGCACTTTGCCCCCTCACTTATCATAAAATGTGCACTTGACCCCCTCGGGCAGTTCGGGCAGATTCGTGCACCACACTTATCATAAAAATTGGACTTTTGCCCCCTGACTTATGTGTCTTTGTAGCACTTTGCCCCCTGACTTATGTGTTTTTGTAGCATTTTGCCCCCTCACTTATGTGTTTTGTAGCACTTTGCCCCTGCCCGAGCTGCCCGAGGGGGTGAAGTGCACATTTTATAATAAGTGAGGGGGCAAAGTGCACATCACCTCATAACTGAGGGGGATGTCTTCCATTATCCCTAGAATTTAATGTTTTAGAAACAAATCGTTCTATGATTAGATTTTCTACTTCTTGCATTTTGGACTCTAGAGTTAATGCTCACGTATGTGTTTGGAATCAGAATCTGGAAAGAAGTAGAAAGTTGGAGGATCGAGAAGTGATGATAATGTCACAGTATAGTAGCCAAATATATCAGATCCACTTCTTTTATTTTATTATCTGGACAATTAGTTATTTTAGATGATTACCTGGTTTTGAGCAATGGGCTAAAAAATATTGATTTTATTCCTGTTTTGGTTAGGAAAGGGTATGACTTTTGTTTTATGAACAATTGTCGCGATATTTATTTTAGAAATAAATGCGTTGTCACTGTATCTTTATTAAGTGGTTTATTATAGAAATGTTCAAATAAAATGTATTGTAAATTATATGACTAAGAAACATTGTATGTTTGACACAAATTAAAAACTTATTTGGCACCTAAGACTGGGTCATACATGAGAGTTCAAGATTCACGAACTTGAAAAGTATGGGCTTATAGGCCCACTGAGGTCAGACCACAATCCCACTTGTGAATCTTGTCTCATGAGCAAGGTAACTCGATCCTCCTTCACAAAGCATTCTAAAAGGGCCATTGACGACAACTCTAGGTATGTTGTAGTCTACTTAAAGAAGTACAAGTCTGAATCCATTGAATGGTTTGAGGAATTTAAGGCCTTGGTTGAAAATCAAACTGGACATCATACCAAGACACTTCGACCAGATCGAGGTGGGTAGTATATGAGTGCCGAGTTTGACAAGTTCTTAAAAGAACAAGGTATAATTTTACAACTAACTCCTCTAGCGACTCCACAGCTAAAAGGGGTAGATGAGCGACAGAACAAAACACTATTGGAGATGGTTTGTTCCATGCTCAGTTACACTGACTTACTCATATTGTTGTGGGGTCATGCGCTGCTTACAAGCACACACATCTTGAACAGATGTCCCTCAAAGCCTATTCCTAACACTTTGTATGAGATATGGAGTGGAAGAAAACCTAGTCTTAAACACATAAGAAAATGGGAATTCCTAACCTATGTAAAAATGATAAAGGGTAGAGAATTTAGAGGCGAGGTCCTTGAAAGGACGCTTCGTTGGTTTTCCAGAGAATTCCATGGGATTCATCTTTTACCTGCACGATGATCAGTAAAATGATTGTAGCCTTACAGGCCTTCTTTCTCGAAGAAGAATTCGTTCAAGAGGCAGGTGCGTATAGAAAAATTGGTTTGGAAGAAGAAAACAAAATGCCTTTATATACCACTGTTCAAGAAACCCGAGTTCAACCAAACCCAACCCAACCTCCACCACTTCAATTTAGTAGAGAATCTTAGCCACCCAAGAGATATGGTTATCTACTTCAAGAAGAGCATACTATGTATGTTGTAGCAGAAGGAAACCATATAAATGATTCCTCTACCTATGACCAAGAGATGGCGGATATGGACTTTGCAAAGTGGCTTGAAGCTATGAAAGCATAAATGGATTATATGTATTTGTACTAAGTCCAGACTCTGATAGTTTGCCCTAGGGGCATTGTACCAATAGGGTTCAATGGTTCTACAAGAGAAGGATTAGTACAGATGCTAAGGTTGACACCTATAGGACCAGACTAGTGGCAAAAAGGTATAGTCAAAAGGAGGACATTGACTAAGAGAAAACCTTTTCTCTTGTTGCCATGATCAAATCCATTAGGATTCTGCTTGCCATAACTGCACACCTCGATTATGAGATCTGGTAGATGGATGCGAAGACCGCGTTCTTAAATAAAATCGTCGAGGATGATATCTATATGGAACAATGCATGTGTTTTCTATCCAAAACCGATTCTTATAAGGTATGTAAACTCAATATGTCTATCTATGGACTTAAACAAGCCTCTCACAACTGGAATATCCATTTTGATGAAGAAGCTAGGAACTATGGCTTCATCAAGAATAAAGATGCACCATGTGTGTATAAGAAAACCTGTGGGAGCAAGATATCATTCTTGGTCCTATAGGTAGATGACATTCTACTTATAGAGATGATGTAGGTTTATTGACTTAGGTCAGGACGTGGCTCTTGAGCACATTCTCTATGAAAGAGTAGGGAGAAGCTATCTATATCCTCGAAAGTCACATCTACATGGATAGATCAAATAGGGTGATGGGACTCTCCCAATCCCTATACTTAGAGAAAGTCCTAAAATGTTTTGGGATGGAAAACTCTAAGAAGGGTCTTTTGCCCATTAGACATGGACTCCATCTCTCCAAATTCATGAGTCCTCAAAGTGAGAAGGATATAAATGAGATGAGTGCCATGCCTTATGCATTGGCGATAGAAAGTCTCATGTATGCTATGTTATGCACAAGGCTGGACCTTGCTTTCCCAAAGAGAGTAGTGAGTATCAGTGCAAAGAGAAATAGGTTGAAGTGAAGTGATTCTTAAGCACTTAAGAAGAACTAAGGATATACATCTCACGTATGGGAATAGAGAGCTGAAAGTGGATGGTTGCACGGACTAGGACTTCCAGTCTAAAATCGATGACAATAAGTCCACTTTTGGGTTCGTAGTCACTTTGAACGGTGGAGAAGTGTCGTGAAAGAGTTTCAAGTAAAGCACGACTACGGATCCATCATTGAAGTTGAATATGTGGCTTCCTCAAAGGCTGCCAAGGAAGCGTTTGTGATAGGCCTTCAAGTGGTTCTTAGTGTGGAGGTTCTGTTGCTACTTTCTTGTAACAATAATGAAGCTATTGCGCAGGCTCGAGGACCAAGGTCTCACAAAAAATCCAAACATATCGAGAAGAGATATCACATCATTAGAAAGATCGTTGGAAGATGCGACATTACTGTGCAGAGAGTAGATTAAGCTGATAACGTGGATGGCCCGCTCACCAAGCCATTGTCATATGCGGTGCTAAAGTGACATCTGAAAAAGATGGGTATTACATTTCATAGCAATTGGCATTGAGTGCAAGTGGGAGATTTTCAGGTGTGTGACTTTGATGTCAACGAAGAACTAGATTGTAATAGGGAACTTTGTTATGTTATGCAAACATTATTTCTATTTATGGAAAAGCAATATTTATTTCTTCTTATAATTCTTCATGGCATTAATAAGTGTTGAACATGTTAGGTCACATATTTTCACATATTTTAATCATGTTTTACCTCACATTTATCTTTATTTTAAGCCTTGTAGTTAACCTTTTCCGTTATTTAGCCTAATTTACGTATTTTGATTTTTAAGTCATTTCAATGCTTTTGTAGGCATAAGGGCGATTATTTTGATGAGTTGAAGGAGTGTTTCTTACGAGAATATATAATTCTAACCAAGAGGACTTAAAGAAATTTAATAGAGAGGTCACACGAGAAAGTCTCGTTGAAAAAAAATTAAGAGGAAAAAATCTACACAGCCAGGCTACACAATTGTGTAGATATTCTGCACAGTTGTGCAGCTGCGGGTTTTATATTTTTATAGGCTTCGATTTTATGTCTTGGATGGGCCTATTTTGTATCTAAAACTCCTTTTATGTTAAGAAATCAGTATAAAATGTTTTTTAGAGGCTAGATAAGACCGAGAGTCATATTCTTGAGTTAGAAGACTTGGAGAGAAAATAAAGAAGATTTGACGAAGATTCTTGGATTTTGAAGCTTTCATCTTCTCAAGTTGTATTTCTCCACTCCTCCATTGTTGAACATGAGTATTTTTATTTTAATGCAATTTATTTCTTATTTTTCTCTAATTATGCATAGCTAAATTATTTTTTAGGGTTTAAGATGTAGTCTTGAGTAATAGTATGGATTGTTGATATTCATTGGGTTATTTCTTGCTTGAATTAATATATCAATGAGGGCTTAATGCTTGTAGATGATTGGCCACTAAACACATGATTTAAGATGAATTGATAAGTACCGGGAGGTGAATTAATTCATTAGTTTGGATTTGGTAGACGTGTTTAAATTACTTAATAGAGATATTAGTAATTGTGCACGAGGCTAGCTAACGAATTTCATGAAAATTAATGGATTCATCTAGATTAGTTGCTGATCATGGGAGCGACGAGAACGAGTTTAGTTAGATACTCATAAAGGTCTCGGGAGAGTATCCATGTAATTAAGAAAATTCGGGTCTTTAAAGAATGCAAGAATTGACAATCCAATGATGTTCATAATCCATAGAAATACCTTGATGAAATATTAATCCCTGGGTTTTTTCTATTCATTGTTTCATCGTTTATTTAATTCTGCTTTTAATTAGTTGAAATCTCAAATCTTGATTATCGATAGTCTAAATAATAAGATAAACTTCGTTTGGTACTTGATAACCTTCCCTATGGAGACGATCTTATTTACTCTATATTATTTGTCGATACCGTGTTGTTACTGGTGAATTAGCGTCGTTGCTTGGGTAGGCAATCAATAACATGTTGATTCTTATTGGTATAGACATTTTTATTTATTTATTTCTTTTTGTTTTGGATTTTTATTTGTTTGAACTTTGATAATTGAGATTCTTATTTCACAATGACTGAGGAGCAGAGAACTCTTAGGGATTATGCTACGCCAACATTTCAGAATTTAGCTTTGAGTATAGTTGTGCCTAATGTTCAGGTAAACACTTTTTAGCTAAAGCCTGCCCTAATACAGATGCTACAAAATAATGCCTATGAAGGTGATTTTGAGAAGGAAGATCCACATTCCCATTTGGGGAATTTTCTAGAGCTATGCGACACATTCAAGATGAATGGAGTCTCTGAAGATGCCATTCAGTTGCGACTCTTCCCATTCTCACTTGCTAAAAGAGCCAAGGAGTGGTTGAAAAACCAGCCGACAAACAAGTTCACCAATTGGGCTGGTTTGTCTACAGTGTTTCTTACCAAGTACTTTCCACCAGCTAAAACAGCTCAGTTGAGGAATGCTTTCATAGGATTCATGCAAGCAGATGGGGAAACAATCTATCAAGCATGGGAAAGGTATAAAGAGCTACTCAGAAAGTGCCCACATCATGGTATTCCAAGTGGGATGCTTGTATAAACTTTCTACAATGGTTTGTTACATAGCATCTGGATGAATATCAATGCCGCTGCAGGAGGAAGTTTTATAGCAAAGAATCCAGATGATGCACTCGCTCTCATGGACGATATGGCATCCAACACTTATCAGTGGGCAAGTGATAGTAGGGCGGTAAAGAAAACATTGGGCATGCACAATGTAGACGACATTACATTGCTTAATGCTAACATTGAAGCACTTATCAAGCACATCGAAGGACTCAAGGGAAATGTCAGTGTAGTATCTCAGCCTATTTAAGCTTGTGATATTTGTGGAGCACCTCACATGGCTACACATTGCCCACTCATCAAGCAAACAAATCATTTCTTAAATCAGAATAAGTTGTAGGGGAACCCCTTATCAAACACTTATAATTCAGGGTGCCAAAATCATCCTAACTTCTCTTAGGGAAGTCAAGGAAACCAAGGGGCTCAAGACTTTCCTCCTAGAGATCAGTTTCCCCCAGGTTTCCTCAGAACTTTCAACAGCAACCTACACATCATCAAGGATCAGTACCTTAAGAACAAAGTCACCCAGAAGCTTGGGAGCTTGCAATTGAAAAGCTTGCTAATGGACCAAGCGAAACAGTTTGAGAATCTTGAAGCAAAAATTGATTTGATAGTGGGAGTGACAAAGAATCTGGAAGCACAAGTTGGACAATTGGTAAATTATATGAATTCGAGGTTGAAGGGTACACTGCCTAGCCATATAGAGGAGAATCTGAGAGGACAGTGTAATGCAGTGACTCTGATAAATAAAAATACAATTAAAGAATTTGAGCCACATGCTGAACACAGTGAACTTGTGACGAAGGATAATTCAATCTTTGAACCTTCAAACAAGGTTGAACCGGAAAAGGATACCCTGAAGCCATATGTTCCTCCGATTCCATTTTCCCAGAGTTTGCAACACAAAAGGTTAGACAAACAGCACGAGAAATTTCTTCGAGTACTTAGACTGTTGTACATCAACATTCTATTCGTAGATGCTCGGGCTCAAATGCCTGTCTATGTAAAGTTTCTCAAGGAGCTATTGAGCAATAGAAAAAATTAGAAGGCTTGGAAACAATTTCCTTGGATGAAGAAGGCAGTGCCATAATCTAACAAAACATTCCTCCAAAGCTAAATGATCGAGGGAGTTTTTCACTTCCTTGCACTATTGGAAAATTTACTTTGATAAAGCACTTTGTAATTTAGGAGCTAGTGTTAGACTAATGCGTTATTCAATTTGCAGGAAATTAGAATTTCAAAATCTTAAAAACACAAAGATGTCACTTCAATTGGCAGATAGGAGCATAGAGCGCCCCATGGGAATATTAGAAGATGTGTCTATGAAAGTGGACAAGTTCTACATTCCATGTGACTTCGTGGTGCTTGAGATAGATGAAGATTCGAAAACACCAATCATCCTTGGAAGACCATTTCTCGCAACCGCGGGAACCATCATTGACGTGCATGCTGGCAAGTTAGCATTGAACATTGGAGATGAGAAGGTGGAGTTCGACTTAAATAAGGTGATGAAATCATCGTCTTTTGAAGAAAAATGTTATTCAATGAATGTGATTGAAGAGGCCATCAATGACGAAATTTCTCAAGGTAAAAGTGATCCATTTAGCGTTGAACATTGGAGATGAGAAGGTGGAGTTCAACTTAAATAAGGTGATGAAATCTTCATTTTTTTGAAGAAAAATGTTATTCAGTGAATGTGATTGAAGAGGCCATCAATGACGGAATTTCTCAAGGTAAAAGAGGTCTATTAGAGTCGTATCCCGAAATATCTTGTAGACCTAAGGTTAAATTGAAACCTCTTCCACCATATCTCAGGCACGTTCTTCTTGGAAACAATGAGTTTCTATCTGTTATTGTAAATGCTACACTTTGTACACCTGAATTGGACCGATGGTTAAATGATTTGCAATGGAAGAAAGAGGGAATAGGTTAGAATATGTCTGATATGAAAAGAATTAACCGTGCTTTGTATTTTTCAGGCAATGATATTCCTCGAGGGGAAGTAATTTCCCTTGCCAAAACTCAGCAATAATTTCGTGTAAGTCAAGATAATGATTTTAAACAAGCGCTGCTTGGGAGACAACATAAGAGTTTTCTTTGTTTTCATCGTTGTTTTCTTCTTTCTGCTTTATCGTTTTCAGTCTTATATCTTGGAAAAAAAATTCGATGGTCGAGTGTTTTACTAATGCAAGCTATTTTTGTTGCAGGTCAATAACTTAAAAAACGAGCTGCATGGGAAAAATACAATGTAAATCAAGGGTACAATTGTGCCAATTTTAGCACCGTTGTGCAAATTTTTTGCATTTTGACAAAAAAGTTGGGTTCACAATCGTGCATTTTTCAGCACAGTTGTGCAGAAATCTCGCACTATTTCAAACACACCGTGGACAACTATGCAGTTTTTAGCACAACTGTGCAAATATTTCTCACTTTTGAACTTTGTCTAGTGCACAATCGTGCATATTTCGTCCACAATTCTGCAAAACTTTTGCATTTCTATCAAAATTTTCCTACACAACTGTGCAAAATTTTGGCACACTCGTGCACCCTGAAACTTCCTAAAATAAAAAATAAATAAAATTAGGCAATCCTTTCAAGGTGATTCACCTCGTATACCGCAATAAGCTTCACCATGCATCTCGGTTTCACTTAAGTACATTGAGGACAATGTTTTATTTAAGTGTGGGGTGCTTGCTTGTATGCTGTTGAGTATAATATATTGAATTGTTCAAGTGTGGGGTAATGTGGTTAATTGGTGAAAGAATTGGGCATATGTCATTTTCTGTTGAGTTGTTGCTGAGTTTTGGTTAACTTGTTCACAATATCCGTGTTCCCATATTAGAATTCTTGACTATATAAACATGTGAATCTGATTTCTGTACATGGACACTCTTTTTATTGAGTTTGATTGCTGAGCCCAAAATTTGAGAAATTTTTAATCAATCCTTGCACACTACACACGAGTTCTAGTAAAGAAGATAGATCGGTGTGATAAATCAATTAAATATTTTTGGATACATGGTGATATTTTGAGGAAAGTTGAAAAAACAAAGAAAAAATAAAAGACGAAAAAGAAAAGGAAAAAAAGAAAAAAAATCGAGAAAAAAAGAAAAGAAAAAGGGTGATGTAGTGGTCATTAATTGCTGAAAATCACCCAGTTTCGTTTCTAGCCTTTGTCACTCGAGTGATTAAGTTCGTTGGGATGTCGTGAAATCTAATGCCTTAAAACCAACTGGTTTGAGAGTCATTGTCCCAAAGCTCGTTACAAGTGTGATATAGAAAGCTTGACTAACGAGACATTGCACGGATTGATGGATTTTGAATGAAGGAAAGCGAACGAGGATGAATTATGATAGATGTTTGTGTTTTTGCTTGAAATAACTGGAATATTCTCTTGCTAGAATTCATATATCTTGCACGAATAGATGCATACTAAATCGAACTTGATTGGGATTAATGTGATAACTTGAAAGTAAAGATGTTCATGTGGTGGAAAAATAATAATTCTATGTGTTTATTATTGATTTTTGTGTGATGATTGTGGGGATGAATAAATGTTGTGACTCGTTGCTAATTTGATGAACAATGAGACAGATAGACAAATGTCATGAATTTTGTGGATATATTCTCTGCAAACCCTCAGACAAAACTCGTTCACTAGAGGTAACCTAGGGGTTTAACGGCTTGTTGCACGTGCTAAGTGCTATCGTGTTCCCTACGAGAGTGGTATTATCTTTGTTTTTGTTTTTGTTTTGTTTAGATTTACTCGAGGACGAGTAAGGGTTAAGTGTGGGGTGTTTGTTAGGTCTCATATTTTACATATTTTCATCATGTTTTACCTCACATTTATCTCTATTTTATGCCTTGTAGTTCATCTTTTCCGTTATTTTTAGCCTAATTTACGTATTTTGATTTCTAAGTCATTTCAATGCTTTTGTAGGCATAAGGGTGATTGTTTTGATGAGTTGAAGGAGTGTTTCTTACGAGAATAAAGAATTCTAATCAAGAGGACTTAAAGAAATGTAATAGAGAAGCCACACAAGAAAGTTTCGTTGAAGGAAAATTATGAGGAAAAAAATCTGCACAGCTAGACTGCATAGTCATGCAGATATTCTGCACAGTTGTGCCGCTACGGGTTTTAAATTTTTATGGGCCTCAATTTATGTCTTGGATGGGCCTATTTTTGTATCTAAGACAACTTTTATGTTAACAAATCAGTATAAAACGTTTTTTAGAGGCTAGATAAGACAGAGAGTCATATTCTTGAGTTAGAAGACTTGGAAAGAAAGAAAAGAAGACTTGAAGAAGATTTCTTGGATTTTGAAGCTTTCATTTTCTCAAGTTGTATTTCTCCATTCCTCCATTGTTGAACATGAGTATTTTTACTTTAATGCAATTTATTTCTTATTTTTCTTAATTATGCATAGCTAAATTATTTTTTAGGGTTTAAGATGTAGTTTTGAATATTAATATGGATTGTTGATATTCATTGGGTTATTTCTTGCTTGAATTAATCTATCAATGAGGGTTTAATGCTTGTAGTTGATTGGCACCAAATACATGAATTAAGATGAATTGAGAAGTACCGGGAGGTGAATTAATTCAATAGTTCGGATTTGATAGATGTGTTTAAATTACTTAATAAGGATATTAGTAATTGTGCATGTGGCTAGCTAACGAATTTCATGGAAATTAATGGATTCATCTAGATTAGTTGTTGATCATGAGAGTGATGAGAACGAGTTTAGTTGGGTACTCATAGAGATCTCGGGAGAGTATCCATGTAATTAAGGAAATTCGGGTCTTTAATGAATGCAAGAATTGACCATCTGATGATATTCATAATCCATAGAAATACCTTGATGAAGTCTTAATCCCTAGTTTTTTTATTCATTGTTTCATCATTTATTTAATTCTGCTTTTATTGATTTATGCTTTTAATTAGTTAAAATCTCAAATCTTGATTATCGATAGTCTAAATAATAGGATAAACTTTGTTTGAAACTTGATAACCTTCCCTGTGGAGACGATATTATTTACTCAATATTATTTGTCGATACCGTGTTGTTATGGGTGTTAACAGAACATATAGTCCAAGTAATCAAGAGAAGCTTTCTACTTCTTATGGGATAAGGAAAATGACATTAGAAGAGTTAAGTTCTTGATCACTCAAATGAGTTCACAGGTTAAGAAGTCTTACTTGGGCATTAAGACTCAACTTGTATGACACATGCTCTGATAAGGAGTTTCAGTCAATTTATATGTAATAGTGGGAGCTTGTGACGTAGATATGTCAATGGAATTGATATATTCGAATGCAATTCATAGTAATCCAATCACATGGATATTTACTCAGTGACTGTCAATGATTGAATTGCTGGTCGTAATAGTATATGTAAGCCTTTGACTTGAGAAGTCATGAACAATTTACTTGTGACACTGGATTTGTCACCAGAGTAGTCATGCCCAATTCACCCGTTGGTGGGGTCAACCTCGAAGTGCAATCTCAGTGGGCAAGAAGCAGTTGTGAGGTGACTGCCAAAATGAAATTCACTGTCTCGAGAGATAAACGAGAATGTATCATGTACAATCATAGATGAATAAAATGACAAGTCTTTGGCCAAAACAAATAAACTAAACCGCCAAAGGCTCAAGGATAGTTTGCTGATTTTATCTTAATATGCTTTACAACACAACATCGAGTCCTGTGAGTTTGACATGTTCTATGACTCTCACTAGATCGGGATACGTCAGTGAAGGGATTATACTTACACAGTATTTATGACTTAGAGCTCCGTAATGATATAATCATTTTTCTTTCGATTGGATTGCGATGTGGGTCCACCTGACTATCTACGAACACCTGCATCCATTGGTGTCCTCCCATTCGGCAATTGAGACGAACCCTGAGAGTCGTTCTTTCAAAGAAATAAGCGAGAAAAAATCTAAGTGTTATTTATGGTCTTTTTCGTAATTTGTCATTTGATAGACATTGAAATATATATGGGCATAAATTAATTAATTTAATTAATTATATTGAATAAAATAAATTAATTTATAATAAATAATTAAGTAATTAAATTAAATTAATTAGTCTTTGATTAATTTAATCATATACATTAATCAGATTATTATATGATGTTATTAATTAAAATGGACTAAGTTGACTAGGCCAACTTGGCCCACTTAAAAGGCCCATAGGCATGTCCTCAACCTATTCAATTGCACTTGCACTTGACTGCATAAACTAAGATTACACAAGAAGAGAAAAACCCTTCCCTTCTCTATACCTAGCCGTCGACCTCAAGGAGGAAAGGAGAGGAAGAATTTTCTTGGCTTATTCTCCGGCGTGATATCTAGAGGCAAGAGCCCGTGTTGCTACTGTAGACAACAGATCAAGAAACGACACACTTTAAGAAGGTAAAATTTGATTTAAACTTTCTTTTGCTTCGTTCTTCGCATACAAAAGTATTAAAGTACCGAAAAGTGATCCATGTAGGAATACTGATATGTTTACTTTCTGCTGTGCATCTGACAGGATTCCTATCAGATATAACATTAGCATTTGAGCATACAAGCGTCTATGCATTGTGGCTTAATTATATATCTCACATTATTAACTTTAAGGAGCCTAATTTAAGTGATCAAATTAAGTTATATGGGCCTAAGTCATCTTATAATTAATAAGTATGAGATTCTAATCTAAAAAATATATGTAGATACCCAGAGACTTAGTTCTAATTACTGATGGGCTAATTAGAAATTAAGTCCAAATTTATCCATAAAATGACATGTTTTTCTTCTATTCTCTCAAATATTCATTGTCTAGAGAAAATTCAAGGGTCTACACCACAACTAAGAGGCATAACCCAATGGCATAATTTTATCTCATGAATTCAGGTAACTAAACTTTCGATTTTTCGCTTATTACGTGATTATATGAAGTTCGAATATTCGGGTCTATAAATTTCTATCAAACACAGAAACTAGGGTGTACAAACCCTAATATTTGAAGTATCTTATAATATCATATTTTTTACCAGATTTAAATCAACTAAAGTATTTTTCTGGTAAATAAACTAAATATTTAGCATCAAATTTATATTCTTTCCACATAAAATCACATTATATATATATATATATATATATATATATATATATATTTATATATTACTCCTTGAGCGTGGGGCCACGTTGGTAACAAATTGGTACTCATTCTTGGAAAAGCTCATTTAAGGTCAATGGATATTAACTCAGTTTCTTAATTTATATATATATATATATATATATATATCTGCACGCAACACACACACACATACACATATATATATATATATATATATAATTGAAATTTTTTGATTCATGTTTTTCTTTTTGCATAAACATATACGAGACTAGAACAATGGTCTTTCTAAGGAAAAGTTAACATTGGAAATGTTTAGAATAAGTACAACATTGGTAACTTGACTTTTAGATGCAAAAGAACACTTATAGCTAGTTGCATGCATACATACAATGAGCTTATCCAAGAATTCTATATGTTTCTTAAATTATATAGTTCAATATTAACTTGGCTAGTAATATGGGTCGATATTATCCATTGGGCCGAGCTAATAAGCCCAAAGGATATTTATATTCTTCCTATATTATTATAATATTTCGGCCCAAGTTCATATGTTTTCGGCCTCATCTAATTAGCAAGAGTGGAGCCCAAGTCAAAAGCCCTAAAAGGAAAGGAATCAACCATGAGACAATATCCAATCAAATATCAATCTAAGAAAATCGGTCAAATACTTA
This sequence comes from Buddleja alternifolia, assembly GCA_019426215.1. Taxonomy (NCBI): domain Eukaryota; kingdom Viridiplantae; phylum Streptophyta; class Magnoliopsida; order Lamiales; family Scrophulariaceae; genus Buddleja; species Buddleja alternifolia. The sequence goes on along the minus strand of CM033404.1, from coordinate 20,683,484 downwards.
CCAAACCAGAAAGATTTGTCCTTGCTAAAAAAGGACCTGACTGGATGCATTTTATCATGATTTCAGGACACCTAGAACTTCCAGAAATAGCTCCAGCTACCATAAATAGTCGCAGAAAGGAAATCAGTAGGATTATCTTACCAAAATTGTATAGAAGTCATCTAGCTTGTATAAATATTCAACATTGATGATAAATAAGGGGACTTTGCATCTTTACATTTTTTACAATTATTTTCTTAATGTTTATCACTTTTATACTCAATTTCTCGCATAATAATATATAAATTTATTGGTGTAAATCCCACGTGCATCAATTGGCTCCGTCTGTGGGAAATTGAGCTTCAAGGCGTGAGATAATATTTTCGTATTTATTCACAATTGTTTTTTTCTTTTCGCAAGCTTGATGACAGGTCACAATCTCGAGGAAATGGACGAAACCATGGAAGGTATGGGGAACAAAGGGGCGTTACTACTGGCGACTGGAGGTAAAAACGCTCCTAAGACCCCAGCCATCCAGATTGCTTGGTGAATTACTGGAGACCCCCATAGCACGTGGGGGTGGAGACTCTATTGGTGGGGATGGAATTTCTCCATCACCTAGAATGCAAGCTGTACGGAAGGAAAACTCTTTGCAGATTGCGCCGTCTTACACCTGACTAAGGAACCATTGCAAGAATTAATTGACACAGTCGTCGTGGCCGCGAAGGGAAACCCGGATCCGCATGGTCTGGGTAGAATGGAAGGAAGTCTGGTACATCAAGTACTAGGAAATGCTAATACTCATATCGATCAGGAGTTCACTCCTAAAAATGGCCCTGGAAAACGAACAGGGAGGATGGAATTTACGGAGCAAGTAAACATACGTGGAAAAGGGGAACCCCCTAGAAAATATCCTGCCCAGGAGGGTCGCCAGATGAGGCGCACTGAATTGCATGAGGAAGAAATCCAAGAAGGTAGAATCTCGCCCAACATGGTGTATCAAAAAAAAAACCCAGTGAGGAATGCTACCTCCTAGGCAGGAGGAAAAATAAGATATGAAGGAAAGAAGGATCTTGACTAGGAGGTTAATAGCTACGAATCAATTCGTTCCTCAGGAGAAAATCCAAGGGGACATGCGAAAACAAAAGAAATAACAAATCAATGGGATCTCATGGCAAAAAAATGGAAGAAGTGGAGAAGAAGATAGCTGGAGGAAAAGCACGCATGGATCGAGGAATTCCCTTTACCAATTCCATAATGCAGGAGTAATTGCCGCGAGATTTCAAAATTTACTCTATGATGCCCATCTATTACATCAACAAGGTGTTCATCGATACCGAGTCTGGATGCACGGAGATTGAAATTTTTTCTCTAACACTGGTCATCACAGAAAGAAGGCTAAAACCTATATAAAGTCATTGTAAAATCTAACCAGCCGCTGAAAACGGTGCTAGGAAAAATAGGAAATTCAGGACGATTGGTAAAATGGGCGGTGGAATTAGGAGAATTCGAGATAAAATACTCAGCTCGGACGGTGATCAAAGCCCAAGCTTTAGCAGATTTCATCACGAAAATGACTCGGCCAGAACTGGTAGAAGAGGATAAAGAAAAGATCTGGTTGCTCCATATGGATGGATCAGCAACGCTTGGTGGAAGTGAAGCTGGGATTGTGCTAACAACCCCAGAAGGAGATCAACTGGGATGCGCAATCAAATTCGAATTTAAGCCAAGTAATAATGAAGCAGAGTACGAGGCCCTGATTATCGGGCTAAAAATGGCCTTGAAAAGAGGAGCTAAGAACCTATTAGTATACTCGAACTCTCAGCTAGTAACTAAGCAAATAAAAGGCACCTACGAGGCTAAGGAAGTGAGGATGGCAAAGTATCTGGAGACCATCGAAATACTAAGGAAAAGCTTTACCAAGCTGGAAATACACCAAATTCCCAGGAGTGAGAATACTAAAGCATACTACCTGTCCAAGTTAGGAAGTGCATTCACCGATTGTAAAACTAGGCAGATCACAATCCAGACCATAGCCAGGTCGAGCATGGAAAAGGATGTCATGAGCATTGAATAAATCACGGACTGGAGGAAAGATACTATACAATATCTCACTAAAGAAATAATACCATAGGACAAGTATAATAAAGGGTCCCCGTCAGGGCGGAGAATTTTGTTATGATAGAAGGCATGTTGTATAAGAGAGTTATGTTCAACTTTATCTTAAATTCATATTCGAGGAAGAAGGAGAGTATATTTTAAGAGAAATCCACAAAGGATGTTGTGGCAGCCATATTGGAGGAGCATCTTTAGAAGGAAAAGCTCTACGAGCAGGGTATTTCTGGCCGAGCATCAAGGGTGATGCAACCGAGCTAGTAAGAAAATGAGAGCAGTGTCAGAAGCATGCTAACCTTATACATAGACCAACTGAATATTTACACTCTCTGAGAGTCCCATTCCCATTCGCACGATGGGGCATGGACATAGTGGGGCCTTTCCCTGTGGCCAAGGCCCAGAAAAAATTTATGCTGGTTGTGGTGGATTATATTAGCAAATGGTTAGAGGCGGAAATCATAGCCGATAATGGGAGGCAATTTAGTGGAGTCAAGCTAAAAAATTGGTGTGAAGGGCTAGGAATCCAGCAGCGATTTAGCTCGGTGACTCATCCCCAGACTAACAGACAGGTGGAAGTCACGAATCAGATCTTGGTGCAGGGATTGAAAACTAGGTTGGAGGAAGCTAGAGAAAGTCGGGTAGATGAATTACCCTCTGTACTGTGGTCCTACAGAACCACACCTAAAACCACCACCGAAGAAAGCCCATTCCAGTTGGTATATGGCACGGAAGCCGTGATACCACCTGAGATCAGGGTACCAACCCTCCGGATTGAACACTTTAATGCGGAACAAAAGTAAGTAAGGATGCGAGAAGAATTGGATATGATAGAGGAAGGAAGAAGTAAGGCATACTTACGCATTGAGTTGTACAAGCAACGCATCCAGAGGTCCTAAACTAGAAAGGTCCGGGAGAGGAATTTCCAGGTAGGGGACCACATCCTGAAAAGGGTAGAGGCTATGCATGCGGTGAAAAAGTTAGGACCTAATTGGGATGGTCCATATAAAGTGATTAAGGTGCTGAAAGGAAGGGCATACGAGCTGCAGAACGGAGAAGGAAAGTAACTTCCTTGCCCCTGGAACATACAAAACTTGAGAAGGTTCTACGTTTAGAAAAGACAACAAGATATTCTTAAAAATCATTGTATATTCCTAGTCAGGAGTGTGGTCAGGAAGATTGTGAGCCAATTTTGCAGGGCAAAAACATGCAACATGAGCTAAGTAAGAACATGATTGCTTTTTATTAGAATACTTTTTGATTTATTTCTTGAAAAATAGTATAATATGCTTCTTAGAATACATGCCTTATACAATACGTCTTTACAACATTACTTGCACAATCACACACATCAAAGATAAGGGGGAGTTGGTGGTACGAAGTAGACGATTTTTAGGAAAATTGGATAGGTAACCTAGATCCGTCCAGTCAGGGAAAAATCGGCTACGGATTCATCTGGCCCCACTCCAGAAAAAGATATAAGGATTGTCAAAGAAGAAATAAGGTTGGAGACTTCTCAATCTACTCCTCAAATTAGAAGAAATAAGGATGGCCTGGAGAAATAAGGTTGGGGGGACAGCCTCTTGGTTGATCCCTAGGATGGGGTGAGACATACCAGTCCACTCATACTCTAGGATGATATAAGGGGCCAAAATTCAGGAAAAAAAGGCAGAAAAAAGGAAGGAAAGCCCCCGGTAGCATACTGGCCAGGTGTGAGCCCGGGGAAGATATTGTGGTACGGAGTGAAGAATCCTTGGGAGTCAAAAGGCAGATACATCATTAAATATGGGCAAATTCTTGACACATCCTCTTTTTGTGTGCAGATATGTGTATACTTTCTCATATATCACAAGCACATTCTAAGTAATCTTGCTACCCAGCTGGCTGAAAAACTGCCAGAATTACATGCTCAATTTGATATTAAGATATTTTCCTCATTGCATATATGGGGTTTTGTTCTGATCGCATACAAGAATCTATTTTTAGGTAACATCAAAATATGGATATGATTTCAAAACACAGATAGATACGATAAAAACTAGAACTAAACCATCCATAATATCAGACAAAACAAAGATCATCCCATGCCTGAAGGGCAATAAAATGACAACCACAAAAACAAAATATTGTTTTAAGGCTACATCTTAGCCCAACCAAAACAAGATAACTGTTTTTAGAAAAAAAACATAAAATTCACTTTCAGGAGGAATTGTCTCAGGAACATTTTCAGCCGGTGGGGTAGGAGGCTTCAATAGAGCAATATCCATCGCGACATCAACATCTAGGAAGGGAGTATCACTCCCGGCAAGAGGATAACCAGCAGCCGCAAATTGGTTCCTGCAACCCTCAAAACTCTTCTCAAAGTACTCCAATCTTTTATCATCCACCAAATTTTGAAACTCACTAGAGGCCAGGAACTTCGCCTTGTATTACTCCAGGAAGGCTTGCGCCTCAACAGAATGGGGAAAATCTTCCAGACCCATCTGGCAACCCTTAATAATTACAGCTTGAACCTCGAACTCTTGATGCTCCAGGGCACTCCTCAATTGTTCCTCCAGGGCACTCCTCAATTGTTCCTTCAGGACCATAGCTCTTCTTGATAATGCAACCACACGTGATTCCTACTCTTGGAGGTCCATGAGAGCTTTCTCTCTTTCTTACTGCCAGGATTGCTCCAGCGAGGAGTAAGTAGCCACTTGCTTTTCTGATCATCCGCTTCAGTGGATTGGCTAATGTCCATCAAAGACTGGCCGGTAAGGAGAAAGAACTATGCAAAAAGAAGAAAATAAGTAATAAAATAGTATAAAGTAAAAATGTTTGGAAATTTCATGTTAGATGTTTTGATGATGACAAGATAGGATTTTTTTGTTAGACCCCAAAATATAATGTAAGTTTTTATTTCATAGATCATTGGTATAAGCGTTTGAATGTATGTAATTTTGTTAGGCTTTTAATTTTTATCTTTCTACATTTTAGACTAAGTATTAGATACTGAATCACTAATAGAATTCTAGATGAGTCTATTAGAGAAGAAGTTGAAGATCAGCGTCTGAAGTCAACTGAAGATGAAGATTTATCCTTAGTGTCTGTCAAACGCTAAAGGACTATTTCAGGATTTATGGATCAAGCACTCAAAGCACTCTAGCGATCAGAATCAAATTCACCTGAAATAAATTCTCAAGTCATGAAGGACTTAAATGCAATCATTCAACAGACATTTATTTCAAACGAGAAATGAATTCAAATGCATTAAATGCCTGATAAGAGCATTAAATGTAATAAGCCAATATGACTTGTAGACAAGCCACCTTTTGACTAGACTGTCAGAACTTCAGAGTTTATAGCTGCTCCCATCAAATCGGTACCAATAGAAATTCAGGAATGTCAGAGAAATGGTATACTCACGCGCCGCGTGAAAGGCACGCTCCTGCATGTGTCCAATGGACATAATCCCAAGAGAAAGCCTATAAATACCTTAACTCCATCAAACCCTAAAGAGAGAGATACACAAAAAAGATATACGTACATGCACAGGAAACTCTGCTGAAATTCTCATTCAAAGAAAAAGCTTAGAAACTCCATAGCCAAAATCTTTCAAGCTTTCTATATACATTCTAGACAGTCACAAAAATATCTCAAACCTCTTCCAAAGAAGAAACCTAAATTCTTACTGAGATATTCCAAGTTGTCTGATCTTCCCAAATACAAACAAACCCTTGTGACAAATCCTTCAACCTTTCATTGAGTGAGAAAGCTGTTGAAACCCCTTACAGGAAGTATTTCTGAGTGAGAGAAGCTTGTAGAAGACGATCTTCATTGGTGATGAAATCTGTATGATCAAGGAGCCCGAGATCATTTTCACCTGTTTACTATCTTATAGAAGATTCTGTGTGATTCTTCGATAATCATCTTAGTGAATTTCCTCCAAGTGAAAAAGGAGAAGAAGGACGTAACTGGGATTACATCACCCAGTGAACCTTACAATTTTTTGTGTCATTTACTTTAATCATTGTCTTGTTTTACATTATATTATATTCTTTGAAAAAGACAAGCTAATCTGCTAAGCGACTATTTAACAAATACGAACGCTAAAGCTTTAAAATCATTTCTGCTGTGCTAACCCTGATTAAGTGATCTAAGCGTTACCCTACTTTGGTAAATTGCTAAAATCACTAAGTCTAAGTTATCTTTACTGAAGCGTCTGACCCAAGCGTTCAGTTGCCTAAGCGTTCTAACCATTAAAAGTGATACGAAATGATTTTTAGCGTTCTAACTTAGACTTAGTGATTTTTAGCAATTTACCAAAGTAGGGTAATGCCTAAATCGCTTAATCAGGGTTAGCACAGCGGAAAAGATTTTTAGCGTTCGATTGGTTAATTAATCACTTTGCAATTAGCTTGTCGTTTTCAAAGAATATGATATAATGTAAATCAAGACAGTAAATAAAGTAAATAACACAAGAAATTGTAAGGCTCACTGGGTGATGTAATCCCAGCTACATCCTTCTTCTCCTTTTTCACTTGGAGGAATTTACTAGGATGATTTTCGAAGAATCACACAGAATCTTCTACAAGATAGTAAATGATGAAAAAGATCTCGGGCTCCTTGATCACACAGATTTCAACACCAATGAAGATCGTCTTCTACAAGCTTCTCTCACTCAGAAATACTGCTTGTAAGGGGATTTCAACTTCTTTCTCACTCAGATGAAAGGTTGAAGGTTTATCACAAGGTTTTGTTTGTTTTTGGGAAGATCAAACAACTTGGAATATCTCAATAGGAATTTAGGTTCCTTCTTTGGAAGAGGTTTGAGATATTTGTGACTATCTGGAATGTAGATACAAAGCTTGAAGGATTTTTAGCTATGGAGTTTCTAAGCTTTTTCTTGTGCAGGTACGTAAATTTCTATTGTAATATTAAGTACCATCTTGTTTTAGGGTTTGTTGAAGGTAAGGTATTTATAGGCAATTCTTGGGATCTGTCCGTTGGACACATGCGAAAGCGTGCCTTTCATGCAGCGCGTGATTTTACCTAAAACCTGACATTCCTGAAAATCTGCTGGCACCGATTGATGGGAACAGCTATAAACTTTGAAGTTCTGACAGTCTAGTCAAAAGGTGGCTTGTCCACAAGTCACAGTGGCTTATCACATTTAATGCTCCTATCAGGCATTTAATGCATTTGAATTTATTTCCCGTTGAAAATAAATGTCCGTTGAACGATTGCATTTAAGTCCTTCATGACTTGAGGATTTAATTCAGATGAATCTGTTATCGGATCGCTAGAGTGATTTGAGCGCTTGATTCATAAATTCTGAAATAGTCCTTTAGCATTTGACGGGTGCTAAGAACAAATCTTTATCTTCAGCTGACTTCAAACGATGATCTTCAACTTCTTTTCTAATAGACTCAGCTAGAATTCTATTAGCGATTCGGTATCTAATACTTAGTCTAAAATCTATAAAGATAAAAATTACAAGGCTAATAAAAAATTACATACTTTCAAACGCTTATACAAAGATCTATCAAAACAGACATTTACATTGTATTTGGGGTCTAACATAAAATCTTATTTTGTCATCATCAAAACATCTAACATGAAATTTCCTAACAATTTCCCCCTTTTTGATGATGTCAAGACTTTTAACTCTTATAACTCTTTTGTAATTTAAGAGTTACTTAAAAGAAAAGCCCAAATAAAGTATAAGTTAGCGTTTGAAAAGGTAGTAAAGTTAGCTAATGTTAGATTAGCCTCAACATGTTGTTTCAGCGATAAATCATTCATATGTTGAAAGAATAAGCATACATGATTTATACTGAAAGTAATATAATGAAAGCGACAACAAAAATATAAAAATATAAAAAAAAATCATTCACTTTTTCTATGGCTTTGCTCTTTCTTCGCCTTGGAGAACTTCTAGCGCTAAGTCCAACAAGAGACGATCAATGTCGATCATTGTCGTATGTTGAACTTCATCGTAATCGTGCCTATGAAGTCTAGCACTTTCATTAAGGTCTAACAACCTTTCTGTCCGTTCTCTTGGCGAAATTCTGAGCTCACGAATTAAATCGTGATAGATATCTTTTCTTGGATCTTTTGATGGTTTCCAATTGATTGGTCGTCTAAGCGGACCGGCAAAAGGTTGAAATCCCATGCTTTCCAAGAAATCGACGTCCAATTCTGGAAGCGGATATTTTCCTAGATAATACCTTGGCTTTCCCTTTTTAGTTAGCATCTTCTTGATGCTCACTAGTTCTTCAAACATTGATCGCCATTGTTTATTATCTGTCTTTGATATCACTTTGGACGCGTGATGCTTTTCTTTTTCCTTTTCCCCCTTCTTGGCATCATCAAGAGAGGTTTTCAACTCAGCAACTTCTCTTCACAAGAGTGGAACTTCGTCCACTAAGGGAGCAACTTGGTGAGCGACGATCTGAGCAGTAGCATCGGTCGAGGTATGTCTTTCAGCATCAGCCGAAGTGCTCTGAGTTAAGTGACAGTTGAATTCTGATGAGAGTTTAGTGACAAGTGGTGATATGCTGTTCATGATTGTGATAGTGCTTTTATTGGAAGCGTTTACAATATCACGACTTCACGTATCAGACATTATGCGGATTTGTCTATCAACAGCCTCAAATATCTTGGAACAGGAACCTTCAATGTTGGTGAGCGAGTTCCATACTACCTGTTTGAAATGGCTAGTGTCTGAATCACTCTCAGAATCTGAATCGGAAGAAGGACGCTCAGGAGAGCTAGAAACTGCAGCCTTGCCTTTGGATTTATCTCTGATAAAGGGCTCGTCAGGCTTTTGAGAAATTTCAGCGTGCACTTCTTCAATCGCTTGATCCATTGAAGGATCTTCAATCGCTGGGGGCTCAACCACTGGGGCGCTAGAAGGATCTGGGAAAGAGGCTTCGGGAATTTGAGCGTCATCCTCAGTAGGAGCACTTTTTTCTTCAATTATTTGGATTGGGGAAGAAAAATCTTCAATAGCAATGACCCAGAGTGGGCTAAGTGCTTCCATCACATGCCTTGGACTAATCAGGCTTGATTGCGGAATAAAGAATATAGCGTCGTCGCGCTCTTCAGTGCTTAGAGCAAGCTGCACACCTTTCGGCAATTCTATTCCTGAAGTATAAGATTGGAAAAAGTCCAAAATAAGAGGCATCAGCCCTTGAGCTGCTTCTTGATCCACTGGCCTGATCAGCGATATCATCTTGGCCACTTAAATGTTCTGTTGACAAAAGAGCACAAGATGTAAATTATATCCTCTAAAATTGCTTAACCCTGAGTAATGATTAAAAGAGATGTCCAGCACTTGGGCATTTTCTATCATTGCTCTCATGTCTCTGTGGAATTTTGCAAACTCAGCGGGCTTATTGGAAACATCGACATAAATTTGACTTTGGTCGGGAAGAAGCGGCTGTTTGCTGGAGGAAGCTTCTTCGTTCAAATCGGGAAAGATGCGCTGAACAAACGCTTGACGAGGATGTAAGATGTAGTGTCCACCTTGGCTGAATAAAGCTAGTTGCTGGCGAATGTAGGTTTCGATTGGTTGCCTATAGTGTGGTAAGTTGCTGACATTGCCTGCAATGTGTTGACGATGTTGAAGTAAAAAGGTCGCAAGTCCTCGGCGTCTGTATTCAATTCCAAATTCAAAGAGGAATGGATATCTTATGAGTTCTTCAAGAGTATAGAAATGTAGACCGAACTCTTCAGCCCATCCGGCTGTATCCATCATCCATCGCTTGCCAAGCTTGTCAGCTTTCTTTGGTTCTTTTCTAGCGGCAAGGAATTTCTCAAAGCGCGTAGTTTCTTCATCGTAATTCTCAGCCCATAATCTGGCAAGATATTCTCGGGCTTCATCTTCTATCCACGAATTAACAGGATTTGGACGCTCAGCAACTACTGGTCCTTTTCCTTTCCAAAGCTTGAGTGGAGTAGGAGAGAGGCCATTCTGAGGAGATGTAACGACTTTGGGGAGAGCCGAATACCCAATTTTGTTTAAGTCTTCCTCATCCGGATTTTTGTTCCAATCACCCATGTGGGAATTCTTGAAGACAATCTTCCTGGCGCGAAGAGGATAGAAAGACTCGTTTGAGCGACCGGTGAAATTAAACTGTGCTTGATCAAAATCTGCTCTATTGAACACTGGACGACGAATATATTCAAAGCGAGATTGGAGTCGCTCCAAGCTGTAGAGTCCTAAATTGGCAAACTGCTCAAAGAATTCAAACTTTTGAGAGTTGGAAAGGTCAGGCCGATGGAGAGTGTTTTGAAAAGAGATTTCGAGCTCTGCAAGCGTCTGGGTGTCTCGTTCTCTAGCGGCATAATAGAATGCGATATCAGGGGTATATCCGCGAGGAAAGAAATCGATGAAACGAGGAGGAGATCCTGTTGGAGTAGGAACAAGAGCAATTGCTTCTATTGGGATGGGGGCCACTTCTATCGACCTTTCAGCATTTACAGTCGCTTCACTAGCTGAAGATGTTTCAGCGTCTGGAAGGACTTGAGATGCTTCTTTTGCAATATCCACAACAGTTGCCATATCCACATCTACTTCAATGGGAACCTCTGAGGGTGGAGGTGCATCAGCGTCTGGTGCATCTTGAGGGGCATCGTGAGCATCTTGAGCTGATACACATAAGCATTTGAGAAAAGCAAGCAAAATTTCTACTAAGTAGAAATTACAAAGAAAAGACTGAAACGCTTACCCTGAGGAATATCATCGAATGTCGTAGTCGCTTGATCTGTTTCTACATTAGGGACAGGGTCCTCAGGCTCCGGGACTTCATCTTCTGATTCTAAATCGAGAAAAGAAGTTATTGGATCAACACGAATCGGAATATGCAAATCCTCAAGAGTGTTGAGTACATATTGAATATTTTCTTCACACTTGGCTGAAAGAAGAGTTTTTTTTTTATCCTAGCGTTAGAGACTTAGAAACTAACGAGGAAAGGGTAAACTAATTTTCTTAGCAAATACTTACCCCGAACACTAGAAAGCCTCTCAGATTGAGTAGCGGCTTGAGGATCTGAGCTGATTTTGGGAATAGCGTCAGAGGGAGGAACGCTCACTGACTCTCCAAGCACTGGATTCGCTAAATCGCTTGTAGACGCGGCTGGAGTAGAGAGGGGAGTACGCCTTCAGGCAAACGGTACTGCTTCTGCTACTTCTTCCTCTTCTTCGGGAATAGAGAAGATAAACGCTGGAGGAGGAGATGGAGATTTAGGAAAAGGAGAAGGAGATTTTTGTTTCTTCTTGGGCTCTGGCTTCTGCTTCTTCTTTGCGGTCTCTGGCTTTTGCTTTTTGACTGCCTGGGCTGGTTCAACGACTTTGAAAACGATTTTTCTTTTGGGTCGCTTAACCACCACTTCTTCTTCAGACGAGGACGATGATGAAGAGGAACACGCTTGGTCTTCATCATCGCTGCGAACAACTGCTTTGTCTAGAAGTCGCTCACGCTTCTCCTTGGGAGCAGTTCGCTAATTATCTTCTTGCCATAGAACTTGAGGGCTGGGATCTTCTTTTCAGCGAAATTTGTAAAACCGCAGGCGCTTAAAATTCTACTTAACACAATCCCATAAGGCTTGGGATTAACTGACTTGGCCATCGCTGCCTTAAAGCGATTAAAAACATAGAGAGACCAATTAATCTGTAATTTGGTCAGAATGGCTACCATCATCTTGTACTGAATATTTGTAACTTTATCGAATGTTCCTTTTCTACATTCGATCATCTTGGCACAAATATTCGCGAGAATGACATATTCGCCCTTCATATCGTTCTTCTTGAAGTTTGGCTCATAAGCAGCGTCGACTTCTTCTTTCTTGATCAACTCCCAGACTTTAGTCGCATCACCGAGAGTAACAAGTTCTACTTCACCACCATCATTAGGTAAGTTCAACAGGGAAAATATCAGTGAAGGAGTGAGAACAAAGGTCTCACAAGCAAAAGGAAGACGCAGGAAATGGAGTTTCCGTCGTCAGAAATTTTAGCATTGTTGAAGAAATGGAGAGATTCTTCTTCAAAGTAGTTAAAAACAGTGGTAATCAAATCTCGCAAACCAGATTCTTGAACAAGTGGAAGAACCGTTCGTAGAGGGAAGTTCTGGTTATCAAACAGGTAGTCCCAGTTAACAAGAAATCCGGCGTTAACCGCGACTGGTTTTTCAGCGCGGGAAAATTTTCCGGTAGCAGACTTGGATGATTTGGAAGATTTTGAAGCTTTGGGTGCCATTGTTGAAATTTTGAAGCTTTTGAAGGAATGAGAGAAGTTTTTGCCTTGAGAGATATGAAGATTTTACAGTAGAGAGAGAGTTTGGAAGTGATAAAGTCGGATTGTAAAAGCCTTGAGGAATATATATAGAGGCAAAAATAACTCCTCAGTTGCTTAGATGACTGCAACATGTGACATCATTGAATTTTGAAAAATTGAAGAGTGTGAATCTGTGCCGTTTATACATAAATACGGATGTCAAAAGGTGCGGTAAAATAGGTGAACTGTTACAAGATAAGATTTTGGGATCCACAGTTACCCATTTAATTGAAAGACGTTTGAAAGATTTTGAAATTTTCAGCGTGAAATACATGCGCCTGATAGTACACTGACACGTACTCAGACTTATGCAGTCACTGAACCGCCTAGGTTTAGATGGGAATCATAACCGTCAGTTTGATTTGATAGGCACGTGTGGGTAGTTATCAAATCCAATCTTTTGGACTTATCCACACGTTACTTTCAGCGATGAAAACTATGCATGATTTTTAGAGAAATTTACTAAGCGTTAAAGTGGGGATCCTTTTAACGCTTAAGTCTTTTTGAGAACAAAAGTTAGTTTCATAAAGTTTGAGGTAAAGTCAATCGCTTGAATTAATAAATGACATTTTCATGTAGGGATTGACTTTGTCATGCATAAAGATAAGCGCTAGTGATCCATGCAATTTTTTTTAAAAAAAAGGCATTTTTGATCACAGTCGCTTTATGTATTGAGACAAGTACAATTTTGAAGTTCCCCCTAAAATTGATGACTTGTTTCAGATTTTTGATAAACGCTTCAGACATAAACATAAAGTGGATTCCCCCTAAATTTTATGCCTATAAAGATATGATGCTCTTATGATTTAAGCGTATAAATCAATCATACCTAATTCACTTCTCAAAGTGAGAAAGCGTTGTTCGTTGAGTGCTTTGGTGAAGATATCTGCCAATTGTTTGTCAGTTCCAATGAATTGCATGGAGATATCTTTCTTTTGAACATGGTCACGCACGAAATGGTATCTAATGTCAATGTGTTTGGTTCTAGAATGAAGGATAGGATTTTGGGTAATAGCTAAAGCGCTTTGGTTATCACAATGGATTGGGATAGGACCTAGGATTATTCCATAGTCTCTAAGTTGTTGCCTCATCCAAAGGATTTGTGCACAACAGCTCCCAGCGGCTACGTACTCTGCTTCAGCGGTAGAAGTCGCTATGAATTGTTGTTTCTTACTATGCCACGAAAGTAGTCTATCACCTAGAAATTGACATGTACCACTAGTACTTTTTCTATCTATTTTGCATCCTGCAAAATCTGCGTCTGAATAACCAATTAGTTCAAAAGGAGAGTCCCATGGATACCATAAGCCCACATTTTGTGTGCCTTTTAGGTATTTAAGGATTCTCTTGGTAGCATTTAAGTGTGATTCTCTAGGATCAGATTGAAATCATGCACACATGCATACCGAAAACATAATATCCGGTCTACTAGCGGTAAGATAAAGAAGTGATCCAATGATACCTCTATAGTTAGTGATATCAATTTTCTTCCCATTTTCATCTTTATCTAACTTAAGCGTTTGGCTCGTTGGAATTTTTGAAGATGATGCATTTTCCATACCAAATTTCTTAATCATATCTCTTGTATACTTAGCTTGGTTTATAAATATTTTATTAGGGAGTTGTTTAACTTGCAATCCTAATAAGAAAGTTAATTCACCCATCATGCTCATTTCAAATTGTTCTTGCATCATTTTCAAAAATTTCTCACACAATCGCTCGTTAGTAGAACCAAATATAATATCATCAACATAAATTTGGACTAAGAGAATATTTTTATTATGGGTAATTTTAAATAACGTTGTATCAACGTTGCCTTTGGAAAAGCCTTTACCTATAAGAAAGATAGAGAGAGTGTCATACCATGCTCTTGGTGCTTGTTTAAGGCCATAGAGTGCCTTATCCAATTTGTAGACCATACTTTTGCCATGGTTTGATGAATCCTGGAGGTTGCTCCACATAGACTTCTTCTTGGAGTTTATCATTCAGGAAAGCACTCTTCACGTCCATTTGGTACACCGTGAACTTGTTAAACGCGGCAAATTCTAGGAACATCCTAATCGCTTCAAGACGGGCTACTGGGGCATATGTCTCATCAAAATCAATACCCTCTTCTTGACAATAACCCTGAGCGACTAATCTAGCTTTGTTTCATGTAACAACGCCATCTTCGTCCATTTTGTTCCTAAAAACCCATCTAGTCCCAATAACTCCTTGGTGAGTTGGTCTTGGTACTAACGTCCAAACCTGGCTTCTCTCAAATTGGTTAAGCTCTTCTTGCATTGCTTCTACCTAACTTGAATCATTGAGCGCTTCATCCACTTTCTTTGGTTCCATTTGAGATAGAAAACTTGCGAACATGGCCTCATTAATTGTAGCTGACCTAGTTCTAACCGGTGCTTCCATATCTCCGATTACTAGCTCTGGTGGATGATCTCTAAGCCATTTGCGGTCTGTTTGGAACGGGTTAAGAGTCTCTTGGTTGTCAGTCGCTGTATTATTCATAGTTCCAATCTGCTCTTGATGATCATTCTCTTCATGATCATCAGCGATTCTGACATTATCACCATTGTTAACCTCACGAGTATCCTTAGGAATAGCTACACGAATCTCATCATCCTCGTCATCACTATCATCACCAAGATTGATTTGTGACGCTTGTTGGGTGAGATCTTCAATTCCTACATCATCAGGATTAACCTTACTCAGTTCTTGGTTAGCATCATCAAACACAACATGAATGGATTCTTCAACCTTTGATTTAATCTTATTTAGGATGCGAAAACTCTTTCCATTCTTGGCATAACCTAGAAAGATTCCCTCTTCCGCTTTAGGATCAAAAGTCTTTAGGTTGTGGGATCCATTGTTATGAATAAAACATTTTGAACCAAATACATGAAAATATGAAACGTTAGGCTTACGTCCATTTCTCATGTTGCTTGTTGATCATACACCGGTTCTGAGTGTAGCAAGCGATATTGATGGCTTCGGCCCAAAACCTTTGAGGCAGCTTAGACTCTGCTAACATCGTCCTAGCGGCTTCTTTAAGTGTTTTGTTATGTCGCTGGGCAACTCCATTCCGTTGAGGTGTTCTAGGAGCAGAATACTCATGAAGTATTCCAAAGTCTATCCAAAAATTCTCAACAAATTGGTTAGTAAATTCAGTTCCTCTATCGCTTCTAATTCTTGTCACCTTTAGATCTTTATAAGTTTGTAATTGACGAATTAGCGATGTGAGCTTGACACTAGTTTCATCTTTGGTTGCTAGGAATTCTACCCAAGTATAGCAAGAGAAATCATCGACTATTACTAGTGAGTACTTTTTACCACTAACACTCATGATTTGAATGGGACCAAACAAATCTAGATGCAATAGTTCAAGAACTCTCGAAGCAGATAGGCATGGTTTCCTTTTAAAAGATGATTTAACTTGTTTACCCATTTGGCATGCATCACATAAGCGATTTTTCTGAAAGGAACCCTTAGGTAATCCCTCTACTAGATTTAGCGATATTAATTGAGGTGATTCATTTTTCTATGCCATAACCAACCCAATTCATTTTGACTTCTAGCAACAAAGCATGTGGGGTTGTTATCAATTGTAGAATCCCAATCTACTAAATATACATTGTTTGTCCTTTTACCTCTAAATTTAGTAGACTTAGTCTTAGCGTCGTTAACATAGCAGAAGTCGCTTGAGAATTTTACTTCAAAGCCTTTATCATAAAATTGACTAATGCTTAACAGATTATGCTTAAGACCCTCAACATAATATACATCACTAATCATGATGTTCCCCCTATGCATGATACCAATACCTTTGGTTTTACCTTTGGAGTTATCATCGAATATAACTTGAGGACCGTTGGTAGCTTGATAGTTGACTAGAAGATCTTTGGAACCCGTCATATGTCTTGACGATCCACTATCAATGTACCAAACTGAAGTATCGGTGTTAGCTCTAGGTACTTGCATTTAAAGGATAATTCTAATTCTTCTTAGGTACCCATGTTGTTTTGAGTCCTTCTTTGTTAGTAACTTTGGTTTAAACTAGAACTTTAGGAACCCATATTTGCCTAGTCTTCATTGTGGGAATACTGGCCTTCTTGGGTTTCATATTGTGTTGTGTGTGCTTTTTGGGTGTATAACAATATCCTCGATTATAATAGTAGTCATAATCATAGTCATAATCATAATTATCATAGTATCGATAATATGATCTTGACTGTCTTGGATATTGACGCTGGTATTTCCTTGGCGCTGGCTTGGGTTGCACTTTTGGTGCTGAACGCTTAGCGCTTGATTCACAATGGTTACGTTTATCCTTAGCAATTTGAGTGTTTGGATAAACCTTTCTTTGTGAATCATTTGCTTTAGCCTTACCCCTGCCTGAGTCAGCTTTGGCTTTCTCATTTAGCCTCGTACCATTGTTGTTTGGTTCATTCAGCGTTTGACTTTGTGAACCTTTCTCAACAAAGAAAACACCCTTTCCGTTGTTGTTTACCGTAACAATAGATTTATTAGGTTGTTTACCGAATATATTGTATCCTAAACCGGTCTTTTCAGCATATAGTCTAGTTACCTCAGTCACATTATCTAGCTTTCTTGAAGCTTTTGATAATGATGAGACGAGCTGCTCTGATTTGGCAAGTCTAGCGATCAGATCAGCTTCTCTATTGACTATTATATCAAGATCGCTTTTTAATTGAATAATCTCACTCTCAAGTGATTGGTTCTTCTCGATGCATTGTTGCTGAACTTTCAACTCTGCTTTGAGCGTTACTTTATCTCTTGTGAGTGATGAGATAATAGCGAGATCGTTTTGATATATTTTGGCGGCCTCTTGACAATCTTTATAATATTCATTAACTTTGTCAAGTAATTCATCATAAGAAAGAGAATGAGATAATTCATTGATTACCTCTGGTAGCGATTTGTCAGACGCTTCATCTTCTCTTGCCATGAGATAGATCAACGCTGAGTCGCTTGTAGGCTCATCATCACTGCTTTCATCTGATGATTCCAAATCCTCTTCAGGTGCGGGAAATGGTTCAGATTCCGCTAGCAAACCTTGTTGGCGAAGGTTGCTCCTGAATTGGTTTTTATCCTCATAGTCTTGCCTTGTGGGCTTAGACACATTTGGATAAGGGCAATTTACCTGGTAGTGCCCTGGTTTCTTGCAATTATAACACAAATTATTTTTCATTTTCTGTTCAGTGGATAATCGCTTTGATCCGACTGGCGCTGAGAGATTTAGAGTAGGAGTCGTAGGCGCTTGGTAAGGAACCGGTGCTACTAGTTGAGGTGCAGAGTACACTGGCGCTTGATACTGAGGCACTGGAGCAGGGGGAGGGGTTTGAAATGAAGTTTGTCCAATAGGATTTCTCTTTTCATATCTTAAAAATTTCTTGACTAATAAGGCTATTCCCTTTTCTTCATTTGATTCCGTTGATTTTACTTCGCTAACCGCTTTACCCTTACTTTTGGTAGTAGCGATTAAAGCTCCTGATTCAGTCGCTGAAGTCGATATGTCGCTGACTTCACCCAATTCGAATTCGAATGCCTTTAAGTCTGAAAACACATGTTCTAGAGTAAGAGTCTCCAAGGTATGTGATTCTCTCATAGCAATAGTCTTAATCAAGTATTTACTTGGAAGACTTCGGAAAATCTTATTGACCATTTCCTTGTTGGTCAATTCCTTATCTAATGACGCTAACTCGGTAATGAGCAAAGTAAATCTTGCGTCCAATTGTCCTAGCGTCTCATTGGGCTGCATCTTGAAATGCTCGAATCTTTGCATGGCTATGGAGAGCTTGTTGTGCTTCATTTGTGCTGAACCTTCACATACTATAACCAACTTATCCCATATTTCTTTGGAAGTCTAACATTGCTTGTTCTTGTTGAACAATGCATCATTATCTCCTAACGCTGAGTAGAGTGCACTTCGTCCAACATTATCTAGATTTGCTCTTTTTCGATCATCAGGCGTCCATTCTAACTTAGGTTTCTCGACATAACCATCTGGAGTGGCCTCGGTTGCTTCAGGGGCTCGAGTTACAACATTCATAATCTGAATGGGGCCATCTGTGATCACATCACATATTTCATTATCGCAAGAGCATAAATAAGCGAATGCTCTAAGTTTCCAAGAATCATAGTTTGATTCTACCAACTTAGGCATTTTGTTGAAAGCCATAATGAGATGTTTTAAAGATAAATTTTAAAGCGATTAAGTTTCAAAACGATGGATCTGAACAAGCAGTTACGCTCGGAAACGCTTAGGTTTCTAATTCAACCGCTCTGATACCACTTGATGGTCTTAAGTGGCATACGAAAGGGTCTATAATGGGGGGGGGGAGGTTGAATAGACCCTGAAGTCTTTTTCGACTTCAAAAATTTCATATTACTTTTAAAGATTTGAACGCTTAGAAGCTGAGCGCTTGGGTCAGACGCTTCAGTAAAGATAACTTAGACTTAGTGATTTTTAGCAATTTACCAAAGTAGGGTAATGCCTAAATCGCTTAATCAGGGTTAGCACAGCGGAAATGATTTTTAGCGTTCGATTGGTTAATTAATCACTTTGCAATTAGCTTGTCTTTTTCAAAGAATATGATATAATGTAAATCAAGACAGTAAATATAGTAAATGACACAAGAAATTGTAAGGTTCACTGGGTGATGTAATCCCAGCTACGTCCTTCTTCTCCTTCTTCACTTGGAGGAATTTACTAGGATGATTTTCGAAGAATCACACAGAATCTTCTCCAAGATAGTAAATGATGAAAAAGATCTCGGGCTCCTTGATCACACAGATTTTAACACCAATGAAGATTGTCTTCTACAAGCTTCTCTCACTCAGAAATACTGTCTGTAAGGGGATTTCAACTTCTTTCTCACTCAGATGAAAGGTTGAAGGTTTATCACAAGGTTTTGTTTGTTTTTGGGAAGATCAAACAACTTGGAATATCTCAATAGGAATTTAGGTTTTTTCTTTGGAAGAGGTTTGAGATATTTGTGACTATCTGGAATGTAGATAAAAAGCTTGATGGATTTTTAGCTATGGAGTTTATAAGCTTTTTCTTGTGCAGGTACGTAAATTTCTCTTGTAATATTATGTACCATCTTCTTTTAGGGTTTGCTGAAGGTAAGGTATTTATAGGCAATTCTTAGGATCTGTCCGTTGGACACATGTGAAAGCGTGCCTTACACGCAACGCGTGATTTTACCTAAAACCTGACATTCCTGAAAATCTGCTGGCACCGATTGGATGGGAGCAGCTACAAACTCTGAAGTTCCGATAGTCTAGTCAAAAGGAGGCTTGTCCACAAGTCATAGTGGTTTATCCCATTTAATGCTCTTATCAAGCATTTAATGCATTTGAATTTATTTTCCGTTGGAAATAAATGTCCGTTGAACGATTGCATTTAAGTCCTTCATGACTTGAGGATTTAATTCAGGTGAATCTGTCATCGGATCGCTATAGTGATTTGAGCGCTTGATTCATAAATCCTGAAATAGTCCTTTAGCGTTTGACGGGCGCTAAGAACAAATCTTTATCTTCAGCTGACTTCAGACGCTGATTTTCAACTTCTTCTCTAATAGACTCACCTAGAATTCTATTAGCGATTCGGTATCTAATACTTAGTCTAAAATCTATAAAGATAAAAATTACAAGCCTAATAAAAAATTACATGCTTTTAAACGCTTATACAAAGATCTATCAAAACAAAAACTTACATTGTATTTGGGGTCTACTATAAAATCCTATCTTGTCATCATCAAAACATCTAACATGAAATTTCCTAACAGGATAAGTTGGCTATAGTATGTGAAGGTTCAGCACAAATGAAGGAGAACAAGCTCTCCATAGCCATGCAAAGATTTGAGCATTTCAAGATGCTGCCCAATGAGACGCTAGAACAATTGGATGCAAGATTCACTTTGCTCTATAGAGGTAGCGTCAATAGACAAGGAGTTGACCAACAAGGAAATGGTCAATAAGATTTTCAGAAGTCTTCCAAGCAAGTATTTAATCAAGACTGTTACTATGAGAGAATCACAGACATTAGAGACTCTTACTCCAGAACATGTGTTTTCAGAATTAAAGGCATTTGAGTTCGAATTAGGTGAAGTCAGCGACACATCGACTGAATCAGGAGCTTTAATCGCTACTACCAAGAGTAAGGGAAAAGCGGTTAGTGAGGTTAAGACAACAGAATCCAATGAAGATAAAGAGATGGCTTTATTGGTCAAGAAATTCAAGAAATTTCTAAGATATGAAAAGAAAAATCCTGTTGGACAAACTTCATTTCAAACCCCTCCCCCAGCACCAGCGCCTCAGTATCAAGAGCCAGTATATTTTGCACCTCAGCCATTAGCGCCAGTTCCTTACCAAGCACCTACAATTCCTACTCAGAATCTCTCAGCGCCAGTTGGATCAAAGCGATTAACCACTGAACAGAAAATGAAAACTAATTTGTGTTATAATTTCAAGAAACCAGGGCACTACTAGGTAAATTGCCCTTATCCAAATATGTCTAAGCCCACAAGGCAAGACTATGTGAATAGAAACCAATTCAGGAGCAACCTTCACCAACAAGGTTTGCTAGCGGAATCTGAACCATTCTCCGCACCTGAAGAGGCCTTGGAATCATCAGATGAAAGCAGTGATGATGAGCCTACAAGCGACTCAGCGTTGATTTGTCTTATGGCAAGAGATGATGAAGCGTCTGACGACTCGCTACCAGATGTAACCAATGAATTATCTCATCCTCTTTCTTATGATGAATTGCTTAACAAGGTCAATGAATATTATAAACATTGTCAAGATGCCGCCAAAATATATCAAAATCACTTCGCTATTATCTCATCGCTCACAAGTGATAAAGTAACGCTCAAAGCAGAGTTGCAAGTTCAGCAACAATGCATTGAGAAGAACCAATCGCTTGAGAGTGAGATTACTCAACTGAAAAGCGATCTTGATATAATAGTCGAAAGAGAAGCTGATCAGATCGCTAGACTTGCCAAATCAGAGCAGCTCATCTCATCATTATCAAAAGCTTCAAGAAAGTTGGATAATGTGACTGAGGTAACAAGAATATTTGGTGAAAAGACCGGTTTAGGATGCAATAAACTTGGTAAATAACCAAATAAATCTAATGTTACAGCGCACAACAAAGGAAAAGGTGTTTTCTTTGTTAAGAAAGGTTCACAAAGTCAAACACTAAATGAACCAAGCGACAATGGTACGAGGCCAAATGAGAAAGTCAAAGCTGACTCATGCAAGGGAAAGGCGAAAGCGAATGATCCACAAAGACGGGTTCATCCAAAAGCTCAAAGGGCTAAGGATAAATTTGACCACTGTGAATCAAGCGCTAAGCGTCAAGCAACAAAAGAACAACCCAAGCCAGCGCCAAGGAAATACCATTGTCAATATCCACAAAAGTCTAGATCATATTGTCGCTACTATGATAATTATGATTATGACTATGATTATGATTACTACTATAATCGAGGATATTATTATACACCCAAAAAACACACACAACAGAATGTGAAACCCAAGAAGGCCGGCATTCTTACAATGAAGACTAGGCAAAAATGGGTTCCTAAAGTTTTAATTCAAACCAAAGTCACTAACAATGAAGGACCCAAGACAACATGTGTACCTAAGAAGAATTAGAACTACCCTTTAATGCAGGTACCAAGAGCCAACACCGATACTTCAGTTTGGTACATTGATAGCGGGTCATCAAGGCATATGACTGGATCAAAGAATCTCTTGATTAACTATCGTGCAACCAACGGTCCTCAAGTTATATTCAATGATAACTCAGAAGGTAAAACCAAAGGTATAGGCATCATGCATAGGGGGAACATCATGATCAGTGATGTATATTATGTTGAGGGTCTTAAGCATAATTTGTTAAGCATTAGTCAATTTTGTGATAAAGGCTTTGAAGTAAAGTTTTCAAGCGACTTCTGCTATGTTAACGAAGCTAAGATTAAGTCTTAAAGTAAGAGGAAAGCGAACAAATAATGTTTATTTAGTGGATTGGAATTCTACAATTGATAACAACCCTACATGCTTTGTTACTAAAAGTCAAAATAAATTGGGTTGGTTATGGCATAGAAAAATGAATCACCTCAACTTTAAGGCAATCTCTCAGTTAATATCACTAAATCTTGTAGAGGGATTACCTAAGGGTTCCTTTCAAAAGAATCGCTTATGTGATGCATGTCAAATGGGTAAACAAGTTAAATCATCTTTTAAGAAGAAACCATGTCTATCTACTTCTAGAGTTCTTGAACTATTGCGTCTAGATTTGTTTGGTCCTATTCAAATCATGAGCGTTAGTGGTAAAAAGTACTCGCTAGTAATAGTTGATGATTTCTCTCGCTATACATGGGTAGAATTCCTAGCGACCAAAGATGAAACAAGTATCAAGCTCACATCGCTAATTCGTCAATTGCAAACTTATAAAGATTTAAAGGTGACAAGAATTAGAAGCGATAGAGGAACTGAATTTACTAACCAATTTGTTGAGAAGTTTTGTATAGATTTTGGAATACTTCATGAGTATTCTGCTCCTAGAACACCTCAACAGAATGGAGTTGCCGAGTGACGGAACAGAACGCTTAAAGAAGCTACTAGGACGATGCTTGCAGAGTCTAAGCTGGCTCAAAGGTTTTGGGCCGAAGCTATCAATACCGCTTGCTACACTCAGAACTGGTGTATGATCAACAAACAACATGAGAAGACTACATATGAGTTGTGGAAGGGACGTAAGCCTAACGTCTCATATTTTCATGTATTTGGTTCAAAATGTTTCATTCATAACAATGGATACCAAAGTCTAAAGACATTTGATCCTAAAGCGGATGCGGGAATCTTCCTAGGCTATGCCAAAAATGGAAAGAGTTTTTGCATCCTAAATAAGATCAAATCGAAGGTTGAAGAATCCACTCATGTTGTGTTTGATGATGCTAACCAAGAACCAAGTAAGGTTAATTCTGATGATATAGGAATTGAAGATCTCACCCAACAAGCGTCACAAATCAATCTTGGTGATGATAATGATGACGAAGATGACAAGATCCTTCTACCTATTCCTAAGATTACTCGTGAGGTTACAAATGATGATAGTATCAGAATCGCTGATGATCATGAAGAGAATGATCATCAAGAGCAAAATGGAACTGTGAATGATGTAGCGACTGCGCCAGAGACAAATGAGGGTCAAGCGATTGATAATCAAGAGTCTCTCAACCCATTCCAACCAGACCGTAAATGGATCAGAGATCATCCACCAGAGCTAGTAATTGGAGATATTGAAGCACCTGTTAGAACTAGGTCCGCTACAATTAATGAGGCCATGTTCGCAAGCTTCCTGTCTCAAATGGAACCAAAGAAAGTGGATGAAGCACTCAGTGATTCAAGTTGGGTAGAAGCTATGCAAGAAGAGCTTAACCAATTTGAGAGAAGCAAGGTTTGGACGCTAGTACCAAAACCAACTCACCAAGGAGTGATTGGAACTAGATGGGTTTTTAGGAACAAGATGGATGAAGATGGCATTATTATAAGAAACAAAGCCACATTAGTCGCTCAGGGTTATTGTCAAGAAGAGGGTATTGATTTTGATGAGACGTATGCCCCAGTAGCCCGTCTTGAAGTGATTAGGATGTTCCTAGCGTTTGCCGCCTTCAACAAGTTCACAGTATATCAAATGGACATGAAGAGTGCATTCCTGAATGGTAAACTCCAAGAAGAAGTCTATGTGGAGCAACCTCCAGGATTCATCAACAATCATGGCAAAAGTATGGTCTACAAATTGGACAAGGCACTCTATGGCCTTAAACAAGCACCAAGAGCATGGTATGACACTCTCTCTATCTTCCTTATAGGTAAAGGCTTTTCAAAAGGCAGCGTTGATACAACGTTATTTAAAATTACCCATAATGAAGATATTCTCTTACTCCAAATTTATGTTGATGATATTATATTTGGCTCTACTAATAAGCGATTGTGTGAGAAATTTTCGAAAATGATGCAAGATCAATTTGAAATGAGCATGATGGGTGAATTAACTTTTTTTTTAAGTTTGCAAGTTAAACAACTCCCAAATGGCATATTTATAAACCAAGCTAAATATACTAGAGATATGATTAAAAAATTTGGTATGGAAAATGCATCATCTTCAAAAATTCCAATGAGCCAAACGCTTAAGTTAGATAAAGATGAAAATGGAAAGAAAGTTGATATCACTAACTATAGAGGTAGCATTGGATCACTTCTTTATCTTACCGCCAGTAGACCCGATATTATGTTTTCGGTATGCATGTGCCCACGTTTTCAAGCTGATCCTAGAGAATCACACTTAAATGCTGCCAAGAGAATCCTTAAATACCTAAAAGGCACACAGAATGTGGGCTTATGGTATCCGAGGGACTCTCTTTTTGAACTAATTGGTTATTCAGATGCAGATTTTGCAGGATGCAAAATAGACAGAAAAAGCATTAGTGGTACATGTCAATTTCTAGGTGATAGACTAATTTCGTGGCATAGTAAGAAACAACAATCCATAGCGACTTCTACCGCTGAAGCAGAGTACGTAGCCGCTGGGAGCTGTTGTGCACAAATCCTTTGGATGAGGCAACAACTTAGAGATTATGGAACAATCCTAGGTCCTACCCCAATCCATTGTGATAACCAAAGCGGTTTAGCTATGACCCAAAATCCAGTTCTTCATTCTAGAACTAAACACATTGATATTCGATACCATTTCTTGCGTGACCATGTTCAAAAGAAAGATATCTCCATGTACTTCATTGGTACTAACAAACAACTAGCAGATATCTTCACCAAAGCGCTCAACGAACAACGCTTTCTCACTTTGAGAAGTGAATTAGGTATGATCGATTTAAATGCTTAAATCATAGAGCATCATATTTTATAGGCATATAATTTAGGGGGAATCCACCTCATGATTATGTCTAAATCATTTTCTTTTAAGTTGAAATGAGTTATTAATTTTAGGGGGAACTTTAAAATTATACTTATCTCAATTCATAAGCGACTGTGACCAAAATTGGTTTTGAAAATTTATGCATTGATTACTAGCGCTTATCTTTATGCATGACAAAAATCAATCTTCAATAAATGAAAATGTCTTTTATAAATTCAAGCGATTGATTTTACCCTTAATCTTTAAGAAATTAAATTCTGCTCTCAAAAAGACTTCAGCGTTAAAAAGATTCCCACTTTAACTCTTAGTGAATTTCTCTAAAAATCATGTATAGTTTTCATCGCTAAAAGTAACGTGCGGATAAGTCCAAAAGATTAGATTGACAACTGCTCACACGTGCTTATCAAATCAAACTGACAGTTAATGATTCCTATCTAAAAACTAGGCGGTTCAGTAACTTCACATGTCTGAGTACGTGTCAGTGTACTATCAGGCGCATGCATTTCACACTAAAAAAATTTAAAATTCAAACGTTTTCAAAAAGTAGCTGCGGATCCAAAAAACTTTATATTTCACAGCAGTTAACCTATTTTACCGTACTTTTTGACATCCGTTTTTATGTGTAAACGACTCAGATTTTTTTTTTTATCTTTCAACATTAACTCTTGTACACGTTTCACTCATCTACCAGTTGAGGAGTTACTTTTTGCCTCCTATTTAAACCCTTCACAACCTTTATAGTAAAACTTTATCACTTCCAAATCTTCTCTACTGTAAAAGTTCTTTCTCTCTAAAGGCAAAAATAACATCTTTTCCTCTCCTCAACTGAAGTTTTCTCTAGTTCTTCAATGGCACCGAAGTCTTCAAATTCAGCTGCTGGAAAATCTTCCAAACCAGAGAAACCAGTCACTATTAATGCCGATTTTCTTGTTAATTGGGACTATCTATTCGATAACCAGAATTTCCCTCTGAGGACTGTTCTTCCACTCGCCCCGGAGTCTGGTTTGTATGATATGCTAACTACCATCTTTAATTACTTTGAGGAAGAAACTCTCCTTTTCTTCAAGAACGAAAAAATCTCCGACGACGGAAACTCCATTTCCTGTGTCTTTCCCTTTGCCCATGAAACCTTTGTCCTTACCCCTTCTCTGATTTTTTTCCTACTAAATCTGCCCAGTGATGGTGCCGAAGTAGAAAATGTCGCTCTTGGAGATGCTACAAAGGTATGGACTTTGATCAAGAAAGATGACGTTGAAGCTTCTTATGAACCCAATTTCAAGAAAAATGATATGAAGGGCGAATATGTCATTCTCGCTGACATTTGCGCCAAGATGATCGAATGCAGAAAGGGAACTTTTGATAAAGTTACAAATCTCCAGTACAAGATGATGGTCGCCATTATGACCAAACTGAAGATAAATTGGTCACTTTACATTTTTAATTGCTTCAAACAAGCGATGGCCAAGTCGGTTAATCCCAAGCCTTATCGGATTATTTTAAGTCGAATTCTTAGCGCTAGCGGTTACATCGATTCTGCTGGAAAGAAGATCCTAGCGCTAAAGTTTTATGGAAAGAAGATGATCAGCGAGCTATTGAGGCCAAGGAAACGTGGCGATGCAGCGGTCCCCAAAGATGAGCGTGAGCGACTTCTTACCGAAGGAGTTGTTCACAGCGATGATGAAGAGCAAGTGTCTCTGTCTTCATCATCATCTTCATCGAAAGAAGAAGTGGTGGTTAAGCGACCCAAACGAAAAATCATCTTGAAGGTCACTGAGCCATCAAAACCCACAAAGAAGCAGAAGCCCGTGCCCAAGAAAAAACAGAAGTCTCCCTCTCCTTCTCCTAAATCACCTTCTCCCCCTCCAGCATTTATTTTCAGTGTAAACAAAGAAGAAGAAGAAGTACCGCTAGAACACAGGCACACTCCTTCATCCACTACAACAGCATCAACAAGCGTTCCAGTCGAGCCAGCGCTTGACGACTCGGCGAGTGTTCCTCCTCCTTCTTCAGACGCTGTTCCTGAATCTTTTCCTGAGCCTAGAGCCACAACTCTTTCTGAGAAGGCTGCTCATTGTCAGGGTAAGTACTTGTGAAAAACAAAGTAGTTTATCCTTTCCTCGTTAGGTTTTCGTTTCTAACGCTAGGACAAGACCTGTTTCAGCAGAAGTTGATGCGGATATTCAAAATGCTCTTAACAATCTTGAGTCTTTGAATATACCTATTCGTGCTGATCCCAGCACTTCTTTTGTCGATTTAGATCCAGAAGAAGTTGTCCCGGAGCCTGAGGAAACTGTACCAAATGTTGAAACAGATCAAGCGATTGACACAGTCGATGATAGTCCTTAGAGTAAGCGTTGAAGTCTCTTTTTTGTAATTTCTACTTCGTAGAAATTTTGCTTGCTTTTCTCAACCGCTTACATGTATTAGCTCAAGAAGCACTAAACGCTGATGCACCTCCATCTTCAGCAATTCCCATTGAAGTAGATGTTGATATGGCAACTGTTGTGGATATAGCTAAGGAAGTAGCGCAAGTCCTTCCTGACGCTGAAACATCACTAGTCAGTGAAACGACTGAGCATGCTGAGCGGTCGATAGAAGTAGCCCCTATCCCAACAGAGTCCATTACTTTCGTTCCCACTCCAACAGGGTCTCCTCCTCGTGTCATCGATTTCTTTCCTCGTGGATATTTCTCTGAAATTGAATTTTATTACGCTGCTAGAGAACGAGACACCCAGACCCTTGCTGAAGCCGAAATCAACTTTCAAACCACTCTCCATAGGCCTGATTTATCTAATTCTGCCAAGTTTGAATTCTTCGAGCAATTCGCTGATCTAGGTCTGTACAGTCTTGAGCGACTCTAATCTAGACTTGAGTATATTCGTCGACCAACGATCAACATGACAGAATTTGACGAGAAGCATTTTAACTTTTCTGGCCATTCTGAAAAATCCTTTTATCCTTTGCGCCAGAATAAAGTCGTCATTAAGAATTCTCATATGGGTGATTGGTTAAAGAATTCGGACGAAGAAGTTCTCAACCAGATCGGATACTCTGCATATCCCAAAGTCGTTCATTCTCCTCAGAACGCTCTATCCCCTAAACCTCTTAGACTGTGGAAAGGAAAAAGACCAATAGTTGCTGAGCGTCCTAATCCTATCAATTCTTGGATAGAAGATGAAGCCCGAGAATACCTTGCAATATTATGGGCTGAGGATTATGATGAAGAAATTGAACCCTTTGACAAGTTTCTTGTAGCTAGAAAAGAACAAAAGAAAGCTGACAAACTTGGTAAGCGATGGATGATGGATACAGCCAGATGGGCTGAAGAGTTTATTTTACACTTCTACACTTTTGACGAACTGGTGAGATATCCATTCCTTTTTGAATTTGGAATCGAATACAGACGCCGAGGGTTTGCTACCTTTTTACTTCAGCAGCGTCAGCATATTACCGAAAATGTTAGCGATTTACCAAGTTACAGACAACCCATCGAGAGCTACATTCGCCAGCAGCTAGCTTTATTCAGTCAAGGCGGATGCTATGTGTTTCACCCTCGACAAGCATTTGTTCAATGAATCTGTCCAGACTTGAATAAAGAAACCTCCACCAGCAAACAGCCGCTTCTTCCAGCCAAAGTCAGATTTTTGTCGATGTTACAAATGAGCACGCTGAGTTTGCTGAATTCCACAGAGATAAAAGAGCAGTGATAGAAAATGCACAAGTGTTGGGCATCACTTTCAACCACTATTCAGGGCTATGCGACTTCCGTGGGTACAATCTTCGCCCTGTGTTCTTTTGTGAACAAAACATCCAAGTGGCCAAGATGATACCGCTGATCAGGCCAGTGGACCAAGAAGCAGCTCAAGCGCTGATGCCATTTATTTTGGACTTCTACAATTCTTATACTTTAGGGATTAATCTGCCAGAAGGAGTGGAACTTGCACTAAGTAATGAAGAGCGCGAAGACGCTATATTTTTCATCCCGTAGACAAACCTGATTAGTCCAAGGCATGTAATGGAAGCGATGGGCCCACTATGGGTCATATCTGTTGAGAGTCCAGTGCCTCAAACTGACGTTGTTGCAATAGAAAATGAACAATCTCCTGTTGTGGAAGCCGCTCAAACCACATATGCTGATATGCAAAACGTTGTCCCCAGTGCTCCAACAGTTGAGGTTCCACTTGAGGAACAAATTGTTCAAATTGACTCCGCAACTCAAACGCTCGACTCAGCGATAGAAGAGGTTCATACTGACTTAGCCAGAGAACCTGCCGCGCCTATTATAAGAGACAAATCTAAAGGCAAAGCTCCAGTTTCCAGCTCCCATAGTCCTGTGCATTCTTTCTCAGACTCTAACTCAGACTCAGAAAGCAATCCAGAAGCACGCGATTCCAAGAAAGCCGTTAGCAATTCTCTTAGTGATTTAACTGGTTCTTGTTCTCGTATGGAGCAGCGCACCAACGCAATGTTTCATAACGTAGAGAGACTGCTTAAGGCTGACATGAGTCACGCAACCAAGCTTTCCATATCTATGATGAACAGTATCTCTCCTCTCCTTAAAGAGCTTTCAAATGATTTCAACCGGTCGCTTATGCAGAATGCTTCAGCTGATACTGAGCGTCATAATTCCTCCAACCTCGTCTCTCAGAGTATCGCTAAACAGATTGCCCTCTTGATAGATGAAGTCAAGCTTCTCCGAAGACATCGCTGACTTGAAGAATTCTTTTGCTGATGTCAAGAAGGGGAAAGAGAAAGAAAAGTCCAAGGTAATATATAAAACAGATAATAAACACTGGCGATCAATGTTTGATGAAATAGCAAGCATAAAGGAAATGCTAACTAAAAAGAGAAAGCCAAGGTATTATCTAGGAAGGTACTTGCTCCCAGACTTGGACGTCGATTTCTTGGAAGGTATGGGATTTCATGCTTATGTCGGACCGCTTAGACAACCTATCAACTGGAAACCATCCAACGACGGAAGACAAGATATCTATTACGAATTAATTCGTGAACTTGGTATTCCTCCAAGGGAATGGATGGACAGGCTGAAGGAACTCAATGAAAGCACTAGACAATGAAGGCATCACTATGATGAACTTCAACATACAACCATGATAGGCATTGACCGACTCCTCATTGACTTAGCAAATGAGATCTACCAAAAAGAAGAAAGCATGAAGCGACAGAAAAGATCAATGCTTTTTATTTTTTTATCTTATATTCAGTATAAATCATGTATGCTTATCTTTCTATAAATGAATGAATGATTTATCGCTGAAACACCTTGTTGAGGCTAATCTAACTTTACTAACTTTCTAAACGCTAACTTATAATTATTTTTTGGGCTTTTCTTTGAACTCTGAATCTATAAAAGAGTTATAAGAGTTAAAGTCTTGACATCATCAAAAAGGGAGAAATTGTTAGAAAATTTCATGTTAAATGTTTTGATGATGACAAGATAGGATTTTTATATTAGACCCCAAAATATAATGTAAGTTTTTGTTTCATAGATCATTTGTATAAGCGTTTGAAAGTATGTAATTTTGTTAGGCTTGTAATTTTTATCTTTCTAGATTTTAGACTAAGTATTAGATACTGAATCGCTAATAGAATTCTAGGTGAGTCTATTAGAGAAGAAGTTAAAGATCAGCGTCTGAAGTCAACTGAAGATGAAGATTTATCCTTACTATCTGTCAAACGCTAAAGGACTATTTCAGGATTTATGGATCAAGCGCTCAAAGCACTCTAGCGATCAGAATCTAATTCACTTGAAATAAATTCTCAAGTCATGAAGGACTTAAATGCACTCATTCAACGGACATTTATTTCAAATGGGAAATAAATTCAAATGCATTAGATGCCTGATAAGAGCGTTAAATGTGATAAGCCAATATGACTTGTAGACAAGCCACCTTTTGACTAGACTGTCAGAACTTCAGAGTTTATAGTTGCTCCCTTCAAATCGGTACCAGCAGGAATTCAGGAATGTCAGAGAAAAGGTATACTCATGTGCCGAGTGAAAGGCACGCTCCTGCATGTGTCCAACGGACATAATCCCAAGAAAAAACCTATAAATACCTTACCTCCATCAAACCCTAAAGAGAGAGATACACAAAAAAGATATACGTACATGCACAGGAAACTCTGCTGAAATTCTCGTTCAAAGAAAAATCTTAGAAACTCCATAGCCAAAATCTTTCAAGCTTTCTGTATACATTCCAGACAATCACAAAAATATCTCAAACCTCTTCCAAAGAAGAAACCAAAATTCTTACTGAGATATTCCAAGTTGTTTGATCTTCCCAAAAACAAACAAACCTTTGTGACAAATCCTTCAACCTTTCATCTGAGTGAGAAAGTTGTTGAAACCCCTTACAGGCAGTATTTCTGAGTGAGAAAAGCTTGTAGAAGACGATCTTCATTGGTGCTGAAATCTGTGTGATCAAGGAGCCCGAGATCATTTTCACCTGTTTACTATCTTGTAGAAGATTCTGTGTGATTCTTCGATAATCATCTTAGTGAATTTCCTCCAAGTGAAAGAGGAGAAGAAGGACGTAGCTGGGATTACATCACCCAGTGAACCTTACAATTTCTTGTGTCATTTACTTTAATCATTGTCTTGTTTTATATTATATTATATTCTTTGAAAAAGACAAGCTAATCTACTAAGCGACTATTTAACAAAAACGAACGCTAAACCTTTAAAATCATTTCCGCTGTGCTAACCCTGATTAAGTGATCTAAGTGTTACCCTACTTTGGTAAATTGCTAAAATCACTAAGTCTAAGTAATCTTTATTGAAGCGTCTGACCCAAGCGTTCAGTTGCCTAAGCTTTCTAACCATTAAGAGTGATATGAAATTTTTGAAGTCGAAAAAGACTTCAAGGTCTATTCAACCCCGCCCCCCTTCTAGACCCTTTCGTATGCCACTTGGGACCACCAAAAAACTTGGAAACTATGAAAGAAAGCATATATTGCATACCTTGGGGGACATCTCCATTAGCCAATCAACGGTTTCCTGAATCTGGAGGGATTTTAGCAGCTGGCGGTCCAAGGAATTAACCATATTCTTCAGAAAACTGTGAGCGACCGCCAAATCCTTGCGTTTTAACACCGAGGTCTGAGCAAGATCTTAAGCACAGGAGCGAGTACGAAGGGCAGGATTCTCCGTGGTGTTGAAAGTTAGGGAAGGCATAACATCCTTAAACAAAATACCAGTATTACCTCGCTTGGAGGGAGGGTGGTCAAAAGAGCTGTCAGTGACCCTCTTTCCTGCAGTAATTTCCTTCGCTTTTCCTGGGTTCCTATTGATATTGGAAGGAGGATCGCGAGCAGAAGCACCATGGGCAGAGGCTTGGGGAGAAATGGAAGGTGCTTGCCCAGTAGGAAGTTGAGATCCAGGCGGAGTAATTGGAGGACTAGCAGTCGAACCGCAGGAAGAACAAGAGGGGGGGCGCCAGAAGCCCTCTGCCTTCGACGTCCCGATTTAGCCATCCTAGCAGCATCCATTATCTCAGCTGCAAAATAGAATAAATTATAAATAAAATCAGATAAAGAGCACAGGAGAAGAGGTAGCAATATAAAGTACAAGCATGCAGTTAACAAAAAAGGCTACCTATAGTTTCTCCCTTCATATCCACCTCAATGGGGCTTAAAGCAAAGTGATACAACAAATGGAGATGAACCAACTTTCCCACATCATACTCATCCCAATTTAAATAGTTTAGCAACATTTTTTTAAAGGGGAGTCGGCTAGAAAGAGGATACAAGTTAGGATTCCCTAGTTTTCCTATACCCTCGTGAGGAAAATCCCAGGAGTTCCTTCAGGAGGAGCAATGTAAAAGTAATTTTTCTTCGAGTCTTTCTTAGAAGAAGGGTAGGCAGAAAAA
This sequence comes from Buddleja alternifolia, assembly GCA_019426215.1. Taxonomy (NCBI): domain Eukaryota; kingdom Viridiplantae; phylum Streptophyta; class Magnoliopsida; order Lamiales; family Scrophulariaceae; genus Buddleja; species Buddleja alternifolia. The sequence continues at coordinate 20,650,223 of CM033404.1, read as the reverse complement.
AAGTAAACCTCTTACCTGGGGGTAAAATAGAACAATCCTGAATCACTCCCTAAAGAGCGAGGTAGGAAATAGGAATAAAAAAGCTCTGCGGTAGGGCGACGTCCTAGGATATGTAGTAACACGTTGATTGCGACAATGGCTTGCATAGCATTTGGAGAGATCTAGTTTGAGGGAACTTTATAATTTTTGGCTATGGCAACATATAGAGGGTCAATCAAAAAACGTAAGCCGGCTCGAAGATGAACGACATAAAATGCCAGAAAATCGGGGAAGAAGATTAGCTCTATCTGTGGCGAGAGGAACTTGGAGGTGATGAGAAAGAGGGATGCCATAAGTGGCCTTGATGACATTCTCTTGGTGGAGGGTAAAACGTGACTTGTATACCGTCCAGAAGCGAGCCCCTGGAGTGGCGAGTAAAACGTTCTCCTGAGCACACAGGGTTTCTTCAGACATTTCATCCAGCGCATCTGGATTAGGCTAGTCGAGGTTTTCCAGAGGGATTTCAGGATTCTCCTAGGAAGGATGTCTATCTGAAATTGCCTAGGCTAAGAGAAAAGAAAAACCCGATATGTGAGGGCTATTGGAAGGGGTAGAGTAGGAAGAATCCAGATATATGGTTCTACCTGGTTGATTAGCACTATAAGATGCACCTGCGGAATGAGGAGGGGACGATGGATTTGCAAAATTCAGTGGTTGTACCACCTCCATGACACCCGTAGGATTTTCAACAAGAGGAGGAGGATTTTCTAAGTTTCCAGGAGAGATTATTTGGACGTTGTCATCGGAGGAAATTGGAGTAGGATGGGTTACATGCGACATTTTCACAAAACAAAGCACACAACAGGAGAAGTGCTACTTGGACTCCTCTATAAAAAACACAAAATACAAACAAATATACAAAGAAAAAGGGGGAGAAATAAGTACCTAACAAGAAGGGAGCAGAAAGTCGTGGGTCTCGAAGTTACAACCGCCCAGTTAAATGAAGATGGAGAAAACGGAGGAAATCAGACAGACGGTTTTAAGGAGAAGATAAGAAAATAAAAATCAAGTGAAAATGGAAGGAAAAAGATTTTCTGAATTTTAAAAAATGCAGAGGAAAAGAAAGACGAAAACTTCCATTTTTGGGCGGGGGCGCTCAGTGACTGTACACGTGGTGCACATCCATGGCTGCTTAGGAGCAGTTCTAGCGGTAGGGGAGTAATTGCCATGATGAGGGCACAGGAATCTAGGACGGAAGGTTGCAAATTTCTTATCCTAGGGAAGTCCAAACGTCCACGGCCCATCGAATTACGTCATAGTTAGGGTTTTCTCTTGGAATTCTTCTAGAAACATTATGGAGGCTTTCCAAACAAGTCAATCTCTTTTTAGCATACCAGTCAAGTGGAAATCCAAGAGCATTTTTAGCTGGAAAGTTTAGCAGAAATTCAGGAGAAATTTTTTAGCTATCGTCTTAGCTCCCATAAAATAACTCTTTTTACAACTCTTTCAGCTTGACAAGTCAAACTTTGGAGTGGAGGGGACTATTGATGTGGGTCGATATTATCCATTGAGCCCAGCTGATAAGCCCTAAGAATATTTTATATTCTTCCTATATTATTACAATATTTCGGCCCAAGTTCTTATGTTTTCGGCCTCATCTAATTAGCAAGAGTGGAGCCCAAGTCAAAAGCCCTAGAAGAAAAGGAATCAATCAAGAGACAATATCCAATCAAATACCAATATAAGAAAACCGGTCAACTACTTACCAAACCAGGAAGATTCGGCCTTTCTAAAAAAGGACCTGACTGGACGCCTTTTAGCATGATTTCAGGACACTTGAAGCTTCCAGAAATAGTTCCAGCTACCATAAATAGAAGCAGGAAGGAAATCAGCACGATTAACTTATCAAAATTGTTTAGAAGTCATCTATCTTGTATAAATATTCAACATTGATGATAAATAAGAGGACTTTGCATCTTTTACATTTTTTTACTCTATATTTTCTTACTGTTTATTGCTTTTATACTCAATTTCTCGCATAATAATATCTAAATTTATTGGTGTAAATCCCACGTGCATTAGCTAACTTTAGCAATAACAATTTCATATTTTCTGAAACACTCGAAGTTTTAAGACGAACAAATAAAAATAAGTCGTTCATCCATTTTATTTTTGATAAATAAAAAAGTTGCAAAAAAGTTATGAAACAAGTGCAGTGCCTCAAACATGTTTGAGCATGAGGGTTCAAACTTCGAGTCAATCAGTTAAACCTTAATTGGTTCAAAATCAGCTATCTTTTTTCCATTTTTTTTGTTTGGTTTATACCAAGGGTTTCCCCTAGCCGGAAGCCGGAGACTAATCACTTTGAGGCGTAGAGATCATCGAACTGGGTTTTTCCTCTCTTAACAAAGCCTTTTCCATACACACGGCCAGGGATCAAACCCTGGACAGCATGCTTAACGAACCCAGCTATCTACCAACTATGTTGGACCTTGTTGGTCAAACTCAGATATTGAGTCAATAGTTCTAGGTTCACACCCAGTTCATATATAAATAAAAACAAATCATCGACCAATTTCTTTTCTGATAAATAAGAAAAGATGAAAAAAGTGGATCAATTAGGTGTAGTATAGTAAACATCTTTACACATGATCCTAACAGTTTTTCTAATCATGGCATAATCTCGGTTTATTTTCACATCTAGGATTGTCAATCAAACTTTATGACTCAAATTAAAGTGTTGAAGCTCAGCTACTAGCCAATGATTCTAGGTTCATACTCGATCAATAAATTATATTGTTGCTCGGCTTGCACATTTTACAAATCTCAAACTTATTTCGGGTTACCTCATATTAGTTGTTAGGTTAGTGGAGTCAGATCAAAGATATGTCAAGAGCTGAAAAAATGGGTAATAGGAATGGAAATTGGGTTGAGAGATAAGTGGTAGCCGTGGCTTTCGAGAAGTTTAGCCGCGGCTAGGTAGTACAAACATTATGCTCAGAAGTAGTGCGTTTAGCCGCAACTTTGGCCATTTTCACCACTGCTACGAAGACAATGATGGTTTCACCGTAGCAAAAGTCGGCGCAATAGTTTAGGTAGCCCGGGCAGGCCAGTTTTTGTTTCCTAAGTGCTTTAAACTTGTTCCCTTATACTAGGATTGTGTCTCCTAATTTTTTTGGGATTATGCTTCTCCACCATTATAAATATGGGAACTCATCTTATAATTATTTGATTCACTCAAAAAAAATAAAGATGTGGTCTAGGTGTTGGTTTGTGGGTGTAGGCACTTTGCCAAAGCACTTTAAATCCTCGTGTTTATGTTTCATGTTTAGGCTTACATTTTTATGTTTCTTGATTATTTTCTTCGTGCTCTGATGCTACCATCTTTGAAAACTGGTATCAAAGCCTTATGTTGTAGATTTAGGAGATATCTTAGATCTAGATCAATGGAAAAGCGCTTTGGTTAGTGGGAATTTTGTCGTGGGAGAGATGGTAGGAGATGAAGAAAAAAAATCAAGCTCGACAGTTTCATTGCAGGTTGCACGAATTGGGGTCGTGGTGAAGTTGAAGAAAATGATAGAAGAGGATGAGATTGGTTAGATCGCTAACCATCAAGAGTAATTCCGTTTAATGTTAACGAGAAAATGTTGGAAAATCGTGGTGCCAACAATTAAGCAGATCCGCATCAGCAAAGGCAGTGGGAGCAGTTGCTATGCCAGATGGGTAGACACAAAGCCAGTGGGAGCAGTTGCTATGCCAGAGGCAGATCCGTAGAGCCAGATGCTAGAAGGCAGACCCCCATTACTTAAAGAGAAGAAGAACGCGTGAGCTGGGGGCCAGAGGGGTAGAGTTACCATCTCAGAAAGCAAATCCACATAGCCAAAGGCGAGATGACAGAAGACGCGTAAGCCAAGAGCCAAGGGTAGGGTTGTAGAGGTAGAACCACGTAGAGAAAAATTATGAAGGCAGGAAACTAGGGACGAGAGGGTTGACCATAGAGCCAGAAATCAATGAGGCGGGATGCAAACCCAGTTTAGCAGATTCACAAAGCCAGGGGGTTTTTTGTTGGTCCCAAGTGCCATACAAAAAGGTCTAAAACGGGGGGGGGGGTTAAATAGACTCAGAAATTCTTTCAAACTTAAAAAATTCGGATTAAAATTTCTAACAGGCACTTATCACTTAATAACAATGGCACACAGTCAGCGCTTGCACTGGCAGGTTTAATACTTGGTTTTTAGAAGATAACTTAGATAACTGTCAACACTCATATCAATGTTAGCACAGCGGAAATGAATTTCAAGTCTTTATATCTTAAAAGGTTGTAGCGCTTAGAGACACTTAGTTGTTCTGATTTTGAATTCATTGATGATTTATGCTTTTTGACAAGATGATAAAACAATGAATAATAAAGCAATAAATAATTGACACACAAAATTGTAAGGTTCACTCGGTTTGTGTAATCTTAGCTATGAGGAATTCACTAAAATGAATTACAAAGCTTCACTCAGACAGCTTTTACACAATAGCAAATGGTGAAGATTGATCTATAGTTCCCTGATCACATAGATTGTAACTCAACTAAGATCCTCTTCTGATAAGATTCTATCACTCAATAATAATGCTTTGTTTTCAACAACTTCGTCACTCGGAATAAAGAGGTTGATATGATTTATCTAGGGTTTTATTCGATTTGAAAAGTTCAAACACTTTTGAATATCTTACTGGGAGTTTGGATTTCTTCTATGGAAAATCTATTAGATATTGGATGGTTTTATAGAGATGTTTTAGCTTAAAGATATTTGAATATGGAGATTTAAGCTTTGAGATTTGGATTAATTTCAACAGCATAAGAGTGATATTTCTTGGTGATTAGGGTGGAGCTGTGAGGTTCTATTTATAGACATTTCTTGGGATTTGTCCGTTGGACATAAGTGAGTGCGTGTCTATCACTACCGACTTTTTTCTGACATCTCTGAAACTCCGCTGCACAAAAGTTGGTGCGGCATGCTACTATGAGTTGACGGCCAATGGGAAAGGCTTATCCGTACGTCAATAGTCCATATCAAATTAAATGCTTTTATCAGACTTTAAATGCATTTGAATTTATCATCAGTTGGAATTAAGTGCCTGTTGAATGATTGCATTTAAATCCCTCTTGACTTTGGATTTAATTCAGGTGAATTCTGTCTCTTTCGGATGCTCACCACCCTGAATGATCTTCAAGCGCTTAACAGACGCTTAGATTATCTCTGTTTTCAATTGTCTTCAGACACTGATCTTCGACTTCAACTTCATAGACTCACCTAGAATTCTATCAATGCTCAAGCGTTTAGGTATTAGTCTAAAAACTATAAATATAAAAGCCTTAGATTAAAATTACAACTCGATAATGTTCAAACACATAAAAATATTCTAATAAAGTTAAATTTACATAATCTTTTAGGGATCTAACATATCTTGTTATCATTAAAACATCTAATATAAAATTTCCTAACATTTTTTCCTTTTTTGATGATGTCAAGACCTTAACTCTTTTATAGTCCAAGAGTTAGATTGACCAAAAGATTAAATAATGTTAGCTTTTAAATAGTTAAAGTGTTTAGCTATAAGTTAGCATAAAAAATGCTTCAACAAGATGTTTCAGGGACAAACTCATTTCATTCATATGATAAGATAATGTGAGTACAAATGAGTTTAAAGACATATCGTATAAGAAACACTTTAATGGAAATAAAACATTAAGGCTCAGCGCTTTCTTTTGGAGGAGGAGGTGGAGGTTTGTTTGCTTCTTTACGGTCTTTCTCTTCTTGCTCGATAAGCATTACGGCAAACTTCCACAATTTGTCATTTGTTTTATTAGTCACTGATGGGATTCATTTACAAACTTCTTGTTCAGCTTCTCTGTCATAGTTTCGAAGCTAAAGACTCGTTTGTTCCATATGTAAGGATCGATTCCAAGGATGTGCAGGTGCTCATCAAAAATGACATGAGTCCTCATTGCTGGAACCTTATTCGTTAGATACAGAGAAACATATTCTCCTAGAGAGAGAGTCCAAGCTCTTCAAGAAGATTTATGGTAAAGTAAGGAATTGGGAAGCCTCTTAAAAGCGGGGTTGCGCTTCTTGAGGACCGCTTGCTGGATGTTTGATATTGATTGTTGCAATTCTTCCCAGTGTTTGTCTTTAGAGCATTGAAGTGCAATGATCTTGGACTTCCCTTTTCTACCTTCTTGGAATCATTACTGCCAAAGGCATCAAGCTTAGTAGATTGGCGTTTTATCACTTGGCGGACTAAATCCAATTGAGTACCGACTAAAGTTAAAGTACCCAGTACTTCTTTGTGGTGCTCAGCTTTGGCAACAACAATTTGAACTCTGGATGCCTATAGCGCTTGATTGAGGGAGGTTTTAAGCACTGTCATTAACTGATCTTCTGTTTGCTTGATAGTCAGTCTTATGTCAGTTGCTTGTGATTCAGTCAGCTTCTTATAAATGGAGTTTTGATGGCTGTGACTCTGCTCCATAAATTTCTTTGTGTCGGACATAAAATTTCTAGCGTCTTTCATGATGAATTCAATGGATTCATCTGGAGTGTCCTCATCTTTAGATTCAATAGGGTCGGTTGGAGATTTCAGAATCCCTTTACTCTTAGCTAGATCTCTAACAAGTGGAACATCCTCATCCATATCATCTTTAGCTGGAGAAGATTCTGAAGAATTTTTTTCGGCAAAATCCATAATCAAATCGTCCCCATCTTCCTCAGCGCTTGTTTACTCTTCAACTGGTTCGATGATTAGACCAGCGTTGGAGGGAGCTTCTTCAACACTTCACAGATAAAGTTAACACCAGTGTCTGGAAACTCGTGTCTTTAGTCAATGAATAAGTGTTGGCATAACAATTTCTAAAATATGCCAAACATTTTAGATAAATGATCATTGAAGAGAATTGCATGATCTATTAGGGAACCATTGGGTTGTCTGAGACAATCTGGTCCCACTGGATGTTCTCCCACCTTGTAGATGGCGCAAAGATTTCTTCTGTAAAATCTCTGATAGAGTTGTCTCTTGCCACTACCCACATAGGACCAATAGCATTTACAGGGTGTACTGGAGTTAACCTGGGGCTGGAACCCAGAATTAGGAACAATGAGTTATCGGTCTTCTCCTTGGAAAAGTACAATAACTTGTTCTTTCACAATACTTGTGTTTCTTATACGTACAATTTGTAGAAATCCTCCAATTATGGAAGCACGGCTTGAGCTAGCGCTGGGTTACGACCTTAAACTAGATCCATGAATTTTTGATAATGAGCGCTCAACTCCTGGGGATATGAATCTTGGAAGAGGAATCTTGAAAAGTGTAAGGTTTCGCAAAAAATCAAATAAACGCAGCGGAAGGATTTCAAAAATTTTAATTTTAAACCCAGAGTTGAATTTCTTTGATCGCATATTCAAATTGATTAATTTGCTTAACGAATAACCACTTACCCGTTAAAGCGAAGTGGTTGGAGAATCGTCTTCCTCCTCAAAAACTCAAATGGTTGAGGCCTTGATTTCTTCAATCCTCGTGTAATCTTCAATTCTTTGGATTTCATGAATTTGATCAGAACAACAAAATTACGCTATCTCTAAATTATCACGCACGGATTAATTGACGAAAAATTCCCACTAAATCTCTAAGAGGGGCGACGGCTAGTGTAGAGAAAGGGAGGAGGATTTTTCTTCTTTTCTTTCTAGGAGAGTCATGAGAGTCTATGTCTTGTTCTAGGTCAAAAGACTCTTTTTATATCTCATGACTTATTGACCAAGACAAACAAAAGACACCTAGTAAATTGGGCATCCTTAACATGACTCAATATGCGTCCTCTTGGATGCCCACTTCAAGTTTCGGGGCTTCTTTTGTTTTAATTAATTTTCTATTTAATTAATTATTTATTATATCCTAATAATAAATTAATTAATTAAATAATCAAATTAATTAGATAAATTAATTCATTAATTTATTTCCATAGGAAATTAATTAAAAATTAATCTTATCCTTATAATTAATCATTTCATCTAATGAATAATTAATTATTTAATTTATCCAATAAATTAAAACTCCTAAAAGAAAAATAGAAACTCCTTTTTCATTTTTTTTATTAATCCTTTAGCGCGACTCTTTAGGTTCGTTTCGTTTGGAAATGAGAGAAAACTAAAGAAAGTGGATAACACCTAGCCAGTCACGTGGTCCACTTCATAGCCTAAATGAAATCGAATGATAGGATCATTCCGCAACCTTCCAATCGTAAAGTGAGAGTCATGGTTATGTCAAACTCACTGGACTTGACCATATGTATTAACTATAATAATACGATATCACTGAGATCGATTTAGTGATTCGCACAATCGTCTCTTTTTGCTTTGGCCAAAGACTTTGATCTCTATTTATCTATAATCATATAGGGTACTTTCTCACTCACTTATAAGAGAACAAATCCCATGTAGATATTAGCTAAGACTACCACTTGCCCATCAAGCCGCATTTCGAGGTCGACCCCACCAATGGGTGAATTGGTTCGAACTACTCTAATGAAATACTTAACGTCACAAGTGCATCTTCAGCTTGAAATTTCAGGTCAAAGGTTCACTAATACCTATTAACTGTCATTGACAGTCACAGAGTGAAAACCCATGTGACAGAACCGATGGGAGTCATATTCCAGCATATCAGTTCCACTGATGTGCCTACAATCTCAAGCTCTTACCATTCCATGGAACTAGACAAGCACTCTCATGTTAGAGATAAGACTGTACAAGTGTTCTAACTCTTTATTTGTCCATTAAAGACTTCATTTTATTTGCGAACTTGTTTTTAGTAATCAAGATCAATCTCTTTAATGTCATTCTTCCTATCGCATAGGAAGTATAGGGATCACGCTGAAAACATAGACAAAACAATTTACACTACTTATAGATGTAGATAAGATTTAAGTGAAAACTTAATAATGCCTTTATTAATAATATCAAAATACGTTATTTACTAGAAAGATGCCCTATCATTCTATCCTCTATGACATCTGAGGGCATAATCCTAACAATCTTTCATGTTCTCTCACTGCCACTCATTGTGGTATCTTATACCCATCCCTTCCAGGTGTCGGTCCAGAACAACCTGAGGTAGTGGTTTGGTGAACGGGTGAGCTACATTGTCAGCTGAGGCTATTTTTTGCACTACTATCTATCCTCTGCCAACGATCTCTTTGATGATGTGAAATATCTCTTAATGTGTTTGGACTTATTATGAAACCTTGGTTCCTTATCTTGCGCTATTGCTCCATATCACAATAAAGTGGTAATGGGAGTTGGGCATCAGGAACCACTTCAAGTTCTCCAAGTAACTTTCTCATCCAAATAGCTTCTTTGGCTGCCTCTGAGGCTGCTAATATTCTACTTCAGTGGTGGAATCTGTGGTTATGCTTTGCTTGGAACTTTTCCAAGACATCGTGCCACCATTAAGCATGAAAACAAACCCTGAAGTGGATTTACGGTCATCAGCTTCAGACTGGAAATCTGAGTCAGTGTAACCTTCCATCTTTAGGTCTCCACCTCCATAGATGAGAACCATATCCAAAGTTCTCTTGTGATACTTTAGGATATTCTTCACAGCTATCCAATATTCCTTTCCCGGGTTTGCCTAAAATCGACTCACCACGCTTACTACAGCATAGACAATGTCGGGTCTTGTACACAACATTGCATATATCATGCTACCAACGGCAGAGGTGTAGGGTACTTTATTCATCTCCTCTCTATCTTCCTCACTTTGAGGACATATAGATTTGGACAAGTGTACTCCATGTCTCATGGGAAGAAACCCCTTCTTAGAATTATCCATTCTAAACTTCTTTAGGACCTTCTCTAAGTAAAGGGCTTGGAAGAGATCTATCATTCTATCCGTTCTATCTCTATGGATACGAATTCCTAGAATTTATGTCGATTTTCCCAAGTCTTTCATGGAAAACGTACTCGAATACCATTTCTTGACAGTGGTGAGCATTCCCACGTCATTTCCTATAGGTTGAATATCATCCACATATAGTAGTAAGAATGAGATCTTGCTCCCACTAGTATTCTTGTAGACATAGGGTTCATCTTCGTTCTTGATGAAGCCATATCCCTTTACTACTTCATCGAAATAGAGATTCCAGCTTCTAGATGCTTGTTTGAGACCATATATGGACCTCTCAAGTTTACATACTTTATGGATATCGGTCTCGGATACAAAACCCTTTGGCTGTTCCATATAGATATCCTCTTTCAAGGAATCCATTTAGAAAAGCTGTTTTGACATCCATCTGCCATATCTCAGAATCTAAGTATACAGCTATGGATAACAGTATTCAGATGGACTTTATCATGGCCTTGGGCGAAAAGGTTTCTTGTATTCAATTCCTTCTCTTTGACTATACCCTTTTGCTACGAACCTGGCTTTAAAGGTGTCAACCTTGCCATCGCTACCTATCTTTCTTTTGTAGATCCAACTTACATCCTATAGGTTTTATACCTTCAGGACTATCTACCAAAGTCCAGGCTTGGTTTGATTGCAAAGAGTCCATCTCCGTTTCCTTTGTTTCTCGCCATCTTGAAGCGTCGACATTTGTTGGTCTCAAGTGGCATACAAAAAGGGTCTAGAGGGGGGGGGGGGGTTGAATAGATCGTTAAGTCTTTTTCGACTTCAAAAATTTTGTACTCAAAATATTGTGGACGCTTGAAAATGTAGGCGCTTGGCTGAGCGTCTACTTCAAGACTATTTTGATAAAGTTAACTTAGACTCAAGATTTGAATACTATAACTAGATAGGTTAAAGCATTTAGTTCTTTAATCAGGGTTAGCACAGCAGAATGATTTTAAGTCTTCCATTTAAAAGATTTTAGCGTCTCAAAGGTTTTCCTTAATTGTCTAACTTTAAGTGATTTTATCAATGTGTTTACTTAATCGATTATACAATGATATGATAATAATAAAAATGACGGTAAAGTAAAGTTCACAAGATTTGAAAGGTTCGTTGGGTGGTGTAATCCCAACTACGTCCTTCTTCTTCGTAGAACACTTGGAGGCAATCCATTAAAATAATTTTCGAAGAATCACATAGAAACTTCTGCGAAATAGGGAGAGATGGATATTGATGACTTGAGCTCTTTGGTCACACAGATTTCTACTACAAGACACTTCTATCCTCTTCCTTCTTTCACCCAGAAATAATGCAAGTTTCCAACTTCGATTTCACACAGATTGAGGCTTGGGTGGGGCTTTGTTTAACGGTTTATTTGATTTTTGGAAAGTTCAAACAACTTGGAATATCTCAATAGAAATGTAGGTTTATTCTGAAAAGATGTTTGAGATATTGATGACTGTCTCAGGGATTGAAGAAAAGCAAACATAATGTTTGCTTGGAATATTTGAGATTTTCTGAAAGTTTAAGGATTGAGACTTCAATGCAACAGAGTTATGGCTTGTAAGCTTGTGGTTGTATTTCTTGTTGATGAAGTCCTATTTATAGACTTTCTTGAGTAAAGTGTCTGTTTGACACATGTTCAGGCGCGTGTCTTTCACTTTCGCTAGTGAACAACTTTCGTCCTTTTTCCTTGAAAACCTGCTGCAGAAAGTTGGTGCGGCAGTCTTTGTAAAGTTGACAGTCCAATGGGTAGGCTTCTCCGTACGTGCTGGAGTACTTATCACATTTAATGCTCTTATCAACATTCAATGCATTTGAAATAAATGTCGGTTGGCAATAATGGTCTGGAATATTTGCATTAAATTCCTTTTGGACTTAGAAATAAATTCAGGTGAAATCTAGTCGTTGATAGATGCTCATTCAACACTGAACAATTCCCATCACTTAATCAATACTTGGACGCTTGGAATCTTCATCTACATTCAGACTTCAGACGCTTGAATCTTCAGACCTATCTACTGATACACTCACTCAGAATAATATCAGACGCTTGGTTCTGAGATTACTTAGCCTAACAGTCTAAAATAAAAATAAATAAAGCCTTTTGCAAATCTAATGCTCAAAGCCTATACATATATTCTAATATAGAATCAAACTTACATATTTTTGGGATCTAACAAGAAATTCCTAACAATTTCCCCCTTTTTGATGATGACAATACTTACTCTTTTATAGTTCAAGAGTTAGACAACCAAAATATAAAAGTTAGCTTTGAATAAATGTTAGATAAAGTTAGTTAAGGTTAGTTAAAGCCTCAACGAGATGTTTTAGCTGAAAATGCACTTCATATATCTATATATATATATATATATATATATACCAGGAACAGTACAGGCATTTACAACTAAAAATCTGAAAAATATAAAGAGACAAGAATATAGATAATGAAATCCAAGAGCTCTTAATGTCTTGATTGAGCGTTGAATCTCCTATGCATTTCATCTTTGATCGCTTCAGAAAGATTTTCTTCAAGTGTAATCATTGCAACATGATCTTTGTTTATCACGATCTTCTTTTCTTTCAATTGTCTCTTCTTATAAGCCACAAAATTCTATCCCACGTAGTTAGGTCAACACCAATATGCCTAAGACATATCCTGAACGCTCTGTTGAAATCTGACATCCTCTTCTCCTTGGCAGTAAGCTTTGGATCAGTAGGCTCTAGAAGAGGAGCTCGTTCAATTGGAACATCAAATTGTTCAAGTAAAGCTTGAGAAGGCACTGGCAAATTGGCATTGAACGCTATTGGAGGGAGCCTAGATGCTCTACTAGGTACTCCAGAAGCAGCTACCCATGATGGGTATCTCGACTCTCTGTTGAGCAGAGGAGGAGGAGGAGGAAGAATGATTTCTTAACGCTTGGGCGGAGGGCTCGCATCTCTTGAACTGGGAGTTTTCCTCTTTTCCCCCTTATTGTCATCATCAGTCTTTAAAAAATGTTCTATGAGAATACTGACCTGAATCGCAATTTGAGCCTCGCTATATCATCAATAAGTCTATCAAAATGCTCCTTCATCACAATCTAATTTGCCCGATTAGCGTCAGCAAATTTCTGAAACACTTTAAGGCTATCAGCAACCGCAGCCTGAGCAGCTCCACGCATATGGACAATCTGAGCGTCCATATTCTGTGATTCAATCTTGGCTAGATCGGTCTTAATCCAATGGAGAGCCTCTGCATTTTGACTCTCTTGATCGCGAACTTCTTCTAATACTTCGGGTAGTAGAGGACCAAACTCTTGACCAACATCAGAAATAACCGTTTGAAAAACCAGTCATTTGAACTTGGATGGGAACTTCAATGATTCAAGAGATGGTTGATGAGCTGGATCAAACGTTGTGCCTTGCACTTCGATCAGAAGATCAGCAACATCAGGAACATAAGCGTCAGGTGTAACCTCTGGTGGAGACGCTTGAACTGGTTCCTCTGCACGCTCAGAAACACTTGCCTCATGAGGTGCACGCTCAACTTCAGACTCTTTAATGAGCTTCACAGGTACTTCCTCAGGCACTGACATTTCTTGACGAAAGTCAGTAAATTGGAAGTTCAACCTGGCAAAAGGTATACTTTCACAGAAATCTGATGCACCTTCAAGAAGTTCATACAATCGGCTAAGTGGAAGGCATGTCCCCTGAATAAGTGTGTGAAGTGGACTGTCCTTGGCCCTGACCCACATAGGACCCATGATATCCAGCACATGGTTCGGAAAAATCCTTGACTGCGGTTTAGGAATCTGAAAAAGTACACCCGGGCAGTAATGCAAGGAAAAAGCAATGATCCGATCAATTGGAAGATGATGAATGCAATCAGACTCAGGAACATAAGTTCAGTAATATTCTTTCAAGTATTGATAAATGGCTTGAGCGATGCCCTAATTTCATTCCAGCAACGAGAGCACGTATGAATAATGTTCGCTCACTTCTTTTCGGATGGATAGGAGCAATGGATATTCCTGAAAAGAACGAATTCTGGAGTCGTTTGGTTTGTCCAGATTTTCAGTGAAGATTTTCTCAAAATGTGGAATAGGAGATATGATCTTGATCATTTGCCTCAGGTTTTCTTCACAGTGGCTAGGAGTGATTATCAAATTAGATATAGGTTTACTGCCACTGCTGGACGCTTGGTTACAGAAGTGGAGGGGAGTTTTTGCAAGTCTACGTAACGCTTAACGCAGAATTCTCTCAACTGGTTGGCGAACGCTTGACAACTGGTCAATCGATCCCACACTTTGTTCACTCTTTTCCAGGCAATATTTAGGAAACTGACACTTCTTGTCATGCATGCCTATGCCGAATAGATGAGGGGCGGTAACCAATTCTTGAAATGTATACTTGATACCCACAAAAGCTTCACACCAGTTAGCTTCATTCAAGCAATATTCTACTCCAGCATTGCATATAGCCTTGATGCCTTCATGGTGAATGTCTCGTATCAATTCAAATCGATACTTGTCTATTTGATAGTTGGCATTCCAAACGCAACTGAAATAGTCCTCAGCTTCTTCTTGTATCAAATTAGTAAGAGAAGATGTACATTCACCAACGTAAGCACGGTTGTTCTTCCACAGATGAAGTGGATTCGCTGAACTTAGATTTGCAACGCTGTGCACCACTTCTGGAAAATTGGTATATCCTCTTCTATTGAACAATTCTTCAGAAGGATTGAGAAACTCCACAAGTAGATGCTCATAGACTCGAATCTTGTAGTTTCTTGGAGCAAAGCTAGATGGTTTTCTATGCCCCATATCCATGAAGTACGCTAAGTCTTCATCAGCACTAGGAATCCTGGCATTTTTCTTTTCTCATGTATGAAAAATGGAAGCAAGAACCTGATCTACCAGTTCATCATTGACAATGGCCAAATAATATGCACGCTCGACATCAATCAATTCCGAGTTGAACAACATTTCGCAAATAGAGCGATCACACTCTATTAACATGGCCACTTCATTCTCCGTAACTATGTAACGCTCTTCATTGAATCCAGCAGGAATGAAATCTTCTTCATAAGCTGGTGGCATATAATTGATCGAATGATCAATAGTCTTGATTAGATCCATCTTTAAGAAATATCTAGGTTGTGTAACATCCTCAGCAACACTCTGACTAACTGAGTGTGCCTCTGCTATAACCTCTGAAGTGAATGATGGTTAGACCTCTTCTGTAATAGGTTCCTCAACATCCACTGCAACGCTCAAACTTTCAGCGAGCACTTCTGTTACAATGGCTTTGGCAATAGCCACCACTTCCTATAAGTCAACATCCAAGTGGACATCAACCGGTGCTTCAACAAGAACTGTAACAAGAGCTGTAGCACATAAGACAGGATCTTCTACAGATGTAGGTAAAGGAACGCTGTGGGAAGAAATAAACTTACCCTGAGAACTTATCTCAACAACTAATGTTCCTTGAGCGCTTGGCTCAACAATCTCAAGCTCTTCAGCAGTAGGAGCAGGAGTAGATGGACGCTTCACTGTTCCTCTGGGTCTCTTGAATATCTTCTTCACGTTGACCCCTTCAATTGGATTGAGTGACTGGACAGGAGCTACAGTTGGCTGTTCTATAACGTTGATCTTCTTAATAATTATTTCGAACTTCCGTATCTTGATTAACGGAATTTTGTCCTCCACATCCTCATCGGTCTCTTCATCATCATTATCATCCTTGGTAGGATATGGATCTATCGGAGCATTGAGCTTTCTGGGAGCCTTCTTCTTCTGAACAGCTGGACGTTTCACAACTTCTTCTTGAGCTAGATGCTCAGTTTCTTCATCTAACGCTTGGCATACAACTTGGTGCTCAGATAAAGGGTTTGCAGCACCACCAACTCTGGGAGGGTTGAGGAGATTAGTCATTATCCTCTTCCCTAAGAACTTGGCTCTAGTCAGCGGCTGCCCAATAGAATTAACACACTCTACTCTAAATAACAGATCACTAAGGATAACTCCATAGGGTTTGTTTGTGGAGGTTAAACAATCCCTAATCCTTCCGAACACGTACTCACTCCAGTTTATCTTGATGTCCAGGAGTACAGCAGTCATCATCTGAAATTGCAGTGGGTTAGATTTGTCGAATGTTCCCACTCTGCACTCGATTATCTTGCTACAAAAATCTGCCAACAGTCTGTACTTCGGAATGATGTATTTTTTCTCGAAATGTGGCTTGCATGCTGCATCGTCATATGCACGCATCTTAGACCACGCTTCTTCAATCTGGCTATTAGTGACAGAATCCAAAGCCTCACCTTGGTTAGGCAACTTGAAGTTCTGGGCTATGGAGTCAGCGGAAAGAACGAATTCTTTTGGAGAGGTTTTCTTTGAAATGGAAAAGAGGCAAGAAATGGAAGTCTTGTCCACTGAAGGTTTCGCATTTTTCCATAAA
Organism: Buddleja alternifolia; assembly: GCA_019426215.1. NCBI lineage: Eukaryota > Viridiplantae > Streptophyta > Magnoliopsida > Lamiales > Scrophulariaceae > Buddleja > Buddleja alternifolia. The sequence continues at coordinate 20,633,873 of CM033404.1, read as the reverse complement.
GAATTTACTTCATCAGCAAAGAATTATGCGTATTTAGTCAGAAACGTCTGAAGCCTAGCCTTGGCAACAGAATCTAGCATGTCTGACATATCTATTTCATTTTGATCATTCAAATACTTCCAATCCACAACAAGGCCTTCAGTAACCTTGATGGCATCCTTGGAAACATTCACTGATTTCTTTGGTGCCAATGAAATTCTTTGAAAGAAAGAAAGCAGAGATTCTTTTTGAGAGAGAGAGAGAGTAGTTTTGCAGAGAGTTTGTGTAAAAAGTGAATAATCTTCTACAAAAATTTGTTTTAAATGACACAGTTTGAAAATTTTGAAAATTGTGTTTTCTCGTCTCATTATGATTTTGACACACGTGTAAAGTTAATGAATCTTAGCTATTATTAGTTTTAACTGCTGATGCGAGTTCTTGGAAAGTAAGTAAAGTTACATTTGGTAACTCTCATATATAAAAGTTTGACATTTGGTTAAAATTTTAAAAATGTTTGGTATTTTCAGAGTGTAATGCACGCGCTTATGATACACTGGCAGGTATATAAACAAGTACTGACCCTGAACTGTCATTTTGAAACAAATTTAATATACCCGCTAGTTTGATGTGATAGGAGCATATGGATCAAGGTCAAAATAGATCTTTGAGTCTATCCATCATGTCACTAGTCATTTTAAAATTATGCATGATTCTTATAAAAGTTTTTATTAAGTGTTGAAGGGAATATGTTCAATGCTTAGCATCCTTTTGTTAGATAAGATTTACGTTGACGTTTGAAATTAAGTTCCTTTTATTTTTGGGCGTTCAACATATCATGCACAAATAATAATAATATGCGTGATGATCTATGCATATGAAAGTAATTTTTGATCAATCACTACTACAGAAATGACCTATTAAAGCGGTTATTTTTGGCCAATTACAGCGGTTTTTAACCGCTGTAATAGGTACCGCTGTAATTGGTTCAGGCCAATTACAGCGGTTATTTTTATAACCGCTGTAATAGGGATAACCGCTATTAAAAAAAAAAAATTTTTTTTTTTTTTTGAGGAGCCTATTACAGCGGTTTAGGAAAAAACCGCTGTAATAGGCCTCTTAAAAAGAAAAAAAAAATTTTTGACCGTGTCGGAATGACACGAAATTCACACGGTCATAGAGAAACGGCATTCTAAACAAAACGCAAGACAAAGTCTAGCGATCTCGTGATTTTAGCCATCCGAGATCGTTTAAGGCCTCAAATATGCGTTTTATTACAAAAATACAAATATTTGCGTTTTGTTCGGAATGCCGTTTCGCTATGACCGTGCGAATTTCGTGTCATTCCGATACATCAACATTTCAACCGAGAAATATTTTTATAAATACAAAAATATACATACACAAATATACATATACACCCACATATACACAAAATAAATATACCCACACATATAGGTGGTGTCGGCGGCGTTGATGGAGGTGGTAGTGTCGGCGGCGTTAGTGAGAGAGAGAGAGAGGAGTGAGAGATAAAGAGGAAATGAAGAAGATGAAATTTGAAATTTCAAAATGAAGAAGAGAAAGAGGAGTGAGAGATATAAAGAGGATTTTTATTTTCAGTCAAAGCCTATTATAGCGGTTCTTCTCAGAACTGCTGTAATAGGTCCGGAAAGTTTTGGGCGGGAAAAATGGGAGGGAATTTTTTTTAAATATTTTCACCTATTACAGCGGTTCTTTGAAGAACCGCTGTAATAGTTCGTTTTTTTTTTTTTTTTTTTTAGGTCCGGAAAATTTTGGGCGGGAAAAATGGGGGGGAATTTTTTTTAAATATTTTCACCTATTACAGAGGTTCTTTGAAGAACCGCTGTAATAGGTCGTTTTTTTTTTTTTAGGTCCGAAAAATTTTGGGCGGGAAAAATGGGGGGGAATTTTTTTTAAATATTTTCACCTATTACAGCGGTTCTTTGAAAAACCGCTGTAATAGGTCTTTGATTTTTTTTTAGGTCCGAAAAATTTTGAGCGGGAAAAATGGGGGGGAATTTTTTTTAAATCTTTTCACCTATTACAGCGGTTTTTTATCGAACCGCTATAATAGGCCGCTCGAAATTAAAAAAAAAAACATTTTATAGCTGTTCGTTTTCGAACCGCTATAACTGGGAAGCTGTTATAGCGGTTCGGTACCGAACCGCTATAAAAAAAAAAAAATTTTTTATTTTGATCGGCCCTATTATAGCGGTTTTCGAACGAACCGCTATAATAGGTTTCGGCCTATTATAGCGGTTCGATAAAAAACCGCTGTAATAGGTACCCGGTTAATATCCATTATAACGGTTCACTTATAAACCGCTGTAATAAGGCTCTCCGTTCAGCGGTTTTCAAAAAACCGCTGTAAAATGTGCGCTGTAACAGGCCTTTTCTGTACTAGTGAATGACGCTTATCGATGTGTACAAGTGCAATTTTAAGGTTCTCCCTAAATTTGATGACTTGTAACAATTTTCAAGAATCTTTTAGACATAAATAAAGTGGATTCCCCTTACATTATATGTCTAATGGAAATATGATGCATAATGATTAAGCATTTAAATCAATCATACCTTCACTTCTTAAAGTGAGAAAGCGTTGTTTGTTGAGTGCTTTGGTGAAGATATTTGCCAATTGTTTGTCATTTCCAATAAAATGCATGGAGAAATCTTTCTTTTGAACATGATCACCAAGAAAATGGTATCTAATGTCAATATGTTTGCTTCTGGAATGAAGAACAGGATTTTGAGTCATGGCTAGGGCGCTTTGGTTATCGCAATGGATAGAGGTTGGACCTAGGATTATACCATAATCTCTAAGTTGTTGACTCTTCCATAAAATTTGTGCACAACAACTTCCTGCAACTACATACTCAGGTTCAGCTATAGAGGTAGCTATGAATTGTTGTTTCTTACTATGCCATGAAACTAACCTATCACCTAGAAATTGACATGTACCACTATAATTTTTTTCTGTCAATTTTGCATCCTGCAAAATATGCATCTGCGTAACCAATTAGTTCAAACGGATCGTCTCTTGGATACCATAAGCCAACATTTTGTGTGCCTTTTAGGTATTTAAGGATTCTCTTGGCAGCAATTAAGTGTGACTCTCTAGGATCGGATTGAAAACATGTACACATGCATACCGAAAACATAATATCAGGTCTACTAGCAGTAAGATAAAGAAGTGATTCGATGATACCTCTATAAGTAGTAATATCAATTTTCTTCCCACTTTCATATTTATCTAACTTAAGCATTTGGCTCATTGGAATCTTTGAAAATGATGCATTTTCCATACCAAATTTCTTAATCATATCTCGTGTATACTTAGCTTGGTTAATAAATATGCCATTAGGGAGTTGTTTAACTTGTAATCCAAAGAAGAAAGTTAATTCACCCATCATGCGAATTTCAAATTGTTCTTGCATCATTTTCAAAAATTTCTCACACAGATGCTTATTAGTAGATCCGAAAATAATATCATCAACATATATTTGGACTAAGAGAATATCTTCGTCATTGGTAATTTTGAATAACGTTGTATCAACGCTAACTTTTGAAAAGCCTTTACCAATAAGAAAAATAGAAAGAGTGTCATGTCATGCTCTAGGTGCTTGTTTTGGGCCATAGAGTGTCTTATCAAGTTTGTAGACCATACCCTTACCATGATTGTTGATGAATCCTGGGAGTTGTTCCACATAAACTTCTTCTTGGAGTTTACCATGCAGAAAAGCACTCTTTACGTCCATTTGATACATTATGAATTTGTTGAATGCTGCATACGCTAGAAACATGCGAATTGCTTCAAGACGGGTGATAGGGGCATATGTCTCATCAAATTAATACCCTCTTCTTTTCAATATCCTTGAGCGACAAGTCTGGCCTTGTTCCTTATCAAAATTCCATTCTCATCCATATTGTTTCTATAAACCCATCTAGTTCCAATAACTCCTTAGTCAATTAGCCTTAGTACTAGCGTCCAAACCTTACTACGGTCAAACTGATTAAGCTTTTCTTGCATGGCCTCAATCCAACTTGGATCGCTTAGCGCTTCATCCACTTTCTTAGGTTCCATTTGAGATAGGAAGCGGCCCTAGTCCTTACAGGCGCTCCAATATCTCCAATAATTTGCTCTGGTGGATGATCACGTAGCTATAGTCTATCTGGTTGGAAATGGTTAGGAGGTTGATCAGACGCTTGATTAACTTCTTGCACAGGCGCTTGACTACCCTCTTGCGTAGGCGCTTCCAATTCACAAATCCTATTGTGCTCTTGATGATCATTCTCTTCATGATCAGTAGAACTTACATTATTATCCTGAATATCCTTATGAGTAATCTTAGGAGAGGGCACTAAGATTTCATCATCGTCGTCACTTTCATCGATAATGATCTTAGACGCTTGATGACACATATATTCAACTCCTACATCATTAATGTTAACCTTACTCAGTTCTTGGTTAGCATCATCAAAAATAACATGAATAGATTTCTCAACATTCGATTTGATCTTATTAAGGATGCGAAAATTCTTTCCATTTTTGGCGTTGCCTAGAAAGATTCTCTAGTCCGCTTTAGGATCAAATATCTTTTGGCTTTGGGATCCATTATTATGAATAAAAAATTTTGAACCAAAGACGTGAAAATATGAAACATTTGGCATACATCCTTTCCATAGTTCATTTGGAATTTTCCCATGTTGTTTGTTGATCATGCAATGGTTTTGAGTGTAACAACCCGTGTTGATCGCTTAGGCCTAAAATCTAGGAGTAAGCTTGGACTCTGTTAACATCGTCCTAGCGGCTTCTTTGAGCATTCCGTTCCGAGGCTCAGCAACACCATTCTGTTGAGGAGTTCTACGAGCTGAATACTCATGATGTATTCCGTTTTCTGAACAAAACTTCTCAACAATCTTGTTAATAAACTCATTACCTTGATTGTTTCTTATTCTTGCAACCTTAAGACTTTGTAATGTTTGAAGTTGCCGAATAAGCGTTGTGAGCTTGTCAGGTGTTTCATCTTTAGATGAAAAAAATTCCACCCAAGTAAATCGAGAGAAATCATCTACTGTCACCAAAGTATACTTTTTACCACTCACACTAATTGTTTGAACGGGTCTAAACAGATCCATGTGAAGTAGTTCAAGTATTCTAGAGGTAGATAGACAAGGGTTTCTCTTGAACGATGATTTAACTTGTTTGCCCATTTTACAAGCATCTCAAAGGCAATCCTTATGAAATGGTCCTTTAAGTAATCCCTCTACAAGATTTAACGTTATAAGCTGAGAGATTGTCTTAAAATTGAGGTGATTCATTTTTCTATGCCATAACCAACCAGTTTTAGATTCACTTTTAGCCACAAAGCATGTAGGGTTGTTATCTATCGTTGAACCCCAATTTACCAAATACACAATTTTTATTCTTTTGCCTTTCAATTTAGTAGATATAGTCTTAGCGTCGTTAATATAGCAATGATAAGTGCAATATTTATATATTTTATTTTCTCTATCTTTAGCATTTTATTGTGATTATATGGCCATTGGAACTGATTTTATCTCATTTTGTGATTTGGGCAAGATTTGAAGTGCAAAATTTCAATTTCAATCAAAATGGCAGATTTGGCGATGTTTCTGAAATACTGATATATCTGGAGATACAGACATTAGTTTCTATGGAATTTTATCTAGTTGGAAAGCTAAGACAAAGGCCTACATTTCTTATGAAGAAGTCCAGACCCACTTCGGAAGTTAAAGGGCTCTAAAGTGTTGAAGAATTTAAAGAGGAATTTTGTTCTGGACTGGACTGGAATGCGCAGATTTGGTGAAAAATTCATAACTAGAGTTATGTGTCTTGGATTCAGTTAAGGCCAGTTGGAAATGAAAGCTAACACATAAAGCTACAAATTTCTAGAAGGATTCAAAGCCAGATTTGATGAAGTAGAGGCGAAAAATCAGAGTGTAAAGGGAAGAATATATTCTCCATGCTTTGATGTTAAAGAGAATAATATATTCTCCATGCTTTGATGTTAAGGGGAAGAATATATTATCCTGTCTTCATAAAGGAAGAGAGAATATATTCTCTCCATGATTATGTCATCTTTTCATTGCCTATATATATGTCTTGCAAGAGTTGAAAAACAAGAAGAAGAAAAAAACAAGGAGAAGAGAGTTAGAAAAATAGTATTTTCAAGTTTTATGCTTACAATTATTATTAGCTAAGTTTTTATTTCGATTCAAGAGAATTCCAATTAATTCATACATTGTGAGACACGAAGCTTTTATTTTAATCTATTCACAGTTTGATTATCTTTTGTTTCTTGATTTTAGTTCTTACAATTGTGTATATGATTATCTAAGATGCATATTAGTTGATTATATATGTCAATTGTTTGCTAACAAATCTTCATAATCCATAATTGTTATGTTTGATTTGTGTATGTAGCAATTAGGTTTTCATGATTAGGTTCCCAATTCTCGTTGATAACCTGAGGGAAACATTGGAGTAAATTAAATAGTTGGCGCTTGCTTAAACTATTGTTTATCCTTAGTCGCTTCTAATTCGTTATGCTGTTATTAATTTGATTAGGATTGCTTAATACCGAATCAGTTAATAATAAGAATTTAATCGGGTGCTGGGCTTTGATTAATGATATAAGGAAGATTATAGGGATCTAGATAGCTGGTTATTTAGATTCTTGGCTAAGTAATCAATGAGTGAATAGTAATTTAGGTGTCTATGATCAATGTGTGAATTAAGGGTTGAATTTCTCTTGAATCGTATTTTCCATTAATTGAATTTTCAAGCATTTATTTTCTACAATTTTAGTTAATTAAATCTTCAAAACCCCCTTTGTTATTTGATCAATCAGTCTCTAGGGTTCGACCTGGACTTACGAGTACTATAGATTCTTGTGAGAACAGTAATTATATATTGGTGCATTCGACACGTACCAAGCAACAGTCACTTGAAAACTTGACTTCAAAGCCTTTATCATAAAATTGACTTATGCTTAACAAATTTTGCTTAAGACCCTCAACATAATAAACATTACTAATCATGATGTTCCCCCTATGCATAATACCTATACCTTTGGTTTTACCTTTGTAGTTGTCACCTTGATCAAGAGATCCTTGGAGCCCATCATCTGCCTTGACGACCCACTATCGATGTACCAAACAGAAGTATCAGCTCTAGCTCTAGGTACCTGCAATGAAAAGAGTAGTTCTAATTCTTTTTAGGTACCCATTTTGTCTTAGGTCCTTCAATGTTAGTAGCTTTTATTTGAATTAAAATTTTAAAACCCATATTTGCCTGGTCTTCATTACGAGACGACTGGCCTTCTTGGGTTTCGGTTTGTGTTATGTGTGCTTCTTAGGTGTATAGTAATATCCTCGATTATAATAGTAATCATATTCGTAATCATAATCATAATCATCATAGTATCGATAATATGATCTCGACCGTTGTGGATATTGACGCTGGTATTTCTTTAGCGCTGGCTTAGGGTGCACTTTTGGTGCTTGACGTTTAGCGCTTGATTCACAGTGGTAAGGCTTATCCTTAGCCTTTTGAGCATTTGGATGAACCTTTCTTTGTGAATCACTTACTTCCGTAATTCTCTTACCTGAGTCAGTATCAACTTTCTCATTTTGCCTCGTACCATTGTCTTTCGGTTCATTAGGTGTTTGACTCTTTGAACCTTTCTCAACAAAGAATACACCCTTTCCTTTGTTGTTCGCCGTAACATTAGATTTATTTGGTTGTTTACCAAATTTATTGCATCCTAACCCGGTCTTTTCACCAAATAATTTTGTTACTTCAGTCACATTGTCTAGCTTTCTTGATACTTTAGACAATGATGAGACAAGCTGCTCTGATTTAGCAAGTCTAGCAATCAATTCAACTTCTCTCTTGACTATTATATCAAGATCACTTTTCAATTGAGTTATCTCACTCTCATGTGATTGGTTTTTCTCAATGCATTGTTGCTGAAGTTGAAATTCTGCCTGGAGCGTCACGTTACCATTCGTGAGTGCTGATATGATATCGAAGTGGTTTTGATATAATTTAGCAGCATCTTGGAAATCTTTATAATATTCTTTTACTTTGTCAAGTAACTCTTCATACGAGAGAGGATAAGCTAATTCAGTGTTTACCTCAGGGGACACTTCATCATCTCTGGCCATGAGACAAATAAGCGCTAAGTCATCCACTGGCTCATCATCATCACTGCTTTCCTCTGAAGACTTCAAATCTTCAAGTACGAACGCTTTTTCTGACTCCGCTAGCAAACCCTGTTGGCGAAGGTTGCTCCTGAATTGGTTTCTATCCAAGTAATCCTATCTCGAGAGCTCCGATACGTTTGGATAAGGGCAATTTACCTAGTAGTGCCCTGGTTTCCTGCAAATATAACAAGGATTAGTTTTCATCTTTTGTTCATTTGTTAACCTTGCAGTTTGTGGTTTTGAGACCACTGGCGCTAAGAGATCTTGCGGAGAAGACGCTTGGTACTGAATCGGCGCTGAGGGAGAAGGGGCAGAATATTGAGGCGCTTGATACTGTTGTTGAACCAGAGGAGGCGCTTTGAATGAACTTTGTCCTTGATGCTTAGGATCTTTTCCTTTCTTTTCATATCTTAAAAACTTTCTGAATCTATTCAGTAGCGCTAGTTCCTCATCCTCACTTATATCTGACAGTTTTCCTTTGTTACCCAATTTACCCTTGATTGATGCTATTAGCACTCCAGACTCTATCACTGGACTGCTTACTACATCACTTGCTGAGTTCAACTCAAACTCAAATGTTTTAAGTTCCAACAAAGCATCTTCTGAAGTTAGAGTATCCAACATGTTTGATTCTCTCATTCCTGTTGTTTTCATCAAAAATATACTAGGGAGACTTCTGAAAATCTTAACCACCATTTCTCTATTTTGTAAATCCATGCCTAAAGATGTTAGTTCCGTAAAAAGTGTAGTAAATCTTATATCCAATTGCTCTAGTGTCTCAGTAGGCAACATCTTAAAACCGTTAAACCTTTCCTTGGCAATTGAAAGCTTGTTTTCCTTAATTTGTGCTGAGCCACCACATATTGTAGCTAACTTATCCCAAACTTCCTTAGTCGCAGAACACGACTTGACCTTGTTAAATAAGTTATCATTGTCACCAATGGATGTATATAGAGCGTTCTGACCAACATTGTCCATATTAGCTCTTCTGTGTTCATCTGGGGACCACTCATGCTTTGGTTCTCAATATAGCCATCCGGAGTATCTTCTGTGGCTTTAGGCTCTCTAGTGATGACTTTGAAAATTTGAATCGGCCCAACTGAAATGATATCACACATTTCATCATCATAAGAACAAAGATAAGTAAACTCTTTGACCTTCCATAAGTCATAGTGTGACTCGGTCAATTTAGGAACTTTAGCAAATGCCATGAAATTTTTTTAAAGCAACTAAATTTCAAAGGGGATCTAAACAAGCAGTTATACTTGGAAATTTAAAAATTTCAACTTCAACCGCTCTAGTAACACTTGTTGGTCCCAAGTGGCAAACAAAAAGGCTCTAGAGGGGGGAGGGGTTGAATAGACCCGTAAGTCTTTTTCGATTTCAAAAATTTCGTACATAAAATATTGTGGACGCTTGAAAATGTAGGTGCTTGATTGAGCGTCTACTTGAAGACTGTTTTAATAAAGTTAACTTAGACTCAAGATTTGAATACTATAACCAGATAGGTTTAAGAGTTCAGTTCTTTAATCAGGGTTAGCACAGTGGAATGATTTTAAGTCTTCCTTTTAAAAGATTTTAGCATCACAAAGGTTTTCCTTAGTTGCTTAGCTGTGAGTGATTTTATCAATGTGTTTACTTAACCGATTATACAATGATATAACAATAATAAAAATGGTGGTAAAGTAAACAACACAAGATTTGAAAGGTTCGTTAGGTGGTGTAATCTCAACTACGTCATTCTTCTCCTTAGAACACTTGGAGGCAATCCACTAAAATGATTCTTGAAGAATAACACAGAAACTTCTACAAAATAGGGAGAGATGGATATTGATGACTTGAGCTCCTTGGTCACACAGATTTCTGCTACAAGACACTTCTATCCTCTTCCTTTTTTCACCCAGAAATAATGCAAGTATCCAACTTTGATTTCACACAGATTGCGAGGCTTGGACGGGGTTTTGTTTAACGGTTTGTTTGATTTTTGGAAAGTTCAAACAACTTGTAATATCTCAATAAAAATGTAGGTTTCTTTTGAAAAGATGTTTGAGATATTGATGACTATCTCAGGGATTGAAGAAAAGCAAAGAGAATGTTTGCTTGGAATATTCGAGCTTTTCTGAAAGTTTAAAGATTGAGACTTCAATGCAACAGAGTTTTGGCTTGTAAGCTTGTGGTTGTATTTTCCCGTTTGTTTCTATTTATAGACTTTCTTGGGTAAATTGTCTGTTTAACACATGTTCAAGCGCGTTCTTTCACTTTCGCGAGTGAACTACTTTCGTCCTTTTTCCCTGAAAACCTACTGTAGAAAGTTGGTGTGGCGGTCTTTGTAAAGTTGACAGTCCAATGGGAAGGCTTCTCCGTACGTCCTAGAGTGCTTATCACATTTAATGCTTTTATCAACATTTAATGCATTTGAAATTAATGCCCGTTGGTAATTAATGATCCGAGAATATTTGCATTAAACTCCTTATGGACTTAGAAATAAATTCAGGTGAAATCTAGTCTTTGATAGACGCTCATTCAACACTGAAGAATTCCTGTCACTTAATCAATGCTTGGACGCTTGGAATCTTCATCTTCATTCAGACTTCAGACGCTTGAATCTTCAGACCTATCTACTAATACACTCACTCAGAATAATATCAGACACTTGGTTCTGAGATAACTTAGTCTAACAGTCTGAAATAAAAATAAATAAAGCCTTATACTATTCTAACGCTCAAAGCCTATACATATATTCTAATATAGAATCAAACTTACAGATTTTGGGGTCTAACAAAAATCCTAATTGTCATCATCAAAACATCTAACAAGAAATTCCTAACAACATCCACCATCGCTTGATCATAGGTATAAGGATCATATTCATGACCCTCTTGTACTACAGTGTGAAGCTTTGGCTCCCTCTGCAGTAGATACCCATACCTCTCAGGTTCATGTGGTATTCTATCAGATCTACGTGGTGGTTATGCTAGTATTGGGTTCGCCCTTGGTTCTTGGATAGATGTCTCAGAGGGAGTTTCATTTTGTTCTTCTAGAACAAACTTTCTACCTTTGCCCCCTTCCAAGATGAATTCATCTTCAAGGAAGTGGGGTTGTAGGGCCACAATGATTCTCAGATCATCATGTAGGTAAAAGAAGAATCCCATGGAATTTTCAGTATAACCAATGAAAAGTCCCATGAGGGATCTTGTCTCCAATTTCTCCACTTTTGTCTTCTTGACATAAGCAGGACATCCCCAAATCTTAATGTGATTAAGACTTGGTTTGCTATTATTCCACATCCCATACGGAGTTTTAGGAACGGATTTGGAGGGACATCTGTTTAATATATAAGCAGCAGTAAGGAACGCGTGTCCCCACAACAAAATGGGTAAATCAGTGTAACTAATCGTGGAGCGAACCATGTCCAACAGAGTTCGGTTCCTTCGCTCAGCTACTCCATTTAGTTAAGGAGTTGCTGGTGGTGTTAGTTGCAACATTATTCCTTGTTCTCTAAGGAATTCATCAAACTCGACACTCATTTATTCTCCTCCACGATCCGATCGCAAAGGTTTTATATTCAGCCAAGTTTGATTTTCTACCAAAACGTTGAATACTTTGAACCTTTCAAAGGATTCAAACTTTTGCTTCATCAGATATACTAGACCATATCTTGAATGATCATCTATGAAAGTGATGAAGTAGTAGAAACCCCCACGAGCCATTTCTCCAAATGGTCCACAAATGTCAGTGTGCACTAATCCTAAGACTTGAGTGGCTCTTTCAAAAGTCCCGGTGAAGGGTGGTCTAGCCATCTTGCCTAAGAGACATGATTCACATGTTGGATAGGGATCTGAGCCTAGTGAGCTTAAAAGCCCATCTTTTTCCATTTTGTGGATCTTGTGCTCTCCAGCATGGCCAAGTCTAAGATGCCACTTGAGTCTTAAGTTAGCTTCTTGCCTACCACATTTAATAGTTACAATATTCACATCAAATGAATTATGAACATTTAAATAATACAAACCATTAACTAAAGAGGCATTGCCAACTAATTTATTTCCATAATAAATGTCACAATTTAGTTTAGAAAAACAAAATGTATAACCAATCTTAACTAACAGGAATGGAGACAATGTTCTTTAGCCCCATGGGCAAAACTAAAACATCATTCAAAAACAATAAATGTCCAGAATTCAAATATAAAGAAGTAAATCTAATCCTAGTATCTGCTACGCTTTCCCCCGCTGCCTACTTTGATCATCACATCTTCTCGTCCCAACTTTCTACTTCTCTGCAGATCCTGTTCCAAACAACACACATGGGCACTAGCTCCTGAGTCCAGAATCCAACAAGTAGAAAAAACGGTCATAGAACAATTAGTTTCAAAAACAAAAAAATCCATACCTTTTGCGCCTTTGCCTAATTTAGGATAGTTCCTCTTCCAGTGGCCAAGCTCACCGAACTAGAGACATGTGTCTATCTTCTTAGCTCCTTTGCTCTTATAATACCCTTGAGCCTTTCCCTTGCCCTTTTGAACACCCCTTCAGCTCCTAGTTTGCCAGCCTCCTTCTTGTTCTTCTTCATCTTAGACTTAGACTATTTAGGTCAAGAAGAGATGACCAAGGCAGTTTCCTATCCCTTTGGTTTCATTTGAGATTGTGCAGTAACCAACTTATTCATTAGCCCAGCTAAATTGCACTCCATCACATTGCAAATACAATTAACCACAAATTGGGAGAAGGAAATAGGAGAAGACTGCAAGATTAAGTCAGTTTCAAGGGTGGCATTCATGGTGAAGTCGAGAGGTTCTAATTTCTCAATGCTCGATATCATTTTGAGGACATGATCACTAACCTTCTTATTTTCTTTCATCTCGGCTCCGAAAAGCTCTTTCGATATCTCATATCGTGCAGTTCGACTATGCTCACCATAGAGCTCTACCAGGTGAGCTAGGATAGCTCTTGCAGTTGGAATCTTATCATGTGACCTTTGAAGCTCATTGGTCATAGATCCCAGCATGTATCCTCTCACACGGATGTCATCCTTGACCCATTTTTCATAGGCTTGGACCTCTTCCTCACTAGCACGTGTTCTAGCTGGAGCCGTCGGGATATCAGCCTCCAAGACGTATCCCAAGGATTCCATATTGAGGACAATCCTCAAATTTCTAAGTCAGTCCACATAATTGGGTTCAGTAAGGGTATTCTTTTCAAGTAGAAGTGAAAGTGGGTTTGTCATATTTAAGAGAGATAAATGAGAAAATAACTGTAGAAATAAACCAGATTAAATTAGATTACTTGTATTTGACTTAACCAAGAAAAATTAAGGACTTAAAATTTATGTCAGCTCCCACTGCATTTTTCGAATCCCGTACTCCCATGTGAAAATCGGGAATCATCATTGACATTGATTCCACAGTGGGTATTGAGGTCCAGTTAATTACATGGGTTGCAACCTAACCGATTTCTAGCCCATTAATTAATTAAAGTGATGTCTAACATCAATTTATCCAATAAATATTTCAATACCTTTCTCCATAGTTCACCAAGCTGCAACCTAACCGATTTCTAAGCTCGTGAACTACCCGAGTTCATTCCCACTAACTCCTATAATCTAACATTTGAATTTCACCTTGCAACTTAACTGGTTTCTGAGGTGAAATATGTTTTGATTAAAGCATTCCATGCACTTAATAAATATTTAAATTATTTCCAAATGCATAACCCCCATAACTGGGAAGCATTACAAATTTATAGTAATTTTAGTTTTAGTAAGCTTAGTGGAGGGTAAGGATGTCACACATCCTTTTGTAACTCGGTATTATTTATTTGGGAGAATTTAAATTGTCAATTGTTTGGTCTCACTTTGCACATGAACCAAATTATATAGTGCAACTATCACATATTGAACATGCATAATTCATACTACTAATAATTATGTCTATCGATACTATCATGGAATTAAATAAATAAATCCAATTACACTCTAAAGCCAATGGGCCATCACATGCAAAGATAAAGTGGGAAAACAAAACTTTATGGGCTTAAATAATTCTAAATTATTTTACTACAACAACCCATAAAAAGAAAAGTAAATCGAATATAACCTAAATCCATGATCGGTTTTTCCATCACACAAGACATGTTTGCATCAATTAATACATGCTCGCTATATTAAAACACTTATGTTGTTAATCTAAAATTTTAGTCCAACTAAAAAGTCCTTTATAAAATTTCCAACTTTTATATATTGTTTATTTCAATTAAAATCATTCTAGTCCTATTAGATGACTTAGATATACAAAATTTACAAATTAAGTATATCTACCTTTAATTAAAATAATATTAGTCCAACTAAATTAAATACATAAAATATAAAATCCTATTTTATTTATGATTTAAAGCAATCATTAATGAAAAAAATTTTAATTGATTAAAGAATTAATTATTAATCATCCAAGAAAAATAATTTTTATTCTTTATTCAAATATTCAAGTAATTTCCAAGTTGAGGAAAAAATTAATAATATTTAATCCATAAATTAATTATTAATCTGCAAGAAAAATAATTAAATATTTTATTCGAATCAATCTTATTGGACTCGATTTCATCAAACCCAAGTTACCATCTTTTTGGTCTACTTGGACTTAATTCAATTGGGCTCAATTAATTAATTAAGAAAAACATGTACGTTTTATTACTTTCTATTGGTCTAGTTTTAATTTAAATCCAAATCACCTATCCAATGGCCCATTTGAAATTAATTAAATCAAACCCAAACCAATTAATAAGTCGAATTGATTAAATTTCGAATTGGGTTTAATTGGAATTATACCAGGTCATCATCCTTTCGACCCACCCGGATAATTAAATTTACCCAAACCCAAATTCCAATTTCAACCCAATACATAGCCCACTTACCGACCCGGAACTCAGACCCAAATCAGCGTGTGGCCGAGTGGCCAGGCCATGTATCGACACGGCGCCAGGCGCTCGGAAACACCATTCTGTTGAGGAGTTCTAGACGCTGAATACTCATAATGTATTTCATTTTCTATACAAAACTTCTCAACAAACTTGTTAGAAAACTCAGTACCATGGTCGCTTCTTATCCTTGGGACTTTAAGATTTTTCAAGGTTTGAAGTTTCCGAATAAGCGTTGTGAGCTTAACACGTGTTTCATCTTTGGATGCTAAAAATTCCACTCATGTATATTGCGAGAAATCATATACTATCACTAAAGATGATTAACTTATTTACCTATTTCACAAGCGTCACATAAGCGATCCTTATGAAAAGGTCTTTGGTAATCCCTTTGCAAGATTTAACGTTATAAGCTGAGATGTTGTTTTAAAGTTGGGTGATTCATTTTTATATGCCATAACCAACCCTTTTCAGATTCATTTTTAGCTACAAAACATGTTGAGTTATTATCAATTGTTGAACCCCAATCTACCAAATAAACATTATTTCTTCTTTTGCCTTTCCATTTAGTGGATCCAGTCTTAGCACGAGTTATATAGGAATACGCGGTTGAGAATACAACCTTGAAACCTTTATCACAAAATTGACTTATACTTAATAAATTAGGTTTAAGACCCTCAACAGAATATATGTCACTTATCATGATGTTCACCCTATGCATAATACCTATACTTTTGGTTTTACCTTTGGAGTTGTCACCAAATATAACCTGAACACCAATGGTACTACAGAAGTTGATCAAGAGCTCTTTTGAGCCTATCATGTGCCTTGAAGACTCACTATTATTGTATCAAACAGATGTATCGGTTCTAGCTCTAGGTACCTGCATTGAAAGGGCAGTTCTAATTCTTTTTAGGTACCCATTGTAACTTGGGTTCTTTTACATTAGTCATGTTAGTCTGAATTTAAACTTTAGGAAACCATATTTGCCTTATCTTCATTGCGGGAGGATTGCCCTTTTTTGGTTTCACATTCTTAGGTGTGTGCTTGTGAGGTGTATGATCATATCCTTGATAATCATAATCATAGTTATCATAGTATTGATAATATGATCTAGTTTTTCTTGGATATTGACGTTGGTGATTCCTTGGCGCTTGTCTAGGGTACTCCTTGGGCGCTTGACGCTTTGTATATGATTTCTTAGGATAGAATCTCTCCTTAGTCTTTTGAACTTTAGGAGAATTCTTTTCGTAGGAATTATCTACCTTTGTCTTTCCTTTTTGACCTAAGCCGGCTTTGTATCTCTTATTTTGCTTCTGACTAAAGTCCTTGTGTTCATATAGTGGCTTTCTATGTGAACTGCTCTCAACAAAGGATACACCTATAGGGACTTTGCTTTTTTCTTTGTTGGATGCTGCAACTTTTGCCGCTTTCAACTGTTGAGATGAACTATTCTAATTTAGCAAGTTTAGTGATCAGCTTAACTTCTCTCTTGACTATTAAATCATCATTACCTTTCAACTGAGAATTTTCAGTCTCTAGTGATTTGATTTCTCAATACATTGTTGCTGAACTTGCAACTCAACTTTGAGCATTGCATTCTCACTCTAGAGCAATGAAATTCATCAGAGTATTTTTTATATAATTTTGAGGCCGCTCGACAACTATCACTGTATTGTGAAATTTTGTCAAGTAGCTCCTCATAAGAAGGTGTATTAGATTGATTTGTGTTTACCTCAGATAGTGAGTCTGATGGCGCTTCATCATCTCATGGCATGAGACAAATCAGTGCTGAATCACTCACTAGCTCATCATTACTACTTTCTTCTGAAGAATCTGATTCTGACCCCGCTAGCATACTTTGTTGATAGAGGTTGCTCCTGAGTTGGTTTATATCCAAGTGATCTTGCCTTGAGGGATTAGATGCATTTAGATAAGGGAAATTTACCTAGTAGTGCCCTGGTTTTCTGTAATTATAACAAAGATTAGTTTTCATCTTTTGTTCATTTGTTAACCTTGTTGTACCCTGTGGTTTTGAGACCACTGGTGCTGAGAGTTTTTAAGGAGTTGGCACTTGATACTTAGTCAATACTGAGGGTTGGGGGTAGAATACTGAGATGCTTGATATTGTTGTTGAACATGAGGAGGCGTTTGATAAGAATTTTGTTCTTTGTAGCGTGGAGACTTATTATTTCCTCTCATATTTCATGAATTTCTTAAACTTATTAAACAATGCTATTTCCTCATCCTCATTGGATTCTAACACCTTTCCCTTGCTTGCCAATTTTCCCTTAACTGAATCTATTAGTGCTTCTGAATCTATCACTGGACTAACTGCATCACTCGAAGAGTTTAACTCAAACTTGTAAGCCTTAAGTTCTAAGAACGCATCTTCTGGAGTGAGAAAGTCTAACATGATTGATTCACTCATAGCGTTTGTCTTCATCAAAAATCTACTTGAAAGACTTCTGAAAATCTTAACCACCATCTCTATATTCTGTAAATTCATGCCTAAAGATGTCAATTCTGTAATTAGAGCAGTGCACATTATGTCCAACTAATCTAGCATCTCATATAGCAGCATCTTGAAACTGTTGAATATTTCCTTAGCAATGGAGAGCTTATTCTCCATTATCTGAGCTGAACCACCACAGATTATTGTCAACTTATCCCAAATTTCCTTTGTAGTCACACATGACTTAATCTTATTAAATAAATTCTCATTGTCACCAATGACTGTGTAGAGAGCGTTTCGTCCAACATTGTTCAAATTTGCTCTTCTGTGCTCATCTGTAGACCATTCATTCTTTGGTTTTTCCACATAACCATCAGGTGTAGCTTCTGTGGCTTCAGGCAATCTGCTGATGACCTTCATGATCTGAATAGGTCCATCTGAAATGATATCACACATTTTATCATCACAAGAACAAAGATATGTAAATGCCTTTACCTTTCATGAGTCATAGTTTCACTTGGTCAATTTAGGCACTTTAGCGAATGCCATGAAAAGATATGAAAGCAACTGGCTTTATAAAATGGATCTAAACAAGCAGTTATGCTAGAAAACGTTTAAGTTTCAACTTCAACCACTTTGATACCTTATTGGTCTCAAGTGGCATACGAAAGGGTCTAGAAGGGGGAGAGGTGAATTGACCCTGAACTTCTTTTGAACTTAAAAATTTCGTATTAAAATTTCTCACATGCATTTATCACTTATTAATAATGACACACAGTCAGCGCTTGCACTGGAAGGTTTAAGACTTGGTTTTTAAAAGATGACTCAGATAACTTTTTTGAGTGCTTGATCAAAATAGGATCAATAGCTCAGCACTTATATTAGGGTTAGCACATATGAAATGAATTTTGCAAGTCTTTATATCTTAAAGGGTTATAGCACTTAGAGACACTTAGTTGCTCTAATTTTTATTTCAAGGATGATTTATGGTTTATGACAAGATGATAAAATAATGAATAATAAAGCAATAAAAAATTTGTTGGGATTTAATACAAAAAACACAGCGGAAAATAAAACTCCCACGTGGTTCCTCTCGATTTTGCTTATTCAAATTGTGTTTCGAAATATGTACCTTATTCGCGAATTTTAGTTTCTGAACCAGTAATCATGATACCTTTTGAACATCAAAATTGTCGCTATCTCCAAATTGCCACGCCAAAATCAAAAGCAAAAATTTTCTTCTTTTTCCTCCTTGAAATCGGCTAGATGGAGAGAGATGGAAGATAATTTTGACTTGGAGAGAAAGTTATGACTTGAGGCTTACTTTGATTCTCATTAAGTAGTATATTTATACTACTAATGAAAAACAAATAACCTAATAATCCTAGGCATATGGGTGTCCATACTTAGGGCTTTTCTAAGCCCTATGCTTAGTCCATTTTAATTTGTTTCATTATATATTTAATTAATATTATTTATCCAATAAATAAATTAATCAAATAATTAATTAAATGCTCGTTAATTCTATAATTAATTTTCTCCAGGAAATTAATTAACATGTCAACTTAATTAATTAATAAGATCATCCAATGATTAATTAATTAATTAATTTCGATATCCAATACCGAGAATTCTCTCAAGTTAACTTCCATGATTTTTCCTTTTGCAATTCCTTTAAGCGCGACTCTTTAGGTTCGTCTCAAAAGGCAATTAGGAGGAATCCAAGAGGATGTAAGTAACACCTAGCCAGACCCGTGGCTCACCTCGTATCCCACTTGAGAACAAATGAACAGGATCATTTCAAACCTTATATGCTATGAACACCGTACGAGTATAAACCTTTTATTCATATATCCCAGTCAAGTGAGAGTCATGGTTTAGTGAAACTCACAGGACTTGACCATATGCTTAGCTCATAATGAATCAAGGTCACTGAGTACCTCTTCACGTCTAACATGAGTGTCTCTTTATGCTTTGGGCAAAGACTTTTGACCTCATTCATTTATAACTGCAAGGGATATTTAGCTCATTCACTTATGAGAAAATAAATCCCATTTTGCCAATTCGTTAAGACTGCCACTTGCCCATCAAGTCGCACTTCGAGGTCAACTCCACCAATGGGTGAATTGGATCTAACTACTCTAATGACAGACTTGATCTCACAAGTACATCTTCAACTTGATTGCTCGGGTCTAAGGTTCACACGTACCTATCACAACTTATCAGTTTATGTCATGACTGTCAGCGAGTGAAAACTAATGTGACACAATCGATTTGAGTCGTGTTCGAACATATCAGTCTAACTGAGATGTCTATGATATAAGTTCCCACTACCATTCCCATAGTGATTGACTGGCACTTTCTCTATCAAAAACTTACATCATACAAGTCTCTATTCTGTATTGATGACCGGTCAATACTTTCTTCGACTTGCTAACCAAATTTAGATAATAAGGATCAAACTCTTCTAGTTCCATTTTTCCTAACCCATAGGAAGTAGAAGGTTTGCCTTATTATCAAGGACTTTACGTTGTTTATGAAAATCTTACAAACACCTATAAGAAAACAACACATTAATGCCGTATATTACGAAAAGATATTGTTTAGTTACAAGTTAATGCCCTATAAATCTATCCTCTTTATGGCATTTGAGGGCATACACACTAACAATCTCCCACTTGCACTTAATGCCATTTGCTATGGTATTTAATACCCATCCCTTCCAAATGTTTTTCTAGCACCGTCTGCGCCAATGGCTTGGTCAATGGATCAACGACATTGTCAGCTGAGACTATTTTCTGAATAGATATTTCTCCTCGTGCAACAATCTCTCTTATGATGTGATGTCTCCTCTTGATGTGTTTGGACTTGTTGTGAGACCTAGGTTCCTTTACTTGCGCTATTGCTCCGGTGTTATCACAATAAAGTGGCAACGAGAGCTTTATACTTGGGACCATTTGAAGTTATTCTATGAACATCCTAAGCCAAACAGCCTCTGAGGCAGCTATCTATTCAGCCTCTGTTGTGCAGTCTGCGGTTGTGCTTTGCTTGGAAATTTCCCAATTCACTGCTCCACCGTTGAGGGTGAATACGAATCATGAGGTGGATTTCCGGTCATCGACATCTGAATGAAAATCCGAGTTAGTGTACCCGTCCACTCTCATGTTACCACTCTGATAGATGAGAACCATATCCGTAGTTCTCTTCAGATACTTTAGGATATTCTTCACAGCTATCCAATATTCCTTGCCAGGGTTTGCCTGAAATCGACTAACAACGCTTACTGCATAAGCTATGTAAGGTCTAGTACACAGCATTGCGTACATCAGGCTACCACAGAAGATGCATAGGGTACAGTGCTAATCTCTTTTCTATCTTCCTCACTTTGAGGACACATAGATTTCGAGAGATGTATCACATGCCTCATTGGTAGGAGCCCTTTCTTAGAATCCTTCATCCTATATCTCTTTAGGACCTTTCCTAAGTAAAGGGCTTGAGAGAGCCCTATCATTCTATTTCTTCGATCTCTGTAGATTCGAATCCCTAGAATATAAGTTGTCTTTCCCAAGTCTTTCATGGAGAAAGTACTTGAAAGCCACTTCTTAAAAGTGGTGAGCATTCCTATATCATTCCCTATGAGTAATATGTCATCTACATATAATACAAGGAATGTTATCTTGCTCCCACTGACCTTCTTGTAAACACATGGCTCGTCCTCATTTTTTATGAAGTCAAATCCTTTGACAGTCTCATCAGAATGCAGATTCCAACTATGAGATGCTTGCTTGAATCCATAAATGGACCTCTCAAGCTTACACACCTTATGAATATGGTCCTTGGATACAAAACTTTTAGGTTATTCCATATAGATATCCTCTTCTAGGAATCCATTTAGGAAAACAGTTTTGACATACATTTACCATATTTCACAGTCTAGGTGTGCCGCTATTGCAAGTAGAATCCTCATTGATTTGATCATAACCACTGGCGAAAAAATTTCTTGGTAGTCAATTCCTTCTTTTTTACTATAACCTTTCGCCACTAGCCTGGCTTTGTAGGTGTCAACCTTGCCATTAACACCAATCTTTCTCTTGTAGATCCATTTGCACACAATTGGTTTTACCCCATCAGGTCGATCCACAAGTTTCCAGACTTGGTTTGCATGCATCGAATCGAGTTTGCATAGCTTCACGCCATCTAGTAGCATCCACATCCACTATCGCTAGATCATAAGTGGAGGGATCATCTCCATGACCCTCCTCTAACACAGAATGAAGATCCAGCTCTCTCTGTATTAGATATTCATACCTCTCAGGCTGTTGAGGTATCGTACTTGACCTTCGTGGTTGTGGTTGTGTTACAGAAGGTCGGTTCTCACTCCCTATGTAGATGTATCCACTGGAGTTTCATTTTGTTCTTCAAGTACAATCTTTCTACCCGCTCTTCCTTCTTGAATGAACTGATCTTCAAGAAAGTGGGCTTGTAAAGCTACAATGATCCTCTAATCATCGTGCGGGTAAAAGAGGTATCCCGTTGAATCCTTAGGATATCCAACGAAATGCCCTTCCAAAGATCCAGCCTCCAACTTGTCCACTTTAGTCTTTTTGACATAAGCTGGACATCCCTAAATCTTAATGTGATTAAGACTTGGTTTCCTATTTCTCCATATCTCATATGGAGTCATAGGAACGGACTTGGATGGACATTTATTTAAAAAGTGTACAGATGTAAGCAGTGCATGACCCCATAGTGAAATGGGAAAGTCAGTGTAACTGAGCATGGAATGAACCATGTCTAACAGGGTTCGATTCCTTCGCTCTACTACTCCATTTAATTGTGGTGTCACTGGAGGTGTGAGTTGTAATACTATACCATTCTCTCTAAGGTATACATCAAACTCGTCGCTCATATATTCTCCTCCTCGATCTGATCGAAGAGTTTTTATATATTGACCAGTTTGATTTTCCACTAAAGCCTTGAATTCCTTGAACTTTTCAATGGATTTAGACTTATGCCTCATCAGGTACACTAGACCATATGTTGAATGGTCATCAGTGAATGTGATAAAGTAAAGGAAACCTCCTTGAGCCATTTCTCCAAATGGTCCACAAACATCAGTATGCACTAAAACTAAGATTTGTGAGACTCTTTCAAAAGTCCCTGTGAAGGGGGGTCTAGCCATCTTGCCTTTGAGACAAGATTCACAAGTTGGATAGGGATCCAATCCCAATGGACCGATTAGTCCATCTTTCTCCATTTTGTGAATTTTATGTTCGCCCACATGGCCTAGTCTAAGATGCCAGATCAATCTTTGGTTTATTCCAAGCCTACTACGTTTCCTTAGTATGGTATTCACAGAAAACTCATTCTGGACATTAAGGTAATACAATCCATTTACTAAAGAAGCAAAGCCCACTAATTTATTACCATAATAAATATTGCAATGTTCATCAATAAAACAAAAAGTATAACCAAGTTTAACTAAAATGGGAATTGAAACAATGTTTATAAGCCCATTGGGCAAAACTAAAACATTATCCAGAAAAAGTAAATGTCCAGAATTTAAAAGCAATGAGGTAGATCCGATTCCAGTAGCTGCGACGCTTTACCCACTGCCTACTCTTATCTTCACCTCATCACTGTCCAGCTTCCTTCCTCACTCAAATGTGAGCACTAGCTCCATAATCAAGAATCCAAGTTGTAGAGAAAACGGTCATTTTCATGAACATAAAGTCCCATACCTTGTGCACCCGGGCCCATGTTTGGACAATTCCTTCTCCAGTGGCCCAGCTCACCACAGTGTAGACATCTATCCGTCTTTTGTGCGCCCTTACGCTTGCGATTCACTGGAGCTTTCTCTTTTCTTTATCGACACCACCCTGAGCTCCAAGCTCGCCACCCTGCTTTTTGGCTTTCTTCTTCTTATTCTTCGTCCTTTTGGGCCCAGAAGAGATGACCAATGCAGTTTCTTTTCCCTTGGGCTTCAACTGAGATTGTGCAGTGTTTAATCTGTTCATTAGCCCAGCTAAGTTGCATTCAATCTCATTGCAATTGAAGTTCATGACAAATTGGGAAACGAATCAAGAAGAGATTGCAAAATAAGATCGGTTTGAAGATGTGGGTCCATTGTAAAATCGAGAGCCTCCAATCTTTTGATCCTTGAGATCATCTTGAGGACATGATCCCCTACTTTCTCACCTTCTCTCATTTTGGCCCCGAAGAGCTCTTTAGATACCTCATATCTAGCAGTACGACTGTGCTCACCATAGAGATCGACTAAGTGTGCCAAGATAGCCCTTGCAGTGGTCATCTTCTCGTGGGACCTTTGAAGCTCGTTTGTCATTGAGCCAAGAATGTACCCATGCACTCGGACGTCGTCCTTCACCCACTTTCGTGAACTTGGACTTCTTCCTTGTTGTCACGTGTTCTGGTAGGTGGAGCAGGGATGTCAATGTCCAACACGTACCCTAATGACACCATGTTGAGAACTATTCTTAAATTCCTTAGCCAATCCACGCAGTTGGGTCCGGTAAGGATGTTCTTTTCGAGTAAAACGGAAAGTGGGTTTATAGTCATTTTGTTTTTGAGAAAGATAAATCAAATAACTGCAAAAAATAAACCAGACTTAATTAAAATCATGTAACTAAACTAAAACCAAGTTTCAAATCAAGGACTTTGACTTATAACTTGGCTCGCACTATATTTTTTGAGATTCATACTCCCACTGTGAAAATCGGAAGTGATTGATGTTTATAGCTTCGTAGTGGGGATTGAGTTCTTTAGTTAATGTAATAGATGGCAACCTTTTAATGATATTTGGTCCATTACTTAATTAAAGTGATGTCCAACATCAATCTATCAAATAGACGGTCCAATCTTCTTTTCCCATAATCCACCAAAACCGCAACCCTTCAACGATTTATAGGCTTTGTGGACTATCTAAGTTTATTCCCACTAACTCCTCATAATCTAACATTTGAATTTCACCTTACAACCCTTTAACGATATTTAATATGTCTCGTTAAGTCATCTAATGTACTTAATAAAGTATTAGAATTAAATCTTGATATATGACCCCCACTTACCGGAAAGATGCCATATACTAGATTTAAATCTAAACTCTAATAAGTTTAGTGGAGGGAAAGGACGCCTAGCGCCCCTTACTAACTTAGTATAATTTTTGTTTGGGAGAATCAATGCCTAAACATTTATCTAAGTCTCACTTTGCACATTATCATATTTATATAGCGCAAATTGAGTACATACATGCTTCATACAACTAATGAACATGAATCAAAAGCAATAAATCCAACACATTTATCCATGGGCTTTATCTAGAGGGATCAAGCCAATGGGCCATCATAAAAACGAGAAATAAGTCTAGCTATTGTTCTTGGGCTCCAAGCTCCTTCTTCTTTTGGATTGATCTCCTCTTAAAAGGCCTATTCTATTTCTATCGACTACATGAGATTAAATTAACAACCTATACACAATTCAAGAAATAAAATAAACGGGCCCAAATCCGGCCCTTACAACCCATTAAAAATAAATAAAATCAAAAGAAAAACAACCTAAACCAATGGACAATGTCACCATCATATAATACATGCTCGCGATAAATTAAAGCAATAATGTTGGTGATTAAGTTAATTATTAATTAGTCCAACTAATTAATTTTCTCAATAAAATTCCAAACTTTATTGTCACTTATGATAATAAACCATCTAATGAGAATTTATTATTTAAATAAATTAATTAATTAAAAATCCTCCAAGAATAATTAATAATTATTTCACTTAAATAATTAATATTCAATAAAAACAATTTGGGCTTGATTTCATCAAACATAAATTACCAACCATTGGCATATTTAATATTCAATTAATTAGGCCCAAAACTAATTTATTGAAAGTCCATAATTTTAACTAAAACAATTTGAGCTTATTTAATTAAATCCAGGTCATCATCCTTTTGACCCACCTGGATAATTAAAATATTGCAAAATCCATTTATTAAAAAATTGGACTTGAGAAATTTCAACCCGACCCGCTAGGACCTGGGCCCCCAATGGCCTGTGTGCGCCAGGCACACGGCACGATGTGTGCGTGCCGTGTGCCAGTGGCTTGGTCGCGCACTGGAGGCCAGGGCGCACGGCGCCGTGCGCGCAGCGGGTGCTAGCGCGCAGACCGTGCACGTTGTTCTCGTCACACACATTGCGGGATTTTTCCGATGTGATTCTCACACAACTTTGATTTTTCAATTCACATATCATCATACTACACTATTCATGAATTAAACGCAAAAGATCATGGCTTTAATATCATAAAATCATATTTGAATAACATGCTTCAAAAACGTGAAAAACACATAAATCACGTATTCAATTAAATACGGAAATCAAAGATTGACTCTAATACCACTGTTGGGATTTAAAACATAAAACACAACAAAAAATAAAACTCCCACGTGGTTTACCTCAATTTCGCATATTCAAATTGTGTTTCGAAATATGTACCTTATTCACGAATTTTAGTTTTTGAACCAGAAATCACGATCCCTTTTGAACAGCAAAATTGTCGCCGTCTCTAAATTGCCACGCTGGAATCAAAAGCGAAAATCCTCTTCTTTTTCCTCCTTGAAATTGGCTTGATGGAGAGCGATGGAAGATAATTTTGACTTGAAGAGAAAGTTATGACTTGAGGTTTACTTTGATTTTCACTAAGTAGTATATTTATACTACTAATGAAAAACAAATAACCCAATAATCCTAGGCATAGGATGCTCACTTAGGGCTTTTCTAAGCCCTGTGCTTAGTCCATTTTAATTTGTTTAATTATATATTTATTTAATATCATTTATCCAATAAATAAATTAATCAAATAATTAATTAAATCCTCGTTAACTCTATAATTAATTTTCTCCAAGAAATTAATTAACATGTCAACTTAATTTATTAATGAGATCATCCAATGATTAATTAATTAATTAGTTTCGATATCCAATACCAAGAATTCTCTCAAGTTAACTTCTATGATTTTTCCTTTTGTAATTCCTTTAAGCGCGACTCTTTAGGTTCATCTCAAAAGGCAATTGGGAGGTCCAAGAGGATGTGAGTAACACCTAGTCAGACCCGTGCCACACATCGTATCCCAATTTAGAACAAATGAACAAGATCATTCCAAACTTTATACGTTGTGAATACCGTACGAATATAAACCTTTTATTCATATATCCCAGTCAAGTGAGAGTCATGGTTTAGTCAAACTCACAGGACTTGACCATATGCTCAGCTCATAATGAATCAAGGTCACTTAGTATATCTTCATGTGTAACATGAGTAGCTCGTTATGCTTTGGCCAAAGACTTTTAACCTCATTCATTCATGACTGCATAAGATATTTAGCTCATTCACTTATGAGAAAATAAATTCCATTTTGCCAATCCGTTAAGACTGCCACTTGCCCATCAAGTCGTACTTCGAGGTCGACCCCACCAATGGGTGAATTTAATCTAACTGCTCTAATGATAGACTTGATGTCACAAGTACATCTTTAACTTGATTGCTCAGGTCTAAGGTTCACGGTTACATATCACAACTTATCGGTTTATGTCATTGACTATCAGTGAGTGAAAACCGATGTGAGTCGTGTTCGAACATATCAGTCCAACTGAGATGTCTATGATATAAGTTCTCACTACCATTCCCATAGTGATTGACTGGCACTTTCTCTGTCAAAAACTTACATCACACAAGTCTCTGTTCTATATTTGATGTCCAGTCAATACTTTCTTCGACTTGCGAACCAAATTTAGATAATAAGGATCAAACTCTTCTAGTGCCATTCTTCCTAACCCATAAGAAGTAGAAGGTTTATCTTATTATCAAGGACTTTATGTTGTTTATGAAAACCTTACAAATGCCTATAAGAAAACAACACATTAATGCCTTATATTACGAAAAGATGTTATTTAGTTACAAGTTAATGTCCTATAAATCTATCCTCTTTGTGGCATTTGAGGGCATACACACTAACATAATTGACACAAGAAATTGTAAGGTTCACTGGGTTTGTTTAATCCCAACTACGTCCTTCTACTCTTTTCCACACAGGAGAAATTCACTAAAATGAATTACAAAGCTTCACTCAGACAGCTTTTACACAATAGCAAATGGTGAAGATTGATCTTGAGTTCCCTAATCACACAGATTTCAACTAAACTAAAATCCTCTTCTGACAAGCTTCTTTCACTCAGAAATAATGCTTTGTTTTCAACAACTTAATCACTCAGAACGAAGAGGTTGATATGATTTATGTAGGGTTTTGTTTAATTTGGAAAGTTCAAACACTTTTGAATATCTCACAGGAAGTTTGGATTTCTTCTGTGGAATATGTATGAGATATTGAATGGATGTATAGAAGAAGGTTTATCTTAAATATATTTGGCTATGGAGATTTAAGCTCTGAGAGTTGGATTAATTTCAATAGCGTAAGAGTGATATTTCTTGGTGATTAGGGTTGAGCTGTGAGGTTCTATTTATAGATATTTCTTGGGATTTGTCCGTTGGACACATGTGAGCGAGTGTCTATCACTACCGACTCTTTTCTGACATCTCTAAAACTCTACTGCACAAAAGCTTTTGCCGCAGGCTACTATGAGTTGACAGCCAATGGGAAAAGCTTATCCGTACGTCAACAGTTTTTATCACATTTAATGCTCTTATCAGATGTTAAATGCATTTTAATTTATTGTCCGTTGGAATTAAATTCCCTTTGAAAGATTGCATTTAAGTCCCTCTTGACTTCGAACTTAATTCAGTTGGATGCTGTCTCTTTTGGATGCTCATCACCCTGAATAATCTTCAAGCGCTTAACAGGCCCTTAGTTGATCTCTATCTTCAATTGTCTTCAGACGCTGATCTTCAACCTCAACTTGATAGAGTCACCTAAAATTCTATCAACGCTCAATCGTTTAGATATTAGTCTAAAAACTATAAAGATAAAAGCCTTAAATTAAAATTAAAACTCGATAACGTTCAAACGCTTATACATATTCTATTAAAGTTAAACTTACATAATCTTTTAGGGGTCTAACATAGTACCTATCTTGTCATCATCTAAACATCGAACATGAAATTTCCTAACAGTTCTTTTAGCAGAGGGATGTGACATAGATCGTGGAGTGGGAGCATTGAGCAGATATGTCAGTGACCCGAGTTGGCCTTTTAAAAAAATCGAGTGGGCGGATAGATCAGACATAACTCATGCAGGGGCATAGAGTAGATATGTGACGGATTTGGGATTGCCATTAGAAAAGCCCTTGGTGTAAGGATGTCAGCGGACGGGTTGACTAAAGCGGTTTTGGGTTGTGAGACATGTTTCAGGTTTCTTGGAGGTAACCTATATTCGTGGGTTAGTTGGACCGAGAGGGATGTGCCATGGTATTCAGGAATTGGCTGATGACCAAAAAAATAAGGTAGTGGCGAGGGTTCAAAGAGAGGGAATGATGTTCACAATAAGAGTCCATCAAGTGAGAGGCACTGGGGGCGGATGAATTGACAAGACATGGAGAGATCTTGGGGTTTGATCTCCATTAAGTTTGGGGATGTGGCAACTAGATTAAGATTCACTTGGGAAAAGTGTAACGGTGGTTCAAGTTGAGTTCAAAAATCTTTTGATCAGTATCCAAGTGGGAGATTGTTGGGTTAGTATAGCCAAATTAAAAGAGATGTCGAGAGTTGGAGAAATGGGTAAAAAAATTGAAAATTGAGCCGAGAGACAAGTGGTAGCCGTGGCTATACAGTACAAACATTCTGCCTTTAGAAATAGTGCGTTTAGTTGTAGCTTTGGCCATTTTTTCCGCAGTCATGGAGACAACGATGGCTTCTCCGTAGATTATATAATTTTATCTGCAGCGTTTGGGAAGCCCAGGCAGGCGGATCGGTCAGGCAATTTTTTTAGCAGCTTTTGTTTCCTTTTTAATTTCCTAAGTGCTTTAGACTTGTTCCCTTGTACTAGAATTGTTCTTTCTAGTTTGTTAGGGTTTATGCTTCTCCACTCTTATAAATATGAGAACTCATCTTGTAATTATCTGATTCACTCAAAAGAAATAAAGATGTAGTCTAGGTGTCGGCTTGTGGATGTAGGCATTTTGCCGAACCACGTTAAATCCTCGTGTTTATGTATCATATTTAGGTTTAAATTTTATGTTTCTTGATTATTTTCTTCATGCTCTGATGCTACCATCCCCAACATTAACAAG
Organism: Buddleja alternifolia; assembly: GCA_019426215.1. Taxonomy (NCBI): domain Eukaryota; kingdom Viridiplantae; phylum Streptophyta; class Magnoliopsida; order Lamiales; family Scrophulariaceae; genus Buddleja; species Buddleja alternifolia. Next base: position 20,604,023 of record CM033404.1, on the reverse strand, counting down.
TTTTTCTCTTGAAAAATAAAACTAAGCAATAAACTGTTCATAACTTGACCTGTTTTACATAGTATGTGAGGAGCGGGGAATCCATAAGTTCTTGAACTCCATGGATATATATCTATTTAATGAGTTAATTAAAATCTATTCTAAATCTATATCAATGTCATTTCACCAAGAAGTAAGGTAAAAAAAATGCATAAAAAAAATCTTTAGATGATTGATGCTCGAGAAATCGTCAATATCTCCATGATAAAAACAAAAATGTAAATGCAAATACTCTGTTTTTCTTCTTTCCTCGTTCAAAATAATTAAATGTTATCAATTGATAGCAACAATAAAACTCTAATTTCTTCATATCATCGAGTCCGCAAGCTCTTAGCGTTCTTAATTTGTCAGTTAACTTTTTATTTATTTATTTACAACGGTGAGGATGGAAAGCTAGGTTTAAACACCGCTCCTCTTAATTAGTTAAGAGGTTTATTTACAACTTTTTATTTATTTATCAGTTAACATTTATTTTTTTGGAAAAGATAATTTCATTAATTAAAAAAGGTTACAAAACAAGTGCCCAAGGTACTACCTTGTCACAACCAACTAGCCAACATCGACTAAAACAAAGACATCAAGCGATCTTAACACTTTATATGTCCGCTATTCCTATACATCCCAAGTTATGAGACCTGTAGCCGTTGCAATGTATCCAATGATGGATTTGGTGGAGTCGGATCAAAATAGAGTCAAACAGAGGAGCCAAAATAGAGCCAAGATGGATCGGGGTTGACCGGGATTGCGAAGGAGTTGAGAAACGAAGTCGAAATAGTGTAAGACACTGCCCGGGGCGCCCAGGCATGGGCCCGATGGCGCCCAGGTGTGGCAAGCAGAGGCCTGGGCGCATAAAACGCAGACCGGCGCCCAGGCATGGTGCAACCGGTGCCTGGGCGGGGGTCCGTCGGCTGGAGCAGTTTTGACGCGTTTTTTCCTTATTTTAGCATGTCTTGAGTCCTACTTTGATTGAAATTGTTTCCTATTGTGTTAGGAATTATTCCCTAGTTGTTTAGGAATGTTTTTCCTAACTTGTTAGAGTTTTAGACTTCTCCACCATTATAAATATGTGAACTTACTCTTGTAATCGATTGATGTACTTTGAAAGAAATAAAGATGTAGTCTAGGTTGGCTCGTGGATGTAGGCAAGTTATGCCGAACCACGTTAAATCCTCGTGTTGTTTATCTTCATGTTTAGGCTTAGATTTATTGTTTCTTGATTATTTTTCGTGTTCTGATGCTACCATCCCTAACATCCAATAGTAAGCCAGCTAACTAGCCCTTGTATCAAGTGTCAACCGATGTTCTCTCACCAGTTGGTTTGGAGACATTAGGTGTCAAACACCCCCTTGGACATTCACTCGAACTAGTTAAGACTCGGATTGATACTTAGGCCATTATTCTCCACAAGGGTATATATTAGACTAAGCACATAAAATGCTAGCTATACACGGCTATGCCATTATCAGTTAACATTTAATAATGCCAACACTAGCTTTTGATGTTCAACAATACGTTGAGTATTTTAAATAATTAACAATTAAAATTACTAGGTTTTGATGCCTAAATTACACCTTAATTCAGCCGAATTTATTCGGGTTGAATTTTATGGAACTCAAGCTCAATTCATAAACTCAATGGAGTCAATTTTGGTGCTTATACTCGTACATACTCATAGTTAACTAAACTTAATTTACTTCAAGGCGAATTGAGCAATCAGAGATCGAGTAACTCTACTCAACTTATAATACTGCTTTTCATAGCCATCGTTCAACAACATTATAACCATATCCTAACACCAATTCATTGCATTAATTAGTCAAATAGAAGGCGTTGATCTACCTATAGTTGAGGAAGCTAGGGTTAACAAAATCTAAAAAGATATCATATAGTTATAACACAATAATGAAGGAAGAGACAGTCCCAACCCTACAGAAACTTGGAGATTTGGAGCCTAATTACTAACTACTTATAACACTCTCAACTCAATGTGCCTCAAGCCAAGTACAGGGTACAAGGCATGCATTTTCACTCCTTTAAACAATATATATTGATGATGCTAAAAATAGTCAGACAGTTGATGTCACGTGATTGACCACATGGAGTAAGGGAACCGGTCCAACTCACGACAAGTTAGGTTGAGGGTTGAATAATTTATAGACTGCACTCGGATACTTCGAGCTGCCTACGTACCCAACATATGTGGGATCAAGTCAGTTCGTAGTTCTATTATGGGGTTACTCTCAATAGCTAGTGAATTTTTACTGGGGGAGTAGATATCTTTTCTCTCCCAACTCTTCTAAGGTATTTATAGGGAGTTGGTCGTAGGCTACGATCTGTAGGCCTAATTTAAATAGTAGTCCATCAGGTTGGGTCTTCCTAATGTCACGGTCTTCTAGACTAATACTAGGACCCAACTATTGTTAGTGGGTCTGTTATCCTTTTTTGGACTTATATGACGGGCGGGTACCGACCCGACCCGACCCATCTCGGGAACCCCTGCAATGACCGTATTGACCCTCGGTACATTTTGGTGCACATCATAATGCCCCCCACTCCCGGGTTCTATCGACCGTTGAATCCAGGAGTAGGAACTGTACTGCACCTGTTGGACACTTCAGCCTGCTTTGCACTGCGGTGGAAGCCTTTAAGGCCTCTCCACCTACCTTTATTTAAATGGGGTGGGTGAAAACCTTTTCACTTTCATCTCCCTCATTATTTCATTTGTGGTAATCTCTCAACGTAAGACAAGAACTCTCTAGGAGGAGCTTACTTGCTTAGCCATGGCCAAAGACAATCTAGGAAAGGGTATGTTACTTTCTCCTCCGTCTATAGTTTTACAGATGCATGTTGTATATGAGATTGGTCGAGACTGAGCGATCCTCACACCGGGGCAAAAAAGAGAGCCTTCAGGACTCGGGGCGGCACGCGGTGCCTCCTCGCGACCTCGAGGCGCATCCTGTAAGGTATATTGTGCCTCGCGGCTGCCAGTCGTGAGGCATGGGGTGCTTCGCGGCTCTCCTCGAGGCGTTCTTTGGCTCCTTGCCTTGAGTATTTTTTTTTTTTGCCCCTTTTTATCATGCCATCTTTGTATGATTCACCCCTTTGCTTTCAAGTGTCATGCCTCCGTCGTCATCGTCTAGCTATAGCAGCTCCGATAGCGAGGACTTGGTGTCATTACCAAGTGACTTCAGAGAATTCGGAGAGTGGAAGGAGGTTAGCTGGAATGGTAGGGCGTCGCGGGACCTGGCCACTTGCTCTTCCACGATTACCGATAGTGAGCTACGAGTGCTCTATGAGGATTTTCCATCAAATATCCGAGTGGTGAGGCCCAAGCCGGACAACTATATACAGACTCCCCCACGGGGATATGCTACAGTCGTTTTGGAGTTTTTTCACATGGGCTTCAGCTTATCCTGCGACCCCTTATTGGGGCGGATCCTAACACACTACCAAGTGTGCTTCAGTCAGCTGTCACCTAACAGCTTTGCCCAGTTCGAGGGCTTTGTTCCGTGTTTGCAGGAGTATAATTTGACTTTGAATCTTGAGGCATTTCAGGCCTTATTCGACGTCCGAATGAGCCAGGGAAGGCCATTTGTGCACTTCTACCCGATCTTTTCGTATATGTTCTTATCGGCGAAAGTTAGTTCAAATGGCCATTGGAAAAGCAAGTTTTTCTATTTTCCCATCCAGAGTCTGCCTATACTTACACCCCCGTAATGGTGTGAGAAGATTGCCCCTCAGAGGCTTACTGATACCCATCATCAGCTGAGGCTGGACTTTGTGGGGGCGGGGCTGTTTGAGTCCCGTTTTGACATTAGAACCATCTATCGCGGAGGTACTTCCTTTATTTTACTTGGCAATACCCCTTATGTGTTGTTATGCATATGTGAAGTGATAAGTATGTTCTAACACCCGTATCTAATCTATCGGGGAACTTGGTAACAGGAGCTAGGAGGCGCTCACAGTTATCAATGGCTACCCCCGCTCCCGAGGAAGGGCGATCGGCCCTTTACACTGAGCCAGTTTGCACCCCTTCAAAGGGCAGGAAAACTGTCCAGGGGGTGTCCATTGTATCGACGCCCGCTATGGAGGCGGATCCCTTGGACTTCGATGTTATGATGTCAGGCTTATCAGCCAGGGGCCTTCGTGACTCCGCTATCGGGGCTTCCTTCCAATCTCATCAAGGGAAAGCTCCGATGGAGGAGGGAGGCATGGAGGAGACCCGAGATCGCTCCCCCAGAGCTCACCAATATTCAGGCTCCTCCACTTCATAAGAGAAGTCGAGGTGACTCTCCGGAGAGCTCGGGCACCCCGAGTCGTGGCAAGGCTTTATTCAACTTTGGGGCAAACCGTGATCTCAACACTCAATCATTCTAGGATACTAGTGATGTTGCTACCCCTTGGGCGATAACCAGGCCAGTAGTGACCGACTTTGATTCTCATCGCTTGCACATGCTGCCAACAGATCAACTCAATGAGGAGATTTCCGCCGGCGAAGGCCGTGTAAGCCCTGTTCTGTTATTACATTCTTGTTTTGTATTTTTCCTCCATTGATCATACACCCTCTGAAGCATACTTGCCTTTGCCTGTTCAGCTGATTCAGCTATCTCATCTGTTACGAATTTCATGTTAGATGTTTTGATGATGACAATTAGGAGTTTATGTTAGACCCCAAATTATGTAAGTTTGATTTTAATAGAAATCATGTATAGGCTTTGAAGCGTTAGGTTCATAATAGGATTTATAGGCTTCGTTCTGTTTTATTCTAGATTGTTAGGTTAAGAAGTCTTAGACTAAGCGTCTGATGAATTCTAAGTGAGCTTGTCAGTAGTTAAGTTTGAAGACTCAAGTGCCTGAAGTCTAAATGAAGATGAAGTTTCCAAGCATCTAAATATCCAGCTATATCAAGCATTACCTTTCAGGCAGAAGCAAATTCAAGAATGGATAAGCATCTATCAATGATGGATTTCACCTGAATTTATTTCCAAGTCCAAAAGGAGTTTAATGCAATTATTCTCGGTGCATTAAATGCCAATGGGCATTTAATGCAAATACATTAAATGCTGATAAGAGCATTAAATGTGATAAGCACTTTCAGACGTACGGAGAAGCCACCCTATTGGACTGTCAACTTTTCACAGACTGCAGCACCAACTTTTGTGCAGCAGATTTTCAGGAAAAATGACAAAAGTTGTTCACTCACGGAAGTGAGAGACACACACCTGTCCATGTGTCAAACGGACACTTTTTCCAAGAATGTCTATAAATAGGACTTCAACAACAAGCCAAAAATATCTCAAACATTCTTTTCGAAGAAATCCACACTACTATAGAGATATTCACAGTTGTTTGAACTTCATCAAAATCAAACAAACCATTTGGAAAAACCCCATCCAAGCCTCGCAATCTGTGTGAAGTCGAAGTTGGATACTTGCATTATTTCTAGGTGAAAGAAGCAAAGGGATAGAAGTGATTTGGAGCATAAATCTGTGTGATGAAGGAGCTCAAGTCATCAACATCCATCTCTCCCTAATTTGTAGAAGTTTTTGTGTGATTTTTTGAGAACCATCTTAGTGGATTGCCTCCAAGTGTTCGAGGAGAAGAAGGACGTAGTTGGGATTACACCACCCAACGAACCTTAAAAATATCTTGCTCTTTACTTTACAGTCATTCTTCATTTTATTATATCTTTGTATAAAACTGTTAAGTAAAACTCAAAAGAACACTAAGAAACTAAAACATTTTTCTTGTGACGCTAAAGCTTTCAAAAAAGAGGACTCTAAAATTATTCCGCTGTGATAACGCTGATAAAAGAACTGAACGCTTAAACCTATTTGGTTAAAGTATTCTAACCTTAAAATCTAAGTTAACTTTCTAAAACAGTCTTCATCAGACGCTTGGCCTAAGCGTCTATATTTGAAGTAAACGCTTAGTGAAGTGTCTACTTTTTCAAGCGTCCAAAATATTTTTAATACGAATTTTTTTGAAGTCGAAAAAGACTTAAGGGTCTATTCACCCCCCCCCCCCGCCCCCGCCCCCTTCTAGACCCTTTCGTATGCCACTTGGGACCAACATCATCATCTCCGTCAGAGGTATGACCGTTATGCGGAGGAATTGAAGGACTGTTCTTAGAAAAATGAGAAACTTCTTTTAAAGACTCCGAAGGTGGCGGAGGCAGCCGCAGAATGGGAGGCTAAGTACAATGAAGCTGTGAGGGGGATTGATCAGGAGTACTCTATGGGCAAGAGCTTTCTTAGGTCATCAGCTGGTAAACAAGCATTAGCTGACGCCGAGGAGTCAGCTGTGAATGATTTTAGGGCGAGCAGCGAATTTATTCGCAAGTGCAATAAAAAGGCCTATGACATCGCCCTTGGTTTCATGGGGAAGACGGTTCGGCAATGCCATCGCGCTCTTCGCAAGAGCGGTCGCTACCCTCGAGACGACTTTCTATGGTTGTATGAGAGAGTTGCTGATGACAGTGGTGAGGATGACATGCCACCCACTTGCAGAGGCGGCATCGACCCTTCTTAGTAGAGGTAATCAGGTTCACTAGTTGTCTTGACTTGGTTATTCAGCCTTAGCTCTTTGTATTTTCTGAGATCTATTCTTAAGTACTCTATCTTTTGAGATTATTCACGTAAGGCTCAGACTACTTGCCTCAGACTATTTGCTTACTTTTTTTGTAAGTGACTTTTATTTTATTGCAATTGATTCTTGCATGTGATTCATTAATTATCTCCCCCTATGCCCCCCTACTCCTTAATTGTATTGAACAAAATTTAGGAGTAAGTAACACATTGTAAGGGAATTGGCAAGGTCGCGTTATTGTGGATATTAATAACCGGTCATGGACTTAGTAAGATTCTACTTTAACGCATTGTGGGCATGAAGTAAGAGTATTTCTTTGATTACCTCTATCTCCTTGGTGTTTGTTAATAACACATAGAGTAATGAGGCGGATGAGTCATATTAGTAGTTTTTTTTTTTCGATTGATGGCCTCTTGTTTGTTCACAATCTAAATTCGTACCTTTAGTGGGAGTGGGGAGACCTTTAATGTGTCCTCTACCTCTCTTGGTATTATCGGAGGGATTATGTGGTATAATCTCTATTTATATCCTTAGTGGGAGTGGGGAGACCCTTCATAGGTCATCGGCCTCTCTCGGTTCTATTGCCAAGGAAAGATTTAACAGTTTTAAGATGTTACCTAACGAGACCCAAGAGCAATTGGACATAAGATTCACAGCTCTTGTTACGGAACTTACGTCATTGGGAATGAATTTGCAAAACAGAGAAATGGTGGTTAAGATTTTCAGAAGTCTACCTAGTAGATTTTTGATGAAGATAACCGCAATGAGAGAATCTAATATGTTGGATCTTTTGAGTCCAGAAGACGCCTTTTCAGAACTCAAGGCATTTGAGTTTGAGTTAAATTCAGCCAGTGATGTTGTGAGTAGTCCAGTAATTGAGTCTGGAGCGCTCGTAGCATCAATCAAGGGTAAATCGGGTAATAAGGTAAAAGGTTCAGATATCAGTGAGGATGAGGAACTAGCACTTCTAAATAGATTCAGAAAATTCTTAAGATATGAAGAGAAAGGAAATAGTCCTAAGCATCAAGGACACAGCTCCTATCAAGCGCCTGCTTCAATACATCAACAGTTTCAAGCGCCTCAGTATTCTGTTCCTACGTCCCAAGCGCCTGTTCAGTACCAAGCGTCTGCTCAAAATCTCTCAGCGCCAGTGGTCTCAAAACCACAAAATGCAAGATTAACAAATGAACAAAAGATGAAAACTAATCTTTGTTATAACTGCAGGAAACCAGGGCACTACCAGGTAAATTGCCCTTATCCAAACATATCTAAGCCCTCAAGGCAGGATTACTTGGATAGAAACCAATTCAGAAGTAACCTTCGTCAACAAGGTTTGCTAGCGAAATCAGAACAAACATCCGCACCTGAAGATTTGGAGTCTTCAGAAGAGAATAGTTATGATGATGAGCCAGTGGATGACTCAACGCTTATTTATCTCATGGCCAGAGATGATGAAGCGTCTCCTGAGGTACCTAGAGCTAAAGCCAATACATCTGTTTGGTACTTCGATAGTGGATCGTCAAGGCACATGACTGGTTCTAAAGATCTTCTGATCAACTATCGAGCTGCCAATGGTCCTCAGGTTGTATTTGGTGACAACTCCAAAGGTAAAACCAAAGGTATAGGTACTGTGCATAGGGGGAACATAATGATAAGTGATGTTTATTATGTTGAGGGTCTAAAGCACAATTTATTGAGCATAAGTCAATTTTGTGATAAAGGCTTTGAAGTCATATTCTCAAGTGACTGTTGCTATATAAATGACGCTAAGACTAAGTCTACTAAATTGAAAGGTAAAAGAACAAACAATGTATATTTGATAGATTGGGGTTCAACACTTGATAACAACCCAACTTGTTTTGTTGCTAAAAATAAATCTAAAACGAGTTGGTTATGGCATAGAAAAATGAATCGCCTCAATTTCAAGACAATCTCTCAGCTTATAAATCTAAATCTTGTAGAGGGATTACCAAAAGGACCATTTCACAAGGATCGCCTTTGTGACGCTTGTCAAATGGGCAAACAAGTCAAATCATCCTTCAAGAGAAAATCTCATCTATCTACCTCTATAATACTCGAACTACTTCACATGGATCTGTTTGGACCCGTTCAAACTATCAGTGTGAGTGGTAAAAAGTATACTTTGGTGATAGTGGATGATTTCTCTCGATTCACTTAGGTGGAATTCCTTTCATCCAAAGATGAAACATGTGACAAGTTAACAACGCTTATTCGGCAACTTCAAACATTGAAAAATCTTAAAGTTGCAAGAATAAGAAGCGATCACGGTACTGAGTTTACTAACAAGCGATCATGGGCTTTTTCGGGCTTTATTCGAACATAAGCCCAATTTGATTATTATTTTCCGATTATTTCTTTAGTGGGCCTTTTTAATTCGAAAAGCCCATTTAGCATTTTTAAGTGTAAACAATAACAACTAAAAGTTATTAAAAACATACCATAGATAATAATCAATAATCATAGCTTAAGGACCCAAGCTCATACGAGATAGAAATACAACATCTAATATTAACTAAAATCTAAGCAGCATTAAAGGCGGACCTACATTAAAAAAATGTTTCAAGTGGTTTGGAACGAATATTTTTAAATGCATGAAAGCGTAAGACATATTATCATTTCAAATGTATAAAATGGTTTGGAATTAATATTTTTATCTTAAATAAAAGAGGCGTTATTTGTTGAGTACCTGATAAGATGGAATCATTTAGTTTGAGACCTACAGAGTCAAGGATGAAACTAGGACTTCTGGTTCGAGAGAGAGAGTGAATACAAAATAAGGGTGTGAATTTTGATCTTTTAGATTTGAAGGGGGAAAAAGTTAAACAAAAAAAGATTTGTAAGTTAAGAAAATTATTTTTCTAAGAGTTGAGGGAGGCTGTCACCACCCACCCCTGACTCCGTTATTGCATAGAGTAATAATGCCGTTATTAATGATAAATGGGTGCAATTACAGACTTATGAATTTATCGTGCACGTAAAAATCATTTGATGGTTTTCATCTTTTAAGGTATATGCTATGGCATTAATTTTCTACCAAATTCTTCCAATAAAGAAAGAAGGTTCAATGTGCTGGATTTAAGAATTTGTGACTTAATTATTTTAAATTCCTAATCATAGTAAAACTTATGGTGATTGTTTGGATATGCCTAAACTATAATTACAAATGTTTTTTCTTTTTTTAATTCAAGACGAAAGGGGATATCCTAAATATTTAGTCCGACAAATTCGGGTTGATAGTTATAATGCTGAGCCATACAGACTCTATCTAGCTCCAAAAAGTATATACCATTATTATATCATCTCTCCTAATTTTGCCAATTACAATTTATTAACTTTAATAGACTTAGATATCAATATTTTCCAAATCAAGAGGAGATGGTATAGTGGTGGTGTATAGCATTTTTTTCATTTTCCTAATTCAGGTGGATTTGACTTCGGATCACTTAAAACCTTTTAACTTCATATAATTCTTCCATTGAACCAAATCTTTTAATTGAGATGTTTTAGAAAATAAATAAAAATAGACAAAATGGAACGGGATATTAATTATGTAGATAAAATAATACTAGATATTATATAATTTATTTATTTATAATATGTAAATTTAAAAGATTGATTGAATTTTGATGACTATCACCAAAAAAAATTATTTAATCATATTATTCTAGTTTGAGCAATAATAATATATCATTGTTAAATTGAATCTAACAAATATTAAAAATAAAATGATTGATAATTATCATTAAGAAGAGAAATAGATATAGAAGAGTTCCATTTTTAGAAAATTTTAATAATAGTGATAACTATCTTATCTTAACTTTTAAGTTTGGACTTTTTTATATAAAAAATAATAAATATATTTATTCGAATCAAAATATTTAAATTAAATTACTTATATGACACACATGAGTTCAATTAGGCCATTTGTACATGTTTGCTTTTTTGGATGATTAAAAAACATTTATGTTTTTACTTTTTATCATATATAGCTAAGCAGCTTTGAACACTCTTTAATTTCACCTAAAACAATGGAAAAGTGAAGAAATAGTAATTAATTTAATTATCACCCCAAGAGCATCTAGGGTGTCAAAATTTGTTTACCTACATTTGCACTGCTAAATTCTTTGTCCAAATTGACTTGTGTGAAAAGAAGAGACTATTGCAATATAGCACCATAAATAGGGTAGTTGAAAGAATTTAAAGATGGATATATTGCCAGTACTTATGACTTGTCAACAATTTTACACTAGATCATTTACTTATGAATGAAGTTCTACTTGTTAGGAGCACTTTACCACTTTATGGGGCTAATTTGGTGTAAATAAGATTATTCTGTCCGAATATAATTAAGGGATACATGTGGTTTAGGCTTTAAAAAAAAAAAAAAAAATTACTTCAGATTTTGGTATTCAATATATAGGATTCAACAACACAACCGAAAAACATGCATTTTCTTAGGGATGGCAATGGGACCGGGTCTAACGAGTACCCGTCCCGGGAATGAGTCCAAGAATATGGGATTGGGTCCGGGTCCGGGAATCGAAATTCAAGACCCGGCCGGGTCCGGGACGGGAAATGAGTCCAGTCGATTTCCCGTCCCGGACCCAGACCCGTCCCGGTAGTATAATATATATTTTTTAATTTTATATATATAATAATAATTATATCAACCAAACCCTAATACTTTATTCTCTATTTTTCTATTTCTTTTTGGTAGATGGACATATATATATAAATGAACATGATGAAATTATGTGACTTTTATTTTAATTATCGGTTTACTGTAAAATTAATTAATTTATGTTGAATGTTTCAACTGTTTTTTGTTTTGTTGGTCATGTTTGTTGGTGTAGAAGAAGAAGAAGAATAATAAAAAGGAAGAAAAAGCAGTAGGGAAGAAGAAGAAAAAGAAGAAAAAAAAAGTTTTTTTAAAAAAAAAAAAATCATCCGGGTCCAACGGGAAGGACCCGGACCTGCCGGGAAATAACCGGGTCCAGGACGGGTCCGGGTCCAAATTTTTTTTAACAGAACGGGAAATGAGTCCTGCCCAACCCGTCCCGTTGCCATCCCTACATTTTCTAAACCAAAAATGCATTTTCTATTCTTTGAACGGAAGGTTTGAGGTAAAACTCAAATTCAAAGGCGAAATAAAATTTTGGTTTGAACTTAGCACCAACTAGTACCACACATGGATGATGAATCGTCTGCCAGACTACAAATGAATTCAGTTGATTCCCTGTGCGGTTTTATATAAATAAATGCTTATACATAACTCAAACTATTTTCGAGGGAAAATTACAAAAAAAAAAAAAAAACTCCCTAACTGATATATGTAATAAGTATTTATTGGCAGGTACAATGAATAATATATATATATATATATATATACACACACACACACATACGAAATTAATATTTGTACTCCTAAATTAGATAATGACGCTCCCGTCTCTTTTTTGTGTTGAGCAATGGACAAAAATATTCTTATAGTTTTATAACACAATTTACATTAACCGTAAAACAAAATATACTCCACATATAATATTCTCTCTTTTTAACTTTATAGTCTCATATTTCACTATGTTAGAATTTTCATTCTTTCTTTTTTTTTTCTTGCATTCAATCAATCTATTTACTTAATATTACACATACGTAGTTAATTAGTTTATATATATACATATAATATAAAATAACCTAAGTTACATGATAACATAAGTTGACAATCATGGCGCAAAGTTGCAGCTTTTTGATGGGCCAAGCTCGAGTTCAACTATAGATGTCTGCATGCTTGCGAGTCAGTGTATAGTAAAACAATTATTTATTAAAGGAAATAAATAAATTATTATTATTTATTTATTGGTTTGCGAGCTTGTACGTGAGCAGAAGTATCCAGGATCGAGCTCTAATGAGCAGGTTTCACCTAAAACTTTTTGAATGTCAATTCCAATTGCTTTATTTTATTTTAATAATGTTACCGTGTATTGTTTTATTTTTAGTTGTTTTATATATTTAAATTTATTTTTAAAATATCAACTCTACGTCGTGATTGTCAATTTATGTTATAATGTGTGTGTGTGTGTGTGAGTATATTAATTAACTACATATGTATAATATTAAGTAAATAGGAAGAAGAAACACAACAAAAAGAAAGAATGAAAGTGCTAACATAGTAAAATTTTGGATCATAGAATATAGAGATAAAAAGGAAGAATAATATGTGGAGAGTATATTTTGTATTACAATTGATGTAAATTGTGTTATAAACTATAAGGACATTTTGGTCCATTGCTCCATATAAAAAAATTTGGAGTGCCATTATCAAATTGCAAATATCAATTTCCATGTGTGTATATATATATATATACTTAAAAAACTTGCATGCATAAATTATGTATTTACAAATATGTATTATACCAAAAAAAATTGATATCATAGGTTGAGGTTCAACAATTTATATTTTATACAAAATTGATATTTAAAATGTCGAATAGAAGTTAATATGTCAAATCTCACTAGTGGTCCCTCAAATCTTACTTTTGTCCCACTTTAGTCCTTCAAACCTAAAATACGTTTTGTTGGTCCCTCAACTTTTAAAATCGTCTCATTGTGGTTCCTAAGGTTACAATTTTGTTAGGATTTGACAGAATATTCTTCATTTGGATGAAATATTCCTACATGGAAGAGCAAAATGGGGAAAAAAAATCATTTTCTGTCAATTCCTAACTTAAATGTGACTTCAAGGGCTAAAATAAGATGAAATTCAAAGTTGAGGGACTAATGGGTGCATTTTAAAGTTGAGGGACGAAAGTGGGACAAAAGTAAGGCGTGAGGAACCGCCATTTATATTTGGCGTAGTTAATAAATCAATTATATTGTATATATAATATTTGTAAATAAACATTAGTGTTATATATATATATATATGTATGTATATATATTAATTTATATTAGTAATTATTCTTTACATCTATGGACTATGAATATATATAATATCTTTATATTATCTCTAGTGTAATAAGATTTGAATATTATGTACTATTTATATGGTAATATATTTCTTGTTTTTTAATATTCTATGTTTTTAATCTTTTCATATGTTAATATTAAGTATATAACTGTAAATATTTATTTATATTTAAAACACATAAGTCTACTTATATACGAAATATATGAGTATGTATTATATTGTATTGTACTTGAAATTTCATAAATTTATTTAAGAGCAAATGTGTAATAATCCTTGTAATTTCACATTTTGATCACTTTGGTCCTTAAGGTACCAAGGATTATGCTAATGTTACTAAAGCTTAAAGTGTGTTTCACTTTCCTCCTTTAGGCCATTTTTCAGTGAATTGGACCAGATCTAGCAATATGTGCACTCCACATGGCAATTTTAAACTCTAGAGACAAAAGTGAAACACATATTAAATTTGGCATGTGGGGTCCGGCCAAAGGCCAAAATCCACTGAAAAATAGTTCAAGCATGTGCCTTAGTCTCTCTTTATACTATGTTTAAAATCAATTGTGTACTCTTGTTCTTATTGCACGCATTTTACATCCAATTTACTTTAATTATATTTGTTCTTTATCGTTACAAATCATCAACTAGAATTTAAGTCTCCGTGGTTCGATAACCCGGACTTTTTGTCCACTTATTACTACACACGACTAGTGCACTTGCTATCATAGCACGTTAGCTTTTAGCGTGATAGCAAGTGCACTAGTCATGTGTAGTAATAAGTGTGGACGAAAAGTCCGGGTTGTCGAACCACGGAGATTTGAATTCTAGTTTATGATTTTATACAAAAAACAACTACAATAAAAGTAACTTAAATGTAAAAACGTGTACAATAAGAACAAGGTTATGTAAATGAATTAAAACCAATTATAAAGGGAGACTAAGGCACATGCTAGGTCCAAATTGATCAAATATACTTATAAAGGCTCTTGTTGTAGAATTACTCTTATATTGTTATGATGAAAACTTCTAAGGTAGAGAATAACCGATGTCTCGCGTATAAACTCCTATACTTAATTAGTGATTTCCCAAATATCCCTATCCGGAAATCTAACCACTAAACATGCATTAATGTACTAGAGTTCACTCGATTTGAATCAAACGACTTCACCCGGGAATCTTTACCTATGTCTAGGGCAATTCCTCATTAGTTGCGGGTCATGATGTGAATTTCTTACACCCTAAGTCAATTTTCTCCCGAAATATTAACCTAGGCATAAGATTCTAACATATAGTGATCAAGTATATGCAAGATAGACAAAAACACAATTCACATCACATAACAATATAAGAACAACCTCAACAATCATCTATTGTAAGCATATATCACAATTTGGCCTTACATGACCCTAGTCTTACGAATTTAGTTCATAATTGAAAGCATAAAAGACATAAGAGGAATATTCATAGACATAAATGAAATGAAAAGCTCTTAAAAACTCCCTAAATGGTGAATGATGATGGATCTTGAAGTTGAGCCTTCAATCCCCAAGCTCTTTTCCTTCCTCTAGTTTTCCCCTCCAAGAGTGATGAAGAATGGTGATGAATGGTGGAGAAATGAGATTAGGGGCTGCCCCCCTCTCCTCTCTATCCACTCATTGATTACTTAGCCAAGAATCTAAATAACCAGCTATCTAGATCCCTATAATCTTCCTTATATCATTAACCAAAGTCCAGCACCTGATTAAATTCTTATTATCAACTGACTCGGTATTAAGCACTCCTAATCATGTTAATTATAGCATAACGAATTAGAAGCGACTAAGGATAAACAATAGTTTAAGCAAGCGCCAACTATTTAATTTACTCCAATGTTTTCCTTAGGTTATCAACGAAAATTGGGAACCTAATCATGAAAACCTAATTGCTACATGCACAAATCAAACATAACAATTACGGATTATGAAGATTTGTTAGCAAACAATTGACATATATAATCAACTAATATGCATCTTAGATAATCATATACACAATTGTAAGAATTGAAATCAAGAAACAAAAGATAATCAAACCGTGAATAGATTAAAATAAAAGCTTCGTGTCTCACAATGTATGAATTAATTGGAATTCTCTTGAATCGAAATAAAAACTTAGCTACTCATAATTGTAAGCATAAAACTTGAAAATACTATTTTTTTCTAACTCTCTTCTCTTTGTTTTCTTCTTGTTTTTGTTGTTCTACTTCAACTCTTGCAAGACATATATATAGGCAATGACAAGATGACATAATCATAGAGAGAATATATTCTCTCTTCCTTTATCAAGACATGGAGAATATATTCTTCCCTTTAACATCAAAGCATGGAGAATATATTCTTCTCTTTAACATCAAAGTATGGAGAATATATTCTTCCCTTTACACTCTGATTTGTGGCCTCTACTTCATCAAATATGACTTTGACTCCTTCTAGAAATTTGTAGCTTTATGTGTTAGCTTTCATTTCCAACTAATCTTGACTGAATCCAAGACACATAACTCTAGTTATGAATTTTTCACCAAATCTGTGCATTCCAGTCCAGTCCAGAACAGAAATCTTCATTAAATTTTTCAACACTTTCGAGCCCTCTAAGTTCCGAACTGGGTCTGGACTTCTTCATAAGAAATATAGGCCTTTGTCTTAGCTTTCCAACTAGATAAAATTCAATAGAAACTAATGTCTGCATCTCCAGATATATCAGAATTTCCAAAACATCGCCAAATCTGTCATTTTGATTGAAATTAATATTTTGCACTTCAAATCTTGCCCAAATCACAAAATGAGATAAAATCAGTTCCAATGGCCATATAATCACAATAAAATGCTAAAGATAGAGGTAATAAAATATACAAATATTGCACTTATCAAATGACGAAAGTGAAACAAAAATTAAACATTGGGGACGTAGCGTAATGTTTGACACTTTAAAAATCAAAGTTATACTTAGGTGAAACTACAAGAATTATAGGTGATATTTGTCATTTAGTTAACTACAAATGTTTATGCAAAAACTCTCATTTGGAGATATTTTTGAGAGGAATTAGAATATCTCCCTCCAAAAATGAAGTTTTTCCCCAAAAGAATTCCCTCCAAACGTTAGCTTTATCCTAAAAAAATTTGAACCTAGTGAGTTAAACCATTCTTCGCTGAATTTGAATTTTTCATTGCAGAAAGGAGCAAAAATGATGCATATTCACAAATTGAAGGAGTAAAACTCCAAGTATCCAATCTACAAGACTAAATTTGAAATAGGAATTATCTAATTTTCCAAGTATAATTGTTATACATTATGAATTCTTAAAATACAATTCTTGTTCATATAAGTTTGTAGAAATTATTATTATGATAACATAAAAGTATTGAAAGTTATTATCACTTAGTACATATCTTTAATAACAACTTCGAGAGCCTCGCTTGATATTTAGTCACTCAAAGTATTTTTTTTTTTGTTGCGACTTGCGATAGTTAAAAGCAATGTTTTGAAAACCGGACCAAACCGGCCAGTCCGACCGCTCAAAACCGGAACCGATCATCAAAGCAGTCCGGTTATGTGAAAAAACCGTTCAGAGGTCAAAACCGGTCAGAACCGCTCAGAACCGCGGTTCAACCGGTCAAAACCGGTTGAACCAGACGATTTTAAAAATAATGAAATTCAACCTTTTAAATTCTAAAAATCTGAAATTGACCCCTTTAAAATTTTAAAATATGCATTTGGCCCCCCAAAATATAGGAAATACATATTTTTTTTCATATTTTCATATATATATATAGGAAATACATATTTTTTTTTTCATATTTTCATAGTTTATATATTTAATAGTATATTAATTATTATTTATTGCATAATTATGATGTCACCGGTTCGACCCTGGTTGACCCGACGGTTGAACCGGTGACCCGTGACCCAGTCACTTTTCCGGTTCGCTGTCCGATCCGGTTTTCAGAACACTGGTTTAAAGTAATTAAATCTCAATTAACACTGATTTAAACTCGAGTAGGTCGTACAATGTCCAAAAGTTATACAAACTCAAAATTTAGACAAATTAAATACAAACTCCGAAATTTTCCCTGCTTATTTTTTGGTATGGGTGGGTAATATAAGACTTATAATCTCATCAACTTAGTTTGTCAACTGAAAAGTATTTGGTTTGATTTGGCTCTACTGCTGTATGGAGATATTGAAAGAACATCAACATGAAAAAAATTAGAGGCAAGAGTTCGTTTTGAACATGGTACTAGGAAATGAAAATGACAGTTTATTATCGTGTTCGGACTTTGGTTAAATCTTAGAGGAGGAGGAAAAATATTTATAATTAAGAAAATCACATAGCACAATCATTTGAATTGAAAAAAATATTAAAATGTTTCCCCATAATATCCTTCAACCAATTATAGTCTATATCTCTGCGACGCAATATATACACTACTAAGAAATATACAGCACTCCCTTCGCAATATATATATATATATATACACACGCACACACATATATAGTACTTCATTTACTATTTTGTTTCCGATGAAGCAGCAACATGATAATAATTTCCTCGAATTATTTAAACTAGTCGCAGTGGCATATATATAGTACTTAATTTACTATTTTGTTTCCGATGAGACAGCAACATATATGATACTGATTTCCTCAAATTATTTAAACTAGTCGCGGTAGTACATGCGTGTGCCTAATTATTTAAGAATTATAAATGTATTATTTTGTAATAAAAATTACTCAATATCAAATATGTTGCTTGAAATGTTGTGAGCATAAATTTTACATATAATTTTATGTCAATTATTAAAAGTAGTTAAAAATTAGTAAAAGAGAAAAAATAAATAAAAAATGGAAAAAGAATATGTGGAGAGATTAAGGAGAAAAACAGAAAGGGAGAGAAGAGAGAGAGAGAGAGAGAGGGGGGAACAACGTGTAAGAAAGAAAATGAGAGGAGTGGAGAAAATTAACTTTGACACTTGTCAAAGTTTTGATGAATGCAAGATGACATGCCAAAAAAATGAGTAGTTATTCTAAGACCTCCTCACTTTATTATTACTAATTTTTTTTTTTGGTTACAACCTCCTCACTTTATTAATAGTATAGATAGATGGGTATCGATAGTGGTTCAAATATATTAATTAGTACAGCATATTTATTGCTTATTTATTAGTTATTGGGGGATTGGTCTTGGTGGCTAAGTTACTATTCTTGTGACTTAAAAACTACTTCTGTACATCCTTTGTGCCTCCATTATTGAAAGGGGCAATCCCACTCATTTTTTGCATGATTCGCCGAATATGAGGTTGATATTGGAGAGCAACGTGCTGTTTGGTGGGTGCTATTATAGAGTACGAACAGACATCCAGTTGAGGCGGTTCCAGAACCTCGCAAATCGATTCTATTTGATCTTGAGCCGAGTAGGGGTCCAATTAAACCGAGAAAATTGCAAATTTAATCCATAATATCCACAACTAGCAATTTAGGGACAATAACTTTGAAAAATTCACGATTTGAGTCCGATTTTGATCGGAAAATTTCAATTTGACAGGAAATTAATCACATGCAATGTACATGACCCCAAATTTGGGGACTTTATGACTTTCCGGAAATTATTGCATATGTGGACTATGAAGTACGCCACATGGGAAACTTGTTGCCACATAAACACTATGTTAGAGAGATTTTTTGCCTACGTGGATTTTCTTAAAATTTTTATTATATTTTCAAATACTATGTGTGAAAATAATATCTTACAAAATTAAAAAAAATCTGAAAATTTGAAAAAACATTTCAAATACCAAAAAATATTTAAAATTTTTTCTTATTGGTAAAAATCAAAATTTTTGATATTTAAAAATTGTTATATTTAAGAAACAAGTGTAGAAAAATTCCAAATAAAAAATTGCATAAAATTACACGTGTTTTATATTTAAAACTATTATAATTTTTAAATCAAAATCAATTAAAACTTCTATATAATATTTTTGACTAATTTTTATATTCTTCTAAAATTAATTTTTATTAGAAAAAATAAAATAATTTAACATTTAAATTACTTACAATAAAATTGGTAAAATGTGAAACATTTCATAATTACGAATGAACTGAATTTTTTTACTAATATAATACATAATTTAAATGAAAATACTTCAAAAGAAAGAAAAAAAAAGAGAGTAAAAAAGAAATGGTCTTCTTCTTCGAACAACCCTCCCCCAGCTCCTCGCCTCCACCCCCACCTCACTCGCCCTGCCCAGTCCACCCATTTGCACTAAATCCTTACCCTAACACCGCCCTCCCTCACCAGCTCAATGAAATCAGAAGACGAGAATTGCCCCCTGCAAAGACAGACACACACACACAGAGTAAAACACACACACAAATGCCGGAAACACACACACACAGAGTGAAAAACCAGCAGGGAGGGTCGCAATCGAAGGTGGAAGGTCGAGGCTTGTGTTGTGAAATGAGGGGTCAGGGTTATGCTATAGTAGATGCCCGGTGCGCCAATATATCTGGTCGCCATCATTGTAATAATTGGACTCTACGTACAATTAATAAATAAAGTCTATTTTATTTTGGCAATCTTTATTCTTGTCTTATGTATTCAACATGTTAAAATGAATTCTGCTGTGCTAGTCACCCCGAGGATTACCCAACCCAAAGTGGTATCAGAGCCTGGTTAGCTCGATTAATTTATTTTTATGTGATTTAACTGTTAAATTTTTATTTTTTTCCTATTGAGAAAATTGAAAAACATGTTAAATTAACATGTTTGATGTTGATGATAAATTATGTAAATTGGGATTGAATTTGTTTTATTTATAATCTTGTTGAATTATTCAATAAAACAAAATTTGGTATCAAGAATTGACAAAAATCGGGAAAATATATGTTGTGCTGAATTCGTGATGGTACGGCATTGACAATTGCCAGTGATGAAAAGTGATCGGTGGGAGAGGCCGAAGGCAGCCCACCTGAGCACCGCTTGTCACCGACGGTTTGCCTTCGGTACCGCCGCGAAGGCTGCAAAACCAAGCCGAAACAGTGTTTCGCGCCACTGTCGGACACCATTGGACGTGTTGGGCAAAACTTCTGACAGCGTCCGACACTCTCTCGGTAGCTACCGACTTTTGGGCATCGACACCTCGGGTCGGGTAACCCAATACCCGACCCAAATTCTTGATTAAAAATTTATTCTTGAAAAATTCTTTTAAGTTTGGAAATTAAAATTATGAAAATAAGATTTTCTTGAAAATTAGACTTTTGAGAAAATAAAATTCCTTGAAATTGGATTTCAAGGATTTAATTTTTTAGGTTTAAATTTTTATTTCTGGACAATATTAATTTTAATACCTTAGAAGTTAGAATTTTTTGGAAATTTGATTTTTGAAAAATTATATTATTTTAGGTTGAAATATATAATTTTGGAAAGTAGTTATTTCAAGTTAAAAGGAAAATTTCAAATAAATTCCAAAATACATGATTTTAAATTGAACGATGAATGAGTAAATATAAATATCGCATTTATATGAGCCTGGCATAATTTATGTGATATAAGATGAACCATGAGCTTAGTTTATGTGTCCAGTTTTGTTGGTAATCGGTTTGACTCTTTATTTTTCTATCATTACATTAGCTATAATTATATTATAGTTTTAATAGTAGACAGGGCAAGAAGATGGAGACCAATCGAAGATTTGTATGTTGTGGCAAAACAATTGTAATAGATTAGCTGTTTTTTAAATTTCTAAAAGTCCAGACCCACTTTAGCTTAGTGGGTTGCATAGGTTAGGGTTCAAGGTGGTTCATCTTTATTTACTCTCTTTGTAGATGTGTATTTTATCTCTCTTGTTTATTATGTTATGTGTTTGAAATGCATGCGCAGGATAGATAGCTGAACAAGATAAATGTTAATCTGATGAGACCTATAAAACTGTTAATTCTCTCCTGAGAAAATATTAGGCTTATATGGAATAAAAGATTAGATCTTTAATTTCATGTCTTCCATCATAAGTAATGACATGTGAAACGCTGCTAGGCTGAATCTGGGCTCATACAATTGGGGGTGGACTCAGTCAAGGTAGGTTGTGATCATTGCTAAGCATAAAGATGCCCTATGGGATCTACTTGTTTATTCCTAGCTCATAAAATTGGAGAATAATATATCGGTTGATTGACCATGGGATATTTGATGGTCGAGCCTAAGAGCCTAACATTGATTAGCATATAGGCTCATAAAATTGGGGCATATGTGAAAGATGAAGATAAAAGATCTTGATAACTATCCAATGAGTTCGAAGGCCCGATAAGGCCTCAATTGGACCAATCAAATGGGCTCATAAAATTAGGGTGTATGGTTGCAATTGTTAGTGTGTATGCCCTCAAATGCCATAAAGAGGATAGATTTATAGGGCATTGATTTGTAACTAAACAATATATTTTCATAATAAAAAGGCATGTTCTTGTTGTTTTGTTATAGGCATTTGTAAGGTGTTAATGAACAATGTAAAGTCCTTGATAATAAGGAAAACCTTCTACTCTCTATGGGTTAGGAAGAATGACACTAGAAAAATTTGATCCTTATTATCTAAAATTGATTTGCAAGTTGAAGAAAGCATTAACTGGACATCAATACTAGATAAAGACTTACATGATATATGTTCGAACATGACTCGCATCGGTTTTGCCACATGAGTTTTCACTCACTAACAGTCAATGACAAAACTGATAATTTGTGATAGGTACGCATGAACCTTAGACCTGAGAAATCATGTTGAAGATGTACTTGTGACATCAAGTTTGTCATTAGAGTAGTTAGATCCAATTTACCTGTTGGTGGGGTCGACCTCGAAGTGCGGCTTGATGGGCAAGTAGCAGTCTTAACTGATTAGCAAAACGAGATTTATTCTCTCATAAGTGGATGAGCTAAATATCCTATGCAGTCATGAATGAATAAGGTCAAAAGACTTTGGGGAAAGCATTAGAGATATTCATGTTAGACATGAAATTATACTCAATTACCTTGATTCATTATGAGTGAAGCATATGGTCAAGTTCAATGAGTTTGACTAAACCATGACTCTCACTTGATTGGGGTATGTGAATAAAAGGTTTATACTCGTACGGTATTCACAGCGTAAAAAGTTTGGAATGATCATATTCATTCATTCTCAATTGGGATGTGATGTGGGCCACGAGACTGGATAGTTGTTACCACATCCTTTTAATTTCCTCCCACTTGCCTTTTGAGACGAACCTAAAGAGTCGAGCTTAAAGGAATTGCAAAGGGAAAAATCATGGAATTGACTTGAGAGAATTTTTGATATTGGATATCGCAATTAATTAATTAATCAATCATTAGATGATTTCATTAATTAATTAAGTTAATATGTTAATTAATTTCTTTAGGAAAATTAATTATTGAGCTAACATGGATTTAATTAATTATTGAATTAATTAATTTATTGGATAAATAATATTAATTAAAATAAATAATTAAATAATTAGAAGTTGACTAAGCCTAGGGCTTCTTAAACGTCCAGAGTGGCTAGTCAACTAGGTTATTGTTTTTCTAAAGTAGTATAAATATACTACTTAGTGAAAAAAAATATGAAGCCACTTATATACCTTTCTCTCCAAGTCAAACACTCCAAACTCTCTCTCTCTCTCTCTAGCCGTCCTTTAGGAGGAAGAAGAAGGGGATTTTTTGCTTTGATTCCGGCTTGGTGATTTAGAGACAGTAGCAAGTTTGTTGTTCAGACAAGGATCGCATAAGCTGGTTCAGAATTCAACATACTAGAAGAAAAGTACTTGAATTCTTAACACGATTTGAATATGCGAAATCGAGATGAACCACTTGGGATTATTTATTTTTTGCTGCGTTTTATTGCTAAAAATCCAGCATTGGTATTAGAGCCAATCTCTGATTTCCGTATTTAATCGAATGCGTGAATTATGTGATTTTTGTGTTTTTGAATCATGATAATTTGATGTCAAATTTATGATTTTAAACCATGATTTTTCTGCGTTTATTCTTGGTATTATTGCATGATAATATGTGAATTGAAAAATCAAAATTGTGTGAGAATCGGGGGTGAAAAACCCCGCGACTTGCGTGAGGCGCAAGACGTGAGCTATCTGCGCGCTGCGCGAGCAACATAGGCCCACGAAGTGCGCCTGTTGCGTACACGAGTGCCGTGCACCCAGCCCACGGGGCCTGGGTCCATGACCCGAGTCCAAACGGGTCGGGTCAAAAATTTTGGGGCTAATGTTTTGAATAAACGAGTTTTGGGTTATTTTAATTATCCGGTTGGGTCAAAAGGATGATGACCCAGATTTTAATTAAATGAACCCAAATAGGTTTAACTAAATTATTGTGCATTCAATAAATTATTTTTGGGCTTAATCAATTGAATTTAAATATGCCAATGGTTGGTAATTTATGCTTGATGAAATCGGGCCCAAATTTGTTTTTATTGACTTTTAATTATTTGAGTAAAATAATTAATTAATTATTCTTGGTGAATTTTTAATTAATTAATTTATTTAAATATAAATTCTGACTGGATGGTTTATTATCATAAATATCATTAAAATTTGGAATTTTATTGGAGAAATTAATTAGTTGGAATAATTAATTATTAACTTAATCACCAACATAGTTGCTTTAATTATCGCGAGCATGTATTATGTGATGGTGACATTATCCATGGGCTTAGGTTGTTTTTGGATGTATTTCTTTTTATGGGTTATAAGGGCCGGATTTGAGCTCATTATTTTATTTCTAGAATTATGTATAAGTTGTTAAATTAATGTCATGTAATATATAGAAATAGAATAGACCTTAAAGAAGAGATCAATCCAAAAGAAAAGGAGCTTGGAGCCCAAGAAGAATAGCTAGGTTTATTTTTCTTTATTTTTATGATGACTCATTGACTTGGGCCCTCTAAAAAGAGCCCATGGATATATGTGTTGATTTTATTGCTTTCGATTCATGTTCATTAGTTTTATGAAGCATGTATGCATGTAGTTAATATGCGCTATATAAATATGATAATGTGCAAAGTGAGACTTAGATAAATGTTTAGAATATGAATTCTCCCAAACAAAAATTGTACTAAGTTAGTAAGGGGCGCTAGGCGTCCTTTCCCTCCACTAAACTTAATAGAATTAAGATTTAAACCTAGTATATGGCATCTTCCCAGTAAGTGGGGGTCATATATCAAGATTTAATTCTAAAATTTTATTAAGTGCATTAGATGCCTTAATCGAAAGATATTTCACCCCAATTATCGTTAAAGGGTTGCAAGGTGAAATTCAAATGTTAGATTATGAGAGTTAGTGGGAATGAACTTAGATAGCCCACAAGCCTATATATCGTTAAAGGGTTGCGGTTGTGATGGATTATGGGAAAAAGAAGATTGGACCGTCTATTGGATATATTGATGTTGGACATGACTTTAGTTGAGTAATGGACCAAATATCGTTAAAGGGTTGCCATCCATTACATTAATTAAAGAACTCAATCTCCACTACAAAGGATAAACAACGATCACTTCCGTTTTTCACAGTGGGAGTGTGAATCTCGAAAAATATAGTGGGAGCCAAGTTATAAGTCGAAGTCCTTGGTTTTAGTTCAAGTTACAAATGTCTAATATAGTCTGGTTTATTTTCTGCAGATATTTGAATTATCTCTCTCAATACAAAAATGACTATCAACCCACTTTCCGTTTTACTTGTCTTACCGGACCTAACTACGTGGATTGGCTAAGGAACTTGAGAATTGTTCTCAACATGGAGTCTTTAGGGTATGTGTTGGACACAAACATCCCTGTTCCGCCTGCCAGGACACGTGCCAACGAGGAAGAAGTCCAAGCTCATGAAAAATGGGTAAAGGACGACGTCTGAGTGCGTGGGTACATTCTTGGCTCGATGACAAACGAGCTTCAGAGGTCCCACGAGAAGATGAACACTGCGAGGGCTATCTTGGCGCACTTGGTCGAGCTCTATGGTGAGCACAGTCGCACTGCTAGATATGAGATATCTAAAGAGCTCTCTTTGGAGCCAAAATGAGAGAAGGTGGAAAAGTGGGGGATCATGTCCTCAAGATGATCTCGAGGATTGAAAGATTGGAAGCTCTCGATTTTACAATGAACCCACAACTTCAAACCGATCTCATTTTGCAGTCACTTCTTGATTTTTTTTCCCAATTTGTCATGAACTTCAATTGTAACGAGATTGAATGCAACATAGCTGGGCTAATGAACAAATTGATCACTGCACAATCTCAATTGAAGCCCAAGGGAAAAGAAACTGCATTAGTTATCTCTTCTGGGATCAAAAAGGCTAAGAATAAGAAAAAGAAAAACAAAAAGCAGAGTGGTGAGCTTGGAGCTCAGAGTGGTGTTGATAAGGGAAAAGGGAAAGCTCCTATGAATCGCAAGCGTAAAGGGCCACAGAAGACGGATATATGCCTACACTGCGGTGAGCTAAGCCACCGGAGAAGGAACTGTCCAAACATGGGCCCAGGTGCACAAGGTATGGACCTTTATGTTCATGAAACTTATTGTTCTATGACAGTTTTCTCTACATCTTGGATTCTTGATTCTGGAGTTAGTGCTCACATTTGTTGTATGAATCAGGATCTGGTGCGAGGAAGGAAGGTGGACAGTGATAAGGTGAAGATAAGAGTAGGCAGCGGGCAAAGCATCGCAGCTACTGGAATTAGATCTACCTCATTTCTTTTAAATTCTGGACATTTACTATTTCTAGATAATGTTTTAATTTTGCCCAATGGGCTTAAAAATATTGTTTCAATTCCTTTTTTAGTTAAGTATAGTTATACTTTCCATTTTATTAATGAACATTGTAATATTTATTATGGTAATAAATTAGTGGGCTTTGCTTCTTTAGTAAATGGTTTGTATTACCTTAATGTCCAGAATGAGTGTTCTGTAAATACTATACAAAGGAAACGTATTAGGCAGGGAATTAACCAAAGATTGATCTGGCATCTTAGATTACGCCATGCCGGCGAACACAAAATTAACAAAATGGAGAAATATGGACTAATCGGTCCATTGGGATTGAATCCCTATCCTACTTGTGACTCTTGCCTCAAAGGCAAGATGGCTAGATCCCCCTTCGCAGGGACTTTTGAAAGAACCTCACAAATCTTAGGTTTAGTGCATACTGATGTTTGTGAACCATTTGGAGAAATGGCTCATGGAGGTCTCCTTTACTTCATCACATTCATTGATGATCATTCAAGATATGGTCGAGTGTACCTGATGAAGCATAAGTCTGAATCCATTAAAAAGTTCAAGGAATTCAAGGCTTTAGTGGAAAATCAAACTAGTCAACATATAAAAACTCTTCGATCTGATCGAGGAGGAAAATATATGAGCG
Organism: Buddleja alternifolia; assembly: GCA_019426215.1. Taxonomy (NCBI): domain Eukaryota; kingdom Viridiplantae; phylum Streptophyta; class Magnoliopsida; order Lamiales; family Scrophulariaceae; genus Buddleja; species Buddleja alternifolia. The sequence goes on along the minus strand of CM033404.1, from coordinate 20,576,980 downwards.
ACGAGTTTGATGTATACCTTAGAGAGAATGGCATAGTATTACAACTCACTCTTCCAGCGACAACACAGTTGAATGGAGTAGCAAAACGAAGGAATCGAACCTTGTTGGACATGGTTCGATTCATGCTCAGCTACACTGACTTACCCATTTTACTGTGGGTCATGCGCTGCTTAAAGTTGTACACATTTTAAATAGATGTCCATCCAAGTCCGTTCCTAAGACTCCAGATGAGATATGGAGAAATAGGAAACCAAGTCTTAATCAAATTAAGATTTGGGGATCTCCTCCTTATGTCAAGAAGACTAAAATGGACAAGTTGGAGGCTAGATCCCTGAAAGGGCATTTCGTTGGTTATCTTGAGGATTCCATGGGATACCTCTTTTACCTGCATGATGATCAGAGGATCATCGTAGCTTTACAAGGCCACTTTCTTGAAGATGGGTTCATTCAAGAAAGAGGAGCAGGTAGAAAGATTATTCTAGAAGAACAAAATGAAACTCCACTCGATACATCTACACAGGAAGTGAGAACAGAACCTTATTTAACACAACCACAACCGCAAAGATCAAGTAGGATACCTCAACCACCTGAGAGGTGTGGATATCTATTACAGAGGGAGCTTAGTCTTCATTCTATAGTGGAGGAGGGTCATGGAGATGATCCCTCCAATTATGATCAAGCGATGGTGGATGTGGATGCTACAAGATGGCATGAAGCTTTGCAAACTGAGATCGATTTGATGAATTCAAACCAAGTCTGGAAACTTGTAGATCGGCCTGATGGGGTAAAACCAATTGGGTGCAAATGGATTTACAAGGGAAAGATTGGTGTTGATGGCAAGGTTGACACCTACAATGCCAGGCTAGTGGCGAAAGGGTATAGTAAATCTTTTTGCCAGTGGCTATGATCAAATCAATAAGGATTCTACTTGCAATAGCAACTCACCTAGACTATGAGATATGGAAAATGGATGTCAAAACTGCTTTTCTAAATGGATTCCTAGAGGAGGATATCTATATGGAAAAACCTAAAAGTTTTGTATTCGAGAATGATATCCATAAGGTGTGTAAGCTTGAGAGATCCATTTATGGACTCAAGCAAGCATCTCGTACTGGAATCTGAGTTTTGATGAGGCAATCAAAGGATTTGGCTTCATCAAGAACGAAGATGAGCCATATGTTTACAAGAAGGTTACTGGGAGCAAGATAACATTCCTTGTGTTATATGTAGATGACATATTACTCATAGGGAATGATATAGGAATGCTCACCACTGTTAAGAAGTGGCTTTCAAGTACTTTCTCCATGAAAGACTTAAGAGAGGCAACTTATATTCTAGGGATTCGAATCTACAGAGATCGAACAAATAGAATGATAGGGCTCTCTCAAGTCCTTTACTTAGAAAAGGTCCTAAAGAGAAATAGGATGGAGGATTCTATGAAAGGGCTCCTGCCAATGAGGCATGGGATACATTTCTCGAAATCTATGTGTCCTCAAAGTGAGGAAGATAGAAAAGAGATTAGCACTGTACCCTATGCATCTTCTGTGGGTAGCCTGATGTACGCAATGTTGTGTACTAGACCTTACATAGCTTATGCAGTAAGCGTTGTTAGTCGATTTCAGGCAAACCCTGGCAAGGAATATTGGATAGCTGTGAAGAATATCCTAAAGTATCAAAAGAGAACTAAGGATATGGTTCTCATCTATGGGAATGGTAACTTGAGAGTGGTCGGGTACACTGACTCGGATTTTCAATCAGATGTCGATGACCGAAAATCCACCTCAGGATTCGTATTCACCCTCAACGGTGGAGCGGTGAATTGGAAAAGTTTCAAGCAAAGCACAACCGTAGACTACACGATAGTGGCTGAATATATAGCTGCCTCTAAGGCAGCTAAAGAGGTTGTTTGGCTTAGGAAGTTCATAGAAGAACTTCAAGTGGTTCCAAGTATAAAGCTCTCGTTGCCACTTTATTGTGACAACACCGGAGCAATAGCGCAAGGAAAGGAACCTAGGTCTCACAACAAGTCCAAACACATAAAGAGGAGACATCACATCATAAGAGAGATTGTTGAATGAGGAGAAATATCTGTTCAGAAAATAGTCTCAGCTAACAATGTCGCTGATCCATTGACCAAGCCATTGGCACAGGCGGTGCTAGAAAAACATCCGGAAGGGATGGGTATTAAATACCATAGCAAATGGCATTCAGTGCAAGTGGGGGATTGTTAGCGTGTATGTCCTCAAATGCAATAAAGAGGGTAGATTTATAGGGCATTAACTTGTAACTAAACAATATCTTTTCGTAATATAAGGCATTAATGTGTTGTTTTCTTATAGGCGTTTGTAAGGTTTTCACGTAAAGTCCATGATAATATGGCAAACCTTCTACTCTCTATAGGTTAGGGAGAATCACACTAGAAAAGTATGATCTTTATTATCTAAGACGATCAATACTAGATAAAGACTTGAATGGTATAAGTTTTGACAGAGAAAGTGCCAGTATAACACTATGGAAATGGTAGTGGAAACTTATGTCATAGACACCTCAGTTAGACTGATGTGTTCGAACACGACTCGCATTGGTTTTGTCACATGGGTTTTCACTCATTGACAATTAATGACAAGACTGATAAGTTGTGATAGGTACGCGTGAACCTTAGACCTGAGGAATCATGTTGAAGATGTACTTGTGACATCAAGTCTATCATTAGAGTAGTTAGATCCAATTCACCCGTTGGTGGGGTCGACCTCGAATTGTGGCTTAATTGGCAAGTAGCAGTCTTAACTGATTAGCAAAATGAGATTTATTCTCTCATAAGTAGATGAGCTAAATATCCTTTGCAGTCATGAATGAATAAGGTCAAAAGACTTTGGCCAAAGCATTAGAGATATTCATGTTAGACATGAATGTATACTCGATGAACTTGATTCATTATGAGCGAAGTATATGGTCAAGTTCAGTGAGTTTGACTAAACCATAACTCTTACTTGACTGAGATATGTGAATAAATGGTTTATACTCGTATAGTTTTCACAGCGTAAAAGGTTTTGAATGTCCTATTCATTCGTTCTCAATTGGGATACGATGTGGGCCACGGGACTGGTTGGGTGTTACCCACATCCTTTTGGTTTCCTCCCAATTGCCTTTTGAGATAAACCTAAACAGTCGTGATTAAAGGAGTTGCAAAAGGAAAAACCATGGAATTGACTTGAGAGAATTTTCGATATTGGATTTCGCAATTAATTAATTTATTAGTCATTAGATGATTTCATTAATTAATTAAGTTAACATGTTAATTAATCTCTTTAGGGAAATTAATTATAGAGTTAACATGGATTTAATTAATTATTTGATTAATTTACTTATGAGATAAATAATATTAATTAAAATAAATAATTAAACAATTAGAAGTTGACTAAGCCTAGGGCTTCATAAACGTCCAAAGTGGCAACTATATCAACTAGGTTATTGTTTTTCTAAAGCAGTATAAATATCCTACTTAGTGAAAAATAATATGAAGCCACTTTTATAACTTTCTCTCTCTAGCCGTCCTTTAGGAGGAAGAAGAATAGGATTTTCGCTTTGATTCTGGCGTGGTGATTTAGAGATATTAACAAGTTTGCTGTTCAGAGAAGGATTGCATAAGCTGGTTCAAAATTCAACATACTAGAAGAAAGGTAAATGAATTCTTAACATGATTTGCATATGCGAAATCGAGATGAACCACTTGGGGTTATTTATTTTCCGCTGCGTTTTATTGCTAAAAACCCAATAGCAATCTAGGTGGATCTCAAGCCCACTAAAAGAGATTAGTTTCTCTTTCGAATTTCACCAAGAGGGTGGTGGAATTTCACCAAGAGGGTGGTGGAATTTGGAAAAATAGTAGGAGACGTGTACAATTAAAAACTGAATTGTATAAGAACTTTATTTAGAAAGCATGCTACTTACCTGCCTCGTATATATTGTTGTAGATCCATAATAAGGGCTAAAAATCCACTTTATGCTATCCTCAAAACAAATAAGCTGATCGGTCCCAACTTTAATGACTGCCTAAGGAACCTTAAAATTGTCCTTCAATTTGAAGGAAAGGAGTACATCCTAATGACTTCAGAGTCTGAGATAACTTCTGAAAGCAATGATGAAAACGAAGACTACTCTAAACCGTGGTCTGATGAGAATACCTAAGTCCGTTGTATCATCATGATGTCAATGTCAAATGATTTCATTTTGCAAAGGATATTATCAGCCACTTAGAAGAGCGTTATGGTACTAAGACAAGGAAAGAGAGGTATGTCATCTCTAAGGAATTGTTTAGAGCTAGAATGAGTGAGGGGACCTTTATGAGTGAGCACATTCTGAAAATGATCTGATTGATTCACAAGATGAATGATCTGGATGTGCTGCTCGATGGGGAACTCTACTTCGATCTGGTCCTTCAGTCTCTCCCGAGGTCTTATGATCAATTTGACATCAACTTCAACATGAACAACTTGAACACCTTATTGAATGAGTTGTTGAACATGTTGACTATCGCTAAAAGCACCATTAAGAAGGACAAAGCAGTTCTTCTTGTGAATTCTTTATCTAAACCCAAGAAAGGGAAAAAAAAAAAGAACAAGGCCAAGAAAATGAAAAGCACTGGTGGTGTAAAGAAGGTGGAAAAAGGCCAAGTCTGATAACTGCTTCAACTATGGGAAACCTGGGGCACTGGAAAAGGAACTGCAAGGAGCCCTTAAAAGAGCAAGACATATTCTTTGTTGAAGTTAACATTTCTGTTAACAATGCTTCTTGGATACTTGACACTGGGTTTGGTATTCATCTATGCAATTGCAGGTAATGATAAGAAGGAAGGAACTAAGTAGAGGAGAGATGACCCTAAGGATGAGAAACAGAGAAATGGTTGCTGCCAAAACCGCAGGAACTGTCTACTTAGCATTAGGAGATAAAAAATCAGTTTTAATTTTTATTTATGTTGTTCCTGAGATAATAAGAAATATCATCTCGATCCTATTTTGGATAGAGAGGAATATTATTTTGAGATCTGTAATAAAAGTTTATTTTTATTTTATGAATTTTCTCTTATCTTAGAATCAAAATTGCAAGGTGGACTTTATACTATTTTTCCCACTATTTCTAATCTCCATATTCAATAAAGTAACAAACGATAGTTAAATAAGTAAATTGGCGCGCACATTTGACACGCTAGACTAGGTCATGTTTCTAAGAAATTCAAGACTTGAATGAATTGACTGCTTGCTAGTCTTGCCTTCAAGGAAAAATGATCAAGTTACCATTTTTGAGAAAAGAGAGCACGTCAAAGAACTATTGAAGTTGATCCATATTGATGTGTGTGCCCCCCTTAGCATAAATGTACGAGGTGGGTTTAATTACTTCATAACATTTACCAATGATTACTCATGGTATGGTTATTTGAATTTGAATAATAAAAGTCTGAATCCTTTGACAAAATTAAGGAGTTCAGACACAAAGTAGAAAATCGTCTTGAAAAGACTATCAAAAATCTTCGATCGGATTGAGGAGAAGAATACCTTTCCATTGAATTTCTTGATTATGTAGAAGAGAATGAGAATCTCTCACATTGGACTCCGCCTGGAACACCTCAATACAATGGGGTAGCTGAGCGAAGGAATTGAACCCTGGTAGACATGTTTCGATACATGATGAGTTTCACTGAAGTTCCAACTTCTAAGTGGGGCTATGTATTGGAATTGATGACCTATCTAATGAATAGGTTGACGTCCAAGTCTGTGCTTAAGGTTTCATTTGAGTTTTGGTGTAGTAAAACGCCCTCATACAAACACCTTAGGGTGTGGGGTGTGGCGCTTATGTAAGTTTGTGGGTTATCCAAAGAAAACTATTGGATATTATTTCTATGACCTCATGGAATAAAAGAACATTGTTTCAAGAAATGCAACCTTCTCGGAGAAAGAATTCCTACTAGATAGGAATGGATTGGTCATAGAACTTGAGGAAACTCAAAACACTGAAATAGCTCAAGAAACACAAACACTTCCACCTGACACCACTGAAGCACAAATCGAGGATCAAGCTGAAAGTACAGAACCTCTGAGGAGAACCGAAAGGACCCCAAGGATGCCTGAAAGATGGTTTGGTCACTTGCAAGAAAGCAAATTAGAGGATCCTCCATTGGACTTAGACCCAACGACTTATGAGGATGCAATGTTAGACATTGATTCGAGAAAATGACTAGAAGTCATGAAATTCGAAATATATTCCATGTACTCCAACAAGGTATGGACCTTGGTCGACCCATCTAAAGGCATTAATCCCATAGGCTGGAAGTGGGTCTACAAGCGAAAGCTGCTTCCCGAAGTTGGAATCGGCATTTTGACACTGTCATACAAAAGTATGGATATGTGCAAAACATTGATGAATCATGTGTGTACAAGAAAGCTAGTGGGAGCGCGGGCACGTTCCTCATACTTTATGTCGATGACATCCTTTTGATCTGAAACGACCTGGGATTGATGCAGTCGATTAAAGTATGGTTGTCCAATCAATTATCCATGAAGGATATTGGAGAAACATTCTACATACTTGGTATGAAAAGATCTAGTAATTTATTGTGTTTATATACATGTTAGAATTGGTTTTTGTCTCATTTTATGACTTGGGCAGCTTTTGAAGTATACAACTTTATTTATAATCCAATTGGAGAATTAGGCTCTGTTTGGAACTCTGGTAGTATCTGGAGATGCAGACCTCTATTCCAAATGATTTTTTTCTAGTTGAGAAACTAAGAGTCATATAATTGTTATGAAGACATCCAGACCCAGTTTCGAATTTTAAGGTCTCGAAAATACTCATAAAGTTACATTATATTTCAGTTATGGACTAGGCTGAGCAGGATTATTGAGAATTTTCTAGAAGGAATCATAGCCGAATTCAGATAATTTTGTATCCAAAATAGCTGCCACAAAGATAGCAGAAAATCAGCAGACTAAATCCTACTTAAAGAAGAAAACTTCAAAAGTTCAGGAAAAAAGATTGTAGAATGATTCTAGGATTCTTCTCTATGTTCCTAATAAAAATAAACGTTCTTTAAGGTTAGAGAAGAAAATAGAAATTCGAGAGTTCAATTATATTAGTTGGAGTTCTGCTTTCAATTATGAGTAGCTAATTCTTTTTCTTCGATTGAAGGGATTTGAATCCAGTTCATAGATTGTGAGGCACGGTTCTTGTTTGTCATCTAATCTTGATTTGGTAATCTTTTGTTTCTCTAATTTTATCATTTATAATTGCGTAGCTAGTTATCTAAGATGCATATTAGTTGATTATCTATTGCGATTGATTACTAACAAATCTTCATAATCCGTAATTGTTATGTATGATTTGTGTTTGTGGCAATTATTTATTGATTATTGTGAACCCATTTTCTATTGATTACCTAAAGGAAACATAGAGTAAACTAAATAATTTAAGTTGGTTTAAATTATTTTTTTATCATTTGTCTCTTCTGGATTCATAATGCTATTATTAATTTGATAAGGATTTAATACTGAATGAATTAATAATAAGAATTGTATCGGGTGTTGGGCTTCGGTTAACGATATAGAGAAGAATACAAAGATCTAAATAGTTGGTTATATAGATCATTGGCTAAGTAATCAAAGAAGGAATAGTAATATAGGTGCTTGCAATAAATTTGTGATTCAAGGTCAAATATATCTTAAATTGAAGTTTTTGTTAGTTGAATTTAGGGTTTATTGCAATTTAGCTCCCTGTGAAATCTCGAAAGTGCACAAAAATCCCTGTGAAACAAAAAAGGGCAATTTAACTCCGTGCGAAAAAATAAATAAAGCAATTTAATTCTCCACGTGCCTCACTCGCGCATTTTGAGAGTGGTTATGACATTTTCGCCTCAATAAGACAATTTTACCCCTATCTAATAACCAATGGGTCAATTGATAGAGATTAAAGACATATATCTTATTTATTCAAATTAATATCAACCATTCATTTTAATAGAGATGAATGGTCTAGAGTTATCCTGTTATATATATTTATTTGAAATATATATTTATAATTTTCATAATTAACATATATTTTTATAATTTTAAATTTATAATTGAACTTATTAGATATAAAATTAAAATATTATTATATATACACAATATATTTGTATTTGTGTGTGTGTCTATATATATACACACACACATACATACAACAGGCATGAATCGGCGGGAGGAGAATCAGACGGCAGCGGCGGCTGAGGAAGGCAGGCAACGGTGGCGAATGTGGGAGGGGAACAAGGCGGCGAAGGTGGGAGGGGACCAGGCGGCGGCAATGGCGTCAAACATGGGAGGGAACAGGTGGTAATCGGGCGCTCTAATTTTCAACAAATCAAACAAAAAATTAAAGAACCCAAAACAACTCTCTTCACCACCGCTTCCGCATCCACCACCATATTAATTTTTGAATTCTGAAATTAACAGGTGATTCACACCTACGATATGTGTATTGTGTGTGTTTTGGTACGCGATTTGGTTGGTTTGAGGGGAATGACTAGATGAATTATTTATTAGTTTAGCACTGTGCTTTGAATCTACAATTATAATGTTATGTTTAAAATAAAAAACATAATATACCTCTCCTTAATTCCACAGCATTTTTATTAGTAGAAGTGCACCTTTGCCCAAACGACGCCATTTTGCACCTTGGTCAGACGACACCATTTTGGACTTCAGCAACAATTAAACAACATTTCAGCGTTTTTCTCTTACAATTACATTTTTGTTTTACATTTTCCAGAAACGGGCTTGTCGCCCTAATTTTCGCATTAAATCAGCATTAATTAGTGAGTAGGGTTTGTTTTGTTAGTTAATCTAATCTGCCAGCTCAACATCTTGGCTGCAGAGTTAGTTATCCAATTTTGTCACGTTTTTTGTATAAAATCTGAGAAAATGCAAATGAGAATCATATGGTTGTTGTTTGCAAAGTCTTGTTCCCTACTCTACTCTCTCTCTCTTCTCGCACGAGTTGCTTGTGAATTTTCTTAGATTGTTCATCTCTAGGATTGTTCTTGATCCAGTCCTCTGGTGACTTCCATTAATTTTGTGTTATTCATTTTTGATCATATCAATCTGGTATCAGAGCCATCGATCCTCGGATTCGGCGGCTCAGGTACGAGATGGTGGATACTAGATCGGGTGACATGCGTAAGGATGTGGATACTCTGGTTGAACAGATGCGGATCGATCGGGAAATTTTGGAGAAATGAATGGTAGAACTAAGGACGATGATCGTGAATTTAGCTGCACATGTAGCAAGAATCGCACTGATGGAGCTAGTGGATCGCACGAGCATGGAGTGGAATCTCATGCACATAGGGGTAATATTGAGCAAGGTCATGGGTACAATATGCCAACTAAGTGTTCAACAATGGACTTTCCCAGATTTAATGGTGAGGACCTTAGAGGATGGATTTTCAGGTGTGAGCAGTTTTTTGTAGTAGAACACCATTTGATGTGAAGGTAAGGTTAGCTACAGTACATCTAGAGGGCAAAGCTCTATAGTGGCACCAGGTATACATGAAATCCAGGCTTACTAGAGATGTTCCATTGTGGGAAGAATATGTGCGAGCCTTGCATGATAGATTTGGTACTTTGTTGTATGAGGATCCGATGGCTAAACTTATGAATCTTAAACAAACTGGAACTATTAGAGAATATTTGGATAGATTTGATGAATTGTTGAACAATGTTGAGTTATCTGAGAATTATGCTGTGAGTTGTTATCTGGCTGGTTTGAAAAATGAGATAGCTATTCAAGTAAGAATGTTCAAGCCAAAGACACTTCAGGAAGCAGTGGGGTTATCTAAACTACAAGAACAAGCCATTCACCTAGCTAATCGAAAACCTTACCCCAATCCACCCCAGAAAACTAACCATTCCTTTCCAAAACAATCTCCCATATTACCTACTCCACCTCATAAACCTTATTCCAATCCTAACCACTTTTCTCCATACAATCCAACAACATACAGTAACCAACCCAGAACCAGTTATAACCCACCCCCTGGAAATAACAACTTAAGGTCCAACATTAGAAATGATAGTAGAAGGCTATCCCTCAGGAAATGAAGGAAAAACGGGCTCAAGGGTTGTGTTTCTTTTATGATGATAAGTAGACATTTGGGCATGTTTGTAGTAAGAAAAGACAGTTGTTCTTGATGGAGGTAGGGGAGGAAGATGATGAAGGGAGGTCAGAAGAGGAAGAAGGGGAAGTTAATCATAACAAGCAAGATGGAGAAGAGGACACTTCCACTGATTTCCATGTGTCTGTACATGCTATGTCTGAGGTACATGATTATAGGACTATGAGAGTCACTAGGCATGTAGGAGGACAGACTGTTCTTATTCCACCTATAATTTTTTTGGATGTTAATGCAGCCAAGAGAGTGGAGTGTAAGGTGGTTGAGATTGATTTATTTCCAGTGTCTGTAGCTAATGGTAACAAGATATATAGCTCCTCTATGTGTAAGAATTTCAGTTGGAAAATGCAAGTGGAGTTATTTATGACAGATTTGATGTTGTTGCCACTTGGGGGATATGACATGGTTTTAGGAATACAGTGGTTAATACAATTGGGAGACATAAAGTGGAATTTTGATAAACTCACCATGGAATTCATGACACATGGCCAGAAGGTTACTCTTAGAGGAAAGAAGCTTGCTACTAACAAGGTGGTTGGAGGAAATAAGTTGAGGAAAATAATACAAAAGCCAGCCCAAATTTCTATGTTGCATTTAGGATTGTTATCTCAAGGAAATCCCCGGGTACCTGTGAAGCATAAGGAGCTACAACCAGGTACATCAACCCCCCTGCTGCTTGATTTTAGAAGGTTTGGATTCTTCTGTTTATTACTTTGGTCCTTTATTGAATCTACTTGCTAAATTTGAGGATTTGTTTAAAGAACCTACCACTTTACCACCCAACAGAACCCATGATCACAAGATCATCTTGAAAGAAGGGATCTCTCCTATTAGTGTCAGGCAATATAAATATCCAGCTTTAAAAAAAGATGAGATAGAAAAACTAGTTCAAGTTATGCTAGATACTGGAGTGGTAAGGCATAGTACCAGCCCGTATTCATCTCCAGTAGTACTAGTCAAGAAGAAGGATGGGTCTTGGAGGTTGTGTGTTGATTATAGACAACTCAATCAACACACTGTGAAGGACAAATTCCTCATACTAATTATTGAGGAGTTGTTGGATGAATTGTTTGGAGCCACCATCTTTTCTAAACTAGATTTGAGATCTGGCTATCACCAGATTAGAATGACTGAAAGTGCATGAAAAATGCTTTTAGAACTCATAATGGCCATTTTGAATTTTTAGTCATGTCCTTTGGATTGACAAATGCCCCTTCTACCTTCCAAAGTTTAATGAACCAGGTTTTTCAGCCATATTTGAGAAGATTTGTATTGGTCTTTTTTTATGACATCCTTATTTACAGTGACAATGAACACTCTCACTTACGTCACTTGAAGCTAACTTTTGAACTCTTGAAGACACACCAATTATTTGTCAAGCTCAGCAAATGTCAATTTTTCTCACCTCATGTGGAATACTTGGGCCATATTATATCTAGAGAAAGAGTTGCAGTGGATTAACAGAAGATTAAGGTGATGACTGAATGGCCACTACCAAAGAATTTGAAGGAGTTGAGAGGGTTCTTAGGCCTAAATGGGTATTACAGGAGGTTTGTAAGGGATTATGGCAAGATAGCTAAACCTCTCACTGATTTACTCAAGAGACATGCCTTTAATTGGAATCCACTAGCAACTGATGCCTTTCAGACACTCAAGAGTGCCATGTGCCAAGTACCAATTCTTTTACTTCCAGATTTCACTCAGAAGTTCACCATTGAAACCGATGCTTCTAATGGGGGAATTGGAGTAGTTTTACAGCAAAAAGGGAAACCAATTGCTTTCATGAGTAAAGCACTACAAAGGAGGAGCCTGTTTTGGTCAGTGTATGAGAAGGAGATGTATGCTATGGTTGTAGCAGTTCAAAAATGGAGATATTATTTAATTGGCAAACACTTCAATATTCAGACTGATCATCAAAGTCTGAAATATTTACTAGAGCAAAAGATCTCCACACCTAGTCAACAAAAGTGGATGGCTAAACTCATGGGGTTTGATTACGGTATTTACAATAAGAAGGGTTATGAGAATGTTGTAGTTGATGCTTTGTCCAGGAGGCCACAGTCACAGGAGATGCATGAAGGGGAATGTTAGCTATCTCAAATGTTCACAATGAGTTCATGGATAAGATTATAAGTAGTTGGGAGGCCAACCCCAAATTATAGAAAGTTATCAGGGATTTAAGCAATAGTTCAAATTCTCATCCAAGGTATGAATGGAAAGGGGGGGTACTAACTAGAAAGGGCAAGGTGGTGGTAGGTAACCTTCCAGATATACAGCTAGAACTTTTGAAATTTTTTCACAGTAGTGCACTTGGAGGACACTCTGAAATCCAAGCCACATTTCATAGACTCAAACAACATTTCTTTTGGAAGGGTCTCAAATCAGCAGTTTACAAGTTCATTCAGTCATGTGATGTGTGCCAACAATGCAAGAGTGAAAATGTTGCTTTACCTGGGAAGTTATAGCCCTTACCAATTCCTGATGGGGTTTGGCAAGACCTTTCCATGGATTTTATAACTGGGTTGCCATTATCTAGGGGAAAGGATGTCATGCTGGTGGTGGTTGATAGATTGAGCAAGTATGCTCACTTCATTGGATTAAAGCATCCATATTCGGCCAAAGGGGTTGCTCAAGTTTTTATGGACACTGTCTTTAAACTACATGGCATTCCTAAGTCTATTGTGAGTGACAGGGATTTAGTAGATTCTGGCAGGAATTCTTCAAGTTACAAAAGGTGAATCTTCACACATCTACTTCATACCATCCACAAACGGACGACCAGACTGAGGTGGTCAACAAATGCATTGAGACATACCTCAGGTGCATGTGTGCTACTAGACTAAAGGAGGAGTCAATGGTTGACCTTAGCAAAATGGTGGCATAACACCACCTTTCATTCTTCCACTAAACTCACCCCTTATGAGGTTGTCTATGGACAAAAACAGCCACTACATCACCCCTAAATTCCTTATACAGCAACAGTAGAAGAGGTTGACAGGAGTTTGCAAAATAGGGAAAACACCTTAAGATTGATCAAAAATAACTTGGCAAATGCTCAATCTAGGATGAAGAAACAAGTTGACAAGGCTAGAAGTGAGAGAGAATTCAGTATAGGGGACTTGGTCTATGTTAAACTACAACCATACAAACAACTCTCACTCAAAAAACACTCATATCATAAACTATCTCCTAAATTTTTTGGTCCATTTCAGGTTTTGCAGTGCGTAGGACCCGTAGCTTACACGTTGGACTTGCCGCTAGACTCTCGGATCCACCCCACCTTCCACATGTCCCAACTCAGACAAAGATATGGAACAGCTCCATGTCATCCTCAACTACCAGTTATCCTCACTTCACATGGTCACCTTGTTCTTGCACCAGAGAAGATACTTGATCGCAGCATTGTACCCCGCCACAACAAACCAATTACTCAAGTTCTTGTCAAGTGATTTAAGTCATCAGATGAAGACAACTCTTGGGAAGATCTTTACACTCTTCAACAACAATTTCTATCTTTTTGTTTTGCACCTTTGCCCAGACGACGCCGTTTTGCACTCTGGTCAGACGACACCGTTTTGGACATTAGCAACAATTAAACAACATTTCAGCGTTTTTCTCTTACAATTACATTTCTGTTTTACGTTTTCCATAAAAAGGCTTGTTGCCCTAATTTTCGCATTAAATCAGCATTAATTAATGAGTAGGGTTAGTTTTGTTAGTTAATCTAATCTGCCAACTCAGCATCTTAGCTGCAGAATTAGTTATCCAATTTTGTCGTGTTTTTTGTATAAAACCTGAGAAAATGCAAATGAGAATCATATGGTTGTTGTTTGCAAAGTCTTGTTCCCTACTCTACTGTCTCTCTCTTCTCTCACGAGTTGCTTGTGAGTTCCCTTGGATTGTTCATCTCCAGGATTGTTCTTGATCCAATCCTCTGGTGACTTCCGTTAATTTTGTGTTATTCATTTTTGATCATATCATATATATAGGCCTAATTGTAATTTAGTTCCCCTGCTAGGATCTTTAGCTGGGGACTAGAATGTAACCAGGAGACATCGTCAGGTGTTTGTGAGGGCAATAGCAATGGCGGTGGCGAGTTGATTGGTAGAGGTGGGCTGAGGGGTTAGACGAATGTTGGAGGTGAGGATGAAGGTAAATTAGGGTTATGATTTTGGGAAGATGGTGTGTTAGGGAAGGAGATAAAGAAAAAATAAATTCAAAAAAATGAATATGAGTAATTGAAAAAGTAAAAAAGAAAATAAAGTATAGGGTAAATATTTTTAAATGTAAGGGTATTTTAATCTGTATATCAATAAATGTAAGATAAATATGTCAAGGAGCTAGTGTGCTTTATTATTTTTTACATGGGGAGTTAAATTGCCCTTTTTAGTTTTAAGGGGTTTTTGTGCACTTTCAAGATTTTACGGGGAACTAAATTGTAATTAACCCATTGAATTTATAATCATTAAATTCTGTGTTAGTAGTTAATTCAAATCTTTAACCCCTCCCGAACTTTTTGTTTTTAATTGATCAACCAGTCTCTAGTATTCGACATGGATTCATGAGTACTACAAATCCTAGCGAGAGTACTAATTTTATATTTTGATGCGTTAATCACGTGCCACCAGAGTCAAAGCAATTACGACTTCTAGCATCCATAGTCCAGGACTATGATACATGACAGAACAAAATTGCGGAGGAGTGGTGATAGAGGTACTATGAACGACACTTGACGAAAGAATGGTTGATGATAAGGTTTTTACCACCATAGGATTTTTATGCACTTTGCCTTATATGTGGGACAATATATTGTAATTTGAAAAACTTAGAACTGAGTATTGTTGGGCGGAATTGACGGCAACAAGAGCAAAATTTATCTTAGGCCGAAACGGGTTGAATATTATTCACGTATGTTAGCCTCGTCCAATTTAATTCACGAACTGTGGCAATTTGGAGATAGTAAATTTTGTGTATGTTCATAAATTTTGCATGAATTATGTAAAAACTATCCGAAACAAATTCTTTGTGCTTCAATTTAAATTTCAAATATCAAATTATAAACAACGTTGAACCCTTCATATTTTCTTACAATTACAATTACAAAATACAAAAGTACAATCTAAACATTATATTCACTCTTTTTATGTTTTAAAATTCCATTTAACTTGTCAGGGTATTTTGATCATACAAAAATTAATAAAAAAATTTATAGGAGCATTTGTTGTTCACCAAAAGTTTTGAGATGACATCAGCATTTTGATGATGTCAACAAATAAATGTAAGGTTATGGAATACTTGTAGAATCTCTCGTATTTTCGTGATTTTTTTTGTCTCAACCCAATTTTGGTCATTAGATCAACAATAGAGGGAGGGTTAATTTACTACATGACCCCCCTTGTAACGCCCTCAAATTTAATCCTAAAGAATCCAACACGAAAGCGTTATCCTATCCTTACAGAAGTACAAACCAAATTCTGGACACAATTAAACAATTCATCTTATCGGGTCACAACCCCAATACATCAACTAAATAGCTATGCGAACTTAATATACATGAGTCAATCTACATCATTCACCTCTAGGATAGTCCGAGTTTATACTCCGATCCTTCAAGCTAGTTTCACTTCTCGACTTGCCTATAACTGGAAGGAAGAAGTGAAGTACATAAGCAAAGGCTTAGTGAGCGCCAGTGTACGTGGAAAGGTGCTTAAAATAGTTTTTAGACCCCAAAGTGATAAATTAATAAGGTGAAAACAATAATAGTTTCTATTTTTCAAACGCTCATTAAAAAGGCGAGTAAGAATGACATTTGCGTTCAAGTAGTAGCTGGTATGACACCAGGATCTTAGTATACATACGATAAAGTTTTAAAACATGCATTTTTAAAAGTGTGCAGTCAATGTAAGTACCACGTACAAGACTCAATGCAAGTATCATGTACAAGACTCAATGCAAGTATCATGTACCAGACTCAATGCAAGTATCATGTACAAGACATGTTTAAGTAACACGTACACGTCACGCTTAAGCAGTAGGGGGCCATGTTAGCAATACTATCGCGTCCGATGATTTACCCATAGCACTTTGGGTCCCTCTGCTTCTTCCTTATCACCCCTGAACATGCGGCTTAAAAGCCATCACCTTATACCTCCCCACGCAGGCTCGCGATGCCCGATTTGGTCATATCCAGAATATGCCACACGATAAATGACCCATGCACCCTCAGAGCACTCCGTCCTAGATGCATGGATCTGGACGTGGATAACGGGAACTGTTTAAGACCGCAAGCCCATGCTTGACCGGCCGAACCCTGCCCTATCCATCGCCCGACCTTGGGCCCAACACAACCACGCAAGATGAAACATGTCACAAGAACACCATCACGACAAATGATCATGATACAAGAACCAAATGATGGAGTACTTCCACGAATCCATAAAAACCGGTGTTTATTTTGAAATCATGCTTGCAAAATATGCATTTGAAACCAGTATGCAATCATGTATGTCACGAATGATTAGATGAAGCGTTTTGGCTCACGAAGGAATATTGAATCGAGCGAATATTTTTTTTTTCCAGAATTTCATTAAAAGAATGTTTTCTTGAAATCATTTTCACAAAACCTGCCTGGAAAATTATTCTCGCAAGATATGTCTTTGAAACGTGCCAAGAAATGGTTAATGCAAATTGAGTCCATGATTTGACTTGAAAGTGTTGAAATTCATTTTCATGTGAAGTATTGAAAGCATGATGAAAGTATATAGATATATATACGACGTGCTCCTTCCAGTTTTGAAAGACATATAACTATAATTTTGAGAGGCACTCACTCTACGTCCAAGTTTATACTGCGTTGTCCTCGTTCGTCTCACCGACAACACCTGCTAAGCGAAATTATATCATAAGCTCATTTTCTAACTCGTCTAAAGTCTACCCGGGGTAGTCTATGAGGTCCTAATAACTATACCAACATGCACAACAAGTTACCTTAATGAAAACTAGGCTTAATTTCAATCTTCCCCAACAGGTCGATAAGAGGCATAAAAACAGATTTGTGCAGTTTTAGTGTATGAATTGTTAAAAATCATAAACTCAATAATTGTGGGTAAAACGATTTCCATAAATGTTCTAAATTTGTTAAAAGACCTTAGATAAATTTTTCAAAGGTAAATGGTCACTTGAAATGTGGCTATTTTACTCAAAACCGAAGTAAAATTGGGTTCAATTTTTACTGGGCAATACCACTTTAAAAATTCATATAAAATCATAATTTACTCAAATAAGCCCCAATTGCATACACAATAACCCCAATACATATGGTTATCCCCTGTAAAATTTTGAAACCAAAATGAAGTTGGTAAAAGCCCCAAATGATGTCTCAAACAAACATTTTCGAAATCCCGTGAGGCTTCTGGCAGCCTATACTTAACAATTTCCACAATTCACATTAAAACTCCAAAAATCTCAGAAAATTCCAGAGCTATTTCAGACATGCAGTAACATACACAGTAAAATGTTTGAACTCAAATAAAGTTTCCTTGTCTCGAAAACAATTCTTCAAAATTAGTTGCAGATTTATAGACCCAACTTAAAATTATCATGCATGTGTGATTTCTTCATTTAAGCCTTTAGATTGGCTAACAAAAATTGTAAATTTAAGCTTAAAACTCATAGATCTACTCATCCAAGACACATGCAATAACATTTTCAAAATAAACTTAGCCTTTACCATTACCTACTAATATATAAGTTCTAAGTTCTAAGGGATTAAGAGTTACCTTTAATTGCTACCAACAAGTGTGAAGATGGGTTGAAGGTTGAAGTCAATATACTTATTTATATATATATATATATATATATATATATATATATCTATCTTGAAATGAAGAGATGAAGAATGGTTGAAGAGACCCTTTTGCTTTGTATAAAGAAACATGATGAAGGTTGAAGGTGGTATGTTATATATATAGGTGTGTGTGACCGTGTAGTGCTCCACTTTTCTTCTCTTTTTTCTTTTTTTTTATTTTATTTTATTATTTAATGTGAAATGAAAGTGGAATTTACTAATTATTGGTGTATTTGGGCAATTTACTAATTCAACTTCTCTCCTAGTGTCTAGTTAAATTTTGGTTCTATTCCTTTAGTCTACATAAGATGTATAATATAATATCCCTCTTGAACATAAGTTTAAAATCCTAGGTCATGTCCTAATGCTTTAGATAGTAATTAGTCGACTAAAAAAAACTCGGGTATCACATTCTCCCCTCCTTAAAAGAATTTGGTCCCCAAATTCTCACCTGAGAACAATTCCGGGTAGTGTCTTCGCATGTAATCCTCGGTTTCCCAAATTGCTTCTTCTAGATTGTCGTGATTTTCCCATAACACCTTTACCCTTGGGATGGTTTTAGTCCGTAGCTCACGCACTTTCTTGTCCACAATCTTTATCGGTTTTTTTTTTTTTTCATAAGTCAAATTGTTCTGAATTAGTATTGCATCCACCTTGAGTACATGTTCAGGATCGGGTCGGTATTTCTTTAACCTGCTTACGTGAAAGACATCGTGCAAACCAGAGAGTGCTAGTGAGGGTGCCAGTCAATATGCTACTTTTCCAACTCTTTCCAAGATCTTGAAAGGTCCAACAAATCTAAGACTTAACTTTCCACCTTTCTTAGGTTGAATGATGCCCCTCCGAGGAGATAGCCGCAAGAAAACCTCATCTCTGACGAAAAATTCTAAGTCTTTTCTTCTTTGATCAGCGTAACTCTTCTGACGACTCTGTGCAGCTTTCATTCGTTCCTGGACAATTTGGATTTTATCTATAGCTTCTTGCAGCAATTTCAATTGTGGGAACGTTGTTTGTCCCTGATTTTTCCTCTTAGGAATCCATGTATCTCCAACTTCCCAACGAACTGGGGACCTGCACTTTCTCCCATATAAGGCTTCATATGGTGCCATTCCAATTGTGGCCTGATAGCTATTGTTATAAGCAAATTCTGCTAAGGCTAAGTATTGAGCCCAATTTCCTTTAAATCCAAAACACATGCTCGCAACATGTCTTCTAGTATTTGAATTACTAGCTCAAATTGTCCATCCGACTGAGGATAAGTTGTCATGCTAATGACTAGCTTAGTTTCCAATGCAACATGTATGCTTTTCCAAAATTGTGAGAGGAATGAGAGGAACCACTGCTCAATGGTATGGATCTCTGGATTCTACTAAGGACAAGGTTAACTGAAACACCATGCCGTCTCACAATTTCCTTAACGTACCATCAAGCTAACTTAGAGAGGTTCTACATCCCGGACGGGCAAGAAATGAGCTCATTTGGTGAGCCCATCCACAATTATCCCAATAGAATCATGGCCACTTGTAGCTTGGGGCAAATCAGTTATAAAGTTCACTGTTAGATATTCACCTTTCCATTCCGGTATTTTTTTTTTTTTAAAGGTTGTAAGAGTCCAGGAGATCGTTAAGGTTTGATGTTTTGATTTCACTTGTTGACATGCAAAGCATCGTGAGACATAATTAGTGACTTGGCTGTTCAGATTGACTAACCAGTAATATTCCTTAATTCTTTATGCATCTCATTACTGCCAAGGTATATGGTCTTTTTCAAGCGACGAGCTTCATCAAGTATAACCTTCTTCACACTAGTGTCATTTGGTACATACACCCTATTTTAAACTATATCAGGTCGTCTTCCCAGATATGAAATTCACGCCTATATTTCTTGAAGGGTCTTCTCTCTTAAGTTCTTGAATATAGATCTTTCTCCAGTGCAACTTTGATCCAAGAACATTGGGTTCTACTTTGATATTAGCACACAAGATGTGTAATCCAAATTCTTTTGTATTCCAAAAGTTCACATCCTTCCACATCCTCCATCCGTTATCCATTAATCTTGCAACACTCATTTTCTGACTTAAAGCATCTGCTTCTACATTAGATTTTCTAAGATGGGTTTGGATTGAACACTTGTAGTCTCCAAGAAGTTTCATTCTCTTTGTTTGTCTCAAATTCAACTCTTTTTGAGAGAATAGATACTTAAAACTTTTGTGGTCGGTATGATGCTCCATATAAGTAATGTCTCCACTTTGTTATTTCAGAAATAATGGAGGCTACTGCCAAATCATGGGTTGGGTAGTTCTATTCGTAGGGTTTGTGTTTACGCTATACATACGCTATCTCTTTACTATTTTGCATAAGCATACATCCAGTCCCTCCTTAGAGACATCACCGTAACTCCAAAATTATCATTTCCATTAGGAAGTTCTAAAATGCGTTGTTGTGAGCCTTTTCTCTAACTCTTGGAAGCTTGACTTAGACTCATCATTCTATTCAACTTCATCTTCCTTTGAGTTAGTTAAGATAAATGTCCTGCTATCTTAGAGAAATCCTTGACAAATCTCCGATAGTATCCTGCTAATCCGAGAAAGTTTTTTTTTTTTTTTTTTTTGTGGCATTCTCAGGTCTTTTCCATTCCACAATAGATTCTACCTTCGAGGGGTCGACATAGATTCCATTACCCATAATCACATGACCTAAGAAGGCAACCTTAGTTAACCCAAACTCACACTTGCTAAATTTCACGTAGAGCTTGTTGTCTCTTAAGACTGGCAATACAATCCTTAAGTGTCGTTCATGATTTTCTTTGGTCTTAGATATAGACAATGATGTCGTTTATAAATATCACCGCAAGTGATCCAAATTAGAAGGTAATAAACTATGCATACTATCCATAAGGGTTGTTGGGGGTATTGGTCAATCCAACTGGCATTTCAACAAACTCATATTGTCCGTATCTTGTTTGGAAAGCGGTCTTAAGTTCATCTTCATTGCTAATTCTTAATTGATCATATCCTTGTTGCAAATCAAACTTAGAATATAACGTAGCTCCTTGGAGTTGGTCAAACAATTCTTTAATTCGTGGAAGAGGATACTTGTTCTTGATGGTTACACTATTTAACCCCCGGTATTCTACATCTAACCCTAATGATCTGTCTTTCTTCTTGCCAAATAACACTAGAGCTCTCCACAGAGACGTATTAGGTTCAATAAATCCTATCTCCACAACTTTAATAGCTAAGCTTTCTTTATATTGGGGTAGTTCCGAGTAAACGCTCGATGGCAAACGCCCTTCCCTATCTGTTGGTAAAGAGATTAAAATTTAGGAACTACAAATACTTATTTAATATTCACTTTATCTTTTGTCTTGTTAATCATGGAAGCTAAATAGTCTTCCCTTTCTTTCCAAAGTGTCCTTTACGCCATAACAACTGAAATGTTAGGTGCTGAAGCAATCCTTGTGTTCCCTGCTAGATCTGTAATCGACTTACCAGATGCACAAAACTTAACAACCTTGTAAGATAATCTATTGGGCATGATGATAAGACAACTAATCCATTTCTAGAATAATGTCTTACTCTTGTATAGGTAGCACTATAAGACCAGTTGTAAAAGATTTTCCACTAATCATTATGTTACTGGACTTAAATCACTGAATCCATAACCATGCCACTATCCTTTCGTGTAGTAACTTCTAAGTTAACTTTTATAGTACGATCAAAAATTAAAATAGTCATTTATAATCACCTTTCCTGTATCACATCCAAAAATTATTCTGTAATATCAATAAACTATCACTGTACTCAATAAACTACATGAAAGCTAATTTCCCACTCGCTTTCTCATAAGTAGGAGGTTGAGTAATTAATGTAATTCCTCTTGTTCACAAGAATATTCATCTTTCATTCTATTACACCTTTTCCGACTCAAGTGTCTCTTTGCAATCAAAGCACCTATAGTGTTTTATTCTAGACACGTTCCTAGCTCAGTCCTACAATTGTAATCAATCATCGCTTGGTCGGCCGCCCAAACAATGGTTTGTCACAATTTAAGTACTGGAACACTATATCTCCAACCTTATTATCATATCGAACTCTCACTTAATACCTAAAACCACAGTCCGAGGAACCTATCCCGGAATAGCTCAGGCACTAGCCCAAGCTCTGATACCATCTGTAACGCCCTCAAATTTAATCCTAAAGAATCCAACACGAAAGCGTTATCCTATCCTTACAGAAGTACAAACCAAATTCTGGACACAATTAAACAATTCATCTTATCAGGTCACAACCCCAATACATCAACTAAATAGCTATGCGAACTTAATATACATGAGTCAATCTACATCATTCACCTCTAGGATAGTCCGAGTTTATACTCCGATCCTTCAAGCTAGTTTCACTTCTCGACTTGCCTATAACTGGAAGGAAGAAGTGAAGTACATAAGCAAAGGCTTAGTGAGCGCCAGTGTACGTGTGAAAGGTGCTTAAAATAGTTTTTAGACCCCAAAGTGATAAATTAATAAGGTGAAAACAATAATAGTTTCTATTTTTCAAACGCTCATTAAAAAGGCGAGTAAGAATGACATTTGCGTTCAAGTAGTAGCTGGTATGACACCAGGATCTTAGTATACATACGATAAAGTTTTAAAACATGCATTTTTAAAAGTGTGCAGTCAATGTAAGTACCACGTACAAGACTCAATGCAAGTATCATGTACAAGACTCAATGCAAGTATCATGTACCAGACTCAATGCAAGTATCATGTACAAGACATGTTTAAGTAACACGTACACGTCACGCTTAAGCAGTAGGGGGCCATGTTAGCAATACTATCGCGTCCGATGATTTACCCATAGCACTTTGGGTCCCTCTGCTTCTTCCTTATCACCCCTAAACATGCGGCTTAAAAGCCATCACCTTATACCTCCCCACGCAGGCTCGCGATGCCCGATTTGGTCATATCCGAAATATGCCACACGATAAATGACCCATGCACCCTCAGAGCACTCCGTCCTAGATGCATGGATCTGGACGTGGATAACGGGAACTGTTTAAGACCGCAAGCCCATGCTTGACCGGCCGAACCCTGCCCTATCCATCGCCCGACCTTGGGCCCAACACAACCACGCAAGATGAAACATGTCACAAGAACACCATCACGACAAATGATCATGATACAAGAACCAAATGATGGAGTACTTCCACGAATCCATAAAAACCGGTGTTTATTTTGAAATCATGCTTGCAAAATATGCATTTGAAACCAGTATGCAATCATGTATGTCACGAATGATTAAATGAAGCGTTTTGGCTCACGAAGGAATATTGAATCGAGCGAATATTTTTTTTTTCCAGAATTTCATTAAAAGAATGTTTTCTTGAAATCATTTTCACAAAACCTGCCTGGAAAATTATTCTCGCAAGATATGTCTTTGAAACGTGCCAAGAAATGGTTAATGCAAATTGAGTCCATGATTTGACTTGAAAGTGTTGAAATTCATTTTCATGTGAAGTATTGAAAGCATGATGAAAGTATATAGATATATATACGACGTGCTCCTTCCAGTTTTGAAAGACATATAACTATAATTTTGAGAGGCACTCACTCTACGTCCAAGTTTATACGGCGTTGTCCTCGTTCGTCTCACCGACAACACCTGCTAAGCGAAATTATATCATAAGCTCATTTTCTAACTCGTCTAAAGTCTACCCGGGGTAGTCTATGAGGTCCTAATAACTATACCAACATGCACAACAAGTTACCTTAATGAAAACTAGGCTTAATTTCAATCTTCCCCAAAGGTCGATAAGAGGCATAAAAACAGATTTGTGCAGTTTTAGTGTATGAATTGTTAAAAATCATAAACTCAATAATTGTGGGTAAAACGATTTCCATAAATGTTCTAAATTTGTTAAAAGACCTTAGATAAATTTTTCAAAGGTAAATGGTCACTTGAAATGTGGCTATTTTACTCAAAACCGAAGTAAAATTGGGTTCAATTTTTACTGGGCAATACCACTTTAAAAATTCATATAAAATCATAATTTACTCAAATAAGCCCCAATTGCATACACAATAACCCCAATACATATGGTTATCCCCTGTAAAATTTTGAAACCAAAATGAAGTTGGTAAAAGCCCCAAATGATGTCTCAAACAAACATTTTCGAAATCCCGTGAGGCTTCTGGCAGCCTATACTTAACAATTTCCACAATTCACATTAAAACTCCAAAAATCTCAGAAAATTCCAGAGCTATTTCAGACATGCAGTAACATACACAGTAAAATGTTTGAACTCAAATAAAGTTTCCTTGTCTCGAAAACAATTCTTCAAAATTAGTTGCAGATTTATAGACCCAACTTAAAATTATCATGCATGTGTGATTTCTTCATTTAAGCCTTTAGATTGGCTAACAAAAATTGTAAATTTAAGCTTAAAACTCATAGATCTACTCATCCAAGACACATGCAATAACATTTTCAAAATAAACTTAGCCTTTACCATTACCTACTAATATATAAGTTCTAAGTTCTAAGGGATTAAGAGTTACCTTTAATTGCTACCAACAAGTGTGAAGATGGGTTGAAGGTTGAAGTCAATATACTTATTTATATATATATATATATATATATATATATATATATATCTATCTTGAAATGAAGAGATGAAGAATGGTTGAAGAGACCCTTTTGCTTTGTATAAAGAAACATGATGAAGGTTGAAGGTGGTATGTTATATATATAGGTGTGTGTGACCGTGTAGTGCTCCACTTTTCTTCTCTTTTTTCTTTTTTTTTTATTTTATTTTATTATTTAATGTGAAATGAAAGTGGAATTTACTAATTATTGGTGTATTTGGGCAATTTACTAATTCAACTTCTCTCCTAGTGTCTAGTTAAATTTTGGTTCTATTCCTTTAGTCTACATAAGATGTATAATATAATATCCCTCTTGAACATAAGTTTAAAATCCTAGGTCATGTCCTAATGCTTTAGATAGCAATTAGTCGACTAAAAAAAAACTCGGGTATCACACCCCTCCCCCTATTGGGAATCCAATGGCCAAAACTGGTCTCGCCCCGTATTTTCCCATACTAATAGAAAGTTGTCAGTGGTATCAACCCTAATAATTTTTACACATATATGCACGGATGATAAATTTGTCGGTACAAAATTGGATCAACAAAGACGTGTAGTATGATTGATTGGGTTTACATATGTGAAACAATTATTCTGTTTTTTCTATAAAAATAGCATATTATTTGTCTGCACTAATTATGGTTAACAATGATATATTGATTTTAGACAATGTAATATAGCTAATCATGATTTTAGTTTAAATATCAAATACTGTGGAAAAATTTTGAGTTAGGAGCATATCAAAACTCGAAGTCTGCCTTTTCTGAAAAAATTAAATCTAGTACAAGCTCATCTCATGTCACCTAAATGAGTTATAACCAGTAAGTAATACATGATACATGATCAAATGATTGTTTCACTCTATGACATTATTATATACACATTCAACAATTTACAAATTTCATCTAAATAGTAGCAAAGTAGGTTGGATGACTTAAATTATTAAGTATAATATATGTAAGTACCAAATACAAACTCTGAATAAGCCATGTAAAGAATCACAAATTTTTGGGTTTTCCATGAGGAGGCTATAGTAACTAAATTGGAATATCCTTTATAAGTTGGAGCTGTTAATAAATCAATGTTACTTAAACCTAACAAAATAATTGAGATTCATATATGCGCATGTCTACAGCTTCTTGTTTGAAAGAAAAATAAATAAGCAGAAGGCACGCATAGATATTCGTTCTTGTTAAAATATATATTTCTTATTCATGTTTATTGCTTGTTTATTTAGCTAAGTCTCCTATTTCCTTAATTATCTATTGTAAGACATTATATATATTTGCCTTCTATAAATAATACACAAGGGAAATTACATTCCAACATGATATCAAGCCTTGTTCTCCAAAAACCCTAAAAAAAAATTCTCTACAGCTGTCGCCAGCAGCCATCTCCGCCGTGCTACCGTCGTGCTCCTCCTACTGTGCCGCTGCCTCCCCTCCCTACTCAAGACGCTCTTCCCTTCAACGCACATTTCTGCACTATACAGATTCCTAGCCGTCGGTTTTTCTCTCCTTTCTTCGGTTTAGGTATTTTTCTCTCGACTTTTTTGTCTTTATTTCCTGCGTTTTCGGTTTTGTATTGCGACTCTCCCATGTCTCTCCCCAGTGAGTCCCTCACAAACCCTACCAAAACAGCCACTACCCTTACCAATAATCATCGCCCACCACCTCTTCATCCGGCGTTACATGTCGGTAATATTTTTCAATCTTTTGGTTTTAAATTGTCGGATCAAGATTCAAACTATAAACTATGGAGGGGTATGTTCTTAGATGTTTGTCGTAGCTATTATGTTGTTTGAGCATCTTACTAGTAAATCGAAACCCAAAGATGAATCTGATCATGATTGGTTTGCTCTCGATTCTACGATCAAACGATGATTTCAATCCACTATCGAAATTAAACTTTTGAAAAATTTGAATCTTGAATCCGCAACTGCTAGTGAAGTTTGGTTTAAAATTGAGGACAACTTTCGTAATAATAAACGAACCCGTTCCATGCAAATAAATGAAAGATATCGAAATTTTCAAAAAGGCTCTCTTTCCATCTCCTAATATTGCCAAGAAATGAAATCTATGACTTAAATGTACTTGTGTCGGACCAGGATTTCATTCTTCAACTCTTACAGGGATTACCCCAGTCATATCTTCCCCTCATCACTTTCATCACCACCATCAAACCCTTACCTTCGTTTAATGATGTTTAAAACTTGCTTCTCACCCACGAAACACGTGAAAATCGCTTCCACCGACCCCTCCCCAGTTCTAACCCAAACACGGCCCAATACAAATCGAAACAAAGGTAAAAATCAGGGAAGAAATTCTGGCCGTGGAGGAGGTCAAACGCACGGTTCAACTCCGGGGTTTCCGTCCAACCCCCCTTGGCTTAATGTCTCTTATCCCACCTCCGGGATCACTCTGTAGTATGTCCAGCACACTCCATTTGGACCTCGTCTTCTTGAACCCTTCTAGTAGCCCCTGGGTCCTCGACTTCCTCCTTTGCAGCTCAACAATTTACCCCAAGCTCTCCTTCACCATGGTTTGCGCTGCTGCCTCCATCTACTCAGACCGGGTTACTTCCTAGCCCCGGCCTGGCTCTCTATGGACAAGTCTCGTTGGCCCTTTCTTCACCACAGTCTACTTGGTCTCCTTTCTCCATTCCAGCATCCCCGTCTCCATCTCAGTCAGCTCAGCCGACCATGGACCTGTCATCTCTCTTTCAGACTATGACACTTCAGCAGCCTGACGATGATTGGTACATGGATACCGAGGCGACATCCCACATGTTCCCCAACCCAGGTAACCTATATAATACTTGTTGGGTTGACTCATTCCCTCAGGTGGCTCGTGGCAGCGGAAATTAAAATTTTACAAAAGGTAAATGTACAACCACCCGAAAACAGGAATATGGAATTGGTTCGATCGAATTTGATAGGGAGGTAAACGAAATTATACCTTTCGAAAATTTCGTTTCACCTCGTACTTTGGATCTCAACAACCCTGTGGTGCAAATCCACACAATTTCCCTTGGGTGAGAAATTGCCCGTCGTCTTTTCGTATCTCCCAATTTAAAGTGCTCCAAGCGTCGCACCTCTAAGATGTATCCACACCTCGTTCAAGTCACTAATCGTCTTGCCTTGCGTGCTAGACAGCAAAACGATTCTAAGATTTAATTTAGGCTTGATTATGTGAATGGTAGGAATATTTTTTAAGTCGTTTAATTCAACACATGAATAGAACGACATCTTGTTGGAAAGGGAGAGAGTGGTGGCCGATTTTTAGGTCTAAGAAGGGGGGCGAATTTTTCCAGTTATTGTTCCTTAATTATTTTAGTCTCCTTCATCTCTTATTTATAGGTGAAGATTACCTAGAGTCCAATTAGGAAAAGGAAACTTCCTTTCTCCCAAACTCTCTAGTAATCCTCATCCTATGAAGACTTGGAGGACGGGAAAACTCTTTTCCTCCTCCACCACATAAAAACCGCCCCCTCCCTTATTTTTTCTCAAAAAAATTGGTCAACACAAGTCAATTGGATTCTAGGATTTAATTTTGACTTCTCAATTTAATTGAAGGTTCAACCCATCAATTAAATACAAGTCAAAATAAATCTAACCAACTAATTAATTCCAACATTTATTTATTTAACTTGGGCTCTACCCAATTAAATTAAATAAAATACTTGGACTCTACTAGGTCAATTAATTTAATTAATTCTACAAGATTAATTAAAAGAGTAAAATTAATTGAATCCTTTAATTAATTTATATTTCATATTAGGAAAGTACTACATTTTCCTTATTCCCTCAATTTCCTCGAAATTGATTAATCACATCTATTCAAGCAGTAACTCTCTTGAGTTAGCGTGTGACCCCTTAGGCTCGTTTCTATCTAGTAGTAAGTACACTTTCCCACAGTGCTAGTGTACCTTCCTAAAATGGAAAGTACTAGATTAAATCAATCTTTTGATTTAATCAAGCCTCGAATTAGTCACCAAGCTAATTCTCGGCACTTACAAATCGCGGTTGCCCACCTAGCATAGGGTCCCGAAGACCCAGATAAAACGAAAGTAAAGAGACGCCTTTTGCAATCTTGATCCTTGCATAAGTAAGATCCCTCTATCTAATCTCCCGATTGAATCTAGAGCAGTGGATAAGGTTGAAGCTCTATTAATTCAATACTATGTTTCCCACATTATGTGAAATCGACTTCGACTATCTAAACGAGGAAACCCTATGCCTCTTTAGATGTCATACTTCGTCCAAAGATTCCTTAAGTCGATTCACTATGTAACCATAGGAGATTAACCGACTGGCTAATGTCACAGATAGATTCCTCTTGATTCTTACGTGCCTTACTACGTAAGACGTGCATGTCTGAGTTTGCCCACATTCGATCATCTAAAGTGATCATGTAACAAATCAAGAACATGTGCGGTTACGCATAAGACATCCAATGGAATCTTAGGTCCATAAGGATTACTCTTATACTACAAGACCACTGAAAGTTCCACATTCGACTGGGAATCCATTTTAGGAACCTCCATGGGGTTGTTCAGTTCGCCAATTACCACAATAGCAACCCTCATATATGCATTGGCTTTCATCGTGCCAGTATCTATGGAACGAGATACACTTCTCCCTGAGTATGCATCATATGAGCAAGTCTTTTGGGTTGCAACGATATCCTTTTATCTCGATGAACCCTTTTACGACTTAGAACAATGTTTAAAGATCACAGCCTTCGAGACATATTCCATCATTGCCACACCCAATGTGCAATGATGTCCCATAGCTATGTGTGATCCTTTAGGACTTTATTCTAAGCCAAAGTAAAAACTAATTTAAGAATAAAGACATGCCACACATATAAAAAGAGATTGACTTTATTTATAAGAAAACGATTGTTCAACTCTAGAGTTACTATTACAAAGAATGGCGCCCAATAATTGGTACGCCGGGCACTAACTCTAACAATCTCCCACTTGCCTTAGCGCCAATTGCTCTTGTACTTAAGGCCCATTCTTCCTAGTTGTCTTTCAAATACTTTTTGGCTAAGGGGTTTGGTGAGTGGGTCCACTATGTTGTCCACTGTGTCCACGCGCTCCATTTGCACGTCACCTCTTCCAATGATTTCTCGTATCAATCGGAATTTCCTCCGAACATGTTTGGATTTCTGATGAGACCTTGGCTCTTTTGCTTGCGCAATAGCCCCGTTGTTATCACAGTAGACCATTACTAGTTCCCCAACGGATTGAACGACACTCAATTCTTGGATGAAGTTCCTCATCCAAACAATTACTTTTGCAGCCTCATTTGCTGCAATAAATTCTACTTCAGTGGTGGAGTCGGCTACGGTTGCTTGCTGGGAACTCTTCCAGCTAACCGCTCCGCCATTAAGCAAAAATACAAACCCGGAGACCGACTTCGAGTCATCCTTGTCAGATTGGAAACTCGAATCAGTGAACCCCTCTAATTCCAATTCTCCTCGTCCGTATATCAAGAACAACTCCTTAGTTCTCCTTAGATACGTAAGGATTGTTTTCACCGAACTCCAGTGTGCCAAGCCTGGATTCGCTTGATATCGACTGCACACACTCAATGCATGTGCTACATCGGGTCTTGTGCATATCATTATGTACATAATACTACCTATCGCAGAAGCATAGGGAGTTTTGGACATTTTCACTCTTTCCTCCTCAGTCTTTGGGCACATAGACTTGGAAAGTGTGATGCCCTATCCCATTGGCAAGAATCCCTTCTTGGACTCTTCCATTTCAAATCTTTTGAGTACGCGATCGATATATGCAGATTGGGAGAGACCTTGCATCCTACTCGATTTATACCTATGGATCTTCATACCGAGTATGTAGGATGCCTCTCCCATATCTTTCATGGAGAATTTATTAGAGAGCCATACTTTAGTCGACTGCATCATCCCTACATCATTTCCAATTAGTAGGATGTCATCGACATAAAGTATGATGAACGTGACTGCGCTCCCACTGTCTTTCGTATACACACATGCCTCTTCAACGTTTTCAACTTATCCATACTCTTGTATGACAGTGTCAAAATGTTTGTTCCAACTTCGAGAAGCTTGCTTAAGTCCATAGATGGACCTTTGGAGTTTACACACTTTGTATTCGCACCCTTTGGATGTAATGCCCTTTGGCTGTTGCATGTAAATCTCTTCCTCAATTTCTCCATTGAGTAATGCAGTATTTACATCCATCTACCATATTTCATAATCAAAATATGTAGATATAGCAAGCATAATCCTAATGGATTTCAGCATAGCCACTGGCGATAAGGTTTCCTCATAGTCAATCCCTTGTCTTTGAGTAAATCCTTTTGCCACGAGGCGAGCCTTATAGGTAACTACCTCTCCATCGACTCCAAGTTTTCGCTTGTAAACACACTTACAGCCAATGGGCTTGATGCCCTCAGGTGGGTCAACCAAGGTCCATACCTTGTTAGAGTACGTGGAGTCCATTTCGGATGTCATGGCCTCTAGCCATTTTCTCGAATCAATGTCAGAAATTGCACTCTTAAAACTCTTCAGATCAGAGTCTAGAGGAGGATCTTGAGTACCCTCCTCTTGCAATAAGCCTAGCCATCTTTCAGGTTCCTTTGGGATCCTCTTTGATCTTCTCAAAGGTTGTGTGTTTTCAGTGGGTGCCATTGATGTAGCCTTGTTGGTGTCGGGTGGGTTAATTTGTATCTCTTGACTTGATCCATTCTCATGGACCTCGTCAAGCCTTTTCTATCTAGAAGGTGACCCCTCTCCAAAAAATTGGCGTTTCTCAAAATAATAACTCTTTGTTCCGTTGGGCTGTAGAAGTAATATCCAACAGTTTCCTTTGGATATCCTACAAAATAGCACAAAGAGGACTTGGGGTCCAATTTGTCTCCCACTAAATGCTTTACATAAGCTGGACACCCCCATATTCTCAAATGATTATATGAGGGCGTCTTTCCACACCAACTTTTGTATGGGGTATTGGGCACCATCTTGCTAGGCGATCTATTCAACAGATAGACCTCCGTTTCAAGAGCATAGCCCCACATGGACTTAGGAACTTTAATGAAACTCATCATGAATCAAACCATATCTAGTAATGTTGGATTCCTACGCTCGACTACCCCATTATGTTGAGGTGTGCCAGGCGGTGTCCACTGTGAGAGAATTCCATTCTCTCTAAGATAATCATGAAACTCGGTGGACAAGCATTCTCCTCCTCGATCCAATCGAAGAGCCTTAATACTTCTACCAAGTTGTTTTTCTACTTCATTTCTGAACTCCTTAAACTTCTCAAAGGATTCAAATTTATATCTCATAAGATATAAGTAACCATACCGTGAATAATCATCGGTAAAAGTTATGAAGTAGTTTTGGCCACCGTGAGTGCTCACACTCATTGGCCCGCACACGTCCGTATGGACCAAGTCCAATGATTCGAAACTTGACAATTCATCTAAGTCATTGATATCTAAATGTCTTGCCAATGTTCAAACTCTTTCTTTGGAAATATGTCCAAGTCTCTCGTGCCACATTTGTGCGTTTACTTGATTATCTTGTTTACGTTTGTTACTTTGTTGAATATTGAGATTGGAAATTATTAGGGATATAGTATACATTTCATCCTTCATTTTCGATTCCATAATAAGAGACGATTCATAAAACAAAAGTAAACTTTTATTACGAATCTCAAAACAATATCCTTCTCTATCCAAAACCGGAATTGAGATAATATTTCTTATTATTTCAGGAACAAAATAAATGGAATGTAAAACTAATTTCCTATCTACTAACTCTAAGTAGATCGTCCCCACGGCTTTGGCAGCAACCAATGCTCCATTCCCCATCCGTAGGGTCATATCTCCTCTACTTAGTTCCTTGGTTCTTTTCATCACCTGCAAATCATTGCAGATATGAACACCGCATCCAGTGTCAAGAACCCAAGAAGTATCGTTAACAGTGAAGTGAACTTCAACAAAGAACATACCTTGAGCCAGAGGCTCTTTGCAGTTCCTTTGCTAGTGCCCAACTTTCTCATATTTATGGCACTTATCAGACTTCTCAGACTTTGGCTTTTTCAACTTCTTCACACCACTATTACCTTTCAGCTTCTTAGTCTTATTCTTCATCTTGTTGCCCTTCTTGGCTTTTGAAGAGGAATTCATAAGAAGCACTGGTTTGTTCTTCTTGATGGTGCTTTCAGCAGTTATCAACATGTTCAATCATTCAATGAGCATTCAATTTGTTCATGTTGAAATTGATAACGAATTGATCATATGACTTTGGGAGAGATTGAAGCACAAGGTCGACACAAAGGTCTCCATCGAGTAGCACATCCAAATCATTCATATTTTAAGGGCGTGCTCACTCACAGACGCCCCTTCATTCACCCTTGCTCCAAATAGTTGTTTTGATATAGCATATCGTTCTCTCCTAGTCCTAGTACCGTAAAGCTCTTCTAAGTGGTCGATGACTTCCTTTGCCATCATCATATTTTCATGTTGCTTTTGTAACTCATTTGACATAGAAGTCATGATGATGCATCTAGCTTGGATGTTATCATCTGACCACAGCTTTGCGTACTCTCTATCCTCATCACTGCTTTCATCGTTAATCTCCGGCTGTATAGCCATCAAGATATAATCCTTCTTTTCATATTGAAGAACGATTTTTAGGTTTCTAAGTCAGTCCGAAAAGTTTGGTCCATTCAGTTTGTTGGTTTCAAGAATTGTATAAAGAGGATTTTTAACCATTTTCGTTTATCTACAAAAATGCATAACAGACAATTAATAACGGATTTTCAAATAAAGTCCTTATACAATTTGGTCTTTAATTGTACAAGTCTCCCACTATTTTTCTCAAATCACACCACCCTCTTGACATGATTCGAAGAAACGTTAGTTTCTTTAGTGGGTTTGAGATCTATTCTCACTTCATCATATGCCCCATTTTCTGAGCTAACATACGATGATTTTGAATAGTAGCCTTACCGGACCTTCTATCTTTATAGATAGTTCTCAAGATGGTTTTCCTCATCTCCCACATGTGCCCCATTTTCTGAGCTAACACATGAGGGACGATGTTAGGCTTGACCCATCAAATATCCCATGTATAACCATCAATTTCATTGCCCCCATTTTCTGAGCAAAGCAATGAAACCAACCGATTTCCATGGGGCACCGTAGTGCTTAGTAAACACTCACAGCCTACCTTGGATCCAATCCACCCCATTTTCTGAGCAAAAGGATTGAACCTTTAGCAGCGTTTCACATGGTGAATACTTATGATGGAAGGCATTATAATAGAATTCCATTCTTACTATCACATAAGCCTAACATTTTCGCAGGAGGGAATTATAACATGCTTATTGGGGGGTCTCATCAGATTTAATTATCTTGTTTTAATTATCTATCCTATGCATGCATTACATCAAATAATCATCGCAGACAGATAAGTAAAACATCCACAAAGCAGTAAAAATGAGGATGAACCACCTCGAGCCCTAACCTAGTAACCCACTCGAGCCAAAGTGGGTTTAGACATTCTAGAAAATAAAAAACAGCCTAGACTATTACAATGGTATCGTCTCATCATACAAGTCTTCAAGTCTTGGCTCCGTTTCTTTGCTCCGTCTTCGATTACATAGAATACCAAAACTACTAATCTACTATACGGAAAAATTAAAGAGCCAAACCGGCTATTATTTACAACTCTAGAATAATTACATACATAGAAAACCAACGCAACGACTACGCTCGTGGTTCATCCTTTTATCACATAAACATGTCAAGCAACAAACATACATGTGATAAAGAAAATTTTACCCATTCATCATTCAAACTAGATTGCAAATATCATTGGGATAAGTTCGATATTGATTTCTAAAAAACTTTCTCAGAGTTTACAAGTCTAAAACATCATAGGTAAGGTCTTTGGGTCACCCACCTCCAGAAACTACGAAGAAAGGAAAAAAAAATTATTTAAGTTTCTGTTGACCACGCCTAGGCGTGGTCTGACCCATGCCTGGGCGCCGCGTGCAGCGGCTATTGCTATTTTCGATTTTCAAATCAGTTTTTCGCACGTTCGTGATTCTTTCGAGTTTCGATTAACGAATCTGAATTCTCCTAAGGTCTGAGTTTTATTACTTGATGATTAAACCTTCGGTTCAACCATCTCACAACACCCCACCAAAGGCGATTTCATAAAACTAGACCAAAACCGTCGAAAACAATCCTATACCCAAATTTCAGATTTCATGATTTTTAAAACCAATGACTTTTAAACATTAAAATCATAAAAATCACACAACATCCCAAATCAAAATCCATCCTAGTCTAACAATAAACATATTGATTATCATGCTTTCGATTTTACAATTTAAAACGTAAAGACAAACATGCATAATCACATAAAAATTTGATCGAGCCAAACCATGGCTCGGATACCACTGTTGGGTTGACTCATTCTCTCGGGTGGCTCGTGGCAGAAAAAATTAAAATTTTACAAAAGGTAAACGTACAACCACCCAAAAACAGGAATATGGAATTGGTTCGATCGAATTTGATAGGCAGGTAAATGAAATTATACCCTTCAAAAATTTCGTTTCACCTCGTACTTTGGATCTCAGCAACACTGTGGTGCAAATCCACACAATTTCCCTTGGATGAGAAATTGCCTGTCGTCTTTTCGTATCTCCCAATTTAGAGTTGCTCCAAGCGTCGCACCTCTAAGATGTATCCACACCTCGTTCAAGTCACTAATCGTCTTGCCTTGCGTGCTAGACAACAAAATGATTCTAAGATTTAATTTAGGCTTGATTATGTGAATGGTAGGAATATTTTTTAAGTCATTTAATTCAACACATGAATAGAACGACGTCTTGTTGGAAAGGGAGAGAGTGGTGGCCGATTTTTAGGTCTAAGAAGGGGGGCGAATTTTTCCAGTTATTGTTCCTTAATTATTTTAGTCTCCTTCATCTCTTATTTATAGGTGAAGATTACCTAGAATCCAATTAGGAAAAGGAAACTTCCTTTCTCTCAAACTCTCTAGTAATCCTCATCCTATGAAGACTTGGAGGACGGGAAAACTCTTTTCCTCCTCCACCAAATAAAAACCGCCCCCTCCCTTATTTTTTCTCATAAAAATTGGTCAACACATGTCAATTGAATTCTAGGATTTAATTTTGACTTCTCAATTTAATTATAGGTTCAACCCATCAATTAAATACAGGTCAAATTAAATCCAACCAACTAATTCCAACATTTATTTATTTAACTTGGGCTCTACCCAATTAAATTAAATAAAATACTTGGACTCTATTAGGTCCATTAATTTAATTAATTCTACTAGATTAATTAAAAGAGTAAAATTAATTGAATCCTTCAATTAATTTATATTCCATATTAGGAAAGTACTACACTTTCCTAATTCTCTTAATTTCCTCGAAATTGATTAATCACATCTATTCAAGCAGTGACTCTCTCGAGTTAGTGTGTGACCCCTTAGGCTTGTTTCTATCTTGTAGTAAGTACATTTTCTCACAGTGCTAGTGTACCTTCCTAATATGGAAAGTACTAGATTAAATCAATCCTTTGATTTAATCAAACCTCGAATTAGTCACCAAGCTAATTCTCGGCACTTACAGATCGCGGTTGCCCACCTAGCATAGGGTCCCGAAGACCTAGATAAAACGAAAGTAAAGATACGCCTTTTGCAATCTTGATCCTCGCATAAGTAAGATCCCTCTATCTAATCTCCCGATTGAATCTAGAGCAGTGGCTAAGGTCGAAGCTCTATTAATTCAATACTATGTTTCCCACGTTATGTGAAATCGACTTCGACTATCTAAACGAGGAAACCCTATGCCTCTTTAGATGTCATGCTTCGGCCGAAGATTCCTTAAGTCGATTCACTATGTAACCGTAGGAGATTAACCGACTGGCTAATGTCAGAGATAGATTCCTCTTAATTCTCACGTGCCTTACTACGTAAGACGTGCATGTCTGACTTTGCCCATATTCGATCATCTAAAGTGATCATGTAACAAATCAAGAACATGCGCGGTTACGCATAAGACATCCAATGGAATCTTAGGTCCATAAGAATTACTCTTATACTACAAGACCACTGGAAGTTCCACATTTGACTGGGAATCCATTTTAGGAACCTCCATGGGGTTGTTCAGTTCGCCAATTACCACAATGGCAACCCTCATATATGCATTGGCTTTCATCGTGCCAGTATCTATGGAACGAGATACACTTCTCCCTGAGTATGCATCATATGAGCAAGTCTTTTGGGTTGCATCGATATCCCTTTATCTCGATGAACCCTTTTACGACTTGGAACAATGTTTAAAGATCACAGCCTTCGAGACATATTCCATCATTGTCACACCCAATGTGCAATGATGTCCCATAGCTATGTGTGATCCTTCGGGACTTTATTCTAAGCCAAAGTAAAAATTAATTTAAGAATAAAGACATGCCACACATATAAAAAGAGATTGACTTTATTTATAAAAATACGATTGTTCAACTCTAGAGTTACTATTACAAAGAATGGCGCCCAATAATTGGTGCGCCGGGCACTAACTCTAACAATACTGTACCTTATGCTTTATCTAAATCCATTGTTGTTTGTAATGGTGATGCTATTCCGGTGCATTCTCTTGGTTCCTTTTCTCTTACCTCCTCATCTACTCCTTTACATCTTAAAAATATTCTCGTTTCTTTTGGTCTTGTGAAAAATCTTATTTTTTTACATCAGCTCACTCGTGATAACCATTGTTAAATTGAGTTTGACTCGTCTGGTTTTTCTATGAAGGATATTAGGTATGGCGGTTTAATTTTTTGGAGTGATAGCAAAGTCGATTTGTATCCGGTCCGTCCCACCTCAGTCCCCGCCTCCCCATGTCACGCTCTTCTTTAGGTCTCCCCCGACGTCTAGCATCGTCGTCTTGGTCACCCGGGCAGCTCTATTTTTAGATTTCTTTGTTCTAGGAAATTTATTTCTTGTAATAATCTTAGTTCGAATACTCTTTGTCATGCTTGTCAGCTTGGGAAGCACAAGCGTTTATATTTTTCTATTTCCACCTCTACTAGTAGTTATTTGTTCGATATTGTTCATTCAGACTTGAGGACTTCTCATGTTCCTAGTTTAAATGGTTACCACTATTACATTATTTTTCTTGATGATTATTCTCATTTTCTTTGGGTTTTTCCATTACGACGTAAATCGGATGTGTTTGACATTTTCAAGAATTTTTCGTCTTATGTTAACACTCAATTTAATTACACTATTCGCAATTTTCAATGTGATCATGGTGGTGAATTTGATAACCACAATTTTCATACTTTTTTAGTAAAATTGCATCAATTTTTGATTTTCATGTCCACACACGCCACAACAAAATGGTAAAGCGGAACGGACTATACAATATGTGAACAATATCATTCAAACACTACTTTTTCAGGATCAGCTGCCACCTTTCTTTTAGGTCGAGGCCCTAAATATGGCAGCTCACCTCCTCAATCTCATCCCTACTACCACTTTATCTCTTCGCACTCCGTTTGAGATTCTTTACAATACTTCTCCCTCTTATGATCACTTACGGGTGTTCGACTGCTTATTCTACCCTAATGTTTCCTCTACCACCCCTAACAAGCTCGTTCCTCATTCAACTCCTTGCTTGCTTCTCGGATATCCTCCTCATCATAAGGGTTATCGTTGTCTCGATCTTACCACTAACAAAATCATTACCTCTCGACATGTGCGGTTCGACAAAAACATTTTCCCTTTTCTCTCCTACAATCCACCTCCCGTCTCTCCCTCATATGACTTTCCTTCCTCGGATGATAATCTCTCTCCTCTCATCCGTCATGCTAACTCTTCATCCTCGATGGCGACTCCACCAGCCTCATCCGCTCTAGTTGTCCTGGATGCCATTTCCTCGCCTTCTCCTGCCTCTCTTGGTCTGCCTCCGGGCCTCCATACTACTTCTGTTTCTTCGACTTCGCCTACTCCACCTCTCCATTCTCATCCGATGACCACTCGCACCAAAGCTGGAATTTCCAAACCTCGAACCCTTCTCAATTTATCCGCCTTCTCTTCTTCAGATATTTCTTCCTTTCCTCGATCTCATGTTCAAGCTCTTCGAGATCCCCATTAGAAAGATGCCATGATTGTTGAGCTTTCCACTCTCCACTCTAATGCTACTTGGGTGCTCGTTCCTTGCCCCTTCAATGTGAATCTCGTTGGCTCAAAAGGGATCTTTCATCACAAGTTTCGCTCCGACGGATCTCTCGAACGTTACAAAGCTCGTTTCATCGCTCAGAGCTTTACCCAACGCCCGAATGTAGACTATAATGACATGTTTAGCCCTGTCATCAAGCCTGCTACTATACGTACCGTCCTCGCCATCGCCACCTTTCATTCTTGGCCCATTCATCAATTTGATGTTAAAAATGCCCTTCTTCATGGTCATCTCACTAAAACGGTTACATGAAACAACCCCTCAGTTTTCTCGACTCCACTCATCCTACCCATGTCTGTCGTCTCAAGAAAGCACTCTATGGTCTCAAACAGGCTCCACGTGCTTGGCATAACCGCTTCGCTTCTATCCTTGCTACTCTAGGTTTTGTTCATAGTCGTGTTGATGCGTTTCTCTTTATTCTTCACATGGCTTCTCACACTGCCTACCTTCTTCTCTATGTCGATGACATAGTTCTTACGGTCTCATCTCCCTTTCTTTTCTCTTCAATTACGGCTAGCCTCTCTGCTGAATTTTCTATGACTGATCTCGGCCCTCTCCGTTACTTCTTAGGTATTTTTGTTTCTCAGTCTTCTTCTCGTCTGTTCCTCTCTCAAGCTAAATTTGCAAACGAAATCATTGACCGTGCTGGTATGTCTTCTTGCAATTCGGTTTCTACTCCGGTTGACACTAACTTCAAACTATCTTTGTCTTCTGGCTCACCAGTCTCTGACCCGACTTTGTATCGTAGTCTGGCTGGGGCTTTTCAATATCTCACCTTCACTCGTCCCTACATTACCTATGCCATTCAGCAAATATGTCTTTTTATGCATGATCCTCGTGAAACTCACATGAACGCCTTAAAGTGTATTCTTCACTATCTTAAGGGTACTTTATCTGAGGGTTTAGTCATTCGTTCGTCATCTCTTCATTTACTTGTAACCTGCTCAGATGCTGATTGGGCCGGTTGTCCCGACACTCGTCGATCAACCTCTGGTTTCTGTGTCTATTTAGGCAACAATCTTCTTTCTTAGTCTTCTAAACGTCAGCTCATAGTCTCTCACTCAAGTGCTGAAGCTAAATATCGTGGCGTTGCAAATGTCATTGCTGAATCTTGTTGGCTTCAAAACTTGCTTGTTGAACTCCGATGTCCTCTTTTAATAGCCACTCTCGTCTTTTATGATAATATCATCTCAGTTTACCTTTCCAGTAATCCGGTACAGCATCATCTTACCAAACATGATGAATTAGATTTGCACTTTGTACGTGAAAAGGTTACTATGGGTCATCTTCGAGTTCTTCATGCGACATCCTCTCGTTAGTTTGCGGATGTGTTCACCAAAGGTCTTCCATCGACTCTATTCTTGGAATTCAAGTCCAATCTCACGGTTCAGCAACCTCCCGTTCAATTGCTGGGGCGTATTAAACTATATATTTCTTATTCATGTTTATTACTTGTTTATTTAGCTAGGTCTCTTATTTCCTTAATAATCTATTGTAAGACATTATATATATATTTGCCTTCTATGAAATAATACACAAGGGGAATTACATTCCAATAGTTCTAACACCAGTAACTACTTATTTTAAAACGACAAACGTATAATTTTGGAGCAGTAATTTTTTTCTTTCTTTTTTTGCTATTGGTTCTTAGGTATTACGTAATTTGTAATTGCAATTTGGAGAAAATATTCTAGGATAACGTGTAATTATAAATGGTTGAAAAATGGGGCAAATTATCAACTAGAGATGCCGATGCAAGAG
Organism: Buddleja alternifolia; assembly: GCA_019426215.1. Taxonomy (NCBI): domain Eukaryota; kingdom Viridiplantae; phylum Streptophyta; class Magnoliopsida; order Lamiales; family Scrophulariaceae; genus Buddleja; species Buddleja alternifolia. The sequence goes on along the minus strand of CM033404.1, from coordinate 20,536,259 downwards.
TTGTGTCTTTTCTCTTTAAAACATAATTGTCCCATATCTACGAATTTTGGGCAATCGTTCACCAGCTACTCTCAAAAGGACAAATTGAACAAATGTTTAGATCTATTAGTAAAACAAGAAAGACGATGTGCACTGAAAATGTCTAGAGTCATTATGGTAATTAATCTACCCCCGGTTCGGGCTGGGGTGCCTACCGATAACCGAATCCTTGTATAATATAAAAGTCAAGCCCATAAGGTTGGCGGCCCATTATGAATGTAGCTCGTTATGTGCAAGAGGTTATAGTAGTATTTAGGCTATTTTAATATTAAATAGCTAAATATTGGGTTTAATAAATACTCTGATGGACTAGTGCTAAGTTTTGGGTCATGGATCATAGCCCACTACCAGCTCCATATATATATCTCAAAGGAGCTAGTGAGATTTTCATTATCTACTCTCCTAACAAAAATCCACTGGAAACTTCAGAGAGTAATTTCACTATAAAACTACGAATTTACTTGATCTCATCACCTTGGGTACGTAGACAACTTGCATAACAGCGAGTGCAGTCTAACCTAATTCATCGCTTAGCCTAGTTGGTCATGCGTTGGGTCGGATTCCCTCCCCACGTGGCAAATCACGTGACATCAACTTACTGACAAATTTTACCCACATCAATTTGGCATCGTCTGTGGAAATAGCGCTCCACCCACTAAGTATGTAAACTAGGTTCCAAGCATGTACCACCGTTGATAGGATGACTAGAAACAATGCGCCAGCAGCAGGCGATGAAGTCCCTAACCCTAGGCCTGAAGGTTTGCCAGACGTTCAAGTCGGTGGAGAAGGTCAACCGAATGTTCATGTTGATGGCGGAGGTCCTGATATACCACCCCCGGCGAATGAGCAAAACGTGTCTCCCATAACACCGACAGTGATTCCACCCCCTACAACTAGGGTGTTTGAGATCACTTAAGAGGCAATCCTTGCTCTTGTTGAGGATGCCTCAGTATGGGCAGCGGCACGGGTAGTCCAGCAGTACGTCCAGGCACACCCATTGCAAGTCACGCCTGCTCCATCAGCTGCCAGGCATCAAAACCCCCATGAAATAAATCCTCAGAAGGCACCCCCGCCTCAAGAAAGGGGGCCTCAAGTGCCACCCCTCAGTCAATTCGTAGAGATCAAGAGCCTCATGAAAAGAATCACCCCCAGCGAGTTGCGCCTAGTCAATCTCCCCACCGAGGCCAGGAGTTCTTGACCCCTGGCAGGATAGGATTGAGTCGATCCAACTCCCCAGTGAATGGGGTAGCACGTGAGAAAGAAGAGAACAGCATGGTTTCACCTCGTGAAAGGTCACCACGTGGAAGAGACAGAAGGCCAACACCCCCAAGGTCTCCACATAGAGGTCAGGTTTCCTTGACCCCTGAAGAGACCTTGCCGAGGCGAGAAGGCTGCAGTAGACAAGCACCACATCACAATGAAAGTTTGGAGAACCATGGAAGGTATGAAGATATGCAGCTAGTACCCTTGGTTGTAGCTCCCCCCAACAGAAGTCCTTTCTGCCCGGCAATTTTCGCAGAGTTACTACCGCAAGGACTGAAGATTCCACACCTAAATGAATATGAGGGAGCTGGAGACCCTCAAGAGCAAGTTGACAAGTTCAATGCAACGGCTGACATGTACGACGTCAGCGACGTGGCCTACTGCAAGATTTTTCGAACCACACTGTCTGGTCATGGCCTTAGCTGCTTTAACCATTTGCCCACCAGTACCATTACCGACTTTGAGTAGTTGACCAAGTGTTTCCTTAACCACTTTTCCATGAACAATAAGTATCCCAAGACAGCGTCCTTCCTGTTCACAGTGGTCCAAAAGGATGGGGAGTCCTTGAGAGAATACGTCTAGCGCTTCTCCACAACCATGTCAGAGGTACCGTACTTCAACTGTGAGTTGCTATCATGAATAATGCAAAGGAATTTGCGCAATAGTAGATTCAAGGAGTCTATAGCTGGGAAGCCGCTATCGACTATGGAGGAGCTGTTAGCTAGAGCCGAAAAATACATTAGAATTGAAGAGACAATGGGTCAGTCAAAGCAAGAAGGCGGTGGCAATAAAATAAAGGCCAAAGAAGATGATAAGATGCCAGAGTCTAAGGAACGCAAGCCCCTTCAAAGGCCAATATAGGTAGAGCCACAAAAGTCCCCTGAAACAATGAAAACTCAATTGAGGCTAGCCCATCTTATAATCCTTCCAATAGCACCGAGAGGGAGTGATGTTTGTAAAACTACCTCCCTCCAATATGGACTCTGGACCGAGATTATATCAATAAGGCTAGCGTGATAAGTCACCTCATGCTGTAAATGAATAACACATATGGATATTCAAGCCTCCTAAAATTCTATGTGTAGAATCCTCTTGAGTGGGGGGCATTGTAATTCTAAAATTTGGACATTGGCTTATAAACCTATAAAGTTGTTAGTACCAAAACTAACCCCCCCCCCCCCCCAACAGCTAAAAAAATAAATATTTTCAAACGGCTATGAAATAAGGTAAATAAAAAATGTGCAAGGCACTTACGAGAGCCAAAGGTCTCCCCAGTAAATAGTTGTACGACTACAAGCCTCAAGGCAGCATACCTCGAATTCACGAAAGGCGACACTCAAGGCATAGAGCCTAGCGCTTGCCCATACTTAACCACACGTGAATAGATGTTCATCTAAACAAGCGTGACATTATCTCTAACCGGAGCGGGACTAGATGATGTCATGAAACACCCCTTACGAACTTACTCTTAAATATTTTAGAGCACATATAAAGGAGTAGGGGGCAAGGAGGTATAGAATAGCTAGCGGGCTGGCTAGTGTTTTAAAAGCAATAATGGCTAGCGTTTTAAAGAAAAATAAGATGCCGGTAAGTGAAACTCAAATATAGAAAAAATGCCCAAGGGGCACCACATTAAAATAGCTAAGTACTTGAGCAAGTGCTTATGAAACCACAAGGTACGACAAAATAATTAAACAATTGATGTAGCACTCATGACCCTAAAGGTAAAAATAGATAGATTATGAAGACCCAAAGGGCAATGTGCTAAAGCATAAAACAATATGAAAAGGAGATTAGTCCACAATGGGGCAAGCAAGAATAAGTCTTGCAAATAACAAATCAAGTCTTGAATAAAAATAGTTCAACAAGAAGGAATGCATAAAAAGTAGATAGGTCGAAATACTCATGGCATAAGAGGGCCAAAACTGAAAGGGTGGCCAACACCTCAACTAGCGGTGTCGCCCCCCACCTCGACCTCCTTATTGCTAGTGTCGGGGATATCACCATATAGCCACTTGAAATCATCGTCCGGATAATGATCTCTCTCCTGAAGAGTTCTTCGGCACTTGTGAACAGTCTTGGCCATGAAGCCCTTGGCAATATCATATGCTCACTTGTTGTACTCATCGATGAAGTCAACGCTCTTGCAAAATTTGTTCGCTAAATTTGTCCACCGCCGACTTTCAGGCGTCACGTAAGGTCTTTTTCCTAGCATTCGAGCCAAGGAAGCTACTACCATCATACACTTCCATTTCAAGTTTATTCCTAGCCTCGCCATACTTCTTCTCCCATTTTCAACCAACCTCTTAGCTCCAAAGAACTTAGAAAGAAGCTTTTGGTTCTGTTGACGACTTTCGCCATACTCTTTCTCCAATTCTTCAAACTTAAGTCGAAGGTGATGGGATAGTTGGATTGACTGAGAAGACAAAAAATCATGTCAAAAACTTAAAAGCATAAACATATAGCCTCTAAATGATGGCAACGACACAAGAAAATGCTTACTCAGCCGGCTCCTGTAGAGATCTCCTGGTCGAGGCATTCAGCTGATAGAGAAGATAAACGGATGAAGTCATGATCAGTCACGACCACTCTCATTAAAGACCAAGAGGTTACAGAATTAGTGGTATTCCAAAAAGAGTTCACATTCCCCTTGGCAAGGCTGGAGGAGCTAGAACTCCGCGGAGAGGAATCATGAACACGCTTCGCGGATGGAGCTATAGGGGCGAAGAATACTCGAGCACGCGACCCCTGGGAAAGTAGCACCCCCTTCAAAAGGCCATATCCTTATCATGGTTGTCTTTAGAAAGGGAATGGTCGGAACATCGTGTGTAATCTCGGAATCCCTCTCTTTCAAAACTACAGTGCCCTGGGGGCTAGGGGCGCCCAACGTAGGGCCCAGAACATCTCTAGGGCCAAAACTGGCCATCATGGAATCAAAATTAAGTGTGCATGGCACTGGACCAGGTTGGACAAGTACTGAAGACTTAGTACCCCCGGTCATGTCTTTTGAAGCGAAGCGCAGGGGCCCTGATGGCTTAGCCACACCAGTATGACCCCGAGTAGTCGTAGAAGCCGATGCTACGGTGGTGAGAAGAGTTTGAGGGACGATAGAGCTCACTTTGCCACCCTTTGCTACCTTCACACCTGCTAAAAAAATATGTAGAACCAAGTGTTAATATGTGAAAGTATAATGGCAAACATTACTTGAAAGCTACATCATGAACTGAGAAAAAATTATAGACACATATATACCATGAGTATATAACCAACCAGTGTTGAACTTATGGTCAAACAAGCCCGCCTTGCTAAAAATACTTCTAAGTTGTTTTTTAGCACGGGTGCCTCATTCCAACGCAAAGGTGTCGGTATACCCAAATGGGTAATAGGAAAGTAAAAGAACTTTGATTTCCAATTACCCTTAGGGCTAATGTTACCCTTCAAAAACCTAGTAGTTGTTAAGGGGAGAAAATACACATAAGGGACGGTAGAACACATTCTAAACGTAAAAATAGCATGAAAGGCGTCCAGATTTATCTCAAGGTTTAATTAGGTAAATCGACGAATAAAACCCTCAAAGAAGATGAAACAATTGGGGGTTAATTGACTTATATAAATTTTGTAGTGGGCTAAGATTTTTCCAAAGAATTTGTGATAGGAGATGGTGAACCCCGAGCGGAAATACTCTAAGTAAAGGGTCACGTGCCCCTCAGGAGGGCCAGAAGTTCGCCAACCCGCTATAGGTACTGGCAACTCGAGGTCCACCGCGGTATCCCCAAATAGTGCGAAAAGTTCTACCCCAGTTATAGTAGTGTTACAAGAATCAGACATGAGATCCTCACGGCTAGAAGGACCATCACCATCGGAGGAACAAGAGATCCCTAGTCCGATGAAAATTAGGGGGTTCAATTAGAAACAAGTCTGTCATAGATGGTATCAAAAATGATAGCACAAACAAAATATTTTCACAAGTCAAAAAAGACTAACAAAGGCTAAGTTGACCTCTAAGTCGTTCCCTGAAACATAGCCCCGGAGGCACATGATGCCCCGGGGGCAAAGCACAATGCCTCACGGCCGGTGCCTCGCGGAAAATCCGTGAGGCATCACGCCTTGCGGTTGGGCTGCGAGGCATTAAGCCACACGCCCCGAAGCGAGGTCAAATGGTGGCAACCTCCATTGGATGTGCAAGGTTTAACACCCCTGATTGACGAGGTATACTTTCCCTAAACACTAACGACCCCAAAGAAAAAAGCTTCATGATAGCGAAGAGGTCACAAAACAAATCAATAAAGTGTTGGTGAAAAAACAAGCCATTTCTCACACTACTAACATGTCATTACGAAATGGGGAGCAAATACAAAGGATTCTAAATTTACCTCGGTCATCTTTACTTCTACGCATGGTTAGCTAAGGAAGAGAGCTCCTAGAGACAGAAAATTCTCAAGAGAGATTTTTTGAATAGATGAGAATATGAATGGGTGCAAGAGCTCATAAACAAATTGAACAAATATTTAGATCTATTAGTAAAACAAGAAAGGTGATGTGCACCAAAAATGTTTAGGGGCATTATGGTAATTAATCTACCCCCAGCTCGGGGCCAGGGCGCCTACCGATAACCGAGTCCACATATAATATAAAAGTCAAGCCCATAAGGCTGGCGGCCTATTATGAATGTAGCCAGTTATGTGCAAGAGGCTATATTAGTAGTTAGGTTATTTTAATATTAAATAGTTAAATATTGGGTTTAATAAATAGTCTGATGGGCTAGTGCTAAGTTTTAGCCCACGACCCATAGCCCACTATCAACTCATATATATATCAAAGGAGCTAGTGAAATATTCATTATCTACTCTCCTAATAAAAATCCACTGGCAACTTCACAGAGTAATTCCATTATAGAACTACGAATTGACTAGATCCCATCACCTTGAGTACATAGACAGCTTGCATAACAGTCAGTGCAGTCTATACCTAATTCAACTCTTAGCCTAGTTTGTCATGTGTTGGGTCGGGTTCCCTCCCCATGTGGCAAATGACGTGACATCAACTTACTGACAAATTTTACCCGCATCAAAAGAAATACTACAAAAACATTTGTTAAGGACTAGAAGTCTAGAACTCATAATAGCAAAAATGGGGGATTGAAATGAGTGATATTTACGTGATTAAAAATATAAATTCTTCTCACTAACATACTTGATACAAGAATCTACGACATCATTGTCCATAGGTATAATCTATCTCTTTTCACACAAGTGTGTGTGTGTGAAAACCGCACACAATAACACTTTCCAGTATGAGAGAGATAGACACTGAAATCATTGGTGTTGGTCTGACATAAATTTTTCAATATATATATATATATAGGGAAAATTTCAATTATCGTCCCTCACTTATACCCCAATTTCGATTTTGGTCCCCAAATATCGCACTCATCTAATTGACTCCTAACTTATCTCAATTTCATCAATTTTGGTCCCTCCGTCCAATAGTTAACGGAGGGCCAATTTTCCCTCCAAAACTTACGGCTATGTGTTGGTTATGTTTTGGGATGGTATTTTGGTGAGAAATTTATGGAGACACATGCGTGTTTGTTGAGATTGTGTTTGGTTTTATTTTGGGAGTTTGTTTTTGGGTATGTTTTTTTGGTGAGATAATGTTTGGTTTTGTTTTCAGATGGAACAAAAATTACTGTAGCAGTCAAATCATAAAGCTTTTATCTGTAATAAAGGAGAGAGAAGAGAGAAAGCACATAGAGAGGACTGTAGGGACAAAGTAAGTGTAGAAAGATGGAAAATAATTATTATATTTTTTTTACCAAAAAAGTAGTGTATTTTTAACCAAATATTTTGTGAACCAAACATGATTTTGTGAGAATTTTGGACCAAACATGGTATGGAAACATAACCAAACATTGCCTACGATTTTGGAGCGAAAAAGTCAAATTTCAGTTTTTTTTTTCTTTAAAATCAGATTTTACCACCAAAAAATTCCATTTTCTCCAACACCTAAACACAAAAAATGAGTTATTCATCATCTTCAACCTCAAATTCTCATTCTCATTTGCACTTTCACTTGGATTGGTTGCACTTTCAGTTGAATTGGTTTGGAAACACCATTTGTTCTCCTCCTCTTACCACAAGTACTTTGATTGTGCCCTTGCCCACCATATTTTCAGCATTTTAGTTGGCTTTTCAGTAATATGTTGGTGTTGGCCATGAATTATTGAATGAAAAATGAGAATTCGAGGTTAAGATGATGAATAGCTCATTTTTTGTGTTTAGGTATTGGAGAAAATGAGATTTTTTAGGGGTAAAATCTAATTTTAAAGAAAGATCGTACTTTTTGTAGGTAAAATTGGCACTCCGTTAACTATTTGACGGAGGAGTTGACGGAGGGACCAAAAGTGATGAAATCAAGATAACTTAGGGGTCAATTAGATAAGTGGGATATCTGGGGGACCAAAAGCGGAATGGGGTATAAATAAGGGACGAAAAATGAAATTTTCCATATATATATATGTGTGTGTATATATATATATATATATATACACACACTAATGGGCTCTCTTCATTTATAAAATATGTACAATCCTTTGAAGACTTTTGACTATGCATTAAACTAGGATAGCATGAATCAGCAAGCGGTGCTTAATGACTTGGTACAACTTCTATGACATATCTAGCTAGGGTAGTTAAATTTATGAATTGGAAATGTGTATGAAGGAGGTACTTTTCACAGGAAATTTTAGAATAGAACGGGTCTAATAGAGTCAGTTTATTCAACACCATTGAATGCAAGTGTTTTGAGTGATTTTTACTATCTTGTCCATGCATCTAATAGTGTATATATGATGTGCGGACCCTGTTGAACCCGGTATGGCATAGAATCACCCTTCTTTTCACCCCTACCACTTTTTGCAAACTCTCATTCAGATTCTCCCAAATTTCATTAACATATGAGTGCTACACAAGGTATGCACATATACATTAAATAGGGCAACCTGCCCATGCTTAATGTTTTTAACTCTTCTAATTGAATGTACACAAATATATTTGAGTAAAAGTTTTGTGCTATGAGCGCTCTCTTATTTGGTAAGTATAAATTGTGGAGAAATTTGATGGAGACTATCTAAAAAAAAATTGCTACAAAATTTTAAAAATAGCAAAAAAAAACACTTTCTTTTGAATTCTTTTTGGTGGCTAGATACACTCATTGGACCAAATATGTGCGAATCAATACGGTCGTTGCTGACTGTATAGGTTTGCCTAGTTGGCCCATTAGTAAGATTTATTTTTTATTAGAGCGCAACTAGAACTATTAAACCCATTAGTCTTTCTTTTATATTGTTAGTATTTTAATTGTTATGTATAGTTTCCTAAACTTCTTTATTTTCAAAATTACACACACATATATATATATAAGAAGATATCTCTATCCAACTCAATTTTGGATATTTACACAATGTTACGAACATCGTATGATTGTAGCACTTAATTTCTAAACAAACTCTTCCACATATATATATATCTTTAGCAAAAAAAAAAAAACAATCTTTCACATAAATTATTAGTTGTTTTATAAATTATTAATATAGAATATTTTAGTTTATAATTTTTTAAAAAATATTAGTAGGACGAGAGGCTATCGCTACTCAACCTTCCCTTTATTTTGAGGATCCGGGTAACCAAGACAATCTCTAGACTAAATAAAACCAGAATTTTACTCAAAAATACGATTTTTTGTTAAAATGGTTTTTTTTATTTTTAGCATGATATGTTTAAATCTTCTCGTATGTAAATGTTACCATTTGATCCCTGTTTGTAATAACCTAAAAACTTGTTTTCTGTTATAAATTATAATAAAGTTATTATATGCTATGAATAATTGGAAAGCTATTTGTACGAGTTTCGACCTCCGATAGGGCTTTAGATACATAGACAATGTTCCTCCTGTGGACTATAAGAGCAATGTTTGAATCATTTTAACTCAAACATACTTTTGAGCACAAGAAATGGTATATTGATATTCTCACGGAGGACAAAAGTATGAATTTTCATACATAAATAATATTAAAAATATTATTACGAATAATTGTCTCTTTGCTCAATCCTCACTTGCTTGGAAGACTATTATTAAATTTAATAGGAAGATAAAGGTTTGAATTTTTTATTTTTTTTTTGTGTATTGTGTTAGATATTTGAAATATGGTGTGAATAACACAAAAGATGAGGCAGGAAAATAATGAAGACAAAAGGGGTAGGGTAGAATTAAAGGTTTTAGGAGTGAGCAAAAAAAGCTACGAAAAGGCTGGAATGGGTCCCAACCCATCCCTGTCGGTAAAGAGGAAACGAACCCCTCAATCAACAACATCTCTCTCTCTCTCTCTCTCTGTATGTAATCTGTACTCTCTTCTTTATAAACATGGTCACAAAATAGAATATTTGTTATTAATGTAAGTATAGTTTTCTTTTTCTATTCCCAAATGAATGCATAAAAATTATTTGCATCTAATTTAATTTAATTTTCGAAAAATGTGTTGTGGCACAAGATTTCTCAACTTTATATGGGTGTAACTTATAAGAGTGTTTTTGCAAGTGTGATTTATATTAGGGAAACTTGGAAAGAAATCCCTTTTTCTTAATCAAATTCATGATTCACTTCCTAGCAAAGATTTTGATATATGCACTCCCTAATTCAAAATGCAACTTATGATTCACTCCCTAGTCATTTGAAAAGGGTAAAATGCCCCCAACCTTTTCATTTTAAAATCATTTTCCTCATCTCATACCAATTTCTCTCTCTTCTCTACACAAAATCCGATTACACAGGTTTTTCGGGCAAATCAATAGTTTTCAAAAGTGACACCGTCTTGTTCTCCACGAAAAAAGAAATAAATCGAGATCCCTATTACCTATATTTTTTAGTAATATCTTTCTAATATTTCATATGTACAGTGACTGACAATACGCAAAAACCATGTATGAAGTATATTTAGTGCATAATAGAAGTATTTTCGATAGTTATGCGCAATTTTACGAGAAATTCTATAACATATTATAGGATGCTCGGAATCATAAACCGTTTTTTTAATTTGAAAGTAAACACATAGGGCTTTCTGAAAATGTATGACACATTATCAAGAAGCATATATAATGAAGCAATTTTGTCTTCAAACATAAACTAAAATTTACCAACAGTTTTGCGCAATTTCACGAGAATGTCCATAATGCACTGTATGATGCTCGAAATCAAAAATTGTTTTTTGCCTTTCAAATTACACACATAGATCTTTATAAATATGTATGATATTTTATCAAGAAACATCTAGTATAAATCATATTTTTCTTCAAATGTAAACTAAACTTTAGCACCAATTTTGCGCGACTTTATGAAAAAATCCATTAATACATTGTAGGATGCTCAAAATCATAAACTGTTTTTCAACTTTCAAAGTTGACACATAGAGCTTTCTGAAAATATATAACACATTATCAAAAAATATATAGTATGAATTTTTGTCTTCAAACGTAAGCTAAAATTTCTCCACAGTTTTGCACAATTTCACGATAATGTCCATAACGCATTGTAGGATGCTCGAAATTATAAACAATTTTTTGCCTTTCAAACTATACACATAGAACTTTTTGAAAATGTATGATATATTATCAATAAATGTCTAGTATAAATCAAATTTTTGTTCTAACGTAAACTAAAATTTGTCAACAGTTTTGCGCGACTTGACGAGAAAGTCTATAATGCATTGTACGATGCTCGGAAGTACAAACCATTTTTTTCCTTTCAAATTAGAAACATAGGGCTTTCCAAAAATGTATGAAACATTATGAATAAACATTTAGTAAGAAATATGTTATTATTCGAACATCGGCTATAATGTATTAACAGTTTTATGTGACTTAACGTTTTAACAATACTTTGTCTTAGTTGTAGTGATGAATGGTTGTGCCCTTTGATAAGGTTGTTCCCTTACCAAGGTATCCCTTCATCTTCATGAAGTACGACATGAGACATTTGGTGAGGAGTGACAAAAGTTGTGTCGCCTGAATGTATTTATAATTTATACAACCTATCATGTATTTAAAGTAAACATAACAATACTTCCTATGTACTCTAAAAATACCTCTAGTTCAACCATGTGGTACCGTATTTTGTATTTATTGTACCAATACTTCCATTTAACTATCACAATACTTCCTCTGCATTGTACCAATACTCCGATTTAACTGACTCTACTTCCTCTTTATTGTACCTAGGGGTGGGTATCGGGTGTTGGGGCTATCGGGTTCGGGTAGTGATTTTCGCTACCCAATAGCTACCGAAAAAAATTGGGTACCTGAAGTTTCGGGTATCGGGTACCCGATCCCTTGCAATCTGCTATTGCAAGGGTGAAACTGAAAACAGAGGCCAGCCTCTGTTTTGATGCATCAAAATATGCATATATTTATTTTCTTTTTCTTTTTTTTTCTTATTCAAGATAATTATTCAAAATTTTGTGGAACAAAAGAAATTTATACCTTCAATAATCTCCAATGATAGGTAGGAGAACAATTTTGGTGATTATTTGAAGTTTGAACTTGGGAGATTGAGAGTTGGGAGTTTGGAGTTGGAGGGGAAAAAAGCCCTCTGCGTACTTTTTTTTTTTTTTTTCTGAATCTGTGTTCTGCTATGCATTGCTGCTGCCCGTGTGTATACTTCTGTTATATGTATTTTTATGAAAAAAAATTAGGTTAATTTTTTTGGGTACCCAATGGGTAAATCGGGTAGTAAATCCCTACCTGATACCCAACCCAATTTAGATTTTTGGGTTCAGATATTACCCGATACTTGAAAATCTACAAAATAAATCCCACCCAATAGACCCGCCAATCGTGTCGGGTGGGTACCCAAAAACCCGACCCGAATGCCCCCCACCCCTAATTGTACCAATACTTCCATTTAATAGTTTTGCGCGCATTCACGAGAAAGTCCATAGCGCATTATACAATGTTTGAAATCATAAACCATTCTTTGTCTTTCATAGTAGAAACATAGGGATTTCCATAAATGTATGACACATTAGCAAAATTTATTTAGTTCAAAACAGATTTGTCTTCAAATGTAAGATAAAATTTACCGACAGTTTCGTCCGACTTCACGAGAAAGTTCATAACCACTGTATGATGCTCGGAATCATAAACCTTTCTTTACCTTTCATAGCAGACACATAGGGGTTTCTAGAAATATATGACAAATTATCAAAAAATATCCAGTATGAAACAAATTTGGCTTCAAGCATAAGCTAAACTATGTCAATAATTTACTACAATCACACTTCATGTTCTTTTTATCTTACTTATACATATGTCAAGTGTAATTTAAGAATACTTCATAGTAGATGCAACCATACTTCTTGTTCACTTTAATCATAGTTCATGTTGAGGATGGAAGGTGGTACAGGCGGCTGTGCAGTGGCGTTGCGTTGGTGTCTTCGGCTGTGGTTCGCTGGTGGTGCCATCGGTGGTGGCGTATCCGTGGTTAGGAGAGGTGTCGTCAGCAATGGTGGTAGTCATCGCAGGTGTCGCCGGTGACCGTGGTGGTCATAATCAGAGGTGTCTACGGTGACGGTGGTGGTTGTCTGAGGTGTCTCCGGCGACGGTGGTGGTCGCCTGAGGTGTCATCGATTGTTGCATATGGTTGCCACCGGCGGCGATGGTGGCAGCAGTTGGGGTTGGGGTAGGGTGGTTTCTTTTAATATTTGAAGAGGAAAATAGAAAATAAAAGATAATGGCATTATGAAATTATTTAGTTTAATAGGGGTATTGTTGTCCTTTTGCATGGACTAGGGAGTTGAAACAAAGAGATTAGCTAAAGTAGGGAGTGCAGTGTACTTATATATGGCTGGGGACTGAATCTTAATTTGTAATATGGGATGGGGATTTATCCCAAATTTTTTGTTTATATTATGGCTTACTTGTACTAATTACCTATCTTATTTAGTGTAGTTACAACACAATTCATTTATTTTAAGCCCATAAAAGTGTGCTTGAATAAATTTTATTTGATGTGATATATTTTCTTTTTAAAAAAAATTTTGTTTTTTTTTGAGAAATTTATATGGATGAGTTTTTATTTTCTAAGAAAAATTTGACGGGTTTAACCTGCTGGTTCGATCTGATTTTAGAAACATTGTAATCACTACCTCAAAACACATATTTCCAACCTTGGAGGTTAAAGAATAAAATTGGATCCTTATCTTTTTTTTATTTTTTTGGTTAAATTAAAGGTTATTTCCGGTAGTTACCCCAGCTAAATGAATTTTAACGCTACAGAATGTCCTTTTAATTCACCAAAACTCTCTAAAACATATAATTTAATTTGGTCTCAGTAGCATCACTCACACACTAAAAAAATAAGGTATACCCTCTTGCGATTAATAAATATATATGCTACCCCTCTCTCTCAATATATATATAGTAACACTATTACTTTAATGGTTAGGAAAAATTATATACAAAATAAGAATATATATATAAAGTGTTATTAGCCTAATTTTTAAGAGCATAATGGGATAATCAGCCCTTTTTAATAAGGTGGGGTAATATACTCCTTTTTAATAATACAACTGGGTAAAATGCCTTTGTACATATACAACAAGTGAGGCAGGATGTATATAGTTATAGATGTACAACGCCCACTTGGAGTGCGTGTGAATAAATGTGCTGTTTTCCATTGGGACCATAATGCTGGTGTAGTGGGCCGCACACCACGCCATCCCACCGTTGACACGTCTATATCAGCCCCCCTTTTCTCTCTCTTTATAATTCTTTTCTTATCCTCCTCTTGTTTCATATGCGTAGTACAGTGTTCGTTGGGCTGAGGTCTACGCATTTCATTGTACAATTAATTCCTTTTTGTAAATTTGTGTAATCAACCAATTTCATGGCTGCAATATAAATATATGAAAAACATTTTCTAATGAAAACTTATTGAATTGAATGGAATACTGGATACAAATATCTAATTATTTTCTCTAATTTTTGGCTTCAAAAACGTCATCTCCGGGATTTGAAAACTTGAAAGAGAAGTTCATTATTTATTGATCACTTTCAAGCTTAATTTGGTCCTTCAAGAACATTAATTGAAGGACCAAATACTATGATATTAAGTTGAAAGACTTTATTTTGGTTAAAGACGACTTTTGAATTTAGGAATTTGATGATAGACACAGCGTTTCGACATCCTCCGAACTTGATTTGAACTTTTATAACGTTAATTTATGGGTTTAACATCGTAATCATAAATTAAATGTTATTATTTGATTAGATCTACGATGAACGTTTTGATTTTTTGCCTAGAATACCGTGGATCACCATGAATATAAGTTGAGAGAATGTTAAGACTTTTCTTAATATTTCTCTTGCTTAAATAAAGGTGTAGAATAGTGTGTTTAGCCTTTTGAATTGGACCCTGATTTATACATGTAGCCACGTAGGATTGAAGCTCTTGTCAAAATCATTTGATAAAGTAACCGATTTAATAGGCCCTTCACGATTTAAGGAGAATTTAATTCCTTAACTTGATGATATGAATTGAGTTGCCAAATTATACGATTGACTTTTATATATTGGGGACTGAAACATAATTTCATTAAGTAATTTGACACCATAAATGGTATTATATAATCTTAGAATGTAATTTGACATTCCAAAATATGAATAAAGATATAAAATTGAATAAAACACAATTAACTTTTAGTGTCTCCAAATGTCTCTTTGGTATGACACGTGCATAAGTGTCGCGAATGTGAAGAGTACACATGTCTCTAAATTTCTTCCTCAATTATGATAAAAAAAAATTCACTACTCGTGAGTACGTTATATTTCAAGCTTCTTACGTTTCTCATCAAGAGTATCAAGCTCTAACGTAGTTCAATTGACATTAAAATTTGTAGACAACTTAAACTAATGTTAATGAGTTTTTGACTTGAATTTTATAGATAGTTTAAACTCATATCAAGAAATTTCAAGTTATTAGACTGTTTATAGTCGTAGCAATGTCTTCACTGGAATTTGACTTCTAAACTTCTTATACTCGTGGCAAGGAATTTTTTATTTTTTTGACAATTTACGATCATAGGTCAAAGAGCTTTCTTGAATTGGTTTTTATTTGCTAACATTTTATACCATGTTAAGAGTTTTTATTTTGAATTTGGATTGTAGGCGGATCAATACTCTTGTCCATTAGTTCTTAAATTAATGCAAACTTGTCGACAATTTATATCGTCTTAGAGGAGTACCATGCTTGCATTGATTTGGAATTTGCATATATTTATACTCATATCAAGGAGTTTTGACAGTTAGGCTATTATCAGGGAGAATTGCTGGTACTATAGGTTCTTATCAAAAAACATTGATGATATATTAGACTCTTACCAGCGACCAATGTGTTAGTGTTAGGTGCCGGCTAGCCATTAGTGGTGTTGCCACACCTGTAAATACTTATGATATTGTCTTGTTTTACATATCAATTCCTTATTTGGCATTTACCTTTATCTATAAATCTACGTTGTAGTTGATACAATCCCGAGGATCATTGCAGAGCTATGGGAACAGTCACGTGCAAGAGGTGGCGATTATGGAACGTTCTTTGGGGCTGTGATCCTAAACTAGTTCCAAATCATATAGACATGAGAGAAAGAAAAATCATAGTGTCGCCAAAATTTGCTTTTGCAGACATTCTCGTAGAGAGAGTGCATTGTTCCATGGACATTGGTCAGCGATCAGTGAATGCAAAGAGGGTCTGTATTGGAGGTACACGATTGAACACCCCGCAAGATTTAATATTGGTTACATGTCAAACTTGGAATCCTAAAAGTTACATAATGTGTGATAATCCTCATGCTTGAGGTGTCATGAATGCAACATGTGCAATCCACTATAATTTGACTTATTCCAAACTTCAAGAGAATCATGAGACATGATAATATTGGATATAGTCTGACTGTATGACAAAATAGATGACATCAATAGGTGATCCATCTACGGTAGGATATCGAGATAATTACTATGTTGTTGTTAGACATAGATGACCAGTGAAAAATCTATGGTTAGAGTATTGAAGTCATTAAAAAAGATTAATGATCCTAGCTTAGACGAGGAAGGTCATTATAGTCACAACACAGTAATAGTTATCTAAGTTAATAGAGTTTATATTGAACCAAAACTCTAGACATGGATCGAAAAAAATGATGGAATGAGTTGGCTCACGTGAATATCATAATCAGATAGTCCTTTTCATAATCACTAATATTTAGGTATTCGTGACGATGTTGCTAGACATCGAATCATGATCGATCAGAGTTTTGAATTGAACTTGGTGATAAATTCAAGACCTTAATTAATTATCTACGTGATTATTATTTAAGCCTTAGGGAAGGTCTCATTGCTAGCATATAGTGAACCTAAGGGGTCATACACTAACTTCGTTAATGATTCCAACTTATGCAGATATTAATCCTATGTGGATTATATAAATTCTTTAGTAGAATTAGTGATATTAATTAATTAGTTTAATTAATAAGAAATAAATATTAGGTTTAGTTTAGTTGATTCTATATGCAGATTAATTAATTAATTAAATAAATATAAATGTGTTAATTATTTTTAGTGGATTAATTAATAATTATTAAATCCTTATTGTTTAATTAATCCATGGTGAAATACTTAAATAATTCAATTTTAATTATGATTTGTGTAGAAATAATTAAATAGGACACGTGAAGAGAGTCTTAGTTCCGACCCTAGCAATAAAAGTAGTAAGTGTCGCCCACTGCTATATAAATATAGTGGTGGACGCCTACTGCAATGTATGCAATTTGCATTGTCTTATTTCATTCTATCTCTCTACAGTAGAGCCTAAACACCATATTTATCTACCCTCTTCTTCGTGGTCCTTTGTCTTGCAAGAGATTGTTGGTTTTAACACCCTCGCAATTTTCCTTGCTACAATGTTTGATAGATGCGATACTTACCGGTCTCATCATTTGAAACAATTGGAATATGTTTGCTCCCTTTGCTGACTGTTTCTTGTCATGCTTCCATAATCAACTCCATATCATGTGTGTTAGATTAGAGAAAATTCCATAGGGAACTTGTATTGCTAAGTGACATATTTATAGAGTTACATAAACTTGATAAACAAGTAAACTCTAAGCTATAAACAAAGAAAAATTGTTAGATTAGAGAAAACCCCGTAGGGAACTTGTATTATTGAGTAACATATTTATAGAGATACATGTACTTGATAAACAAGAAACCCTAACTATAAATAAGGAAAAGATAAATACAAAGAAACATAAAAAAACCTAAATTAACATAAATACTAAAAAGATATGGAAAGATATTATATTAGCTAACACTCCCCCGCAGTCGAAACGTGAGAGTCTTGAACATTGAAACTGAACTAAAAATCAAGAAAAGATGTTACGACAGTCCGGGCATAAAGAATGCTTAGTAGAGAAATTTTGACGAATACGTTTCTCAAGACTTTCACGTTTTGACTGCAGGGGAGTGTTAGATATTATTGTTGCTCACCTAATTAGATTAGTATTATTATTGTTTTCCTAGTTAGACTAGTATTCTTATTACCTTATTTATCTTTTATCTTCTTTATAGTTTAGGGTTTTCTTGTATTCTCTCTATCTTGTAACTCTATAAATATGTTACTCAATAATACAAGTTCCCTACAAGGTTTTCTCTAATCTAACATGGTATCAGAGTCATGGCTTCAAGCCATAGTACCTCGATCTTTCGCTTCCGCCATCCTCAAGTCGCCAACCCCGTCCGACGCACCTTATCTAGTTTAGTTTAGGATAATTTTTTTTCTTTATCTTTGTTTATGTTGTCGCCGCTCACCCTTGAAAAAACAAGAACTTGGAGTCGCCGCCTTATTTAATGGTTTTCAGACAAAATTGCTCCACATTGAGAAGCGTCTTCGTCGAACCGCCGTCTTATTTAATGATTTTCAGACGAAACTGCTCCACCTTGAGAAACGTATTAGTCAAAATTATCCTAAACTAAACTAGATAAGGTGCGCCGAACGGGGTCGGCGACTTGAGGATGGCGGAAACGAAAGATCGAGATACCATGGCTTGAAGCCATGACTCTAATGCCATGTTAGATTAGAGAAAACCCCGTAGGAAACTTGTATTATTGAGTAACATATTTATAGAGATACATGTACTTGATAAACAAGAAACCCTAACTATAAACAAAGAAAAGATAAATACAAGGCAACATAAAGAAACCTAAATTAACATAAATACTAGAAAGATATGGAAAGATATTATATTAGCTAACAAAGATAAAGAAACCTAAACTAACATAAATACTAAAAAGATATGTAAAGATATGATATTATCTAACACTCCCCCGCAGTCGAAACATGAGGGTCTTGAGAGTTGAGACTGGATCAAAGAAATCCAATTATAGAGAATCTTAGAAGAATGTGGCGGCAAAGATAAAAGGCGGCAACGGCTTTAAGAGGCGGTGGCAGCGACATCGGCTCCAAGTCCTTTTTTCCAAGGGTGAGTTGTGGCATGAAAGAGAAAGGCGGCAGCTCCAAGTCATCGTTTTTCAAGGATGAGCGGCGGCATAAAAGAGAAAAGTGGTGGCACAAAGTCTTCTTTTCCAAGGGTGAGCGGCGACAACCAAAGGAGAAAAAAAATTAGATAATAAAAAAACTAAACTAGATAAGGGGCGCCGGACGGGGACGACGACTTGAGGGTGGTGGAAGTGAGAGATCGAGATATCATGGCTCGAAACCATGGCTCTAATACCATGTTAGATTAGAGAATGTAAAAATAGAGAAATGTAAGAATAGGGGCTGGAAATAGAGTTAAGATATATAGTGAGAGACAGAGAAAAAAGTTGGAGAGAAGAAGAACATGTGGAGGCCGAGCAAACAATGGCGGAAAAAAAATAAAAGAGGAACCCCATAGATACAAAACCTGACTATAGGGCTAAGCGCAACAGAAAATTATACCTTGCACACAAAATTTGAAGAAAAAAGATGGTTATTCTTTTATGTTAACAATAATCAAAAGAACGCCATAAATACTTATATGCGTGGAAAAAGATTTTTTTTTTCAAGATTTAGAAAAAAAGAAAAGAAAATAGGAATTGAACAACTCGAAATTCAATGCCATGAAAGTCGGTAAGAATTAGAGATGTGGAAATAATGAAAAACAAAGAAAGAGAGGGAGAAAGAAAGAAGAAAAAAAGATTTGTTGGCAGAAGCTGCACTACACGAAGAGTGGTGGGCTGGCATTGTTGTGCGTACGAAGGGGAGAAGAAAAAAAAATTAAGCAGCTGGATAGGGACGGTGATGGTAGAGGCTGGAGGAAGTGATAGATCGTGAGGGTTGAGAGAAGAAACCCTTTAGCTCTGATACCATGTTAGATTAGAGAAAACCCCGTAGGAAACTTGTATGGCTGAGTGACATATTTATAGAGTTACATAAACTTGGTAAACAAGTAAACCCTAAGCTATAAACAAGAAAAGATAAAGAAACCTAAACTATAACTACTAAAAGATATGGAAAGATATGATATTTTCTACCAATGCCTCAGGTGGCCAACTCTTCAATTATCTTTTTGGATCCCCTGAAGACAGGGATGGCAATAAATTTGGGTATAGCTACTACCCGCTATGGACTCGAGCCGTTTGAGGAAGGTATGATTCCAATTAAATGGGGCTAGATCTGAGTCAGGCTTTCGAAATTCAAGACCTGGCTGAGTCCAAGGCAAGTAAAGAGTTTAGCAGATACTCGCCCTGGTCCCGGATTTGATCTCGCCCCGATTATGAACAAATTATTTTTTATTTTATCTATCTAATTATTATTTAATATTTATAAGTATTAATAAATTTTAAATAATGTATTACTTAAATTATAAGAAAAAGACAAAAGAGTTCTTTCTAAGTAGTCTGATATAAACTTGAGTATGAAGATGACTTTATTTTATGAAATTTGTACTTGTTTTGAATGTATTTACATTTAACTAGCGGATGACTTGTATTTTTTTGATGTATTTACTTTGATGTGGTGTTATTTTATTTATATTGAATGTGTTTGTGAGAACTAGATAGACAAAAAAAATAAAGGCCAGAAATAGAAATCTGTCAGGTACCCGGCGGGGTGGGGTCGGGTAATGACTAGGTCCGGGGCGAGTCCGGGTATTAAAGATGCTTAATGGGAG
Source organism: Buddleja alternifolia (assembly GCA_019426215.1). Classification (NCBI taxonomy): domain Eukaryota; kingdom Viridiplantae; phylum Streptophyta; class Magnoliopsida; order Lamiales; family Scrophulariaceae; genus Buddleja; species Buddleja alternifolia. The sequence continues at coordinate 20,515,705 of CM033404.1, read as the reverse complement.
TGGTCTCGAGTCCTGCAATATTCGGTTCATCTCATACCCAACCCTACCTAAAGAATATATCCAATACCCTAATAATTCCTTAAATGCACATCTCTATATCTAAAATCTCAGACATGCAATCTTTGTAGTTGAGGCTCAAGTCCAACTGTTGATGTAGTCAATGGTCGATTATTTTTCCCATTGACAAGTATTTGTGAGTTTGATCATACGGACCGTTAGTCGAGTGCTACAAAAGCGATTTAATATCCATGTACCAATTGGTCCCAACTGTCAATTGAGTTAGTCTTCAGGTCAGTATACTAATCAAATACATTGCTCATCAGTGATCAGACAAACTAGTTGACCAAATAATCACCATAAGCCCTAGGATTAGTCCATTGAACTTGTCTTTAATAGTCGTATGATAAACTCCATTGGTTGGTCAATAGGAATCAACTTCTATTTAAAAGTTTTCCTTTTCACTTGATTTTTGCTTTATGGACGTCTCAGCTTCATCATGATTTCTGTTGATGTTTCCTATTATGTGCTAACTTCAACATCTACCACTTTGTTCATCAGTTTAGTGGTTTGAGAGTTTTGCTCCTGAACATATTTGTCGAGTTCATCGATAACCTTCGTCAAGTTGGAAATTTGATCTTCTAGTTTGCAGCATTCATCATCACAAGCGCTATTTGATACTTTAACTTTTGATGAAGGGGAGAGATGAAGTATAAATGGTCCTACTGAGCATTCCAAAATTTGTTATCAACAAATTTCATATATGCAATTTAAACCACTAAGAGAAATAAGTACAAATAAAAACTTATTGAATTGAATGCAATAGTGGATACACTATGATTTTTTTTCTTTTGGTTCGTCACTTCAACAACTTGATCTTTGAAATTTCAAATTCTGAAGGTGAAGTTCAGCACTTTAATCACCCTCAAACTTGATCTGATCATTGAATAACATTAGTTCAAAGACTTTATGCGTAATCTCGAATTAAACCCATTATGCATAATCTCGAATTAAACCCGACCAACACATGAAAAATACGTGGATACTAAGTTTAATTGTAATAACCTTGGTATAGTGAGGTTATTTTGGTCATTGAATCATATGCCCAAATTAAGGCATATCAAAGATCCTCCACTATAATAGAATACATAATTTCATACAGAACTATATAGACAACTCTGAGCATGCATAATATCATCACTATAAGTGATCTGTCTTATTAAACCTGTGATCAAATAATGAGAACAAATATCATATTAAAATATTGTATTTGACAACTGACAAGCATCAAAACCATATTTCTGATTTGTAAAAATATTGGCATCAATATCATTTATCTGAAAGGACCAATATATTTGAAAATAATACTAAAATTGTGGCATCATTATCATTTATAGGACTAAGGGAATAAAAAGAAAATTAAACCAACAATCATTCGAGCATCATTAATTCTTTTCACTGTTATTGTTAAAGAAAAGAAATTTTTTTATTTTTGTGTAGAACATATTTGGGAGGTCCTGAGACTTCAAGTTTCGAGTGATCTTTACTACACATGTAAATACATACATGTGAGTTCCATATGAATATAACATAGAGAGTGGCAGAGATCATCCCTGAATTTGAGGTCCTGAGGCACTGGAAAAACAAAGTAAACTTATACGTAATTGGGGGGGGGGGGGGGGGGGGGGGGGTAATTCTATGTCAGACCGAATCCAATAGCCCACATATGTATTACGTATTTATCTCTTTCACACAAGTGTGTGTAGATTACACACAATACATTTTACTGTGAGAGAGAGGGAGATAGACACTAGCACCATTGAACTTGGTCTAGCCAGGGTCTTAAATTTCACCTGAAACCTCGAAATTTTGGTTGAAATTTCGGGAGTCCCGAAGCGAAATCGAACTTTTGATCCAATTTAGCAGAATATCTTTCGAAATTTCGACCGAAGCCCGAAATTTCCCGAAATCTAAAGTAATATCTGCTAAATATCCATCGAAATTTTGACCAAAACCCAAAATTTTCATCGAAACCCGAAATTTAAAATAATATTTTTTTAAAATATTTTAAAGATAAAAATTAGAGTTAAATGATCATTCATATTAAAAGAAAAGATAATAAATGACCAATTATGTAAACCAATAAGTAATAAATTTAAATACGAATCTGAAAATGATATTAGGCAATGAGTTAATAAAAAAATCGGGTATGAACACAAAAATTATTTAAAGAGATCTCATAAAAATCTTTTTAGAAGCTTGATGTGGATTTGAATAATGATTTTTACTAAAATTATGGTACATTTTATTTTAATGAAGTTCTTATGATATTTGATTATTATTTTACTACCATTATTTCATATTTTTCACAACAGATTTTAGTCATTCTATTTAACAACATTCATTATGCATATATTATACATAGAATATTATTAATGTAAAAAATGCATAATTATGATATTTAAAGTTACACAAAGTTTCATTGTAAATTTTTAAATATTTCTATAAATTTTCATAATTTCTTTAAAATCGAAACCAAAATTTTGAATGTCCTTGTTATTTTCATTGAAATTTCCATAAATTTACCACCCCGATATTGACACCGATACCGAGATTTAATACCTTGGGTCTAGCACAGAATTTTTCGTAATGTGGGTCACGTGGAAACGTATCTTCGTTAATACTTAATATTTATTTTTATGCACATTTATCCGACGCTATTAATATATTTTTTCTTAAGACAATCAAATTTTTGTACCTAATTTGTTAACTCAAACCATAGTACGAAATATAAATATTCTAATAAGAAGTTGTTTGCGAACAAAAAAGTCGAAGAAATCATAAGTTTAGATAGTGTAAAATTCAAAAAGGTGCAAGTCACAGCTGAGTAAACATAGTGCGAACCCATTTATTAAATAAAACTTTGGGAATCTCTAAATTGTGTTTAACATTTCTTCATTACATCGAACTCGTCAGTGATCGAGTCGATATTGAAAGTTTGAGCAATTTCTTTTTCAATGTAAACTAGTGATGAACTACACAAAAAATCATCTTCCATCTTACTCTGTAATCTCGTTTTGAAAATTTTCATACTTGTGCCCTTAGGAGTCAAAATAAGCCGAATCAGTTTATCTGCGAGATAGTAATTCATTGTCTTCCCTGTCTTTGACAATAGTTGGCCAAATGTCACCAAAAAAATGAAACAACTATACTCCAGTAAATTGAACTTTAACCAAATACTAATAAATCTCCACTCCAGTAAGGCAAGTTTCACCATCCCATCAAATACATTATACACACATAACTATACATATATACACAACACACAATTTGATATCTACTATCTCCATTTTTTTTGTTGCTAGATATCTATCTTCTATTTATGTTCAATTTCTCTCTTCTAAATCCTAAACCAAATAATTTTCTGACTAGAGCTTAGAAATATAAAGTGAAAAACTAAATTCCAAACATTTGTATTTAAATAATATAATATCTTCGTAAACTTTGAGATGAAAAAATTATAATACACTTTAACAAGATAGATTAGAAAAAAAGCAATGGCATACTAAGAATATTTGAGTAATAGAGAGGGTTGTTTTGTAATTTTTTAGTGGGGACAAAATTACATATTTTAAAATTTATATGTCTGAATATAAAAAAATAAAAAAAATCTGAGGGGCACCCTCCAGCCCCTTCCCTCCATCCTTGCCTGGTGATTCTAAGACAGATCGGATCTATTGGAGCCAGTCTGTCCAACACCGTAGGATGGAGGGACAAAATGGTACAAAGCATCTACATCACTTGCATCCAATGGTATTAATGTTGGGAATCCTGGTATCATGCACAGCGGAAATTAAAAATCATATCCGGATTCCCAAAGCCAAGATCAATTCGTTGTTCATTGATTTTAATTAAAAAAAGTGAATACGAAAACTTACCTTTTCGCGTATTCAATCAATCCTCGCGAATCTTCAAATTTTCATTCAACGGTCCACGTGTCCTGTCTCTAGATTACCACGCGTCGGAATTGACTCTGGAAATCTCCATCTCTTTTCTCTGGAGCGGCTAGATGAGAGAGAGAGGAAGAGAAATTATTTTCTCTGTGTTGTATTTCTGGTGGAGGAACTGAGTTATGAATCCTCATTTTTTTTTAGAGCTTGTGTTGGAGGATTAAATAAATACTTCAACTTAAGCCCACCAGTCACACACCTATTAGGCTCAATTGGACTTTTATTGGGCTATGTTGACTTAGTCAGCTTAGCCTAATTAATTTAACCCTCTAATATTTAATCCAATTAAAGACACACAAATTAAATTAAATTAATATTCTAATTAATTAATTAACTAAATAATTAATTAACATCATAGTTGACCTAGTCAACATAATTAATTTAATACCATGGTTAATCTAATTAAACAACTAATTAAATTAATTCGTCCAATTAATCAATTCGTCCTTCTAAAGGACAAATTACCAAAACGTCCTCCAAATACAACAATCGATTTTCCCATCTATTCCTATAGCGCGACCTTCTAGATTCGTCTCGATTGGCAATGAGAGGATGCCAAAGGATGTGAGCCAGCACCATGGCGGCACATCGTAGCCCAACCTAGTACGAAATGACTATGTCATTACAAACCTTTAGATTATGAATGTTGTATGAGTATAAGCTCTTCACTGACGTATCCCGATCGACTAAGAGTCATGAAATATTTCAAATTCACAGTACTCGATGCTATGCTCAAGTATCATAGTAATATGAGATTTCCAAACTACCCTCAATGTACAACACGGGTTTGTTCATGAGCTCTGGCCAGAGACTTTAATCTCATTTACCTATGATCGCATAGGATATTTCTCATTTACCTTCGAGAAAGTAAATTCCATTTTGCTAATCAGTTAAGACTGCTACTTGCTCATCAAGCCGCACTTCGAGGTCGACTCCACCAAGGGGTTGTTGGGATAATTTTTGCATAAAATCAAATAACGCAGCGGAAGAATAAAATTTAAATCCCAGCGGCTCGTCTCTATTTCTCGTATTTAAATTGGGCTTCGAATTCAATTACCGCTCTCGCGTATGGTGAATTCTGAACCAGCTTTGCAATCCCTTCTTGAATAGTAAATCCGTCGCTATCTCGAAATTGCCACGCCGGAGTCAAAAATGAAAATCTTCTTCTTCTTCTTCTCTTAGGAGACGGCTAGAGAGAGAAAGAGGATGGAGAGGTTTTACTTGGAGAGAAAGTTTGTGTGTTAATTCACTTAGGTTAATTTTCTCTAAGTAGTATATTTATACTACAATGAAACAATAACCTAGGCTAAATTACCCCCTCCCCACTTTATGGCTTCTAAAGCCATCGGGCTTTAGCCCTATTATGCTTATTTAATTAATTAAATAATTAATATTATTTATCCAATAAATAAATAAATTAAATAATCAATTAAATCCATGTTAATTTTATATTTAAACTCCTCTAAGGAATTAATTAATTTATTAACTTAATTAATTAATAAAATCGTCTAATGATTAATTAATTAATCTCGATATCCAATACCGAAAATTCTCTCAAGTCTTTTTCATGATTTTCCTTTTGCACTTCATTTAAGCGCGACTCTTCAGGTTTGTCTCAAAAGGCAATTGGGAGGAAACCTAAAGGATGTGAGTAACACCTAGCCAGTCACGTGGCTCACATCGTATCCCAATTGAGAACAAATGAATAGGATCATTCTAAACCATATACGCTGGGAATACCGTACGAGTTAAACCTTTTATTCTTATATCCCAGTCAAGTGAGAGTCATGATTTTAGTCAAACTCACATGACTTGATCATATGCTTAGCTCATAATGAGTCGAGGTCATTTTATGCTTTGGCCAAAGACTTTTAACCTCACTCATTCATGACTGCATAGGATATTTAGCTCATTCACTTATGAGAGAATAAATCTCATTTTGCTAATTAGTTAACAATGCTACTTGCCCATCAAGTCGCACTTCGAGGTCGATCCCACCAAAGGGTGATTTGGATCTAACTACTCTAATGATAGAATTGATGTCACAAGTACATCTTCAACTCGATTCCTTAGGTCTAAGGTTCACGCGTACCTATCATAACTTATTAGTTTCATCATTGACTGTCAGTGAGTGAATACCCATGTGATGAAACTGATACGAGCCGTGTTTGAACATATTAGTCCAACTTATACGCCCATGACATAAGTTCCCATTATCATTCCCATAGTGTTCGACTGGCACTTTCTATGTCGAAACTTATATCATGCAAGTCCTTGTTCTGTATTGATGTCCAGTCAAATACTTTCTTAGACTTGTGAACTCTATTTAGAGAATGAGGATCAAACCCTTCTAGTGCCATTCTTCCTATCTCATAGGAAGTAGAAGGTTTGCCTTCATTCTCAAGGACTTTACATTGTTTATTAACATCGAATGTGCTATCATGTTCCATCAACACACTAAAAGGCTTGGAATGGGTGAAGGGTCAAATGGTTTGGCACGAGCCATTCCATTTGCGCAAGTAATAAGAGGTTCCATGATTTCTAGTGGCAATAATCGTGTGCCCATATATATATCATCGGCTAATACACGACCAATTAATGTTTGGATAAAAATCCTTTCTGGCATCATCCCATTCCGAGGACTCACCGAAATACTAGCAGCTAGATCTAGAGGGAAGTTATGAGCAAGATAATGTCTTATATATAATAAAAGGATATTGTTTAGTTACAAGTCAATGCCCTATAAATCTATCCTCTTTATAGCATTTGAGGGCATACACTCTAACAGGGGTGAATTGGATCTAACTACTCCAATGACAGACTTGATGTCACAAGCACATATTCAACTTGATTACTCAGTTCAAAGGCTCATGCATACCATCATAATCAGTAATTCGATCATTGACAGTCACTGAGTAAAAACCCATATGATCGGACTACTACTAGCCGCCATCGAATACAATAATCCAATCCAATCAATTTATCCATGACATAAACTCCCACTATCCCATAGTGTTAGAGTGGCACTCCTTGTCAAAGCATGTGTCACACAAGTCCACACTTATCTCAATGCCCAATTGAGATTCTCCAACTTGCAAACGGTTTAAGTGATCAATTACCAATCCTTCCAGTGCCCATCTTCTTAACTACTATAAGGAGTGCGAATGTTTACCTTGACATACATGCACTAGTTGTTCATTTAATACTTATAGATGCCATTAAGCATTATGTGAACAACTTACTAATGCCTTTATATAAATTATAGTTTGTACAGTATAAACTAGTGTCCTATTCTCTAAGTCCTCCTTGGCATCGAGGGCACAAACCAGACAATCTCCAACTTCCACTCTATGCCAATCGCTATGGTATCTAATACCCATCTTATAAGATGTTGCTTTAGCACCGCCTATGATAGTGGCCAATAAGTGGGTCAGCTGTGTTACCGGCCATGGTTATTTTTCTGCAAGGCTATAATTGCCTTTTCCAACAATCCATCAAAAGAAGTTTATTCTCTCAACGTTGTGTCTGGATTTGTGAGACCTCGGTTTACTAGCCTATGCATAAGCTCCCTTTTGTCACAATAAAGTGATAATCCAAGCTACACGCTGAGGACCTATAGAAGTTCCACCACAAACTTCAGATCCAAAGAGTTTCATTGACAACCTCCAAGGTTCCAAGGCAGTTTCATATTCATATTCAGTAGTGGATTACTTTATTAGGATCCCTTCCAAGTTACTACTCCACATTTGAGGTTGAATACAAACCCGAAGTCGAAGTACAATCATCTTGATCAGACTCCAAGTCTGAGTAAGTATAACCTTCCACTCTCAGTTCTCCATGGGCATAGACGAAAAGTATATCCTAAGTTCTTTTAAAGTACTTCATGATATATTTTATGTCTACCCATTGCTCTTCCTCATAGGTAAGAGCCCTTTCTCAGATCTTCTATCCTAAATTACGTAAGGATTTATTCTAAGCAAAGGGCTTGGGAAGGCCCCCATCATCCTATTCGTTCTATCTCCATAGACGCGAATTATAAGGATACAAGTGGCTTCTCCCAAGTCTTTTCATGGAGAATATGCTCGACGTTTATGTCTTGATCCAAGTCAATGAGCCCACATCATTTCCCATAAGTAGAAGATTCTCGACATATAGTACCAGAAATGACATCTCGCTCCCATTGGTTTTCTTGCACACATATGGTTCCTCTTCATTTTGGATGATATCATAATTCCAAATTATGTCATCAAAGAGAAGATTCCAACTACGAGAGGTTCGCTTATATCACAAGTGAATTTATACAGCATGTAGACCTTATGAGAATAGGCCTCAGATGTGAAACCCTTGAGATGTTCCGTATGGATGTCCTCCTTGAGGATTTCATTCATGAATAAGTCTTCACATCCACTTGCAAGTTTTTCATAATCTTAGTATGTTACTATCGAAAGTAAGATTCTAGTGGATTTGATTATAGCTGTGGCAAAGGGGCTTCCTCATAGTCAATGCCCTTCTTTTGACTACACCCTCTTACCATCAGCCTGGCCTTGCCATTCTAATCAATTCTTTCTCTTGTAGATGTGTTCGCTTTTGATGGGTACAATACTCTTGAGGCTATCTACTAGATTCAAGGATTAATTCAAAAATATCTAATCCATCTTCACTTTCATAGCCTTATACCTTCTTGTGGAGTCCATATCCACCATTGATTTGTCATGCGTAGAGGGATTGTATCCATGGTTCCCTCTGCCACAGCATACAAGTTAAACTTTCCTTGTAGCAGACCACCATATATCTCAAGTGGCTGAGATACTCTATCAAACCAACTCATTGGTGGTTGTGTTATAATGGGCTTGGTTTGGGTTTCTTGAATAGTAGTCTCCTAAGGAGTTTTGTTTTGATCTTATAGATCAAACTTTCTACCTACTCCAATTTCTCGAAAGATGTTATATTCGAGAAAACAAACCTCTAAGGCCATAATGATCCTCTGACTATTATGTAGGTAAAAAGAGTTCTCCCACTAAATCCTTGGGATAACTAACAAAACTTCCTTTTAAGGACTTAGCCTCCAGATTCTCTACCTTTATTTTATCTACGTAGGTTGGGAATTCCCATACCATCACGTGTTTAAGATTAGGCTTTCCCTTGTGCCACTTATGATATGGTGCCTTAGGAATGAATTTATAGGGATATCTATTCAAGACATACTAATGAGCAACGCATGACTCACTATGAATTTGGGCAATTCCATGTAGTTTAGCATAGAATAAGTCATGTCCAACAATGTCTCATTCTTGCATACTACTACCCTATTCAACTGCAGAGTCACTGGAAGTAACAAATGTGAAACTATACTATGTTCTCTTGAGAACGGGTCGAATTAGAAATCATATACTTGACATTACAATCTAATTGTATTGTCCTAATATGATACCATATTTTCAACCATAGACGTCAGTATGAACCAAACTTTAGAACTTGAGTGGCCCTTTAATTTTCCCTGTGAAGGGAGATTCGGTTCTTTGCCCATGTGATAAGATTCTTACGTTTGGATAGGGATCCAATCCCAATGGGCTTGTACCCCCATGTTTCTCCTTACTTGTGAATCTTATGCTCATAAGTCATAACCTAATCTTAGGTGCCAAACAATTCTTCTTATTTGTTTCTAGCATACCACACTCTCTAGTCTCTGTGTTCACAATATGCTAATTCCAAACATTTGTACTTGTTTCTAATTCTTCAAACATGAGCATTAGCTCTAGAACAGAATACAAGAAGTTGAGAAAACCAGTCATAGAACACTTAGTTTTTTAAAAATATAGTTCTATACCCAGTGCGCCTCATAATTAAGCCCCTACTCATCGTACCGTATTTAGACTTGAGTAATGCTTACTTCAAGCATACATTTCAATGACGCTAACCTGAGGAACATCCTCAAGTTCCAATTCAGTTGATTTGGTTAGGCAAGTGTTGACAAAATCATCGAGCATAATTAACTAAATGGGTTTTTATCTAAGAGAGGTATAAACTAAAGTACAAAATAAACCATGATATCAATTAGGTGTTTATATTGTACACAAGTAAAATTTAGGACTTTAATCTTACTTGGCTCCACTACATTTTTTGAAACATTGTACTCCCACTGCAATTTTCGGAAATCTCATTGGATAGATTTCGTAATGAGTGATTGAGTTCTTTAAATGGTTAAGTGGGGTGCAACCCTTTAACGATATTTGGCCCACAAACCTTTTAAAGTGGTGTCTAACACCAATCTATCCAATAGATGATTCAATCTTCTTTTCCCATAATTCACCAAACCGCAACCCTTTTAATGATATATAAGTTTGTGAACTATCTGAGTTCATTCCCACTAATTCCTTTAATCTAACATTTGAATTTCACCTTGCAATCCTTTAATGATATTTGGGGTAAAATATGTCTCGATTAAGGCATCCGATACTATGAAATTTCGGAATTGAGTCTTAATATATGACCCCCACTTACTGGGAAGATGCCATATATTAGATTCAATTCTTAATATCATTAAGCTTAGTGGAAGGGAGAGGGTGCCCAAAGCCCTTTAATAACTCAGTATTATTTAATTGGGAGAATTTAAGCATTAAATAAAGTCTCACAAAGCATATTAACATTTAGCTTCTAACATGCTAACATGCATATAAAGCGTAGAAAAACATAGCAATTCTACTATCACACATTTTCAACATAATAAATATTTTAAGCATGCATCATTGACATAAAATAACTAAATCCTAAGTCCATGAAAAGTGTAGCCATCGCGTATAACAAGCATGCATCAAATACAAGACATATATGTGAACATAAAAATAAAATTAATTTAATTTATTTATTTAATCAAATCCAATTTGACTATTGCAAAATTAAATCCCACTCAATTTTCATACTAAGACTAAATCAAATTTAGCCGAAGTCAAATTGAAGCCAATTTAATTTTCATGGGATCGAAAAATCTAACTTACAAATAATTAAATTTAATTTAATTGTCATGGGAAGATTAAATATAATTTAATCCAAGTGAAATTAAATCCAATCTAATTTCCATGGGAGGACTAAATCTTATTTAATCAAAGTAAAATTAAATTAAATTTAATTATCACGGGCTCACAAATCGTTACAAAATTAAAAACTATTTAATTAAGTACATAATTAAAAACCAATTCAACTTTGATAGGTGATTAAATCCAATTAATCAACTCACAAAATTAAATCCAATTTAATTAACAACTTAATTAAAACTAATTTAATTTTGATAGGTAAACTAAATACAATTTAATTTAAAATAAATTTAATTTAAAATAAATCAAATCCAATTCAAGTTCTTATAAAATTAAATCCCATGTAGTTTATTACAAAATCAAATCCAATTTAATTTTAATACAAAAGATTAAATCCAATTTGATTTTGATGAATAAATTAAACTAATTTAATTTAATATAAATCAAATCCAATTTAATATAAATCAAATCCAATTTAATTTATTATAAATTAAATCCTATTTAATTTAATTGAAGACTTCAATTTAGATGTAGAAGGAAAAATCCAATTAACAAATGGGTTTTGAGTCTAGTCCAATTTAATTAAATTGGGAGTCATTGGATCAATATCCAAATAAATTTATATTCATTTAAATACAAGCCCAACACCTCTTAATTTTGAAATCAGGTTGGTTTATATATTTAGTTAATCCGATTTGGGCCAAGCCCAACTTCTTATTAATTAATAAATCATCTTGGGCATAATTTAATAAATCTGAGTGGGCCAAGCCCAACTTCCTTTTAATTAATAAATCAGTTTAGGAATTTTTAATTAATTCGAGTGGGCCATGCCCAATTCCCTATCACTCAATTATGTATTGGACCAAGCGCAACACATAAAAAATCGCCCTAGCCCAATAGCGGTCTCCTTCTGTTGGTCCCAAGTGGCATACGAAAGGATCAGGAGGGGGGGAGGGGGTTGAATAGACCCTGAAGTCTTTTTCGACTTTAAAAATATTCGTATTAAAATTGGTTGGACGCTTGAAATCGTAGGCGCTTTACTGAGCGTCTATTGAAGACTGTTTTTAGAAAGTTAACTTAGACTTCAAGATTTGAATACTATAACCGGATAGTTTTAAGCATTTAGCATTCAGTTATTTGATCAGTATTAGCACAACGAAATGATTTTAGAGTCTTCTCTTTGAAAGCTTCAGTGTCACCGAAAGTATTTTAGTTGCTTAGCGTTCGATTAAGTTTTACTTAACAGTTTTATGCAGTAATATAATAATATGGAAATTGACTGTAAAGTAAGGAACATAATGTTTGTAAGGTTCATTAGGTGGTGTAATCCCAACTACGTCCTTCTTTCCTCGAACACTTGGAGGCAATCCACTAAAATGATTCTCAAAGAATCTTCTACAAATTAGGGAGAGATGGATATTGATGATTTGAGCTCTTTGATCACACAGATTTCTGCTCCAAGACACTTCTATCCCCTTGCTTCTTTCACTCAGAAATAGTGCAAATATCCAACCTTGACTTCACACAGATCGCGAGGCTTGGATGGGTTTTTCTAAAGGTTTGTTTGATTTTGATGAAATTCAAACAACTTGATAATATCTCAATAGTAACGTAGGTTTCACTGAAAGAGAATGTTTGAGATATTGGTTAACTGTCTCAGGAATTTTGAGAAAAGCTAAGAGAATGTTTGCTTGAGAATTTTGGCTTTTCTGAGAGTTTAAGAAATGAGACTTCAATGCAACAACAATTTGGCTTGGAATATGATTGTTGTTTTTGTCTTGTTGTTGAAGTCTTATTTATAGGCAATTTTGAAAAAAGTGTACATTTGACACATGCACAGGTGCGTGTCTCTCACTTCCGTAAGTGAACAACTTTTGTCCTTTTTCTTGAAAATCTGTTGCACAAAAGTTGGTGCTGCAGTCTGTAAAAGTTGACAGTCCAATGGGGTGGCTTGTCCATATGTCCGAAAGAGCTTATCACAGTTAATGCTCTTATCAGCATTTAATGCATTTGAAATAAATGTCCATTGGCAATTAATGATCTGCGAATATTTGCAATAAAATTCTTCTGGACTTAGAAATAAATTCAGGTAAAATCAATCTCTGATGGATGCTCATTCAACTTTGAATAACTTCAGTCCTATAGTAAACACTTGATATAACTTGTCGTTTAGACACTTGGGAATCTTTATCTTCATTCAGACTTCAGGCACTTGAGTTCTTCAAACTTAACTACTGATAAGCTCACTCAGAAATTATCAAATGCTCAGTCTAAGAATACTTAACCTAACAATCTAGAATCAAATAAAGCAAAGCCTATAAAGCCTATTACAAATCTAACGCTTCAAAGCTTATACATGATTTTTAAATAAAATCAAACTTACATATTTTCGGGTCTAACATAAAATCCTAATTGTCATCATCAAAACGTCTAACATGAAATTTCCTAACACCTTCCCTTTTCTTCATAGCGCCGTCAAGGACGGCGCCGACTCGCCGTGGTCGTCGATTCATTGGCAATGGCTGTGGCTTAAGCATTTTTTACAGCGGCGTCAACGCTTCTACCTCAACAGCAAATTACCCTCACCAGAGTGATGAAGAACGGAGAACTCGATGCAAGAATTTCGAACAGTGAAGAACGGCTGTTTTTCAATTACTAAACCATTTTCTCTGTTGAAATTTCAGCAGCGTTTTCCGGCAACACCAGAGCCGCTCTACACGGCGAACAATGGCGCTTCCATTGTTGCCTTCAACACTCCCTAGCGGCGCTTCACGAGCCGCACATGGTGTCGATTTCAGCCCAGATATTGGTTAGACTAAGTCTGATACGTTTGCCGACGTTTCCGGCGAAAAACGATAAAGATTCAAGTGACGCCATCTCCGACGAACAACAGCGCTTTAAGAGTCAATTTTGTCGTCGCGTGCCTTCGAGAATTGATGTTCAAAAGTCTTCATCACATTGATTTTCCAGAAACCATCTTTAATTTTTCAGATTTCTCCCAAAATCAAAATTGATTCCAATTCAAGATTTTTCAGATTTTAAGCCCAATTAAAACACTTGATTTCAGATTTGTTCCAAACAAAATTAATTCAAATTCAAAATTTTTTAGATTTTTCGATCTCAATAACGCATTAAACATGAACATCAAACATAAACATGTAAAACGCGCAAACAAGATCAACGAAGACAACAAATATGGCTCTGATACCACTGTTGGGAATCCTGGTATCATGCACAATGGAAATTAAAAATCATATCATGATTCCCAAAGCCAAGATCAATTCGCTGTTCGTTGATTTTAATTAAAAAGGTGAATACGAAAACTTACCTTTTCGCGTATTCAATCAATCCTCGCGAATCTTCAAGTCTTCGTTCAACAGTCCACATGTCCTGTCTCTAGATTATCACCATCGGAATTGACTCCGTAAATCTCCATCTCTTTTCTCCTGGGCGGCTAGATGAGAGAGAGAGAGGAAGAGAAATTATTTTCTATGCGTTGTATTTCTTGTGGAGGAACTGAGTTATGAATCATAATTTTTTTAGAGCTTGTGTTGGAGGATTAAATAAATACTCCAACTTAAGCCCACCAGCCACACGCCTATTAAGCTCAATTGGACTTTTATTGGGCTATGTTGACTTAGTCAACTTAGCCCAATTAATTTAGCCCTCTAATATTTAATCCAATTACATACACACAGATTAAATAAATATTCTAATTAATTAATTAACTAAATAATTAATTAACATCATAGTTGACCTAGTCAATATAATTACTTTAATACCATAATTAATCTAATTAAACAACTAATTAAATTAATTCGTCCTCCCAAAGGACAAATTACCAAAACGTCCTCCAAATACAACAATCGATTTCCCCATCTATTCCTATAGCGCAACTCTCTAGGTTCGTCTCGATTGGCAATGGGAGGATGCCAAAGGATGTGGGTGACACCTAACCAGCACCGTGGTCCCACATCGTAGGCCAACCTAGTATGAAATGACTATGTCATCATGAACCTCTAGATTATGAATATTGTGTGAGTATAAGCCCTTCACTGACGTATCCCAATCGAGTGAGAGTCATGGATTATGTCAAACTCACAAGACTCGATGCTATGCTTAAGTATCATAGTAATATGAGATTACTGAACTACCCTCAGTGTCCAACACGGGTTAGTTCATGAGCTCTGGCCAGAAACTTTAATCTCATTTACCTATGATCGCGTAGGATACTTCTCGTTTACTTTCGAGACAATGAATTTCATTTTGCTAATCAGTTAAGACTGCTACTTGCCCATCAAGCCATACTTCGAGGTCCACCCCACCAACGGGTGAATTGAATCTAACTACTCAATGACATATTTGATATCACAAACACATCTTCAATTTGATTACTCAGGTCAAAGGCTCATGCATACTATCATAATCAGTAATCTGATCACTGACAGTCATTGAGTAAAAACCTATGTGATCGGATTACTATGAGCCGTGTTTGAAACAATAATCCAATCCAATCAATGTATCCATAACACAAACTCCCACTATCCCAGAGTGGCACTCCTTGTCAGAGCATATGTCATACAAGTCCACACGAATCTCAATGCCCATTTGAGATTCTCCAACTTGTGAACGGTTTAAGTGATCAATTACCAATCCTTCCAGTGCCGATCTCCTTAACTACTATAAGAAGTGCGAAGGTTTGCGTTAACACAGATGGACTAGTTGTTCATTTAAAATTTATAGATGTCATTAAGAATTATGTGAACAACTTACTAATGACTTTATATTAATTATAGGTTTTACAGTATAAACTAGTGCCCCATTCTCTATCTTAAAATTTTCCGTCCTTGCCACCACTCTTTTCGGCTATTGGATTTAATCCACTCCTTACTTGGTCAAAACAGGGCAAACTCAAAAAAGCTGGATGCACAATAAACCAATAATATATATTTTGCCCAAATGGCACAAATACCCTTCCTTTTCTCTTATTCCTAGCCACCCCAACCTTCCTTTTTTCCTTCTTCTTTGTCCTTCCCCCCCCCCCCCCCCCCCCCCCCCCCCTCCCTGATTAGTTCCTTTCAAGGAAAACCACCAAGGACCCAGTTTGATGGTCGTCCCTTTTTAAGATCTTTTTTTTCTTAATGAGAAAATATGTGTGAAAAAAATGAAAAAAAAATGAGAAAGTGGAGAATTTGTGTTGAAATATTTTGTTTCATAGGTTAAAAAAGTTGACTTGACATATCTTTCCTATAAGAAATGTGTATCTATAAGTTGTTGTTTTATAAGAAATCTTTATAGAGTAATATGAATGATATTTGTTGTAAATGTATCTTAAGTTAAGCTCATTAATTTATGTAATAAATATAGGAAAAGTGGATCACATTGCGTCATTTTAGATCAGTATTTGTGAATAATTTAATGTTATGTTGAGATGTTTTTATTGTGAAGTCCTTTTAACTTGATGTTATGTTGAGATGTTTTTATGGTGAAGTCCTTTTAAGGTTGAGTGAACTATTTAATCATGCTATTGATTTTGGGGGAATAATATTGACACTCCACAAAATATTGTAGGTGCTCCACTTTAATTTTGAATCTAATTTATGACAAAAATGCCCATAAATTTTAAAATACATTAGTTATAATTCTCTAAAGTTAAATCAAAGCAAATATTATCATGTTGTAAATGCTCTCTTTACTACTTTATAGGAGAAATTACTTAAAAACCTTAAAAAAACTTTTATATCCAAAGAAATTATTATAATATTTTTCAATCTAAAAACACGCTCCAGCTCCACCAACTTTTCATTAAAAAACTTAATATTTAGGGTTAATAAATTTATGAACTTAATTACCTTTAGCTTTCTAGATTAAGAATTAATCGATTATGCCTTTGTATAGAAATTTATTCACTTAAAGCTTTTATATGTATAATTGATATTAAAGATGGTTTTATTTTCAAGTTGTCAATATTTTTAATATTCTCAAAAATTCAAAAAGGTACTTTAGATAATTACCATACTAAAGAAAAAAACTATGAAAATATTTATTATTAAAGGATAAAATTCGTATTTTCTGATTTCTTAATTTGAAAAAATATAAAACAAAAAGATTTCGATTACAAAATTAGAACCTATCAATTCTTAACTTAAGAAATGAAGGATAATTTAGTTCCAGAAGTTGTTAATCTTAACTTTTGGGTTTTTTGAATTAAAAAGTTTGTAGAATAATTTAAGAGATTAAAAAATATTTTCATGGATTTTCTAGGATATACAAATTTAGTTTAGGGGGATTTTAGTAATTTTTCTTACTTCACATCAAAATTAGTCAATTTAAAATGAAGAGCATCATCTACACAACACAATATATAGTATGTTAAATTTAAAATAGAATATTAGAATACAAACCAACAAAAAATTGAATTCAACTTAAATTATCTTCACTTTGTGTGCATATTAACATTGAGTAACTTCAAATCCTTGTTCCTTCAATAAAATACATTAATAACAATTACACATAACAAAAATGCTCAAATCATCATTGTCTCCACTCCCTTAAATAATAAAAAAAAACAATTGCAGAACTAGTGAATACTTTATAACATGCATATAAATAAATTGTACATAAGTATTTCATGTTTGAAACACAAAAAATTAAAAAATATTTTTCTTTAAGGTGTTTTAATGTTCAAATTGCATATTTTATGTATGAATAGAAACATATATTTTACACTAGTATGAAATTCATAAATATATTCTATAGAGAGAAGTCCAATATTACTCCAATGTTAATAAAAAGTTCATGGTGAAAAATACAAATTTATGCCTCCGAAGCCTCCTCTATTTTGAGATCTAAACCTAGATGGAAGGTTCGTAATATTCGTAGGAGTGCTAATACCACAACGCATGCATTGGCGAAGTGGGCGTTTCATGAGAACTGGGATGCCCCTATTGATTTTAGCTTGTTTCCCTTCATTTTGAACAATCTGGAAAATCTGGAATGTACATAAGGCCAAGATGGCAAGACTTACTTTGTTTTGGTTTCTGGTTAATATATTTTGCTTCATCAAACAAAAAAAAAATTCATGGTATAAAATAAAAATATATGAGGTACAAAGATTTAATTAATCATTGAAATTTATATTTGTTTTATAAAATTCTAGACTTTTATTTATAAAGGGTATTGTTGTCATTTTCTTTCAGAGAGAAATAAAAGTGGAGTTCTGATAGTAATATGTGTAGCTCCAATATCAACTCCCTTGATTTTGGTTTTAAAAAGGGCCTCTGGTACGGTACCCTCTAAACTCTAGAGTTTATTGTTCCCTTACTTTATATTGATTTGGCATCCTTTTCATTTATGTTATTATCGGTTCTTTTTTAAGAAATATGGTCTTAACTCTTAAGAGGGAAATCTAATATAAAATGATGCGGTGCCGCCTATCAAATTATGTTAGGTTTCGTTTGAAGATTTGGAACATTCTTTGAAATTCTAGATGATATATCCATCCAAATGCATTTTTCAAAAAATTTCTTTGAAAAAATGTTTTCAGATATAAGTATGTCATCCACTTACATACTAAAAATCCCCTAAAATAGAATATTACGGCCTAAATATGAGTAAAAATAATTTTTAATTTTGAAAAAGTCATACTTTTTTGTTACAATAAATAAAATCTTATAAGAAAATCCAACCATTAAACTTTTGAACTTGCATAATTACTGTGATTTTTAATCCTTATTAAATCAATAGATTAATATATTAATTTTATTTGACATAATCGTTTCCGGTTAAATTGAGAATTTCATTTTGATCTTGTAAAATTAAATTGTTTGACCTTTTTTATTGAATAAATTGATTACATGTATTAAAAGAAGGGGAACATCGTTCAAAATGTGAGTCAATAATTCGATTGTTTCACTCGCTCTAATTCATTTGTTTTACTCACTTACACACTCCAATTCAAGAGCAATTATTATGCAAGCTAGTGTTTTGAGGTCAATAAAAGACAAAAAATATTAAATCAACTTTTTTTTTCCGAACAACAATTATTAAATCAACTTTGTTTGTTATGTATTCCATCGATTTTTTTTCTTTCATCTGATATATTGAGGTGCATTGAACCAAGACTACACTACAACTTCTTGTTCCATGGTATTATTTTGAGTAATTAATTACTTATATCAATATATCATGTATGTCAATTGTCATCAACATTTAACAATTAGTAACAATTTACAATAAACTAGCAACTACTATAATCAATCAAAGACTACTGAAAAAACAGAGAAAAACTCATACATTAGTGGAGAATAAAACTTAAGATCTATAATATCACATTGAATCTTCTATCCCAGAACTGTATTTCATCTCATATTCATTATACTTCTATGCATGCCAAATTAATTAAGTCCACATCACTTGCATATTTAAGAAAATAATTTGTATAAGTAGTATGTGATAGAGTTCAAAGGGACGTTGGGGAATTGAACTCTGTAATATGTGTATGTATATTATTAAATAAATATTACAAGAGTACATGGTATACATAAATAGATAAAAATGTAGACCTAACTGTACAAATAGGCCAGACTATATACATAATAAAACGTACACTAACACCCCTCGCAATCTGAGTAGTGGGACCAACTCGAAGATTGGCCTATAAAAGTGAGAACTTAGGAGTAGGTAAGGCTTTGGTGAATATATCAGCAATCTAATCAGCAATAGAAACATA
This sequence comes from Buddleja alternifolia, assembly GCA_019426215.1. Classification (NCBI taxonomy): domain Eukaryota; kingdom Viridiplantae; phylum Streptophyta; class Magnoliopsida; order Lamiales; family Scrophulariaceae; genus Buddleja; species Buddleja alternifolia. The sequence continues at coordinate 20,495,936 of CM033404.1, read as the reverse complement.
TTTTATCAAAACATCACCAATGGCGACCCCTCGCAAATAAAGTGGTAATCTATCTCTCTGTGCTTCATACGAACATGAAACACCGGGTTAAGAACAAAATAGATAGCACTAATATTATCTCAGTAGACACGAATATAATGCGAAAAAAAGATGCTTAAGTCACGATGAATGTAACGCAACAGGGTAAGTCTCAACAACTACATAAGCAATAGAACAGTATTCAGACTCAGTATTGGATCAGGACATAATGGCTTCCTTTATGGTGGACTAGGAGATAAGGTTATCACCAGCGTAAACAGCACAGCCAGTAGTAGATCCCTGGCTATCAGGATTCAACCAACCCAGTCAGAATCAACATAGATGTTAGGAAATTTCATGTTAGATGTTTTGATGATGACAAGATAGGATTTAATGTTAAAACCCAAAAATACAATATAAGTTTCCGTTTTTCATAGAATGATGTATAAGCGTTTGAAAGTTGTAATTTATTATAGGCTTGTAACTTTTATCTCTGTAGAATTTAGACTAAAGTCTTAGCGACTGAATCGCTAGTAGAATTCTAGGTGAGTCTATTAGAGAAGAAGTTGAAGACCAGCGTCTGAAGTCAACCGGAAATAAAGATTTTCTTCTTAGCGTCTGTCAAACGCTAAAAGATCTCATTTCAGGATTTATGGATCAAGCGCTCGAAATCCCTCAAGCGACTTATATCAGAATCACCTGAAATAAATCCTCAAGTCATAAAGGACTTAAATGCAATCATTCAACGGGCATTTATTTCCAACGGGAATTAAATTCAAAATGCATTAAATGTCTGATAAGAGCATTAATTGTGATAAGCTAATGTGACTTGTGGACAAGCCACCTTTTGACCAGACTGTCATAAAATTCAGAATTTCAGCTGCTTCCGTCCAATCGGCTTCAGCGAATTTTCAAGAATGTCAGAGAAAAGGTATACTCACGCGCCCCGTGAGAGGCACGCTCCTACATGTGTCCAACGGACAGATCCCAAAAAATTGCCTATAAATACCTTACCCCAGCAAAACCCTAAAAATAAGAGACATATAATTTTTACAAGAGACAATTACGTACAGACACAAGAAAAACTTGCTGAGAAAAAGCTTAGACACTCCATAGCCAAATCTTTCAAGATTTTTATCTATATTCCAGACAGTCACAAATATCTCAAACATCTTCCAAAGAGGAAATTCAAATTCCAACTGAGATATTCCAAGTTGTTTGATCTTTTAAAAAACAAACAAAACCCTAATGACAAACCTCAACCTGTCATCTGAGTGAGAAAAGTTGTTGAACCCTTTCAGGCAGAATTTTTGAGTGAGAGAAGCTTGAAGAAGACGATCTTCATTGGTGCTGAAGTCTGTGTGATCAAGGAGCCCAAGATCATTTTCACCTTTTACTATCGTGTAGAAGATTCTGTGTAACTCTTCGAAAATCATTCTAGTAAATTCCTCTAAGTGAAAAAGGAGAAGAAGGACGTAGCTGGGATTACATCACCTAGTGAACCTTATATATCTTGTGTCATTTACCTTATTTGTCTTATTATTATTATTATTATTATTATTATTATTATTATTATTATTATTACATCATTTATCTTTGAAAGAGACAAGTTAAAGTGCAAAGCGATTAAATTAACTAAAAGAACGCTAAAACTCATTTTCGCTGTGTTAACCCTGATTAAGCGATCTAAGCGTTGCCCTACTTTGGTAAACTGCTAAAATCACTAAGTCTAAGTTAACTTTTCTGAAACGTCTGACCCAAGCGCTCAGTTATCCAAAGCGTTAAAACCTTTAAAGTGATACGAAATTTTTGAAGTCGAAAAAGACTAAAGGGTCTATTCAACGCCCCCCCCCCCTTCTAGACCCTTTCGTATGCCACTTGGGACCACCAAGTAGTATCAGAGCGGTTGAAGTAGAAACCTAAGCCTTTCCGAGCGTAACTGCTTGTTCAGATCCATTTTTAAAATTAATCGCTTTTAAAATCTCACTTTAAAACATCTCATTATGGCTTTTAACAAAATGCCTAAGTTGGTAGAATCAAACTATGATTCTTGGAAACTTAGAGCATTCGCATATTTATGTTCGTGCGATAATGAAATGTGTGATGTGATTACAGATGGCCCCATTCAGATTATGAAAGTTGTAACTCGAGCCCCTGGAGCGACCGAGGCTACTCCAGATGGTTATGTCGAGAAACCTAAGATAGAATGGATGCCAGAGGATAGAAAAAGAGCTAATCTGGATAATGTTGGACGAAGTGCACTTTACTCGGCGGTAAGAGATAACGATGCATTGTTCAACAAGACCAAGCAATGTAAAACCTCCAAAGAAATATGGGATAAGTTGGCCATTGTGTGCGAAGGTTCAGCACAAATGAAGGAGAACAAGCTCTCCATAGCCATGCAAAGATTCGAGCATTTCAAAATGCAGCCCAGCGAGACGCTAGAACAATTGGACGCAAGATTCACCTTGCTCATTACCGAGTTAGCGTCATTAGACAAAGAATTAACCAACAAGGAAATGGTCAATAAGATTTTCAGAAGTCTTCGAAGTAAATACTTGATCAAGATAGTTGCTATGAGAGAATCACAAACTTTGGAGACTCTTACTCCAGAACATGTGTTTTCAGAGTTAAAGGCATTCGAATTCGAGTTAGGTGAAGTCAGCGACACAACAACTTCAGCGACTGAATCAGGAGCTTTAATCGCTACCACCAAAAATAAGGGTAAAGCGGTTAGTGAGGTTAAACCAGTGGAATCAAATGAAGAAAAGGAAATGGCCTTATTAGTCAAGAAATTCGAGAAATTTCTAAGATATGAAAAGAGAAATCCTATTAGACAAACTTCATTTCAAACTCCTCCCCCAGCACCAGCACCTCAATATCAAGCGCCAGTGTACTCAGCACCTCAACCAGTTGCGCCAGTTCCATATCAAGCGCCTCCATCGCCTACACAGAATCTCTCAGCGCCAGTTGGATCAAAGAGATTATCCACTGAACAAAAAATGAAAACTAATTTGTGTTATAATTGCAGGAAACCAGGGCACTACCAGGTAACTTGCCCTTCTCCAAATGTGTCTAAGCCCACAAGGCAAGACTATGTGGATAGAAACCAATTCAGGAACAACCTTCGCCAACAAGGTTTGCTAGCGGAATCTGAACCATTTCCCGCACCTGAAGAGGACTTGGAATCATCAGATGAAAGTAGTGATGATGAGCCTATGAGCGACTCAGCGTTGATCTGTCTCATGGCAAGAGAAGATGAAGCATCTGACAAATCGCTACCAGAGGTAATCAATGAATTATCTCATCCTCTTTCTTATGATGAATTACTTGACAAAGTTAATGAATATTATAAAGATTGTCAAGAAGCCGCCAAAATATATCAAAATGATCTCGCTATTATCTCATCACTCACAAGAGATAAAGTAACGCTCAAAGCAAAGTTGAAAGTTCAACAACAATGCATTGAGAAGAACCAATCACTTGAGAGTGAGATTATTCAATTGAAAAGCGATCTTGATATAATAGTCAAGAAAGAAGCTGATTTGATTGCTAGACTTGCCAAATCAGAGCAGCTCATCTCATCATTATCAAAAGCTTCTAGAAAGTTGGATAATATGACTGAGGTAACTAGATTATATGGTGAAAAGACCGATTTAGGATACAATAAATTTGGTAAACAACCAAATAAATCTAATGTGACAACAAACAACAAAGAAAAGGGTGTTCTCTTTGTTGAGAAAGGTTCACAAAGTCAAATGTTAAATGAACCTAGCGACAACGGTACGAGGCCCAATGAGAAAGCCAAAGCTGACTCAGGCAAGGGTAAGGATAAAGCAAATGATTCACAAAAATGGGTTCATCCAAACGCTCAAAAGGCTAAAAGTAAGCCTGAACACTGTGAATCAAGCGCTAAGCGTTCAGCACCAAAAGTGCAACCCAAGCCAGCGCCAAGGAAATACCAGCGTCAATATCCAAGACAGTCAAGATCATATTATCGATACTATGATAATTATGATTATGACTATGATTACGATTATGATTACTATTATAATCGAGGATATTACTATACACCTAAAAAGCACACACAACACTAACCGAAACCCAAGAAGGCCAATCTTCCCGTAATGAAGACAAGTCAAATATGGGTTCCGAAAGTTTTAATTCAAACCAAAGCTACTAACGTTGAAAGACCCAAAACAACATGGGTACCTAAGAAGAATTAGAACTGCCCTTTAAATGCAGGTACCTAGAGCTAACACCGATACTTCAGTTTGGTACATCGATAGTGGGTCGTCAAGGCACATGACTGGCTCAAAGGATCTCTTGATCAACTATCGTACAACCAACGGTCCTCAAGTTATATTCGGTGATAACTCCAAAGGTATAGGTATCATGCATAGGGGGAACATCATGATCAGTGATGTATATTATGTTGAGGATCTTAAGCATAATTTGTTGAGCATTAGTCAATTTTGTGATAAAGACTTTGATGTCAATTTTTCAAGCGACTTCTGCTATGTCAACGACGCTAAGACTAAGTCTACTAAATTAAGAGGAAAAAGAACAAATAATGTGTATTTAGTGGATTGGGATTCTACATTTGATAACAACCCCACATGCTTTATTGCTAAAAGTCAAAATGAATTGGGTTGGTTATGACATAGAAAAATGAATCACCTCAAATTTAAGGTAATCTCTCAGTTAATATCGCTAAATCTTGTAGAGGGATTACCTAAGGGTTCCTTTCAAAAGAATCGCTTATGTGATGCATGTCAAATGGGTAAACAAGTTAAATCATCTTTTAAAAAGAAACCATGTTTATCTACTTCTAGAATTCTTGAACTATTGCATTTAGATTTGTTTGGTCCTATTCAAATAATGAGTGTTAGTGGTAAAAAATACTCGCTAGGAATCGTTGATGATTTCTCTCTCTATACATGGGTAGAATTTCTAGCAACCAAAGATGAAACTAGTGTCAAGCTCACAACACTAATCCGTCAATTGCAAAATTTAAAAGTTCTAAAAGTGACGAGAATTAGAAGCGATAGAGGAACTGAATTTACTAACCAATTTGTTGAGAAGTTTTGTACAGATTTTGGAATACTTCAAGAGTATTCTGCTCCTAGAACACCTCAACAAAATGGAGTTGCTGAGCGACAGAACAGAACGCTTAAAGAAGTCGCTAAGACAATGCTTGCAGAGTCTAAGCTGCCTCAAAGGTTTTGGGCCGAAGCCATCAACACAGCTTGCTACACTCAGAACCGGTGTATGATTAACAAGCAACATGAGAAGACTCCATATGAGTTGTGGAAGGGACGTAAGCCTAACGTCTCATATTTTCATGTATTTGGTTCAAAATGCTTCATTCATAATACTGGATCCCACAGCCTAAAGACTTTTCAGCCTAAAGCGGATGAGGGAATCTTTCTAGGCTATGCCAAGAATGGAAAGAGTTTTCGCATCCTAAATAAGATCAAATCGAAGGTTGAAGAATCCATTCATTTTATGTTTGATGATGCTAACCAAGAACCGAGTAAGGTTAATCCTGATGATGTAGGAATTGAAGATCTTGCCCAACAAACGTCACAAATTAACCTTAATGATTGATAATAGTGATGATGACGCTGATGATGAGATCTTTGTGCCTATTCCTAAGGTTACTCGTGAGGTTACAAATGATGATAAAGTGAGAATCGCTGATGATCATGAAGAGAATAATCATCAAGAGCAAACTAGAACTGTGAATGATGAAGCGACTGCGCCAGAGACAAATAGGGATCAAGCGATTGATGACCAAGAGTCTCTCAACCCTTTCCAACCAGATCGTAAATGGCTTAGAGACCATCCACCAGAACTAGTAATTGGAGATATGGAAGCACCTCTTAGAACTAGGTCAACTACAATTAATGAGGCCATGTTTGCAAGTTTCTTATCTCAAATGGAACCAAAGAAAGTGGATGAAGCGCTCAGTGATTCAAGTTGGGTTGAAGCAATGCAAGAAGAGCTTAACCAATTTGAGAGAAGCAAGGTTTGGACGCTAGTACCAAGGCCAACTCATCAAGGAGTTATTGGGACTAGATGGGTTTTTAGGAACAAGATTGACGAAGATGGCATTGTTATAAGAAACAAAGCCAGACTAGTTGCTCAGGGTTATTGTCAAGAAGAGGGAATTGATTTTGATGAGACACACGCCCCAGTAGCCCGTCTTGAAGCGATTCGTATGTTCCTAGCGTTTGCCGCATTCAACAAATTCACGGTGTACCAAATGGACGTGAAGAGTGCATTCTGGAATGGTAAACTCCAAGAAGAAGTCTATGTGGAGCAACCTCCAGGATTCATCAACAACCATGGCAAAAGTATGGTCTATAAGCTGGATAAGGCACTCTATGGCCTTAAACAAGCACCAAGAGCATGGTATGACACTCTCTCTATCTTCCTTATAGGTAAAGGCTTTTCAAAAGGCAGCTTTGACACAACGTTATTTAAAATTACCCACAATGAAGATATTCTCTTAGTCCAAATTTATGTTGATGATATTATATTTGGTTCTACAAATAAGCGATTGTGTGAGAAATTTTCGAAAATGATGCAAGACCAATTTGAAATGAGTATGATGGGTGAATTAACTTTCTTCTTAGGATTACAAGTTAAACAACTCCTTAATGGAATATTTATAAACCAAGTTAAATATACAAAAGATATGATTAAGAAATTTGGTATGGAAAATGCATCATCTTCAAAAATCCCAATGAGCCAAACGCTTAAGTTAGATAAAGATGAAAGTGGGAAGAAAATTGATATCACTAACTATAGAGGTATCATTGGATCACTTCTTTATCTTACCGTTAGTAGACCGGATATTATGTTTTTGGTATGCATGTGTGCACGCTTTCAAGCTGATCCTAGAGAATCACACTTAAATGCTGCCAAGAGAATCCTTAAATACCTAAAAGGCACACAAAATGTGGGCTTATGGTATCCATGGGACTCTCCTTTTGAACTAATTGGTTATTCAGACGCAGATTTTGCAGGATGCAAAATAGATAGGAAAAGTACTAGTGGTACATGTCAATTTCTAGGTGATAGACTAGTTTCGTGGCATAGTAAGAAACAACAATCCATAGCGACTTCTACCGCTGAGGCAGAATATGTAGCCGCTGGGAGCTGTTGTGCGCAAATTCTTTGGATGAGGCAACAACTTAGAGACTATGGAATTATCTTAGGTCCTACCCCAATCCATTGTGCTAACCAAAGCGCTTTAGCTATGACCCTAAATCCTGTCCTTCATTCTAGAACTAAACACATTGACATTAGATTCCATTTCTTGCGTGACCATGTTCAAAAGAAAGATATCTCTATGCACTTCATTGGAATTGACAAACAATTGGCCGATATCTTCACCAAAGCGCTCAACGAACAACGCTTTCTCACTTTGAGAAGTGAATTAGGTATGATTGATTTAAACGCTTAAATCATAAAGCATCATATTAAATAGGCATATAACTTAGGGGGAATCCACCTTATGTTTATATCTAAAGCGTTTTGACAAAATCTAAAATAAGTCATCAATTTTAGGGGGAACTTTCAAATTGTACTTATAACAATTTATAAGAGACTGTGATAAAAAATGATTTAAAATTATATGCATTAATCACTAGCGCTTATCTTTATGCATGACGAAGTCAATCTCTAAATAAAATTGTCATTTCTAAATTCAAGCGATTCACTTTATCACAAACTTTTGCCAAAAGTCTTAAGCGTTAAAGAAATTCCCACGATAACGCTAAGAAAATTATTTTAAAATCATGTATAGTTTTCATCGATAAAAGGATCGCGTGTGGATAAGTATAAAAGATTAGATTTGATAACTACCCACACGTGTCTATCAAATCAAACTGACAGTTATTGACATTTATCTAAAACCGAGACAGTTCAGGTCTGCACGAGTCTGATTACGTGTCACTTTAAGTGTGATTTGAAAAATTTCAAACGTTTTCAATTAATTTAGTAACTGCGGATCCCAAAATTTCGCTCTTTTTTGGTAACTGATAAACTATTTTACCGCACTTTTTGCATCTGTATTTTCCTAAAACGTATCAGATTTGACTCCTTTCAAAATTCAAACTCTTTGACTGACCACATGTCAACATCGTAGCCATTGAAAAGTTAATTTTTGCCTCTATTTAAACCCTTCAAGGTCTTTACAGTCAGATTTTATCACTCTCACAAATTCTCTCTACTGTAAGAATCTTCATCTTTCTCAAGGCAAATATTTCTTTCTCTCAAAAAGCTTTCAAACTTTCAGCAATGGCACCCAAAGTTGCAAAATCTTCCAAAACATCCAAGTCTGCTACCGGAAAAACTTCCCGTGCTGAAAAACCAGTCACTGTTAATGCCGGATTTCTGGTTAACTGGGACTATCTGTTTGAAAACTAGAACTTTCCTCTTCGAACGATTCTTCCACTCGTTCAAGAATCTGGTTTGAGAGATATGATCACTACTATTTTCAACTACTTTGAAGATGAATCTCTCCACTTTTTCAACAATGCCCAGATTTCTGAAGATAGCAATTCCATATCCTGCGTCTTCCCCTTCGCTAAAGAGACTTTTGTTCTTAACTCTTCCTTGATTTCTTCATTGTTGGTTCTACCCAATGATGGCTCTGAGGTGGAACACGTCAATCTCGGAGATGCTACAAAAGTCTGGGAATTGGTCAAGAAAGAAGGTGTTGTTACTGCATACGAGCCAAACTTCAAGAAAAACGAAATGAAGGGAGAATATGTTATTCTCGCAAATATATGCTCAAAGATGATCGAATGCAGGAAAGGGACATTCGATAAAGTTACAAACCTACAGTACAAGATGATGGTGGCCATTCTGACCAAATTAGATGTAAATTGGTCTCTCTACGTTTTTAATCGCTTCAAAGCAGCGATGGCCAAGTCGGTGAATCCCAAGCCTTATGGGATTGTGCTAAGTCGTATTCTTAGCACTTGCGGTTATACAAACTCTTCTGGCAAGAAGATTCCAGCGACAAAATTCTACGAAAAGAAAATGATCCGTGAGCTGCAAAAGCCAAGGAAGATAGGTGGTGCACCTATTCCAAAAGTAGAGCATGAGCGACTTCGTGCTTTAGGAGTTGTTCGTAGTGATGATGAAGATCAAGCGTCTTCCTTTTCATCATCATCCTCTTCATCCGAAGAAGAAGTGGTGGTCAAGCGACGTAAGAGAAAGATAGCTCTCAAAGTCGCTAAGCCATCCAAGCCAACAAAGAAACAGAAGCCTGAACCCAAGAAGAAGAAGCCGGAGCCCAAAAAGAAGCAGAAGATCCCTTCTCCTTCTCCCTCTCCTAAATCTCCATCGCCTCCTCCAGCGTTTATCTTTTCCATTCCCGAGGAAGAGGAATTAGTAGAAGAAGAAGTACCACTTGCACGAAGACGTACTCCTCTTTCTACTCCCGCAGCCTCCTCTAGCGCTTCAGCGAAACCAGCGCTTAGAGAGTCAGTGAGCGTTCCTCCTTCTGACGCTGTTCCAGAAATCAGCTTAGATCCTCAAGCCGCTACTCAATCTGAGAGGCCTTCTAGTTTTCAGGGTAAGTATTTGCTAAGAAAATTAGTTTCTAAGTCTCTAACTCTAGGATAAAAATTCTTTCAGCACAATGTCAAGCAGATATTCAATATGTTCTCAACACCCTTGAAGAATTAGATATTCCCATTCGTGCTGATCCTATAACTTCTTTTCTCGACTTAGATCCAGAAGAAGTTGTTCCAGAGCCTGAGGAACCTGTCCCAGAAACAGATCAAGCGACTGAAATAGTCGACGATATTCCTCAGGGTAAGCGATTTAGTCTTTTCTATCTTTCTACTTAGTGGAAATTTTTGCTTGCTTTTCTCAATCGCTTACATGTATCAGCTCAAGATGTACCTCCAGAGGCACCAATCGCTGATGCCCCTCTTTCATTCGAGATTTCAGTTGAAGTGGATGTGGATATGATAACTGTTGTGGATATCGCTAAGGAAGCATCTCAAGCCCTTCCTGACGCTGAAACATCATCAGCCAGTGAAGTGACTTTAAACGCTGAGTGGTCGATAGAAGTGGCCCCCATCCCAATAGAAGCGATTTCAATTGTTCCTACGCCAACGGGACCTCCTTCTCGTATCATCAATTTCTTCCCGCGTGGATACACTCTAGATGTTGAATTTTATTATGCTGCCAGAGAACGAGACACTCAAACGCTTGCCGAGTTGGAATTACAATTTGAAACAACTCTCCATCCGCCCGATTTGTCCAACTCTCTCAAGTTTGAAATCTTCGAGCGTATTACCGATCTAGGACTATATAACTTGGAACACCTTCAATCATGCTTTGAGTATATTCGTCGTCCAGTTTTCAACAGAGCTGACTTTGATCTTCAGCGTTTTAATTCAAACGGTCGCTCGGACGAGTCCTTTTATCCTCAGCGCCAAAACAAGATTGTTTTCAAGAACCCCCACATGGGTGATTGGAACAAAGATCCAGATGAAGAAGATCTCAACAAGATAGGCTATTCGGCCCTCCCCTCCGTCGTCCAGTCTCCCCAGAATGCTCTCTCTCCTAATCCACTTAAGTTATGGAAAGGTAAAGGACCGCTTGTTGCGGAGCGCCCAAATCCCGTCAACTTGTGGATAGAAGATGAGGCCCGTGAATATCTAGCCAGATTATGGGTTGATGATTATGATGAAGAAACGGAACATTTTGAGAAGTTCCTTGCTGCTAACAAAGAGCAAAATAAAGCGGACAAACTTGGAAAACGTTGGATGATGAATACAGCCAGGTGGGCTGAAGAATTTGTTCTTCACTTCTACACCATTGAAGAACTGATCAGATATCCATTTTTGTTCAAATTCGGAATAGAGTACAGACACCGAGGTTATGAAACCTTTTTGCTTCAAGAGCGTCAAATTATTGCAGGGAATGTTAGCGCTTTGCCACGATATAGACAACTAATCGAAAGCTACATTCGCCAGCAACTTGCCTTGTATCCCCAAGGTGGACGCTACATTTTGCATCCTCGTGCCGGGTTTGTTCAACGAGTCTTTCCTGACCTAAATGAAGACGTTTCATCAAGTAAACAACCTCTTCTTCCAGGCCAGAGTCAGATTCGTGTGGATGTTTCAAATGAACACGCTGAGTTCGCTGAGTTCCACAGAGCAATGAGAGCAGTGTTTGAAAATGCCCAAGCGCTGGACATCAGTTTCAATCACTTTTCAGGGGGTTACAATTTCCGAGGATATACTCTTCACCCCGTGCTCTTTAGTGAATCAAATATTCAAGTGGCCAAGATTATCTCGCTAATTAGGCCAGTGGACCAAGAAGCAGCTCAAGCGCTCATGCCTTTGATTTTGGACTTCTTCAACTGTTATACTTCAGGGATTGCTTTACCGGAAGGTGTGCAACTTGCACTAAGTACCGAAGAGCACGAAGATGCTATATTCTTTATCCCACATTCTAGCCCGATCAATCTAAGGCATATGATGGAAGCCCTTGGCCCCCTCTGGGTCATTGGTCTTAGAGAACCTTCTCCCTCCATTGAAATTATAGAAGAAGAAAGTGCTCCTACTGAGGATGACGCTCAACTTCCAGATCCCTCAAGTGCCCCAGTGGTCGAGCCCCCAGCGATTGCAAATCCTATCATAGCTCGAGCGATTGAAGAAGTGCACGCTGAAATTGCTCAAGCACCTGAAGAACCTTTTATCAGAGATAAATCCAAAGGTAAGGCTGCAGTTTCCAAGTCTTCCGGACTTCTCTCGTCCCTAGAGCGTCCTTCTTCCGATTCAAATTTTGAGAGCGATTCAGAAGCCAGAGACTTCAGACAGGCAGTCCGAAACTCGCTTACCAACATTGAGGGTTCCTGCTCCAAGATCTTTGAGGCTACTGATAGACATATCCGCATAGTGTCAGATACGCAGAGTGGTGATATTGGCAACGCTGCAAATAAAAGCACTATTGCTATCATGCAAAGCATATCACCTCTTATCGATGAGCTCTCATCTGAATTCAACCGTCACTTAGCTCAGAGCACCCTGGCCGATACTGAAAGACACGCTTCATCTGATGCCGCCGCTCAGAGTGTCGCTCAACAAGTTGCTCTTCTCGTAGAAGAAGTTAGACTCTTGCGCCGCGATGTCGCTGAACTCAAGAACTACCTTGATAATGTCAAGAAGGGGGAAGATAAAGAAAAGTCCAAAGCGATTTCCAAGACAGATAATAAACAGTGGCGTTCATTGTTCGAAGAATTAGTAAGCATTAAGAAAATGCTATCCAAGAAAAGAAAGCCAAGGTATTATCTTGGAAAGTACGCGCTTCCAGAATTGGACCCCGAGTTCTTAGAAAGCATGGGATTTCCTGCCTATGCCGGACCGCTACAACGACCTATCAATTGGAGACCGTCAAATGATCGACAAAGAGATATCTATCATGACTTAATTCGTGAACTTGGTATTCCACCAAGGGACTGGACGGAAAGTTTGTTAGAACTAAATGAAAGCGCCAGACTTCGTAGACATGATTATGATGAAGTTCAACATACGACAATGATCGATATTGATCGTCTCTTGTTGGAACTAGCGTTATAAGTTCTACAAGGCGAAGAAAGAGCGAAGCGACAGAAAAAGTGATTGATTTCCTTATATGTTTTATCCTTCTTTTTGTTTTATCTTTTTTATTTATGGTTTTCCTTCAGTGTAAAACATGTATGCTTTAAATTCTTTCAATGAATGAATGTTTTAATGCTGAAACATCTTGTTGAAGCTAATCTAACTTAGCTAACTTTACTAACTTTTCAAACGCTAACTTATATTCCTTTGGGCCTTTTCTTTTAAGTAACTCTTAAATTATAAAAGAGTTATAAGAGTTTTGACATCATCAAAAAGGGGGAAATTGTTAGGAAATTTCATGTTAGATGTTTTGATGATGACAAGATAGGATTTAATGTTAGACCCCAAAAATACAATGTAAGTTTCCGTTTTTCATAGAATGATGTATAAGCGTTTGTAAGTTGTAATTTATTATAGGCTTGTAATTTTTATCTTTGTAGAATTTAGACTAAAGTCTTAGCGACTGAATCGCTAGTAGAATTTTAGGTTAGTCTATTAGAGAAGAAGTTGAAGACCAGCGTCTGAAGTCAACCGGAGATAAAGATTTTCTTCTTAGCTTCTGTCAAACGCTAAAAGATCTCATTTCAGGATTTATGGATCAAGCGTTCGAAATCCCTCAAGCGACTTATATCAGAATCACCGGAAATAAATCCTCAAGTCATAAAGGACTTAAATGCAATCATTCAACGGGCATTTATTTCCAACGGGAATTAAATTCAAAATGCATTAAATGCCTGATAAGAGCATTAATTGTGATAAGCTAATGTAACTTGTGGACAAGCCACCTTTTGACCAGACTGTCAGAAAATTCAGAATTTCAGCTGCTCCCGTCCAATTGGCTTCAGCGAACTTTCAAGAATGTCAGAGAAAAGGTATACTCACGCGCCCCGTGAGAGGCACGCTCCTATATGTGTCCAACGAACAGATCCCAAGAAATTGCCTATAAATACCTTACCCCAGCAAAACCCTAAAAATAAGAGACATACAATTTTTACAAGAGACAATTACGTACAGACACAAGAAAAACTTGCTGAGAAAAAGCTTAGAAACTCCATAGCCAAATCTTTCAAGCTTTTTATCTACATTCCAGACAGTCACAAATATCTCAAACATCTTCCAAAGAAGAAATTCAAATTCCAACTGAGATATTCCAAGTTGTTTGATCTTTTCAAAAACAAACAAAGCCCTAGTGACAAACCTCAACCTTTCATCTGAGTGAGAAAAGTTGTTGAACCCTTTCAGGCAGTATTTCTGAGTGAGAGAAGCTTGAAGAAGATGATCTTCATTGGTGCTGAAGTCTGTGTGATCAAGGAGCCTAAGATCATTTTCACCCTTTACTATCGTGTAGAAGATTCTGTGTGACGCTTCGAACATCATTCTAGTAAATTCCTCCAAGTGAAAAAGGAGAAGAATGACGTAGCTGAGATTACATCACCCAGTGAACCTTATATATCTTGTGTCATTTACCTTATTTGTCTTAATATTATTATTATGATTACATCATTTATCTTTGAAAGAGACAAGTTAAAGTGCAAAGCGATTAAATTAACTAAAAGAACGCTAAAACTCATTTCCGCTATGCTAACCCTGATTAAGCGATCTAAGTGTTGCCCTACTTTGGTAAACTGCTAAAATCACTAAGTCTAAGTTAACCTTTCTCAAGCGTCTGACCCAAGCGCTCAGTTATCCAAAGCGTTCAAACCTTTAAAGTGATACGAAATTTTTGAAGTAAAAAAAGACTAAAGGGTCTATTCAACCCCCCCCCTCCTTTTAGACCCTTTCATATGCCACTTGGGACCACCAATAGACATCGAGAGAATCCAATGAGGAAGAGCGAATAAGAAGACCAAAGTCAAGAATTCCCCGAAGATAACGAAGAATCCTCTTAACCACCTGAAAGTGAATATCCCAAGGTGAGTGGATGAACTGACTAATTACCATGACAACCACATAAGCAATGTCAAGATAGGTATGAGTAAGATACTAAAGTCTCCTAACAATACTGCAATAAAGAGTCGGATCAGAGAAAAGATTAGCCTCAAGAGCGTAGGGAGTAGACCTCGCAGAAAGAGAAGACGCAATAGATTTCAAGCCCATCATGTGAAAACACTATAGAGTCTTAGTTGCATAGTTTTTTGAGAAAGAAATAGTCTAAGAGAGTCTCGTGTATCATGAATACCAATAGAGTAGTGAAGACCCCCCAAATTCTTCATAGGAAACTCCTGAGAAAGATGAGAAATAAGAGCATTATCAACAACAGAGCAATCCCATTCAAGATAATATCATCAACAGAGAGTAAGAGAACTAAGGTGATAGAGCTAGAGTGATAGACGAACATCGACATGTCAGCTTTGCTGCTAATAAACCCAAGACACAGCAAATAAAACAAAATTTCTGAAACTAAGCTCGGGACACTTGTTTCAGACCATATAAGCCTTTGATAACTGAAAGACATGTGAAGGATACTGGGGGTCAATGAAACCGTAGGGCTGAAGTATGTAAACTGTTAGGTATATGCCCTCGTTGCCAACGAGAAAATCGATTGTATAGGAACTTTGTTTATGTTGTCATAAACTCTAGTTTTGAAATAAAGGCAGTTTACTTTTTGTTCACATAAATCTTAATGGCATCAATAAGTGTTGAACATATAGTCCAAGGTAATTGAGAGAAACCTTCTACTTCGTTAGGAATAAGAAAAGGGACACTAAAAGTGTTGAATTATCGATTACTCAAATGGGTTCGCAAGTCAAAGAATCTTAATTGGGCATTAGGACTCGACGTATATGACACAGACTCTAACAAAGAGTGCTAGTCAGTTACTAGGTATTAGTGGGATTTGTTCCGTAGATATATCAATGGAATTGACATATTCGAACACGACTTGCCGTAATCTAGTCACATGGGTATTTACTTTGTGATTGTCAATGATTGGATTACTGGTCATGATAGTATGCGTAAACCTTTAACCTGAGGTGTCACGAGCAATGTACTTGTCATTAGAGTAGTTAGATCCGTTTTCACCTAAAGGTGGGGTCGACCTCGAAATACAATCTCAGTGGGCAAATAGCAGCTGTGAGGTGACTGCCAGGATGGAATTTACTATCTCTAAAGTAAATGAGATTGTATCCTGTGCAATCATAGGTAAATAAAATGACAAGTCTTTGGCTAAAGCATATAAACTAACTAGTGTGGAACACGAATGGTAGTTTAGTAATTTTATCTTACTATGATTGTTAACACAGTATTGAGTCCTGTGAATTTGACATATTCTATGACTCTCACTCGATCGCAAAACTACAATGAAGGGTCTATAACGATTTGGTATTCATGACCTAAATAATTGTTATGATCAAATTATTTCGATCTTAATTGGTTTTGATATGGATCCACAGGACTGGCTAGGTAACACACATATCTATGGTATCCTCCCATTGCCAATTAAGACGAATCTAAAGAGTCGCGCTTTCAAGAAAAATAAACGAGAAAATTTCTATTTGTTATTTGATGAACAAATTAATTCCATGGTCATATGTTAATTTATTTAATTAATTGGATTAATAAATTAATTAATTCATAGTGAGTAATTAATTAATTAAATTGTTTAATTATCTATTGTTTAATTAATTAAATTAATTAAAATGTATTTAATTAATGGATAATACATACATTAATTGGATTAAATAAATGGTATACTTAATTAAAGTAGACTAAGTTGAATAGGCCAACTTAGCCCACCAAGGAGGCCCATGGGCTTGTATTAGGTGTGTGGTTGGGAATTTATTTAATCCTTAACTTACACACTTAATCACTAAGTAATCTAATTACAAGGCAACATAGATAAATAACAAACACAAAGAAAACTCAATCCTCCCTCATACACTAGCCGTCGGCCTCAAGGAGGAAGAAAGAGGAGGATTTTTCTCGTTTTATTTCTCCAGCATGATGTATAGAAGCAGGAGCCCAGGGTTGCTGATGGTATTGTTGATCAATAGCGATCCACGCGTCTACAAGGTATTTCCTAATTCATTCTTGGTAGAATAAATGATGAAACATTTTTAAACATGAAAGTGATCCACTATGAAATTCGAATCTGTTTTTTTCATTCCGCAGTGCGTGAATATAGGATTTATGACATAAACAGTCTCGGTAAGATCATCGAGAAGAAAAGCATTCTTCACATCAAGCTATCAGATAATCCACTTACAAGAGACTGCAATAGGGAGACCAGTGCAAATAGTAGATGGCTTAACCATAGGGCTGAAGGTCTCACCAAAGTCAAAACTATCCTGTTACTTAAAACCCCTGAGCAACCAAGTGGGCCTTTATATCGCTCAAAAGATCCATTAGACAGTAACTTTTACTTGTACACCCATTTGAAACAAATGAGATTTTGTGAAGGATGTGGTGGAATCAAAGCCCATGCACCATTGACTTGAAGAACATTAAACTCATCAGCCATGGCAGTACGCCAAAAAAAATACTTGGTTGTCTGTGTATAGCATGTCAATTCTATAAGCGGGGAAACATGAAACAAGGAGGGAAGAACACGAGCTTTACGCGTACTATCATGTAAATGGGTGACCATAAGATGATAGGTAGATGGAGGGGGGGCTCAGAAGATGGAAAAACTAAAGAGGTTGCAGTGGAAGAAAACACAACAGACAAAGACTCAACTGAAGGAGACGGAGAGTGGACCAAACTAGAGCAATAGTTAGTACTCTGAGCGGAAAGAGATGATTGAGATGAGATAGGGATAGGCGGTGTGGAATAACACAGTGGTGGTGGCAACAAGTAGGTCAGGGGCCCAAAATAAAGTGGATGAGGGAGGGACACAAAAAAAGATCCAAAAACTGTCTAGTGGCGATAAGAGACGGAAGCGAAATGTAGAGTAGTGTAGTGAAACATGTCTTCATCAAAGACCACGTGATGACTAATATGAATAACACCATACACAGGATCAAGACATGAGCAACCCTTGCAGTCTAGGGCATTACCTAAGAAGGTGTAGGAAGTAGAACGAGGATCGAGCTTATGATAAACACGATGACCACGATGCAGAAAACATTCACAACCAAAAGTACAAAATGAGAAATAGTCGGGTGAACGACCAAAAAGGACCTCAAAAGGAACTTGTGGAAAAGCACAGGGGTAGGAATAGGGTTTATAACAAAGATATCGATATAGAGAGCGTCGACCCAGAAGGAGTGAGGAATACGAGTTGTGAGCAATAAAGTACGAAGTAGTTCATATATATGACAATGCTTTCGTTCCGACACACCATTCTGTTGCGGAGTGTAGGGGCACAAAAGCGAAGCTGAATGCTAGAAGCAGCAAAAAGGTAATGACACTGAGCATTATCAAACTCACTATCGCCATCAATTTGATTTATTTTTTTTAATTTTAGTGGAAAAAATGTTTGCAATTAAAGTTTTAAGGTTACAAAAATTAGTAAAGGCTTCAGACTTACCATGCATGGGGTAACACTAAGTTAAAATCGTAAAACCATCAATAAAAATAATATAATACATAAATCCAGAAAGAGATGTTACTAGTAAAGTCCATATCAACAGGCTAAAAAGGTAACTTGTGTGACCGACCTAACTGATAATCTTCACAAAACGATATAGAACAATATTTAGATTTTAAAAGACCGCGACAAGATAAATGCTTAAAAGTAGAAATATTGGGGCAACCCAGACGTGATGCCAAGTATCTCTAGAGATGGCTCGGGCAAGAAAAGCACCAGGATGAGAAGACACCAAACTAGGGGAGACCGTATACATACTACTAGTTGACGGGGACTTTAGAAGAACCTTTTTCATGGATTTGTCCTTACAAAAATATCAGTTGAAGAAAACTCAATCAGAAAATTGCTATCTTGACAGAGCTTTCAAATAGAGAGGAGATTATGAGATAAGTGAGGTACATGTATAACATTATAAAAAGTATGAGTACGGAGGTATACAAAGCCAACATGCTTAATAGACAACAATGCACCATTTCCAACCAAAATTTTGTTCGTACCAGTCTAGGGATTGAGGTTAGTGATAGTGTTGGTTGCCCAATGAGCCATTTAGTGGCTTGACCATTAGTTTGTAAACACTATGACAATTTTGTCTTTAATATTATATCGAATTTGTTTTGGCAACCCTTTTTTTGTCGCATATACTTTCATTAGTTTAGATAAAGATCTCATTGATCACTTATAGATTCGGGAGCGGTCACGCACACGGGGAGTGATGATTTTGGAATGCTCTCGATGGTTGTGATCCTAAACCCAGTTCCAAGTCATAGAGACTATGAGATATGGGATGTCATAGTCTCGTCAAGACTTTTTTGTGTATGACATTCTCATGGGAGAGTGTCGTATTCCATGGAAAATGACCAAGGGGTTAGTGAACGCACAGATATCCATACATGGATAAGTATGAGATTGAACGATCCCATTAGAATTCCTTGTTGGTACCATGTCGAACTTAGAATCCTATAGTTGCGTAGATATGAGATTAGTCTTGTGACCTGAGATGTCATGGTTGAGATGTGTGTTGCCCACTGCACTTTGATATATCTCATGATTCTAGGAGAATCACTAAATAGAGTATATTAGGTGTAGTCTGCTAGTATGACAGAACAGTAGTCTGTTAGTGATAGGAGTCATTTTTGCATAAGTTTTTAGGCCCTTTTAATGACAATTTAGGCTCGCATACGGTTTATTTCGTGCCCCTCGTGCGTTCAATATGTGTGTGAAGTGATTTCAGGTAGTAAGCGACGATGGACGAAGAAAAGGGAAAAAGACGACTCGCTTCATCCACTTTGCTCTGGCTTCTGAAACGCCCGCCCAGGCGACACCCAGATAGAGAAAAATCGGTGTTCTGAAGCGCCTGCCTAGGCGCCAATTGACCCGCGCCTAGGTGCCACATGTCGCGCACCTGGGCGCCACTTGTCTCCACGCCTGGGCGCCCCGAAACTTATGGCCCAAGAAATAAACACCACATAGGCGGCGCCTAGGCGCCAATCAACTCCCGCCTAGGCGCCGCAATAACAGATTTTGGAATGTATAAATAGGAGTTTTCAATTCATTTGGAGGGTTCGAAATCTGGGAGATTAGGGGCGATTTGCTGGGTTTTGGGCCATTCCTCATCAACTCTAAGAGGCTAAGAAGGAGATCTAGCTTGGGATTGAAGCTCTCGACTCGGATACATCATCAATCAAGCAATATAGGGAGTTTTCATATGTTTTTCATTACATACTTGTCTATGATTATGTATATGACTACATTAGGATCTTCTATGTTACTGATTATGAGCCAAATTTGTTAGACTAAGGCCATGTGAAGGCCAATTTATGAGTCAAGATATGTGAAGTTACTTTTTGTATTAATTCTCCTATTGCTTTGTGTGTTAATTCTATGCTTTTATGCCAATCATGTGTTTGATCACCATATGCTTGCTATCTTGCCTAATCTAGTTGTTCGAGAGAAGATAGATTAGGGTGCAAGGGAATTAACACATCACCCGAAACAAATGAGGGATTGCTCCTAGAAATAGGTAAAGATTCCCTGGTGTTGTTAGCCGGATTTATTCGGGGAAGCTCTAGAACGTTAATGCGTGATTTTTGATTAGATTCTCGGATACACATATTTAGAGAACCGTCAACTAATCATAGGATTGTTATGAGCCGAGACATCGGGTAATAATTAATTTAGGAGTTTCCACCAAAGCAATAGGAGTCTAATAATTCAAGGAGTAACCCATATAAATTGACGAGTAGATTTGGTTGTAGCATGTGCCTTGGTCATTTTATCATACGTGAAGTTTAATCCATAGCTTGTTCCCTCCTTTGGTCCTTCGTTTACAATTGTTTTAGTCCCGCTTTATTTTAAGTGTCTTTTACCTTTTTGGAAATCAGAAATTAAAAATCCAAGTCTCCGTGGTTCGACAACCCGGACTTATTTTTGTCCACTTTTATTACTATCGCGACTAGTACTCTTGCTATCCAAAGCACGTAAGGTTCTAGCGTGTCAAGTTTTTGTCCACTTTGTTGGAACATATGACATTAGATACAGGGTCCATCCACTACTAGCTTCCTAGTATTTCATATGTTGTTGTGTAAGCCGAATGATCGATACAAGTTTCAGGCCAGAGCGAAGTCTTAAAAAAGGGAGTGGGGTCCCTGTTTAGAAGACCAGATCATTAGTGTTCCAACAAAGTCATAGATTCTAAGTTATTAGGGTTTCGACCAACGCCAAACCCTAGACTACAGATGGGAAAAAGATGGAAGGATTCAACTAACATGAAGATCGTAATCTGGAGAGGTTTGATGTTCATCATTAATATCTAGAAAGTAATGGCGATGACACACAAAAACCTAGCAAATGCACTAGATCGTGCAAGTAATATAGTGGATATTTAAGTCCGGATTATCGTACCCAAGGGACAACGTATTTAAGTATTGAAACTACTGTATTACCTAATTCCAAGTTAAATCAAATATTTAAAGTGTGATTGTTTAAATAAACTAAAAAAAATTAATTATGTAAAACACGTAGAGATTGAAAAATCAGAGGAAGAGAGATAACTCAGACACGTGATCTGGCCAAACTACCCCTTATCGATTATGAAGTGTGTTATTCAATTATTACTTATCATGCTATGGCGGAAACTCCAAAATTATACACTACCCAATCTCTTGGTATAGTGCGTCTATGTTAATTAATGATTCTCTATATCCCTATATGAGAATTCAATTAATAAACATGCATTAACAAGATTTATGAGATTCCCCGTTACCGGAAGGCTACACGAATGAATCGAATCTATCCCTAGTCAATTCTAAGACGTGATGTTCAATTGCTCAAGCATCCTTAACCTATATCCTCTCGGAATCTAGGCTAAGCAATTTATCAAACAAGTGGTGATCAAGCACTCATAAGCATTAAACACAACAAATTGAACACATAGCATGCCGAGCAATAATCAAAAACATAAATTTATAAACGATAATTCATAGTTTGCCTTCACACGGCCTTAGTCAAGCGAATTTAGTTCATGATCGAAAACAAAGAGAAATAACAATTTTCAAAAGACATGTTCAATGAACTAATCTCAAAAGAAAGTGAAAAACTCCCTATTACAATCTTGATTTTCTCGTTGTTGCTTGAATTCTCCGTTTTCTAGACAAATTCGGAGTCTTCAAGCTTTTCTCTTGCTTCCCTAGGTTTTTCTCTCAATCCTTGTGTTGTAAAAAGTGTGTTTTCCTCCAAAAATTGACTTAAAACACTATTTATAGGTTGTTGTACGTGGACGGGATGCTGCGGCATCGGAGTCGGGATGCTGCGGCATCCAAGAGTCGACTCGGGCAGCCGTTTTACACAGTGATACTGCGGCATCACAGTGTTTTTGAAGTTTTCTTGATTTCTCTCCCATCTTTTGGATCCAATGATGCTCTATACCTGATACACATAAAAAAACAAATTAAGGTATAATGTGGGATAAAATTTACTAGAAAACGAGCCAAATCCAAGAAAAGAGGGTGTAAAATACGAGCTTATCAACACCCCCAAACTTGAGTTTGATCATCCTCAAGCAAAGAAAATAGAATCCACCCATAAGCTCGATGAATTGTTTTTACAACTCCAACACATAAACGCAAGATACTACCCCTTAAAACAAGATTTATGAAAAATTACTCATTCATCAAAAACATTCAATATCCATATGTCTCAAAATATTTTCATCATTACCCCCAAGTCACGACTCCTATGTCTTTTCTATGTCAAGAATCCAAATTAGACAGGATTAAGCAAACACATCAAACTTATTGACATAAATCAACTTCGAAATTGTAAACTTATTTGAATGCATAATACACGATAACCATGATCAAAAGGTCTTTTCGGCTTGTAATGTAGGGAATTTATGGATAAAAGTGACTAAAGTCTTAGAGAGCCTAAAACTCGATATCCTCAAGCTATACTTACTAAATAAACTTCATACTAAAAATTCTCACCACTTTTTCCTCTCTTTTTTTCTTTCTTTTTCTCAAACTCACAACCCCCAAACTTATGTCTTGTCGATATTGGGTTGTGTACTAGTGACAACACCTAACCAATGATCATTGAAGCATCACATATATAGCCTAGTCGAGATTTTTTCTTTTTTTTTCTTTTTGTCCGATCATTTTTTTTCTTTTTTCGACTATTTCGGCTCAACTTTATTCAAGTGCTTCTCACATCCTTCTCATTCATCTAGTATACCTCAAAACCTTCATTAATTCTCAAAATAAATCAACTCAATCTTCCTACTCTTATGTGCTCGAGACAACAAGATGCACACCCAATCATAGCTAAAAGATATCAAGTTCTACTCTCTCATAACCGGGTAATTTGTACTTTGTTTTTCTTATAGGCTAAAGGGTAGTTGATGTAGTTCATGAAAGAAAGTCGAATGGTGGTCTATAGTGTGCTTAGCACACCCCATTCTTATCATTAAGGCTCAAATAAAGGTCTAGAGATAATGAGTATACTGCAGCAAACGTAAGGCTAAAGACAAATCAAAGTGGCCCAAATCATGTCATGGTCATGCAATATCAATACACTCATCAAAGTGAAACAAACGTAGAAGTTCTATGTCTCCAGTCCTCTAAAATTGACATAATATTGACTAACACGAATGTCAAGACACAAACTAAACATAGTGATCACAATTAAGGGGTTTTGACTTGGAACACCTTGAAACAACAAATTTGTCATGCTTTATCAAAGCAAATAATTGTTCATAAAAGATTATTCAAAGGGTTTCACTTGTGAAAATGTGTACAAATCGTAAAAAAACTTGGGCACAAAAAATATATGACATGCATATGCAATTCATGTATCCCACCCCCAAGTTTAAAAATTAACATTATCCCCAATGATAAAACAAGAAAGTATGAAGAGAGTGAAGATACTGCCCTGATTGGAGAATTTGAAATCGGAAGTTATGTGTAGTGCATCTGAAAGCTCTTGGGTGATGCATGGCCACCCCCAAACTTATTTGCAACCTACACAAAAAATAGAGAAACCATAAAAAGGAACAAGGGAGAAAATCGACTCAACAACGAAAGAAAAAGAAAACAGACACAACAAAAATAAAAACTAAACTAACAAAAATGAAAAACAAGCAAAAAGATACAAAGCTTGGGTTGCCTCCCAAGAAGCGCTTGTTTAAAGTCATTAGCTCGACTCCTTTGCACTGCTCATGGTGGATCATAAGGAGCAATGCCAACTTTGTATGGACGAGCCTTTTTGTGCTTTTTCCAATTGCGTAGAGGCTTCTCCCCTCCAACCTCTATCACACAACCTAAAAGAATTAGAAGTGAGCATAATGTCACGGACTTAGTCTCTTACTAACGCCTCGTGCGGCACTTAGCTAGTCGCCCCGCCTCTTGCAAGGATTGCTAAGTCAGCCTCGCTAACTCGTGCTCGTGTGCTCGGGATTTAAGTAAAGAACTCGAGAGTGTTTGGAAAACTCTTAAGCACTTGTATTGCTCTCCAAAAATGGTGGATCGTTACAAATGATGCCTATCCCCCTATTTATAGTAGTACATTTGAGAATGGACGGTTGGGATCAATTCGATCTAACGGCTATAATCGATGATCTAGAGAATTCTCCTAGATATTTACATGATGTATTCTAGAGAATTCTAGCTATACAAGTCTCTACATGGTTCTAGAGAATTCTAAAAATTCTCTACACATCTAGGCTACTCTAGAATGTTCCATCCTCTACTATATATACAAGGTAGTATAGAGATTTAACACTTTGGAACCTCATTTGTGGGAAGAGGTCTTGAGAATTGCCGGGACGTGACAATAAGGTCTCTTTCAAAAATACATAATTGAAGTGTGAAGATGAAAGTTTAATTGGAAGTGAGAAAGAATCCTCAATGGATGATTGCAACTCATATGTGGCTATCCCATACTCCCCTAGCATTGGTTTTGACAACTCAAATGATGGTACATCCAAGTGATTTATATATCCTCTGATTTTCTCATTCTCGACCGTAGTATCACTTGGGTTCTCAAAATATGCATCGAATGGATCACTAGAGTTGTAACCCTTGACTCCAACCTTCTCCACTCTATCTCTCTGGTGATTGATGCACTTTTTTAAGAAATCGAGAGATATGATGGTAGGTGGTGTTGGATTCTTGAAGATTTCTAATGTCTTTTCTTGGTCATCTGATGGGATGGATTTCGGAGACTCTTTTCTGATCCTCTAGTGATGTTTCTTCTGAAGCCTCATCATTCTTCTCTGTGCTAATATATGTGGTGTTTGACGACCTCTCTGCAACTAAGTTGGAGATTTGGTTCAGTTGTGCTTGGATGTCCTGGATAGATGCCTCGATATTTTGAGACCGCTCATCGTTCGACTTCATCCATTGGATCACCAACTCTTCAAAACTTCGGTTCCTATCACATTGCTTATAATCCTCTTGGTTCTGAAAATTAGTCAGTTTAAATTCTCCCTGCATTAGAAAGGGGGACCTATCTTGTTGCAGGTATGCTTGTGAAGCTCTCATAGCATAATAACTCAATGGCAAGTCCTGTTGACTTTTACATCTTTGATGGCAGTAGCCACTCTGGTGATCGCCTCCACACCACGAACAAAAATCTTGAACATGACTCTCATAAGCTCCTGCACTCCATCCTCGTTGTGACCAATTAAAGTTATAATAATTCATCTCATCAAGAATCAATTGAAAAAAAAAATGACTTAATCCTAAAACAGATAAGAGAATCTCAATATTAAATAAACAATTGTCCCCGGCAACGGCACCAAAAACTTGACACGCAAAAACTTAGCAAGTGCACTAGATCGTGCAAGTAATATAGTGGATATTTAAGTCTGGATTATCGTACCCAAGGGACAACGTATTTAAGTATTGAAACTACTGTATTACCTAATTCCAAGTTAAATCAAATATTTAAGGTGTGATTGTTTAAATAAATGAAAGAAAATTAATTATGTAAAACACGTAGAGATTGAAAAATCAGAGGAAGAGAGATAACTAAGACACGTGATCCTGCCAAACTACACCTTATCGATTATGAAGTGTGTTATTCAATTATTACTTATCATGCTATGGCGGAAACTCCAAAATTATACACTACCCAATCTCTTGGTATAGTGCGTCTATGTTAATTAATGATTCCCTATATCCCTATATGAGAATTCAATTAATAAACATGCATTAACAAGATTTATGAGATTCCCCGTTACCGGAAGACTACACGAATGAATTGAATCTATCCCTAGTCAATTCTAAGACGTGATGTTCAAATTGCTCAAGCATCCTTAACCTATATCCTCTCGGAATCTAAGCTAAGCAATTTATCAAACAAGTGGTGATCAAGCACTCATAAGCATTAAACACAACAAATTGAACACATAGCATGCCGAGCAATAATCAAAAACATAAATTTATAAACGATAATTCATAGTTTGCCTTCACACTGCCTTAGTCAAACGAATTTAGTTCATGATCGAAAGGAAAGAGAAATAAAAATTTTCAAAAGACATGTTCAATGAACTAATCTCAAAAGAAAGTGAAAAACTCCCTATTACAATCTTGATTTTCTCGTTGTTGCTTGAATTCTCCGTTTTCATAGACAAATTCGGAGTCTTCAAGCTTTTCTCTTGCTTCCCTAGGTTTTTCTCTCAATCCTTGTGTTGTAAAAAGTGTGTTTTCCTCCAAAAACTGACTTAAAATACTATTTATAGGTTGATGTACGCGGACGGGATGCTATGGCATCCAAGAGTCGACCCAGGCAGCCGTTTTACACAGTCATGCTGCGGCATCACAGTGTTTTTGAATTTTTCTTGATTTTTCTCCCATTTTTAGGATCCAATGATGCTCTATACCTGATACACATAAATAAAACAAATTAAGGTATAATGTGGGATAAAATTTACTAGAAAATGAGCCAAATCCAAGAAAAGAGGCTCCCGAAAAGGTGTAAAATACGAGCTTATCAGGCGACGTTGCTAGACATTGATCAATGACCAAAATGTGTCTTGAATTAATATAGTGAAATTGATTCAAAACTAAATTAATTGTTAAGCTAAATAATTAATTAAGACAATGTATGGATTGTCAAGCGTTTGGTGGATTGGACCTATGGACGGAAAAGTTTCTCCTTTATTTAAAATAAATTGTCATACTTTATGGTTCTAAATTGATATTTATAACATATTTGGGAAACAATCTTTATTCTGGAAAACTGCAACTCCTGTAACACAACAAACACAAGGAAAACTATAACTAATCCACCTTCTAAGGTTATGACCTACTGGCAAACGACACATCTATTGAATAGGCTTCCAACGAATAGTGTACCCGAGGTACCATACAAGATATGGTATGAGAAATCACCCATATATAAATATCTAAGCATATGAGGGTGTACTGCTTATATTAAGAAATTACTGGGAGACAAGTTGGATTCAAAACCCATCTTATCTAAGTTTGTAGGGTATCCTAAGGAGTCCTATGGGTACCACTTCTATTACCCCTAGGAACAAAAGGTTATTGTTTCAAGGAATGCAACCTTCATGTAGAAGGAGTTCTTTATGAAAGAACTCGGAAGGTAATAGAGCTTAGAAAACTCAATAAGACACAAACACCACCAATAGTTAAGGGAATGCACAATGATTGTGAACCACAACCTGTAAACACACAAGTTCCACCTCGTATGGTTTTTTGCTGAAAGACAATGAGGAGGCCCTCCCACTGGATACGGATCCAAGGTCCTATGGGAAGGCAACGTTTGATAAGGACTTTGAAAAATGGCTACAAGAAATGTTACCCGAAATGAAATCTATGTACTCCAATAAGGTTTCGACCTTAGTGGATCCACCGGAAGGGTATTAGGCCCATTGCTAGTAAGTGGGTCTACAAATGAAAATTAGGAGTAGATGGAAATATCGATACCCTCCAGGCTCACTTGGTAGTAAAAGGTTATACTTAAAGATAAGGAATTGACTATGAGAAAACCTTCAAGATGGAAGTGATGACTAAGTCCATTAGGATACCTTTAGCTATGTCTGCATATCTCAACTATGAGATTTAGCAGATGAGCGTAAAGAAGGCTTTTCTGAATGGTAATATAGATGAGGAGGTCCATATGGATCAACCGAAGGGCTTTACATCTAGTAGGAGCAAGTACAAGGTGTGCAAACTGAAAAGATCAATCTATGGTCTCAAATAAGATTCCCAAAGCTGGAACTTACGATATGAAGCCGTTAAGTGGTACAATTTTATCAAGAATGACTATGAGCCATATGTATACAAGAAGGAAGTAGGAGGGCAATATTAGGTGCTATGCCCTCCATGCCATTGAGGAATTAGATTTAAGAGGGCGTTTCATTTATATTGTATGAATATTATTATTGATGGGGAAATTGCATAAGACCCCCCTGTGACATGCGAAACCTGTGCCAAACTCCCCGTGTTAATTTTTTTGCGAATCACCCCCCTTGTGTTATTTTTTATTCTGCATATTCCCCTCTTTTTTGGTTTTTTTTGGTGTTTTTTTTCCATCATAAATGTCAATCCGAGTGCATTTTTGCCCCAAACATATTTATAATAGTGAAATAATTTAATTTGGGTTGGATTTAGAACATTTATGATGGAAAAAAACACCAAAGAAAATCGAAAAAGGGCGAATATGTAGAATAAAAAATAACACAAGGGGGTGATTCGCAAAAAAATTAACACAGGAGAGTTTGGCACAGGTTTCGCATATCACAGGGGAGTCTTATGCAATTATCCCTTATTGATAATAAAAGACATTTAGTTTGTTCTTATAAATCTAATTGTGGCATTGAATGTATTGAACAAATAGGTTCTTAAGATCGAGGTGTACTCACCACTGCTTATTTTGTAAATAGGAGCACTGGTGGAGTTAAGTGTTTGATCTTATAATGATGGTTCACGAGTTAAAGAATCTAAATTGGGCATTTAGATTTGACTCGTATGACACTTGCTTTGACAAGAAAAGTGCTAAGTTTCACACTGATTGGATAGTGGGAGCTGGTGTCATGAATATGGTTAACAGAGTTAACATATTCGAACAAGACTCGTTGTAATCCTATCACATAGGTTTTTGTTCAGTGACAGTCAATGATGAGGATTAGCGTTATAATAGTATGAGTTAACTTTAGACCTCAGGAGTCATTTACATTGTGCTCGTACTGCTGAATAAGTTATTAGAGTAGTGAGGCTGAATTACCCGTTGGTGGAGTCGACCTCAAAGTACGATTCAATTGGTGCGTTCGACAATGGGAAATGGACTGCCAATAGGGGATTCATTGTCTCGATAGTAAACGAGAAGCAACCTGTACATCATAGGTGTTGTGCAATTAAAGTCTTTGGCCAAAGCATTAATGAATGACTTATATTGGATATGAAGGGTAGTTTGGTAATTTCACATCAGTATGATTATAAAGTACAGTATCAAGTTGTAGGAGTTTGACGTTCCATGACTCTTACTTGATCGGGTTGCGTCAGTG
Source organism: Buddleja alternifolia (assembly GCA_019426215.1). Taxonomy (NCBI): domain Eukaryota; kingdom Viridiplantae; phylum Streptophyta; class Magnoliopsida; order Lamiales; family Scrophulariaceae; genus Buddleja; species Buddleja alternifolia. The sequence continues at coordinate 20,466,727 of CM033404.1, read as the reverse complement.
AATAGTTTATACTCATATGACATTTATAACACAAAGGTTCATGATGAAATATTCATCTCGTACTTGATTGGGTTTCGGTATAGCTTCACGAGATGGCTTGGTGATAACTATATCCTTGGAATCCTCCCAATGCCAATCAAGATGAGCCTAGAGAGTCGCACTATGTAAAGATGATATAATATAGGAGTTTTACTGTTTAAAGGGTATTTTAGTAATTTCACTAGGAGTGAAAATTGTCAAAAGGGATATATATTTCACTAGGAGTTTAACTTTGTTGTCATGAGTTGTGGCCATGGTCTTAAATTTGCTCCGAAACCTGAAATTTCGAGTGAAATTTCAGATTTTCGGAGACCTCGAAGCGAAATCTCATCTTCGATCTAATTTGAAAGAATATCTATCGAAATTTCCCTATATTTCCCAAAATGTCGACTTTTTAATAAAATTACTTTGTTAAAATCTACCGAAATTTCCCAAACTTTCTGAAAATTTAGGGCTTGTATGGTTTTGTTTTCAAAACCCAAATCTCAATTTTCAAAATTTTGAGAACCCAAAATATGTTTGGCTTAAAAGTTTTCTCACATAACTTTGATTCTTAATTCTCAAATCTTGAGCTCCCAACCCAAAACTATGAAACCAAATCATTTTTTCCAGCAATCCTAGAGTAGGGTAGCGTCCTTCCTCCTTAAAATGAGGAGTTCTTATTTCTCAAACCAAATCTTCAACATTTATGCCTTTATTTTACACACACACACATATATATGTATTTACTTTGGTGAGAGAGCTCTTAATTTAATATATCAATTCTCCATTGAACATGTATATCATGATGTATATCATGATGTAACTGCAGTTAACATTAAAAATGTTTGTCAAACTTGATAAAGAAACATATGCATAGAATTATCGAGAGATTTATGCATCATTTTGCATTATGATAACATTCATTGTTTTTTCTTAAACATAGATTAAATGTAGTTTTATTAACATAGGAGTTTGAATACAGGTGATGTATTCTCATTTATCAATGCATATAATATATTTGTGTGTGTGTGTATATATATATATATATATTTATATATCAAACTACATCATTTACTACAAATCAACTTTACTTTATGTCAAATCAATAAATATAATTTTTCATTCTACTTATCTTCCAAAATAATTTTCATCCACATATTTTCATTCTCATCACGTCTTTTCGAATAAAAATTCATACAAAATCAAATTCATCCAAACACATTTTCACTTTCAACTTATAAATTAATTATCCAAAACAACTCATCCAAACATATTTTCATTTGTAGCACAAAAATCAATACAGATTTGAAAACTCCTTTTTCAACATTTCTCAACTTGAAAATGAGATTTGGAAACTAAAACAATACCATACAATGGTTTTGTTTTCAAAACCCAAATCTCAATTTTCAAAATTTTGAGAACCCAAAATATGTTTGGCTTAAAAGTTTTCTCACATAACTTTGATTCTTAATTCTCAAATCTTGAGCTCCCAACCCAAAACTATGAAACCAAATCATTTTTTCCAGCAATCCTAGAGTAGGGTAGCGTCCTTCCTCCTTAAAATGAGGAGTTCTTATTTCTCAAACCAAATCTTCAACATTTATGCCTTTATTTTACACACACACACACATATATATGTATTTACTTTGGTGAGAGAGCTCTTAATTTAATATATCAATTCTCCATTGAACATGTATATCATGATGTAACTGCAGTTAACATTAAAAATACTTGTCAAACTTGATAAAGAAACATATGCATAGAAATATCGAGGGATTTATGCATCATTTTGCATTATGATAACATTCATTGTTTTTTCTTAAACATAGATTAAATGTGATTTTATTAACATAGGAGTTTGAATACAGGTGATGTATTCTCATTTATCAATGCATATAATATATGTGCGTGTGTGTATATGTATATATATATATATATATATATTTATATATATATATATATATATATATTTATATATCAAACTACATCATTTACTACAAATCAACTTTACTTTATGTCAAATCAATAAATATAATTTTTTATTCAACTTATCTTCCAAAATAATTTTCATCCACATATTTTCATTCTCATCACGTCTTTTCGTATAAAATTCATACAAAATCAAATTCATCCAAACACATTTTCACTTTCAACTTATAAATTAATTATCCAAAACAACTCATCCAAACATATTTTCATTTGTAGCACAAAAATCAATACAGATTTGAAAACTCCTTTTTCAACATTTCTCAACTTGAAAATGAGATTTGGAAACGAAAACAATACCATACAATGGTTTTGCTTTCAAAACCCAAATCTCAATTTTCAAAGTTTTGAGAACCTAAAATATGTTTGACTTAAAAGTTTTCTCACATAACTTTGATTCTTAATTCTCAAATCTTGAGCTCCCAACCCAAAACTATGAAACCAAATCATTTTTTCCAGCAATCCTAGAATAGGGTAGCGTCCTTCCTCCTTAAAATGAGGAGTTCTTATTTCTCAAACCAAATCTTCAACATTTATGCCTTTATTTTACACACACACACACACATATATATATGTATTTACTTTGGTGAGAGAGCTCTTAATTTAATATATCAATTCTCCATTGAGCATGTATATCATGATGTATATCATGATGTAACTGCAATTAACATTAAAAATATTTGTCAAATTTGATAAAGAAACATATGCATAGAAATATCGAGGGATTTATGCATCATTTTGCATTATGATAACATTCATTTTTTTTTTCTTAAACATAGATTAAATGTGGTTTTATTAACATAGGAGTTTGAATGCAGGTGATGTATTCTTATTTATCAATGCATATAATATATGTGCGTGTGTATATATATATATATATTTATTTATATATCAAACTACATCTTTACTACAAATCAACTTTACTTTATGTCAAATCAATAAATATAATTTTTCATTCTACGTATCTTCCAAAATAATTTTCATCCATATATTTTCATTTTCATCACGTTTGTTCATATAAAAATTCACACAAAATCAAATTCATCCAAACATATTTTCACTTTCAACTTATAAATTAATTGTCCAAAACAACTCATCCAATCATATTTTCATTTGTAGCACAAAATCAATACAGATTTGAAAACTCCTTTTTCAACATTTCTCTACTTGTAAATGAGATTTGGAAACGAAAACAATACCATACAAGCCCTTAATTTCTGAAAATTCCCGAAATTTTGACCAAATCCAAAATATTCTGAAATTTAAAATAATATTTAATTATTTATTTTTAAATAAGAATGAGTTCAAATTATTGTGGTTGTCTATAAATGATTGTGGTATTTTGTTTTAATGAAATTCCTAGGAGATTTGGTTATTACTTTACTCTCAAATCATATTTATTTTATATTTTTCGCCACATATTTTAGTCATACTACTTGACAAAATTCACTATACATACATTATATACACAATATTATTTATGTAAAAGATGCATAATTTTGATATTTAAAGTTACACAAAGTTTCATTGTAAATTTTCAAATATTTCTATAAATTTCCATGATATCTTTAAAATCGAAATTTTGAATAGCCCCAAAATTTTCGTAAATTTACTACTACGATATCGACATCGATACCGACATTTAATACGTTGGTTGTGGCATCGAAAGAGTGGACGATGGTTGTGAGGGCGAGGCCACCTGAGGTGGGAACGTAGAGTGAGATAAGAGAGAAGGGGAGAACAAATTTAGGGATATCAGGGTTTCATGGAGGCTGTTTTGAAAAGAAAAATTCATAAAGGGGTTGGTTTGTAAGGTGGGGTGAATATGGGATTGGTTTTGGAAGTTAGGGTTTAGGAAGGGGTTATTTTGGAAATTGGGTGATTTGTGGGTTAATAAGAGGAATAGTAAGAGGGCAATCTCTTTGGGAAAGTAATTTAGGGAGACAATATGCTAGAGTAGAGAGAGGGTGGTACGGAGCGACAGATTTGTCGGTAAGGTTGCCTTCAAAGGAAAGTCGTCGACTGGCGGTATCGGAGAAGAAGAGGCATACGGTGGTGGCAAATTATGTCGAAACAAAGAGTGGGGAGATAAAACAATATGGTTTGAAGACGAAGAGAGATCGAGAGGAGGGGAGGTGTGGACCGTGGGGGAATTGAACTCTGTAATATATGTATGTATATTACTGAATGAATATTACAAGAGTACACGGTATATATAAATAGATAAAAACGTATTCCTAACTGGGCCGGACTATATACATACTAAAACCTACACCAATAATATGTATATAAATAAATGGAATAAGAGATAAAAGTATGAAGATCTAGACTGATGTAATATTTTGTGCCTCGACTTCATAAATAGAGCTAGGCATCATTGGTTCCTAACCCATATAACCTAATTACCGTAGATTGAAATATGAGTTTGCTTCAAAATAAAATTAATAACATAAAAATATGAACCGAACTTGCTTTGTAAGGGTTTACATTCCAATAAAAATGTTCAATAACAAAACAAAAATTATTATATTACTTGTTATATGATTAGTTTAATATGATGGAATTCAATTTGGATATAAAACTTCCATATATTACATATTTCCAAGTGCAGAATTAAGATTTTCAGTTTATGTATGTATGTTGAATGTAAAATGTTTCAAAAATATGAAATACGAGATGATATATTATTTTGGGATAGTTGCATAAAACTCTCTTGTTTTATTTCGAAAATGCTAAAAAAAACCCGTGTTAATGAAATAGACTAATCACCCCATTGTGTTCCTAAAAAGTGGACAAAAAAGCCAAATTTTGTTAAAATAATAGATGAAAATATGTGTTTTTTGGGTGAATTAACATTATTTACCTTTTATAAAGTATGAAGAGTATATAAATGACTAATGAGTATGTCAACAAAAGTGAAAATATGAAAAACGTGCTCGTTTTTTAATGAAATTTCGATTTTTTTTTGCACACTTTTTAAGTACACATGAATGAGTAACCTATTTTGTTAAAGAAGAGAGTTTTTAACATTTTCGAAATAACACAGGGTTTTATGCAATTACCCCTATTATTTTGGAATAGACAATAGGAAATACGTAGAGAATATTAATATATCAATGACCTTTTTGTTTTCCTTCATAAGATGGAATGTCCATAGTATATATAGGAGAGAGTTGTTATGTAGTTTTGTCACAAACCTTTCAGACAGTATCCATCCTTCCTTCTACTGTCTCTCTCTCTCTCTCCCATCTCTGCTCTCTCTCTCTCTGTCCAATTATTCTTTCTTGCTTTAACAAACATCAAACTCTCTAAACAAAACCAGTGTGATTCTCCCTTTTCAATTCTGCTTAACCAAACATAGCACCTACAGAGAGAGAGAGAGAGAGAGAGAGTTGAAAAAAGAAAAAATGGTCCTAGTTTCCCCAACAAACAAAGTTTATTATGTCTCCATATCTAGCGACCCATTACTCCATTTCTAATCTTGGCTCTCTTTTATTTCTCTTTTTATTATGGATTTGGGTATGGTGGGCTTGGATAATTTGATCTCCTCAAACTCTCAAGCTTCTAACAATGGCGGCTTCTCCTTAGAAAATGCATATGGATCTGAATTTCTCAAGCAAGAAAGGACAATAAATGAAGAAAATGATAATCACAGAGATTTCAAAATGGCCAAGATTTCTTCTAATGAGGGACATCAGCAAATGCTCAGCTTCTCTTCACAGACTCATGTGACTTTACCTTATTATAATTACCAAACATCAAATGGTGCCTTCACTAGAAATACAGGTTTGCTTTCAATGCCTTTTTTTCTCAGTTGCATGGAGCTCAGGGTTTAATGGGGTAAAAAGTTTTTTTTTTTTTAAGTGAGTGTTAATGGGGTTGAAAAGATTAGTTAGTAGCTGGTGTTGAGTTTTGATTTACTGTTGTCTTGTAATGTAATAAACATTTTTATTTTTTTTTATCTCTATAGTCTTATCCATACAAAATAGGAAGAAGAAATTTTTTTTGAAGTAATACAAAATATAGCTCCAAAAATTGTTCCAAGTGAAGGGTTTTTGAATTTTTTTTTTTTTTTTTTGGGTAATATGTAAAACCCTTTTCAACAGTGATTACCTAAAAAGCAAAGTAAATAAAATATTTGCTCATTAATTGTATTTGTATTTGTATGTATTTCAGGGTATGGTAGTGGAGGGGTGATGTCAAGTGTTAGAGGGCCTTTTACTCCTTCACAGTGGATGGAGCTGGAACATCAAGCTTTGATCTACAAATATATTACTGCTAATGTCCCTATACCTTCTTATCTTCTCAATCCCATCGCAAAAGCTTTGGAGTCTGCCTGCCTAAGATCCAATGCTTGTGAGTACATTTTTTCTTTTATTTTTTTAACAACATTTTCTTACTAGGACTGATACATTTTACAACCATTTTGTGTGTGGTGGACCCCACTAAGTTAGTGGTTGTGATTGTCCCCCGACGACTCAGAATCTTCAGTGCCAACTCTGTCTCCGTTGTTTGTGAAGATTTAATCATGTTAAAATGTTTTTTTTAGCGAGTTAAAAGTCACCAAGAATTAATAGTCCTTGTGTTTATATATCTACCACACAATAATGTGCACTATGTTGATCCCCGAGCAAAATTTGCACGAATGAGATAGACACATAAAACGCAATAGAATCCCGGTTAGGAATGTCAATTTCAGAAGCTCAACTAGTCCACTAGGTTCTAATATCAATGGTAATTTAAGCATTTTATCATTCTATAACTCCTCTTGGCTTCTTCTTCCAATGTATTCTCAATTAAAATTTTTGGGTTTTACATGGTTTTGTTGTGCAGTGGGGTGGGGTGGTTTCCATTTGGGATTCTCAAATACTGATCCGGAACCGGGACGGTGTCGAAGGACGGATGGGAAGAAATGGCGGTGCTCGAGAGATGCTGTAGCTGACCAGAAATACTGTGAAAGGCATATTAACAGAGGCCGCCATCGTTCAAGAAAGCCTGTGGAAGGTCAATCTGGCCACTCCGCCTCTCGAACCACTACCACTAATGTCAACCCCAAGCCACCACCTTCCTCCACGTCAGCAACCGGTGTATCCAACGGTCTCAATGACTTGCAGCCTAGTGGTTCTAATAATCATCTGTCTGGAATACCCAATATTAACAGGTGAATTAAGCAGCACTCTACAGCTTCGCTTTTTGAAGTCTAAATTTCACTATAAACTTTTGTAACACCTGTGATTGGATAAAGATTTGATTTGTGAAAACAACTGAATCTATGGGTTTCAAATGAACCCGTGAAGTCAGATACATCAAAATGAGTGGAAAAATAGCTCAAAATCGGTGTTAAACAATTTGAAATCCGTTATAAAATAAAAAGATCCAAATAATTGTAGCGGATTTGTTATCCATAACTTCAATTCCTTACCCTCAAAAAACAAAACTTCAATACGAATGCCGCAATAAGGAATCTTGATCAATGTCCTAGACATCGCTTTTGTATATGATGAAATGACTTGGACCTGCTGTTTCAAGTAGAGTAAGTTAACATATGATTGTTTGTTTTTTCTGCAGAAGTCTTCTACATAAGAAAAATGCAGGCGGGGCATATCAACAAACAACAACGGTTCTATCCATGGCATCTCCGAATGTAAGTCTAAAGAATCACCACAATCAATATGAAGAATCTTCTCATCCGGAGTTTGGATTAGTCTGCTCTGATTCTCTACTCAACCCTCTAAACACGAACTTCAGAAACTATGATCACTCTCAAAATCTCAATAACCATGATCAAATCAAATCACAACATGCACTTCGGCAGTTCATGGACGACTGGCCGAAAAACCTTCCAGATCGATCTCCCGTTTCCTGGCCCGATATTGATCTCCAGCCCGACAGGACTCAGCTCTCTATTTCCACACCCATGGCTACTTCGAATGAAAAACTCGCGACCTCTCCTCAACAACTATCTCGGGAACTTGAAATGGGACTGGGTGTGGGCACTATTGATAGTCAACAAAACCAAAGACAACAAAACAATTGGGTCCCGATTTCATGGGAACCATCGATGGGAGGACCTCTTGGTGAGGTTTTGCATAACACAAGTAACAACACGAGCGAATGCAACAACCCTAAAGCACTCAATCTCATGGAAAGGTGGGAAAATAGTTCCCGTTTGGCATCATCCCCGACCGGAGTTCTACAGGGGGGCGCCTTCGGGTCCTTTTCTAACAGCAGTGCGGGGAGTAGCCCGAGAGCTGAAAGCAGTAAGACTCCTGATGGGGCTAGTGTTTGCAATGGACTCATCGGTCGTGGTCTAGTGAGCCCAACTATCGGATCGCTTTCGAAATTCTAGTCTAAATATGTTGAGTTTGTTTTGCTATTATGTAATAGTTTGGTTTGAGTAATCTTGAGTGTTTATTGTACTTTGAAATATTAAGAAAAGACATTTGTAATTGCCTCCCTCATTGTAGTTGATTTGATTTGGTGTTCGGTAGGTAGATTGTGTCTATCACCATTTTTGTTTAGGTTTGGTTGGAAGGAAGCATGCTAGTTGGTGGTGATGTTTGTATAATTGTAATGATAATGTAAGGCAATTTGGTGGCCTATGTATTGGAAGTTATTTAATTATCAAAAGACGAAAAATATTGAAATTTATTTAATAATTTTACTGTAAAAAGAAATGCTGGTATTACTCAACAAACATTTATATGCTATCTTGTATTTATAAAGGCAAATCTGGCGGAATTGGCCCGGGATACTAATTACGTAGATAAAAATAATCATATATATACGTGTGTGTGCGTGTATCATTATATAATTTATATATTTATAGCATACAAAATTAAAAGTTCAATTCAAGTTTTGATGACTATCATTAAAAAATTTATTTATATGGATATTAAATCATATATTTTACTTTAAGAAATAATAATATATGACCAGTAAATTCAATAAAACGAATATTAAAAAATAAAATGATTGATAAATTCATTAATAATAAAAATAAATATAGAAAAGTTAGTTTTTATTTGAATTTAAATTATATTGGTAACTACCTTATTTTGAATTTCAAAATTTGAATGTTTTAGTTAACGATTAACAACAATATTTATCCAAATCAAATCAAATAAATATAAATTAAATTACTTATGTGGCAAAATTGACTTTAATTAGGTCATCCACATATGTGCTTATAAAACCAATGCATCACCAAATTGTAACAATTTAGATTCCATTTTCAAGTTCATCTAGTTTTTATTTTAAATTTAAATTCCATAGATTGCCTTGAAAATTTGGAATTATTTTGTCTATAAGCGAGACCTTATATAAGATTACACATTAATAGCTCACTTGTATACATCATATCCATATCTAATATAATAAATATATATCATTTATCTAGCCAAAACCAAGTCTAATTTAAACTAAATATATTTTAGCCCAAGCTAGGCTTGAATTTAAGTTCAAGGTTTGATCTTCCGTTTGATCTTGACTTGATTGAAATTACATAAAATCTATATGAGAATTGTTGAGCTATGCTTGCAAACTTCGAATCGATTTGGGCTAATAACAGATATAATTATTACAATTTTGTCCTATTCTTAGAATTATAATAATAAGAATTGTCGTTTAGCCCAAACCAATTCTTTATAAAATTATGATAATTACATTTTAATTGAGCCCAAACAAACACTCACACATATTTTATCATAAAATTCTTAAAAAAAATTCATATCTCGTGTATCTAGATCCAAAATGGTTATCAATAGGATTGTACACGAGTCGAATAAGTTGTTGTTCAAACTTACTTGAATTATTATCAGGGGCGGATCTACATATGTTTGAGGGGGGGGGGGGGGGGGGGGCGGAGCCCCCACTGAATTTTTTTTTTCTTTTATAATATATACATATTTTTTAATTTTTAATTGTAAATTACATTTGTGCCCCCCCCCCTCAAATTATTAAGTGCCCCTCCTCAATTTTGAAAGTATTAAATGCCCCCCCTCAATTTTGAAAAATCATTTTTTTACCTTACAAATTTTTTTATATTTGAATTTTGCCCCCCTCAAGATCGAAAAATATCACGTTTTCTCCCTTTACTTTGAGTTCACCCCCCAAAACCCAAAATTCTGGCTATAACAAAAGAGGTATAAAGTATAAATTATGTCAAAAGTTGTAATTGAACCTAATTAGTTATTATATTTTCCCCCATAAATATAGCGTACCGTACCGCGGGGGGCAAGCTCCCCACACCCCCCCTTGGTAAAATTCCTAGTGCCCCCACTGAACTCAAATTAATCCTAGATCCGCCACTGATTATTATCAAGTTTCGAAATTTATGTCTAAGTTTCGCTTGATTGTTGATCAAGCCGAACATGAGTCGAGCTCAAGTAGTTTGACTTTTTACACATATTATATTAATGTTTACTTATCGAGCCAAGTTTCAAAATTTATCGAACTTAAAATTTGTTCAAACTTGATTTGTTTAGCGATCGAATTTGAGTCAAGTATAAAATAAAGGTATAATAACACTCACACCCGCTCAATAATTGGGTAATTACACAAACTTCCCCTTACTAATTCATAATTACAAACACACTCGACTCACTTTCGGGCAAAAATTGCCTGCCCGAAAAGGTTAAATAACATGTTTACCCTTCAATTTTCGGAGTTAAAAAAACAAAAAATACATGAACAATAAATAATAATGTCCGGACTAATATATCCCTACCACTTATCTTTTATTCATTTTCATCTCCTTCTTCTCTTATCAAAAAAAAAAAAGTCTTCTTCTTCCTTTTTTTTTTTTAATTCAAGAGAGAGGGGCATACCCTACATATCTAGCCCGACAAATCCGGGTTGATAGTTATAATCTTGAGCCATAAAGACTCTATCTAGCTCCATAAAGGAGGGGAGATCCACAACTTGTGGCAGCCTGAATTCGAACCCAAGACCTCTCACATGAAGTGGGAGATGGATACCACTAGACCAACATGTGTGGTTCCTTCTTCCTTTCAATATATATACATATATACATACAGACAGCTACACATAACATATATACACAAAGCCGTTGTTTCACCCTTCTTCTTCCTTTTCAATATAATATACACACACATACACATATATATATATATATATACATGTATATATAGCACAACTCATCTTCCTTTTTCTTCCTCCACCTTTCTTCTTCTTCTTCTTCTTCACCCAAACCTAAACCCTAACCACCACCACCACCCCTTCCCCACGTCCCGCCGCCGCCAGACCTTCCTCTACCGAGAAAGGTCATCATCGCCACCGGACCTTCCTCTACCGAGAAAAGTCACCACCGCCACCATAGATCCAGACCCCCTACCTCACGACGCAGTCTCCGGCGGCCTTTACTTCATGAAGCTTTTTCGGAGTTTGTGGGGTGCGCCGGTGAGCTACTGGCTAAGGCGCACACGCGGTGGGGTCTGGATCTTTAGGTGTGGGAGATGGGGACGCGGCTGGTGGTGGTGGTGGCGGCGGCGTCCTTTGCCGGTGGGTTTAGGTTTAGGTTTCCCGTGGCCCTTTTCCAATAGTAGCTAAATTTGACTGAAGAAGATAAAGGTTATTTTTTAATTGACTAATTATTTTCAAATCTGAAGAAGATGAAGGATCACGTCCAAAAGGGAAGAAAAAAGAAAAAGAAAAAGAAAAATTATTTTTTAATAAGATTTGAAAATTCGAATAATATTAATTATTTATCAAATTTTTTTTTATAATTTGAACAGTATAATAACTAAAAAAAATTAGTTGAGTGATTATTGAATACAAATAATTGTAAATTATTGGATGATTTGTAAAAACAATAATTTAATTAAAATTAAATAATTGTTAAATACAATATATTGTTAATTCCTTTTATTATGAAATAATTAGTTTTTTGTTAATTTATTTAGTTTTTTGAAAAAATACTGATTTATTATTTATTTAAATTAATTAATTAAATGGTTAAATGGTAAGTAATTTACAATTGTTTATAAATTGTTCATTTTTAGTTATTTTGTTTAAATATTATATTTTATGAATTTATAGTTGATTAATTATTAATATAAGTAAATAATATTCTTAATTGACTAATTAACTGAATAACTTAAATAATTCTTAAAGAATTTATTTATAATTTACTATTTTTAATTTAAAAATTATAATTAGTGAATTTTTGTTTGATCAATTATCAATTATAATTAATTTTTATTTTTTCATGATTTATAAAAATGTTACATTGACACCCCCAGAAAAATAGGTAAACATTATACATACCTCCCCTGGGGATTGTGGGCAATCACAATTTCTGGACTTTTTGGTCTAAACTGGACCAGGTTGGACCAAGGACATTTTGGGGAAAATCAAAAAGATCTTTGATGACGTCATCAAAAATCTGCCCGCAAAAATTGGCAGGGGTGCCTGTGTAATCTAAAAGTAGGTCAAGGGGTGTGTTTGCAATTATGAATTAGTGAGGAGAGGTTTGTATAATTACTCAATTATTGAGGGGGTGTGAGTATAATTATCCCTAAAATAAATTAGTTAATCTTTTGGCTCTACTTATCATATGGTGTAAGATGTGGCCACTGTCACTTTCTTTCAGGACCATTCAAATCTTATTCGTGGCTTTGCAAAATCTTCGTTTTAATTGCTCAAGTTTTTAGGTGGTCCAGTCCATATTTGTAGGACACAATTTTTGTTGATATTTTGCGTAAGGGGGAGGGTAGAATTGAAAAATGAGGCACAAAGTATATAAAATAAAAAGGTTGTTTAAGTCCGAATAGATCTACGTACACTACAAGAACGTGGGCTTTTACCAGAAATATTTTAACAGCTTTTGAGAGTTAAATTCTTAATTCCTAATTCAAATTTGAACTCGTCCCCACCTTTATTTTAAATAAAGCACTCAACTTCCTAATTCATAATACAAATTTGAATTGATTCCTTAATTGATGTAAAAAGACAAAAATGCTGTCAATTAAATACAAACTAACGTACATCCCGTGCTATGCACGGCAACAAATAAAAACTATAATATATGAATTTTTCTTCTATTTTAATGCATAGATATTACTCTCAGTAATACAATTAGTCTCGTTTATTTTTGACAATAATTCACAATGAAAAATACTATTTGACCTATCTAGATAACCTAACTATATTTTTGAAATTAATACTTCCTCTGTCTAAAGAAGGATATCCACTATTCCATTTTTATCAATCCCAAAATATTTGTCTTTCAATATAAAAGTAGGTATTAAGTGTCTAACTTGACTACTTTACCTTTTATTTTAATTGAGAAATATACAATTAATTCATTTTTACTATAAAACTTGCAATCTTATTTAAAGAAAGAAACTTTTTACATGAATAATAGACAATAGTTATAAATTAAACTAAAATCATGGTATGCTTTAAAAGGTAATGTTATTTCTTCTTTTGTTTTATGAAAAGGGTAACTTTGAAAAACAATGAACTTTTGTTAATTCTTACCAAAGTCAAAGGGAACATTTTTCTTGAGATGGAAGGAGAATTGAGAAAACACAAAGTTGAGAAGAATCATTAATTTTGATGTGATATTATATTTTCTTCTACCACAAATTTTACAATTCAAATGCCTAGTCGAACTACTTCCTTATCCTTTAAGTGCATATTTTCTTTGATTTAATCATTTTAAAAAAAAAGAGTAGTTGTAAGGCCGAATTTGTAGTGGGGTGACTCGTAAGTTGAAATTACTCGAGCATAAATCTATCAACAATTTCTTTAATATGCAAAAACAACACTCATATATTGGTTAATTGTTAAATCTTAGATAGCTCCAGTATAAAATTGTGGCTTTGATTTGAATGTTGAAGTACAGCGTACCTTCAAATTAGTTTACACATGTTAAACTATCCACACATTTTAGTTTCACAAATATTTAAGTTGATGAATCTATTACTGATTTTTAAGCATACAGATTTAATGTCAAACAAAGTATAAATGTTGATGTAGCACTTAAAACCTCAAAACGTTCATCACAATTTTGACAAATCATATATTCTAAAAGAATTCTCGACTATACAAAAAGTAAAATTAAACTAAAAAATACACCAACATATGTTGTAAACCAATTCTAATAACTAAAGCAGAATGTATGATATACAACTTTTTGAATGCGTTGAGTTCTCAATATTCATCAAGAAAAAATGAATCAAGATCAACTAATAATTATTATCAAACCAATTTCTAGTGTAGAATTCAATAGAAATTAAAATTCTTGAATCGTTCAATAAGAAAATGAGTAAATTTGTGATAGGAATAAAAGGAGAAACACAATTTCAATCTTTCACGAATAAATTATGTAATACTTGTAATAAGAAGAAAAGAAAGCAAATCAATATTAACTTTCATAGCCACATAGAAATGCTTAAACCAGGTATGGATCACTCTCTCTCTCTCTCTCTCTCTCTCTCTCTCATCTTAATATTACTATATGCAAGGAATTTGGAAATAGTAAATATAAAGTAGGGAAAATTACTAAACACCCCTTCAAATAAATCTTATTATCCAAAAGAACCCATGAAAATATTTTTCAAACCAAAAAACTCATTCCATAAACTTTTCATTCTCAAACCCCCAACATCTAGGGTTAATAAATTTATGGACTGAATTAAAAATTAATCAATTGTAGTTTCGTGTAAAAAATTATTTATTAGAACTTTTACAGTGTAAAATTCAATATAAATTAGAATTCTTGAATCGTTCAATAAGAAAATGAGTAAATTTGTGATAGGAATAAAAGGAGAAACACAGTTTCAATCTTTCACGAATAAATTATGTTATACTTGTAATAAGAAGAAAAGAAAGCAAATAAATATTAACTTTCACAGCCACATAGAAATGCTTAAACCTGGTATGGTTCACTCTCTCTCTCTCTCTCTCTCTCTCTCTCTGATCTTAATATTACTATATGCAAGGAGTTTAGAAATAGTAAATATAAAGTAGGGAAAATTACTAAAAACCCCTTCAAATAAATTTTACTATCCAAAAAACCCATGCAAATATTTTTCAAACCAAAAAACTCATTGATGCTCACTAAGCCTTTGCTTACGTATTTCACTACTTCCTTCCAGTTAAAGGTGACTTGAGTAGTGGGACTGGCTCAGAGGATCATGAGTGTAGACATGGACAATATTAGATGCGATAATTGCAGAGTAAGTCATGGATAGTAAGTTTACTTTATCTTATTGACGGTGTTAGGGTTGGGAACCAACCAGAAGTTGTCAAGTTGTTTGGAGATTTTAGGATTGAACTGTTATTTGGATAGGCTTACGCTTTCAGATTTTATCCCTTTATGGATTGAATTTGGGGGCGTGACAGAGTAGTATCAGAGCCAGGTTAGTGCCTGAGCTATACCAGGATAAGATCTTTGGACTGTGGAAGAGTAATGGATTTCTAAGTTAAGCTAATGATATTGAGGGAAGAATTCTTGATAAAGATGTTGGTTCGGCAATGTGGAATGTGGTACATTTATGCTTTGGATGCATTCAATATGTGTTTCCACTAATTCGAGATGAGTTTCTTGGATTATATTGTTATTTTGAAGAAAGACAATCTTATACTTAGTGAGTAGAAGGTAATAGTTTTTTTTAGATTGAAGATAATTTCGATTTTCTAGATGAATAATAGAGCAAGTTTGAATGGATTGAAAGGGCAACGCGATTTGTATTTAAGTATGAATTAGGATAGCAAGTATTTTGCATGGTGGCGATAGTTGTCGCAAATATGGCAATGAGGGCGTTGAATCATTCATCTCATTGAACTCGTGTAGTCCCTCACCTTCTTGTTGTGCTCCACCTCTCTTTAGCTTCAAGTGTAAAGCGTTAGTTCCTCATTCATGGAAGTATCAGCGAGTACAATCTCTTCTGCATGGGATCACAGTTCTCCACATCCTTGTTCCTTGAATTGATTTATATTCTCTTTGGTAAGTGACTAGGCATCTACGTTACCAAATCGATTCTTGTCATGTAAATCAATCGATTTCATAGATTATCCCTTTACTAGTGAAGTTAAGCTAGAATTAGAGGCCTATCTAGAAGAATTTGCAGTGAGTCATAGCATTAAGGCGATGACAGTTTCTATTACGAGAGAAGTAAGATGACTGTTGGAGGCGACTTTGCACGGTAAATTATGCCCCTTATCGAAGAATGGATGCGCAACGAGTCGTACAAGCCCACTTCAATGTTTATCAGAAAAAGCTGACCTGGTGAATGAGGATTGCTTCATTTCGGCCGGCTATACTACTCAATCTTTCATCTTTTAACGATCGTGTGAAGTTAGAGGCAGATGTGTTAGGAACAAACACAAAAGGGTGATTCTCCCTTGTTTCATAAACGAAGGAGGATTTCTCATCGCTAACATAACTTTAATTTTCCCCATCGCTTTCTCGTATCTCTTTTGAAACCAACTCTTATCGACATGCTTCTTTTTTATGTTCGGGGATCTAGTAAACTTCATTATTAAAAATTATGTTCCTTTCATAATTGGGAAACTCTTGTATTCGGAACTCTTTATTGTTCATAATTTAATTCTCGAGAATTTTTTCTCCTTCGCATTTTTTTACATCCACTCTTTGAAACCTCTCAAGGTTATGTTCTATGAATCTGTTTATGAGTTTCATTACTTGTTAAATTCTTATTCTTTAAAGGCGATTCACCCTATTCTGGAATCACCACTTGAATTGAAATTTTATTCTACTTTATCTATTGAATCCTAATACTCGCCTCTTAATTCACATTGAACTCAAATCGTCAAATTTATTTGGAAATCTCAGTTTGATTATTGTTATTGCGTTCATTTTGCTTCATGTCATGAAACCATGAGCTTGTAGCTATTCACTTTTAGTGGATCTCTTTTAGTACTCTTCTCCATGAAACATTTCTTAATCCATATACATTAATAATTTCTTTGAATCCACTGATCTTTTAGCTTTCCGTGAGAATTATCTTTCGTCTTATGTCTTGAAGCTCATCCAATTCCTTGAATATTGAGATGATAATAATTTGCATTCGAGTCTTTCTATGGCATATAATATATGCATTTTCTAACAGAATTATTTATTCTTAGTCTAATTCATATATTGAATCACATTTTCTTGTCGTCATTCTCAGTTATTCAATCTCCTTTATTAAAGCAGTAAATTGCCTCTTCTTTATATTTGTCCAATCTATTCTATCTATTTGAGATTTCTTGTAACCACTTTTGATCAATAAATTATTCGCTAATTCGCTGTATGATTCCATGGGATGCTTGTAATTTTTCCTCATATTATAAGTTCATTCATCTTAAAATTTCATATTCTAGCCTTTGAAGACTTTCACATCCTCTCCTTCTTGAATCAATTGTTGAGTAATCAAATTATTCTATCTAATCTATTATTCTTTATTACCTATATTAATTTTCTATCTAATTCCTGTCAAATCACTGAAACAAATCACAAGTTCCTTCGTCATTTGCATTAGTTCCCTCTTCAATTTATTTTATGATATCTTGAAGAACCTTACCCTTATTTTCAAGTATCAATTCTCGTCGACAAACCAATTGTAAACACTCTTAACCTTTTGTATAGTTGGAAAAATTGGTGCTGGCTAGAGCGAATAACCGTACGGCTTATGAATCTATGCTTAAGGACAAAGAAATTAGTGGAAACTTTTTCGGGTGTATAGCCACAACCGAAGTGAATAAATTATCAAAGAGAATGACAGCTATATCGACCTTCAATTTCCTACCCAAATGCAAGCTATGAAATCAAGGATGTGGCGCCTATTAAGGAAAATTACAAGCACATCAATCATCTATTACAGTAGGGATCTGCTACTTACCCGACTAACATACCTCAATGAAATAGGGAGATAAAAAGAGAGAAACAGGGAGAACTAGCAATTTCAAGATGCAGAGGAATATCAACACCTTTGTTCCAAGACGCTATCAACAAGATCCAGTAATCATCTATAGAAAGTGAATACGCTGAGCTATCCGAAGAACTGTGTACACAACCAGAATAGGGCGATCAAAGTAAATGTTTATGATTGAGACTTTTTAGAGTTTCATCTAGAGGAGGAGTCATGAAGATTAAAAGAATGAAGTTTCAATGGTGATATTCAAGATGCCCGTACACATTATGTTTCTCGAGTTTCTTAATTAAGTAAATATTAGATGGACTTGATGTGTGTAATGTATCGGCACATACTTCATCTAGAGCAAGACCCGACATAAAAAGATAAATTGTACGAATAATAAACTACTAGGTTAGAACATAGAAAGAAAAGTATTTCATTGGTTGAGGTGATATGAGAAAATCACGACAAGTTAGAAGAAACAACCAGGAAGACTGGGGAATATATCCGAAGGCACCATCCGGACATTTTTTCTCATGTTAGAATTTGGGGACCAGATTCCTTTAAGGGGGAAGAATGTGATACCCGAGATTTATTAATGCTAATATATCCTCATAAGGACCAATTTATAAGTTATTTGTATATATAAGGAGAGTATAATATGTTATAATTATGCAAGGGCTATGAAATAAAAATAAATTAAGTAAATAATTACACATAAGCCCTCATAGTAACTCTATATATACCTATAATGACTCTCACCTTCCCTTTCCCACCAACTTTAAGAGACAACGAAGAAAACACAAATTTTAGCCAATCTCGCAGAGAAATTTCTAGCTCTGGTAATGTTGGTATGTTCCAGTTTTAAGTGATCAAATGAAGTCCATTTTTAGAGTTATTTAGCTCAAAATCATCCTAAAAGGACGAGGAACAATTATATTAAGTCTAAATCTGCTAATTCATTCTTAAATGCTCCAGAACCAGTCTTCAAATCACCACCATAGTGTGCAGTTTTGAGTTTCAGAAACATTGCTTCATCTTATTGTGCTCAAGAATCACCCTTAAAGTGATCGGATTATACATGCAAGACCATATTTGGAAACTTCTATGAGCGTATATATCATTACAGGTAATTTTCTTTGGAAATCGTTATGTAAACATAATAGAATTTGCATTTAAACCATCACTGCCACTAATCTCTTTTCAGTTTCAGAATTAGTATTTCATATGCAACTGCCCTAAAACCCCTTTTCCTTTACTCTGATCATACATGCAAGACCACATTTTGAATCCTTATCCAGTGTAGATATGTTTTATGGTAAAGTTTTCTGAAAAAGGATTCAAAAATAGTTCAAAAATGGCCACCAAAGAGTCCTTGTCAGTATGCTGTTTTAATTTCCAGAAACTGTCTTTCACATTTCTTTGCCTTAAATCACCTTTCTAGTGGTTAAATTGTCAATTCAAGACCATTATGAAAAATGCCCTATATGTTTAGATGATGTTACTGGTAATTTTTACTAGTTTTGGTTAAGTAGATAGTTCATAATTGTCAGTCAAAGAATCATTGCCACTACTTGGGTTTTTAACCCAGAATCTGTCTCTCATTTCGTTTTCCCCTAAAATGTTACTTATGATGGTACAATTTCTTATCCAAGACTACTTATAGAATCCTTTTTTGAGTGTAGATACTTTTATTTGAGTATTTTGTTGAAGAAAGCTTCATTAAATGTCTAGAAATTACCATGGAATTATCATTGCCAATACCTAGTCTCCAATTTCAGAAATGTTCATTTGATTTTGTTGCCCATAAAACACCATTACCCTGTTTTGATTGTACATAAAATACTACCATTAGATGGCCCTATAAGATTAGATATTAATTATGGTTGGAATCACTCAAATCCATGGTCTAATGTGACCGAAAAGTGGAATGTTTGCAGTCCGCCAGGAAGAAATCTGAATTTGATAGTCTCAGTTGTTGACTTCAAAGACACGATTCACCAAATATTTGACCTCTTTTGGAGATGAACTTTTTATACAGATTATGATAAGCTCGTGGAGAATTAATGAGTAATAATTTTTAGTTTTGGATGTCACATTAAAGGGGTGAAAAAGTGGTAAGAGCAGAGACGTGTGATGTTCAGTGGAGGTGCTTAGTAGATCTAATTGAAGTAATATTGTTCTCGATCAACAATGGAGTTTCGATATTCTGGACCCGATTTGACTTTGCATCATCTTGACTACTAGGTAAACTTTGGGTAAGATAGCTTAGCTTAACCTTTGGTAATTCATGTGAACAATCGAATCGTATTGAATCGGTATGTTCTAGAGACTTGTATTGTGATCATGCTATTGATTACATCCTTATTTGGAATAGAGGCTTGCTTTATGAGACATTGTAAGGAAATACGGTTGGACAAGTCGATAATGTTGGAGATGGGGACGATCATGATTAGCTTGGAAGAGTAATGTGAGTTGCCTCTCAAAATTACAGTTATATGCCTTTCAATACTGGAAGGAATTTTCATCATGTCGTATATATATCTATATACTTGCATCATGCTTTGCTACTTCACATGGAAAGGAGTTTCAACTTTTTCAAGATCAAATCATGAACTCATTTTAAATTAACCATCTTATGTAGCCAAATGGTAACTGCATGAATGTTTCAAAGACATTTTGCGAGAAAAATTTTCCAGGCATGTTTTGTGAAAATGATTTCAAGGAAAACATCGTTTTAATGAAATTCTGAAAAAAGAATATTTGCTTGATTTGATATTCTCTTGTGAGCTAAAATGCTTCATTGCATCATTCGTGATATACGTGATTGCATACTTTTTTCAAATGCATTTTTTTACAAAAGTGCTTTCAAAATAAACATCAGTTTTATGGATTTCGTGAAATCACTCTTAGAATAATGTCCCGAAGGATCACACATAGCTATGGGACATCATTGCGCATCGGGAATGGCAATGATGGAATATGTCTCCAAGGCTATGATCCTTAAACATATGTTCCAAGTCGTGAATGGGCTTGTCGAGATGAAGGGATATCGATGAGACCCACAAGACCTACTTATATGATGCATATTCTAAATAGAGTGTATCTCGTTCCATAGATATTGGCACGGTGAAAGCCTATGCATATATGAGGGTTCCTATTGTGGGAATAGGTATACTGAACAACCCCATGGAAGTTCCATTAAATGGAATCCCAGTCGAATCTGGAACTTCTAGTGGTCTTGTAGTATAAGAGTAATCCTTAGAACCTAAGGTTCCATTGGATGTCTTATACACAATTGAACATGTCTTGATTTGTTACATGATTACTCAGATGATCACAAATGGGCAAAATCAGACATGGGCTAATTGTGTATGAAGGCACGTGAGAATCAAGATGGGGTCTATCTCTGACACTAAACTTGTCAGTGAATCTCCTATGTTTACATAGTGAATCCACTTTAGGAATCTTCGGCCGAAGTATGATATCTAAAGAGGTGTAGGGTTTCCTCGTTTAGAAAGTCGAAAGTCGATCTCACCGTATTTGGGAAACATAGTTATTGAATTAATAGAGCTTCGACCTTAGCCACTGCTCTAGATTCAATCAGGAGATTAGATGGAGGGATCTTACTTATACATGGACCAAGATCACAAAAGGCGTATCTTTATATTCGTCTCTATCTAGGTCTTCGTGGCCCGTTGCTAGATAGTAACCACGATTTGTAAGTGCCAAGAATTAATGTGGTGATTAATTCAAGGCTTGATTAAATCAAAAGAATGATTTAATCTAGTACTTTCTATTTTAGGAAAGCAGACTAGCACTTTGGGAAAGTGTACTTACTACTAGATAGTAGACGAGCCTAAGGGGTCACACACTTAATTCGTGAGAGTCACTGCTTAAATGATGTGATTGATCAATTTGAGAAAATTGAGGAAATTAGGAAAGTCTAGTCATTTCCTAATATTGAATATGAATTAATTGAGGCGATTCAATTAATTCGACTATTTTAATTAATCTTGTAGAATTAATTAAATTAATGGACCTAGTAAAGTTCAAGTATTTTATTTAGTTGGGTTTGGTCCAACTTAAATAAATAAGCCAATTGGAATAAGTAAATATAATTAAACAGGTTTTAATTATATGGGAATATCTAATTGATGGGTTTAGCCCATAATTAAATATAGAGTCAAGAATTAATTTTTGGACTCCAATTAAGGGTGATGGTCGAATTTTGGAGCCTTGGCAGCTGAGATTCGAAATCTTGGTGAGGAAGAAAAGGGTTTTCTTCTTCTCCAAGTCTTGCAGTTAAATGAGGACTCTAGGTCTCCTATTTTATACATATGAGAATGCAAGACAAAAACCCTAAGCCTCCAAGAGCAAAAATTCGAACCCTAAAGCTGAAAAAGAAGAGAATTTTTCTTGTCATCCTTGAGCAAAAATTCGCCCCTACCTTATTCCAATACGACATCGTTTTGTTCATGTGTTGAACTCAATGATTCACAAATATTCCATCCCTTCATATAATCAAGCCTAGGTTTTTGATTTAGATCTATTTCGTTGGCTAGCACCAAGAATGAAATAGGTGGTGACTTAAACGAGGTGTGGATACATCTTAGAGGTGCGACGTTTGGAGCACTAAAATCAAGGATACAATTGACGGGCGATTTTCTCCAAGAAATGGCGTGGACTTGCACCACAGGGTTGAAAAGATCAAATTGGTTGCTGCGAGAATTTAATCGAAAGGTAAAAATTCTCGTAACCTTCTTTATAGCGTAATCGAGCACACCATTATTCCTGTTTCGGGTGGTTGTACGTTTAATTTTTAAATTCCGCTGCCACAAGCCACCCGGGGAATAGAACCCAACCCAACAATCCAAAGGCTCCAAATGCTAAGGATAAACCTTACCACTATGAATCAAGCGCTAAAGATCAAGCACCCAAAATGTACCCTAAGCCAGCGCCAAGGAAATACCAATGTCAATATCCACAACGGTTAAGGTCATATTATCGATACAATGGTGATTATGATTATGACTATGATTATGATTACTATTATAATCGAGGATATTATTACGCACCCAAAAAGCACACACAACACAAGGTGAAACCCCAAAAAGGCTAATCCTCCCGCAATGAAAACTAAGCAAATATAGATTCCTAAAGTAGTTCAAACTAACACTACTGATGTGAAAGGACCCAAGTCACAGTGGGTACCTAAAAAGAAATAGAACTTCCCTTTTGATTGCAGGTACCTAGAACTAAAACCGATACATCTGTTTGGTACATCAATAGTGGATTGTCAAGGCACATGACGGGCTCTAAGGATCTCTTGATCAACTATCGAGCTATCAATGGTCCTCAGGTTGTACTCCAAAGGTATAGGTACTATACATAGGGGAAACATCATGATAAGTGATGTTTATTATATTGAGGGTCTTAAGCATAATCTTTTAAGCATAAGTCAATTTTGTGATAAAGTCTTTGAAGTCAAGTTTTCAAGTGACTATTGCTATATTAATGACGCTAAGACTAGATCTACGAAATTGAAAGGAAAACGAACAAATAATATTTATTTGGTGGATTAGGATTCAATAATAGATAACAACCTTAAATGCTTTTTAGCTAAAAATGAATCTAAAACGGCTTGGTTATGGCATACAAAAATGAATCACCTCAACTTTAAGACAATATCTCAACTTATAACTTTAAATCATGTACAGGGATTACCTAAAGGACCATTTCATAAGGACCGTCTCTATGACGCTTGTCAAATGGGCAAACAAGTTAAATCATCTCTTAAGAGAAAACCTTGTCTATCTATCTCTAGAATACTTGAACTACTTCACATGGACCTGTTTGGACTCGTTCAAACAATCAGTGTGAGTGATAAAAAGTATACTTTAGTTATAGTAGATGATTTCTCTTGATTTAATTAGGTGAAATTTCTTTCATCCAAAGATGAAACATGTGACAAGCTAACAACGCTTATTCGGCAATTTCAAACATTGAAAAATCTTAAGGTTGCAAGAATAAGGATTGATTACGGTATTAAGTTTACTAACAAGTTTGTCGAGAAGTTTTGTGCAAAAAATGGAATACATCATGAGTATTCAGCTCCTAGAACTCCTCTACAAAATGTTGTTGCTGAGCGCTGGAACAAAATGCTCAAGAAATCCGCTAGGACGATGTTAGCAGAGTCCAAACTTGCTCCTAGGTTTTAGACCGAAGCGATCAACACTGCTTGTTACACTCAAAACTGTTGCATGATCAACAAACAGTATGGGAAAACTCCATATGAACTATGGAAGGGACGTAAGCCAAATGTTTCATATTTTCACTTTTTTTAGTTCAAAATGTTTTATTCATAATAATGGATCTCAAAGCCTAAAAACATTTCATCATAAAGCGGATGAGGGAATCTTTCTAGACTATGCCAAAAATGGAAAGAATTTTCGCATCCTTAATATGATCAAATCGAAGGTTGAAGAATCCACTCATATTGTTTTTGATGATGCTAACCAAGAACCGAGTAAGATTAACGCTAATGATGTAGGAGTTGAAAATTTGTGTCATCAAGTGTCAAAGATCACTATTGATGATGAAAGTAACGACGATGATGAGATCTTAGTGCCCCCTCCTAAGTTTACTCGTGAGATTATTAAGGATAATGTAAGAAATGCTGATGATCATGAAGGGAATGATCATCAAGAGCAAAGTAGAATTTGTGAACTAGAAGCGCCTGTACTAGAGGATAGTCAAGCGTCTGTGTAACCTCTTGAGCCGTTCTGACCAGATAGATTATGGCCACGTGATCATCCACCAGAGCAAATTATTAGAGATGTTGGAGAGCTGTAAGGACTAGGGTCGCTACATTCAATGAGGCCATGTTCACAAGCTTCCTATCTCAGATGGAACCTAAGAAAGTGGATGAAGAGCTAAGTGGTCCCAGTTGGATTTAAGCCATGCAAGAAGAGCTAAATCAGTTTGAACGTAGTAAGGTTTGGACACTAGTACTAAGACCAACTCACCAAGGAGTTATTGGGACTAGATGGGTTTATAGAAACAAGATGGAAGAGAATGGTATTTTTATAAGGAACAAAGCCAGACTTGTTGCTCAAGGATATTGCTAAGAAGAGGGCATTGATTTTGATGAGACATATGCTCCCGTAGCCCGTCTTGAAGCAATTCGAATGTTTCTAGCCTATGCAGAGTTCAACAAGTTCACAGTGTATCAAATGGACATGAAGAGTGCCTTCCTGAATGGTAAACTCCAAGAAGAAGTCTATGTGGAGCAACCACTAGGATTCATCAACAACCATGACAAGAGTATGGTCTACAAGCAAGATAAAGCACTTTATGGGCTAAAGTAAGCACCTCAAGTGTGGTATGACACACTCTCTATTTTTTCTTATAGGTAAAGGCTTTTCAAAAGTCAACGTTGATACAACGTTATTCAAAATTACCAATGATGAAGATATTCTCTTAGTCCAAATTTATGTTGATGATATTATATTTGGATCTACTAATAAGAGTCTATGTGAGAAATTTTCGAAAATGATGCAAGATCAATTTGAAATGAGCATGATGGGTGAATCTTTCTTCTTAGGATTACAAGTTAAACAACTCCCTAATGGCATATTTATTAACCAAACTAAATATACTCGAGACATGATTTAGAAATTTGGTATGGAAAATGCAGTCTCTTCGAAAATTTCAATGAGCCAAATGCTTAAGTTAGATAGAGATGAAAGTGGGAAGAAGGTCGATATCACTAATTATAGAGGTATCATTGGATGACTTCTTTATCTTACTGCTAGTAGACCTGATGTAATGTTTTCGGTATGCTTGTGTGCATGTTTTCAAGCTGATCCTAAAGAGTCACACTTAATTGTTGCCTTGAGAATTCTTAAGTGCCTAAAAGGCACACAAAATGTGGGCTTATGGTATCCAAGGGACTCTCCTTTTGAACTAATTGGCTACTCAGATGCAGATTTTGCAGGACGCAAAATAGATCATAAAAGTACTAGTGGTACATGTCAATTTCTAGTTGATAGATTGGTTTCATGGCATAGTAAGAAACAACAAACCATAGCGACTTCTACCGCTGAAGCCGAGTATGTAGCCACTGGAAGTTGTTGTGCACAAATTCTTTGGATGAGGCAATTACTTAGAGATTATGGAATAATCTTAGGTCCAACCCCGATTCATTGTGATAACTAAAGTGCTTTAGCTATGACCTAAAACCAGTCCTTCATTCAAGAACTAAACACATTGACATTCCTATCATTTCTTACGTGACCATGTTCAAAAGAAAGATATCTGATAAGAGGCGTTCTTACGTGTTTTTAAGCCCGTGATCTGAAGTTTTTGGATTTATTTATTGCCTAAATCATGCCACATTTGCGTTTAATCGGGGTGTTAAGTGATTTCAGGTGATAAACGAGAGAACACAAAGAAAAAGGAGAAAATCGATGCACTACACAAGTTCAAGCCTGTTGACCACGCCCAGGCGCCAGTATTTCCACGCTTAAACGCCGGACAAGAAGCAGCAAGTTCCGCATCCTGTTAGTGATGCCTAGGCGCCGCATTACCCACGCCTAGGCGCCGTCGTGGCCGCGGCTGAGCGCCGTTAGTCCTGTACCTGGACGCTGCCAGACTTATCCCCCAAGAAAAGTACACCACGTAGGCCGCGCCTAGGCACCGTACAGCCCGCGCCTAGGCGCTGGCGTAACTGTTTTCCAAGTGTATAAAAGCCAGATTTCAGTAATGGAGAGGGGTTTGAATTCCTTGGGATTGAAGGCATATTTCTGGGTTTTTTGGGCCATTTTATCATCAATTAGAAGGGCAAGAAAGACGTAGGAGCTAAGGATTGAAGCTCCAATCGAGGATCCATCACCATTCAACATTTTAGGGAGTTTATTCATTGTTTATTGCATTTTGTGTTTACACTTATGTATATGAATTTGTTGAATTCTTCTATGTTGATAGTTATGGGCTAAATTCATATGGCTAGGGCCTTGTAAGAATTGATTTGTGACTTATTCGTATTATTGATAATCGTTGAATTAATTCCTATGTTGCTATGTGTTATGAATCTGTGCTTATGTTTCTTACATGTGATTGATCACCATATGTATGATTTGTTGCCTAGTTTAGCATTTTGAGAAAGACTTAAACTAGGGTGCAAGGGATTTGCAACATCACCGAACCAAATAGGAGTTACCCTAGACATAGGTAAAGACTCCCGGGTGAAGTCGTTCGATTCTAATAGAGCAAACTTTAGCTCTTTAATGCATACTTAGAGGTTAGATTTCCGGGTAGACATACTTAGGAAATCGCCATTTAAGTATAGGAGTCTATCACAAGACATCGGTTATTCTTTACCTTAAGAGTTTTCACCATAGCAAGTAGGTCTAATAAATCAACGAGAGTTTTTGTGCGAATAAGGATCAAATCAAGTCTTGCATGTACCTTAGTCTATTTTCACACTTGAGTTTCAATCCGTTGCTTGTTCTTACTCTTGTTCTTTGTTTAATTAATTGTTTTACTCTTGTTTTCCCTTAAATTGTCTTTATTTTTATTGCAAATCATAGACTAGAATTCAAGTCCTTGTGGTTTGACAACCCGGACTTACCGTCCATTTATTACTACACACGACTAGTGCACTTGCTATAAAAGCACGTTAGCCTCTAACGTGTCAAGTTTTTGGTGCCATTGTCGGGGACTTGTTTATTTTAGTTTTTGATTTTTGTTTACGTTTTCCATAATTCCTAGTTTGTTGTTTATTTCTTGCTTTGCTTTTCTTTTATTTTCATATTAGTCAAATTTTTTGTGTTTCGTGTGCTTAATTGATAGGTTTGACTTGTGGTGCATGACACGCCCCTCCAACGAGCCCCTATTCGATTTTGAGCCCAAGATAGAACGTGTTCTTCGAGCTAGTAGACGAACTCGAGAAATGGCCCACAATTTCAATCCAAATCCGAATGGGAACTTTCCTGATATGAATCTCCCGGAAAATAGGGAATGGTTGCAAAATATACTCCAAGCTATGCAACCGGCACCTCCACCGCCTCCTCCATCGGTTCGTGGTAATCAACCACCCCGGGTACACACTATACCGGGACCCGTTATCTTCCCGGACTTTGCTACTCCACATTTTCACATTCCGTCTCATATGTTCGGGATGGTTCAAGCGGAGCCGTTTTATGGCGACTTGAGAAACTCACTTCATGACCACTTAGATCACTTTGAGAATGTGATCTATACTATGCAATTCAACCCCCGAGATCTTGATGCCATTCGCCTCTGATTATTTCACTTCTCCTTGAAAGATGAGGCGACTCTTTGGTACAAGTCATTGCCCCCACAATCAATTGGAACATGGGATGAATCTAGTAGATGAGTTTCTCAAAAAATTCTTCCCTCCATCAAAAATCAACGAGCTTAGAAGTGAGATCAAAGGGTTCAAACAAACAAGGAACGAGTCCCTAGCATCCGCATGGGCAAGGTATAAGGGTATGCTTCGAAAGTTCCCTGATCACAATTATACTCGAGACAAGCAAGTTCAACACTTCTATAATGGAGTCCAATCTCGGATTCGATACCGACTCAATGCGGGAGACAGTGGTGACCATTTGGGCCTTGATGGTAGGACCGTGTGGATTAAGCTTGAACAAATAGCTAGGGAGGATGAACTTTACCCCAAAGATGATGATGAGCTTCCTCCACTAAATCGAAGGGTTGCTTGTGTGCAAGAATTAGAGGAAGTGGTTACCCCAGATCCAGAGGTTGTAGATGTACACTTTGTTGGGAATCATAATCGACACTTGTTGAACTTTCACGTGCCCGAAAACTTCCCAAAGAGACCAAACCCCGCACAAAACGCACAACCGGGCATTTACCAACCTCCGAGGCCTCCTTTCAACAACCAACCTCCGAGGCCTCCTTTTAACAACCCACCTCCGAGGCAAGGCAATCTAAATGTGCAGGGGCAAGGGCAAGTAAGATCGCCCACGATCGAAGAGCGATTTGATGATCATATAAGGAAATCGGATACGTCGATCAATGAACTCCATAATATGATGAAGGATATGTTCATGGAGATGAAGGATATGAGGACACAAATGGGTTAGATATCCTCCGCGGTGAGTGGAAGAGCCCCGGGTACTCTACCAAGTGACACGGAGAAGAACCTGAAAGAACAATGCCATGCCATTGCTTTGAGGAGTGGGAAGCAGTTGGAAAATGATGCAACACTGTCTCCCACGCCTAGGAGCGAGTCAGGCGACGCCTAGGCGCCGTCCACACCCAGTCAGGAAAATGTGTCACTGCATGCGACGCCCGAGCGCCGTCATGACCACACCCAGGCGCCGACCACACCGCGCCCAGGCGCCGACATCAGCACCCAGGCGTCGCCTCCTATTTTTTCCAGCCCTAGTTCTTTGACTCCAACGCCTCCTCCTCCCATTGAGATCCATCTTCCCTTCCCTAATGCACAAAAGAAGAAAAAGAAGGAGTTGGATCCGAGTTTCCTCCGTATTTTGTCTATTCTTCGTGAGGTAAGGATAAATATTCCTTTTGTGGATGGTATTTTGCAAATGCCAAACTATGTGAAGTTCTTCAAGGATATTTTATCTAACAAGAAAAAATGGGAGGAAAATGAAACGGTTTGTCTAACCGAGGAGTGCTTCGCCGTCTTACTCAACAAATTACCTCGCAAGCTCAAGGACCCAAGGAGTCTTACCATACCATGCACTATTGGCCATCTTACTTTCGACAAGGTGATGTGCGATTTGGGAGAGAGTATCAATCTTCTTCCTTACTCTATCTTCAAGAAGCTCGGCCTCGGGAAGCCCAAACCTATATCAATATCCTTACAATTGGCGGATCGTTCAATTAAGCACCCGAAGGGCATCATTGAAGATGTAATTGTGCAAGTGGACAAATTTTACTTTTCGGTCGATTTTGTGGTGCTTGACATGGAAGAGGACGTGGAAGTACCATTGATTCTTGGGAGGCCATTCCTTGCCACGGGTAAGGCAATCATAGATGTCACCAATGGCAAGCTTACTCTTTATGTGGGTGATGAGAAGGTTATTTTCGATGTATTTAGAGTGCTTAAACATCCATATGATCATGATTCATGTTTACGCATCAATACATTTGACACTTTGATTGGTGAGACTTATCAGGCACACATGGTAGATGACC
Source organism: Buddleja alternifolia (assembly GCA_019426215.1). Classification (NCBI taxonomy): domain Eukaryota; kingdom Viridiplantae; phylum Streptophyta; class Magnoliopsida; order Lamiales; family Scrophulariaceae; genus Buddleja; species Buddleja alternifolia. Next base: position 20,436,623 of record CM033404.1, on the reverse strand, counting down.
CACTAGAGGCATGTCTTTTACAATCCATGGATGTCGATTCGGCGAGTGAGGAGCAATTGGAAATCGTGTGTAGCCTAGAAAAGCAACCTCCTTACTTTGTCGTAGGGGTTGAAAAGTTAGAAAGATCACTATCGGCTCCCCTTCGCCCTTCCATTGAAGAGGCCCCTACCATTGAGCTTAAATCGTTGCCCTTGCACTTGAAATATGTTTTCTTAAATGATAATAAAACATTGCCAGTAATTGTCTCATCTTCTTTGACAGGGGAACAAGAGGAACAACTCATGGGGGTGTTGAGGGCCAACAAGAAAGCTTTTGGGTGGACAATTGCGGATATTAAAGGCATTAGCCCGGCTATAGCACAAGATACTCATGGAGGACTCCGCCAAGCCTACACGTCAACCACAAAGGAGGTCTAACCCACAAATACAAGAGGTAGTCAAGAAAGAGGTTATTAAGTTACTCGACACAGGTATAATCTACCCTATCTCTGATAGTGCATGGATAAGTCCTACTCATGTTGTTCCTAAGAAAGAGAGCATAACTGTGATTAAAAATACAAACGATGAATTGATTCCTACACGTATGCTTACTGGGTGGCGAGTGCGCATAGATTATCATAAATTAAATGATGCCACCCGTAAAGACCACTCCCCCCTCCCTTTCATTGACCAAATGCTAGAAAGGTTAGCCGGGCACGATTTTTATTGTTTCCTAGATAGATACTCCGGCTATAATCAAATTTCCATAGACCCCGAGGACCAAGAGAAAACCACTTTCACTTGTCCCTATGGCACATTTGCTTATAGAAGGATGTCACTTGGATTGTGCAATGCCCCGGCCACATTTCAAAGGTGCATAATGGCAATTTTCCATGACATGGTTGAGGAATTTCTTGAGATTTTTATGGACGATTTTTCTGTTTTGGGAACATCTTTTGATGCATGTCTAGATCATTTGACTTGTGTTTCAAAGAGTTGTGAGGAAACCAATCTTGTTTTAAATTGGGAAAAGTGTCATTTCATGGTCCGGGAAGGGATTGTGCTTGGTCACAAAGTCTCTCATATAGGGATTGAAGTTGACCAAGCCAAGATTGAGGTCATTGAAAAGCTTCCCCTCCCACCTCAGTCAAAGCCGTGAGGAGTTTCCTTGGGCATGCTGGTTTCTATAGGCGGTTTATCTTGAATTTCTCTAAAATTGCCAAACCATTGTCTAACTTGCTAGTTAAAGATGCACCGTTTGATTTTGACTCTACTTGTATGCAGGAATTCCTCATTTTGAAGGAGCAGTTGATATCCGCCCCTATCATGGCACCTCCCGATTGGAGCTTGCCCTTCGAGTTGATGTGTGATGCAAGTGACACCGCGGTTGGTGCGGTACTTGGCCAACGAAAGGAAAAGGTATTTTGAACCATCTATTATGCTAGTAAGACTCTAAATGATGCACAATTAAATTATGCAACCACGGAAAAAGAGTTACTAGCTATAGTATTTGCATTTGACAAATTCCATGCCTATCTCGTGTTGAACAAAGTAATTGTGTGCACCGATCGCTCCGCACTAAAGTACTTGCTTGCCAAAAATGATGCTAAAACTAGATTCCTTAGGTGGATATTACTACTTCATGAATTTGACCTCGAAATCAAAGATAAGAAAGGAGTAGAGAATATAGTCGCCGATCATTTGTCTAGGATAGAGGCCCCTAGTCCCGAACACTTGCATGATACACCAATTAGAGAAGAGTTTCCTGATGAACACTTATTTGCTATATGTGATGACCCAACTCCTTGGTATGCAAATTTTGCTAATTATCTTGTCAAGGGAGTTCTCCCCCCGGATATTACTTACCATCAAAAGAAGAAATTCTTATTTAATGTGAAGCAATATTTGTGGGACGAACCATATCTATTTAAGATTTGTGCAGATGGCCTCATTCGGAGATGTGTTCCCAAGGAGGAAACAACTTCGATTTTAGCTCATTGCCATGACATGTCGGTAGGTGGCCATTTTGGGCCCTCTAAAACAGTGGCTAAGGTGCTTCAATCAGGTTTCTTTTGGCCCACACTCTCTAAAGATGCATTTCTGTATGTCCAATCTTGTGATAGGTGCCAACGAACGGATAATATCTCTAAAAGACATGAAATGCCCTTGAATAGCATACTTGAATGTGAACTATTTGATGTTTGGGGTATTGATTTCATAAGACCCTTCCCTAGTTCTTGTTCCAATAAGTATATTCTTGTTGCGGTTGATTACGTCTCCAAATGGGTTGAAGCCGAAGCTTTGCTCACTAACGATGCTCGGGTGGTTGCTCAATTTTTAAGGAAAAGAGTTTTCACTCGTTTTGGAACACCTAGAGCTATCGTTAGTGACGGGGGCACCCATTTTTGCAACAAGAAATTCGAACACTTATTGAACAAGTAAAGGGTAAGGCATAAAATTTCAACTCCCTACCACCCTCAAAAAAGTGGGCAAGTCGAGGTGTCTAATAGGGAAATTAAACGTATTCTTGAAAAAATGGTCAATGCATCTAGGAAGGATTGGTCTCTAAAGCTAGATGACGCCTTATGGGCTTATAGGACCGCGTTTAAAACCCCGATTGGCATGTCCCCGTATTGCCTCATTTTTGGTAAAGCATGTCACCTACCGGTTGAGCTTGAGCATCGTGCCTTTTGGGCTATTAAATTTCTAAATTTTGACTCTACACTTGTAGGTACAAATCGATTGCTCCAATTGCATGAGCTCGAGGAATGGCGCCATCAAGCTTATGAGAATGCCAGACTTTACAAGGAACGAACAAAAACATGGCACGACGAGCACATCATTCCCCGCTAGTTTCATGAAGGAGAGAGAGTTCTACTCTACAACTCTTGACTCCGACTCTTTCCCGGGAAGCTTAAGTCACGGTGGTCGGGACCATTCTTGATTTCCCATGTCTATCCATTGGGTGCCGTCAAGCTCACAACTGACAAAAGGCAAACGTTCATGACCAATGCTCAACGATTGAAACTGTATATCGGGACTGATGGGCCCAGGGACAAAGTGTCCATCCTCCTCTGAGATCCTCCATAATTCTTCGTCACAATTCGAGCTAACAAATATAAACTAGTGCTTCTTGGGAGGCAACCCAAGCTCTCTTTCCTTTCCTGTCTTTTTCTTTGCGTTGTTAGTTTAGTTTGCTTTGTTTTCTTTTGTTTCGTTTGTGTTAAGACTTTTCTATTTCTTATTTTTCACAGGAAATGGACTTCAAACAGTCTGATGGCCATGCCTAGGCATCGTACGGTCCACGCCTAGGAGCCGATTTTCCCAGTTTTCAACATTCTCCACTGCATACCGCGCCCAAGCGCGGTCTTGCCCATGCCTAGGCGCCGCACTATCCGTGCCTGAGCGCCGCATATCCCACGCCCAGGCGTGGACTGAAGTTAGATGGTTCAATTCGCATTCCAGCTTACGGCGCCTAGGCGCCGCTCAGGTATTAATTTCAATTCAGTCAACATCTAGGTCAAAACATCATCATCTTGCCTCCCCATTTCAGATCTGTGATTTTCGGCTCATTTTCGATGCCTCCCACCATCGTTCCACCGTAAAACAACCAGTTTTGACCAATTTTTGTCGAATATAACTGCCACTTCGCCGCCATTAACAGTCACGGTCGATTCTCTCGCGGTTTGGGGCTCACTTTCCATCGACTTACAAGAATTTTTTTTCACAAAGGTGAGTGAATTGCTTTACCCTCCTATGATTTTCACATATTTTAGCCGTGTGGGGTTATATTTTGGTTATAGTATTCGCGATTTTTTTTGATTGGTGGCCGGATTTTGTTGATTATTTGTGGTCGGAGTTGAGAGTGTTGGGATTGAACATCACAGATTTGGGCTTTTTGTTGTTTTTGTGCAAAATTTTGGGTGATTTCAGTTGGGCCATTGTTGTATTCGGTTGTGGTTGTGGATTGATTGTGGTAATTAGTGATAGATTGGGGACTTGGTGTGCAAAATTACGCCGTTACGCTGCCTATTTGTTGTCTGATTTCATTGTGACCAACATGCCTAAGCAAGCACAGTCAAAGCGGAAGAAGAAGGTAGGGGAGGGGTCTTCTAACGTTTTCGAACGCACTGTCGAAACACCTCCGCTTGTCGACCGGTTCTTATGCCCGGATGTGGTAAAGATTTATCATGCCATTCAAGGTCGGATTCTAATGAAAGAGATGCCATTTGATATTCGAGGACGGGCTTCGATACAAGCCCTCATTGATTTCCACCATCTAGCATATTTCTGTGGACCACTTGAGCCTATTCGAGTCCCGTGGGTTCAAGAGTTCTACAGTGCTAGGGCCTTTTCGAGTATTGAGGGCAGGGTGGCCAATCATGCGGTTAAGGGTTACTTTCGGGGTGTGACTATAGACTTTGCTGCTAGGGCTATCAGTGCGTGCCTCGGGATACCCATTCCTCAGCAGTGCAAGTATCGGGTGGCTCATAGACTCGACGCGCATTTTACCACGCCATTGGAAGATATTCTTGCGGTAATAGATATACCTGGCATGACATGGCCGGAATGGGATGCCCACTTGCCCCGTCGCTTTCTACTCCCCGAGGCCGCATTTTGGCTTGAGTTCATCTGATTCAATCTTGTTCCTAGTGGAAACCGTTCTGAGGCAAACAAAGAGAGGTGTTTGGTCATCCTCTCCATCATGACCCGGAACAAGATTGATTTTGCGGGGTTAATTCACCGGACGCTACTTGGGAACATTAGGAAGTTGGGCATCAAGTTGACCTCTTTGATCCACCCCACAGAGCAAAAGAGGAAGCGTGGGGATTCTACTATCGCAAAGAAGAACCATATGATGTTTCCCTCGCTGATTACAGCCCTCTACTATCGCAAAGAAGAACCATATGATGTTTATCGCAAAGGTTGAGGTCTTCTCGATCGAGGGTACCGAGCGGGCCGACACATCTTTCTCATTTTCTGAGGCCACCACCTCTGCTCCCCTGACTTCCTCCACTAGGCCTGGCTTTCGGTCTTCGTCTACTCGGAAGACCGGATCGAGTCATACCTCCAGATGCATGTACATTTTGATCAGCGGATGAGCCAATTCGGGGACATGATCCGAGCCAGCTGTGAGTACACCCGTCAGGTTGCCATGACTCAGGATGCTTATGTGGGACGTGGCCCCTTTATGTATCCCGACCCTCCGGACTTTTCTCCCTACTCCGACCCTGCCCCGGATGATATGATAGATGTGGACGATTTAGTAGGAAGAGCAGAAGATGAGCCAGCACCAGGCGGTGGGGGAGATGATGATGATTTGGACGCCTTGTTTGGCGATTAGACTTGTTTTGTTCTATTTCCTGTTTTGTTTTAGTTGTTAGATGTTTTTTTTTGGTTTGTTATTTGTGGATGTTTGTTTTAGTCATGTTTAGTCTTTTATATATTCGATGCATGCTTGGTTTATTGTTGATATATATTATGTTGCATGTTGCGTTTATCGAATATATGCGATGCTTACCCGTTTAGTATGGCTAGCACATTTTCACTTTGTAGTGGATACCCGTGTGCGAGGCTTTTTTTCGCCGAGTAGCTGTTGCCAAACTTTGGACAGACTCTGATTGGACAACTGGGTTTGCTTGTCAGCATCCCATTATGGTGACGTGTACTCTCCTCTGTTATTTTCGAACATTGGGGACAATGTTCGTTCCAAGTTTGGGGGTATAATCGATCCATTATTGTCATGTTTATCTATGCTCTATATTCTGTCCAAGTGTCGGGGGGGGGGGGACAGTTGTACCTCTACATATGATGATGTGCTCATTTTCAAGCATCTTAAAAAAATAAAAAATTGTAGGATTGTAAACCCTTCAATTAATACATTGAGATTGATTAAGTTTATTCAATGGCAAGTTTTCTCTATCAATTTGGAATTTAATGAACTATACACATTGCTTCCTTGCTCAAGGGACCCTAAACAAGATTAGATTGTCCTTAAGATGATTCACATGCGCACATAAGTCGAGGGTAGAGGAGTTGAGTGGACAACCATTTTGAAACACTTGATGGCTTCTTCCCAGAAATATTAACGAGAATGTTAATTTTGTATGCTTAACAATAATGAAAGAGGTTGAACATTGGTATGACTGCAAAAGTCAGGCTTAATAGATACTGGGGGCGAAGAGCACCATGCCTAGAATACTGTACTATTAAGCTAATTTAAGCTAAGCTCAAGCCAATGAAAGTGTAAAGGGAATAAGGACCTAGTTTGGTTTTGTGGCCTTTGGCACTCGAGTGATTAAGCCCTTAGGAGTGTCTCTACACTTAATACCCTAAAACAATCCGGTTTGGGAGTTATTAGCTCAAAGCTCGTTACAAGGGTGTCATAGAAAGCCTAAGAGAACCAAACATTGCACATGGTCTAGCCTCTAATGTTTTGAGTTGAAAATTGCATAAGTAAAGCCTAAAGTTGATAAAGTGATGAATTTAAAGTGGCTATAAAGTTTTCTTCAATTCTCGTGTCGTGTGACTAATCGAAAGTCGATAAGAGGTGGGATGAATGCTTGAAAAGTGGTAAGAATGCCACTCGATTATAATACCTTAGATTTATTACACCACACCCTTAGGATGGTCTTTTCGAGGTTAAGGCATAACATGAGCAAGTATGTGATGTGTATATAATGTAATTTTGAGCTTAAATAGATGAGTTCATGCCATTTCTTTATTATTATCATATTGATTTGCGTTGTTTGAGTGTGGTTGAAAATCCTTCAATTTTGTGGGTATATTGTACGCAAACCCTCACGAGACTATAACTCGTCCTTTGAGGTAACTCAAGGGTTCAATAGCTTGTTGCATTAGCTAAATGCAACCATGTACTCCACGAAAGAGAGTAAGGTAGTTTTTCTTTTTTGTTTCTCCCGTGTTTGATGATGTTTTTCCTATCCTATAGCTTATTACTCGAGGTCGAGCAATTGATAAGTTTGGGGGGGTTTGACACGCTAAAAGCTAACGTGCTATGATAGCAAGTGCACTAGTCGTGTGTAGTAATAAGTGTGGACGAAAAGTCCGGGTTGTCGAACCACGGAGACTTGAATTCTAGTTTATAATTTTATACAAAAAAACAACTACAATAAAAGTAACTTAAATGTAAAAACGTGTACAATAAGAACAAGGTTATGCAAATGAATTAAAACCAATTATAAAGGGAGACTAAGGCACATGCTAGGTCCAAATTGATCAAATATACTTATAAAGGCTCTCGTTGTAGAATTACTCTTATATTGTTATGGTGAAAACTCCGAAGGTAGAGAATAACCGATGTCTCGCGTATAAACTCCTATACTTAGATCGTGATTTCCTAAATATCCCTATCCGGAAATCTAACCACTAAACATGCATTAATGTACTAGAGTTCACTCGATTTGAATCGAACGACTTCACCCGGGAATCTTTACCTATGTCTAGGGCAATTCCTCATTAGTTGCGGGTCATGATGTGAATTTCTTGCACCCTAAGTCAATTTTCTCCCGAAATATTAACCTAGGCATAAGATTCTAACATATAGTGATCAAGTATATGCAAGATAGACAAAAACACAATTCACATCACATAACAATATAAGAACAACCTCAACAATCATCTATTGTAAGCATATATCACAATTTGGCCTTACATGGCCCTAGTCTTACGAATTTAGTTCATAATTGAAAGCATAAAAGACATAAGAGGAATATTCATAGACATAAATGTAATGAAAAGCTCTTAAAAACTCCCTAAATGGTGAATGATGATGGATCTTGAAGTTGAGCCTTCAATCCCCAAGCTCTTTTCCTTCCTCTAGTTTTCCCCTCCAAGAGTGATGAAGAATGGTGATGAATGGTGGAGAAATCAGATTAGGGGCTGCCCCCCTCTCCTCCAAGAATCTGAAATTGATAGTGAATGATGAAGAGTATGGGTTCCCCCTCCTTTTATAGCCAAAATTCCACTAAAGTATGCATTAAGAATTCCCATTAATGTTCCCCAATGAGAATTTCACCTAAGGTGATGCTTAAAGTTTGGCTTTTAAGATTCCAACCAGCTAAAAAATGCTGAACTTTCGGCCTTTAAGAATTCCACCAAGCATAACCATGTGAAAACTTCAACAAAACACATGCATGCTGCCATTTTCTTGCTTTCCAGCGCAGTCTTAGTATTTTCCTCATAAACTTCTCCACAGATCTCCAAATTAGATGATTCAAGTCCCCATGTTCAGATAAAACATAGATCTACAATTTTCCAGAAGGACATTTTGTCCAATTCGGTCGCTAAGTATACCTAAATTACGTTTCAACATGGAGGTTGTTTCTGATTTGGCGCCCATAAAGTAAATCTACCAAGAAACACACTTATGACAACCCCTCAACACATGTGCTGAATTATGGCCAAAAGTGATTCTTACCCATCATATAATGCTGGAATTTAGGCTGAAAAGGAGTAACATTCGGACTATCCATGCCTAGGCTTGACTAGGAGGGCGCTGGGGCGTATCCTGGCACATGTACGTCTCTGTTCGGCGCAGCAATCGTATTTCCTTCACAATTATCTCTATATACCTCCGATTTGGATGTTTCAAGTTCCCATTTGAAGCTAAGACATACATCTAAAACTTTGTAGAAGGAAAATTTGTCTAAGTCGGTCTCTAAATGTACGGAATTATCGCTCGAATGTGGTAGGAGATGCATAAACCGCCTTGGTGTTGAAAAACATGCTTGAACTTGTTTTGTACATTGTTTTTCTTCCCTTTTCTTCATGTATTCTCATTTATTACCTGTATTCACTTAACACACCTATTAAATGTAAATGTGACATGATTTAAGAAATAAGTGAATCCAAATCATAAGAATTACGGTCTTAAAAACACGTAAAAACACCTCTTATCAACACCCCCAAACTTATCAATTGCTCGACCTCGAGCAATAAGAGCTATAAGGCAAGACCAACATCATTCAATGGGAGAAAACAAAACAACTAACTAACTAACTCACTTTCGTGGAGTAAACGATTGCACTTAGCGGGTGCAACAAGCCTTTAAACCTTTGAGTTACCTCAAAGGACGAGTTATAGTCTCGTGAGGGTTTGCATACGATATACCCACAAAATCTAGCAAATTTTCAATCCCAACCGAATCAACACATCTCAATATGATCAACAAGAATGAATGGAATAAAATCAACCTTTTAAAGTTCACAAATATATATATATACATATCAACTACTTTTGCTCATGTGACACCAATACTTGATACGACTCCCTAGGGTATAGTGAAAAATAAATCTAAGGTATTATAGTCAAGAGGCATCCTTACCAAATTTTGGACATTAATCCCATATCTATCAACTTTTGATCAAACACAAGGCACAAGAATTATAGAAAATCTCATAGCCATTTAAATTTCATTATCTCAAATATTCAACATTCAATTCATATGGAATTTCCATTAAACTTCATTAAGGCTAGATCATGTGCAATGTTTTATTCCATTAGGCTTTCTATGACACTCATGTAACAAGTTTTAGACCAATGACTCCCAAACTAGATAGTTTTGGGGCATTAAGTGTAGAGACACTCCTAAGGATTTAATCACTCGAGTATCAAAGGCCACGAAATAAAACTAGATCTTTTAAACAATTCACTTCTTTTGGCTTGAGCATAACTCAAATTAGCATAATAGTACAGTATATAGGGATGAAACTTTTCACCTCCGGTACGTATTAGCCTGACCACTTTTGGTCATACCAAAATTCAACATTTTCAATTCATTGTTAGCATATAAAATTACTACTCAACTTATAACCTTATGAGAAATCTAAGTTAATATTTCTGGGAATAATTCCTTAAGTGTCTCAAGATGGTTATCCTCTCAACTCCTCTACCTTCGATTTAAGTGCATTTTGAATCATCTAAAGAATCAATTCTAGTCTAAGGTCTCCACGAGCAATTTCAAAGATATATATATATATTCCATTAAATTCAAATTATTTCAAGAATTCATGCCATTTTTCCAAATCAATCAATTTCAATGCATCAATTGGAAGGACTAAAAATTTTTCATGCTTGATTTTCTCAACAAAGAAGCATATAAACATGATATCAAACAAACTTTCCCCAAATTCAAGTTAAAAATTAGGATTGCATTTTCAATATTCAAAATAGATACTCTTCTACCCCCAAACTTAAATCCAACATTGTCCCCAATGTTGATACAACATGCATACACAAAGGTAAAAGAACACTTACAACCAAGGATATTGAAGAACATCCTTAAGCTTCCAATGCATCCTTACAAAGTTTCTCCTCTTATCGAGTAAAATAAGAATCTCCAAAGGTAGGGTCCAAATGTGCATCATATCTAACACTTCAACTTTTTAAACCATCAAGCATAAGAAAAACATACATGCCAAAAGTGCATGCTTGAACACAATAAAAAGAAACAAACTAAACAAAACAAAAACGAAAGCAAAAAGAAAAGAAAACTTACAAACTTGGGTTGCCTCCCAAGAAGCGCTAGTTTAGAGTCGGTAGCTCGACTTGAGATAAAGAATCGCTAAAGATCCTGGAGGGGAATGGTCACTTTATCCCTCAACTCGTCAATCCCAATGTAATGCTTTAACCTTTGGGCGTTTGTCATGAAGGTTCGTCCATTATCCGTTATAAGTTCAATGGCACCAGAAGCATACACACGAGATACAACAAATGGTCCCGACCATTTTGACTTGAGCTTCCCGGGAAAAAGTCGAAGGCGAGAATTGTATAGTAAAACCTTGTCTCCTTCATGAAATTCTCGGGGAATAATACGCTTATAATGCCATGTTTTCGTTCGCTCCTTGTAAAGCTTGGCGTTCTCATACGCTTGATGGCGCCATTCCTCAAGTTCGTGTAATTGGAGTAATCGCTTGGTACCTACGAGTTGAGAATCAAAATTTAGAAATTTAATAGCCCAAAAAGCGCGATGTTCGAGCTCAACCGGTAAGTGACATGCTTTTCCAAAAACAAGGCGATATGGGGACATGCCAATCGGAGTTTTAAACGCGGTTCTATATGCCCACAAGGCGTCATCTAGTTTAAGGGACCAATCTTTTCTAGATGCGTTAACCGTTTTTTCAAGAATGCGTTTAATCTCCCGATTCGACACCTCCACTTGACCACTCGTTTGAGGATGATATGGGGTTGAGATTTTATGCCGTACCCCGTACTTGTTCAGTAAGTGCTCGAATTGTTTGTTACAAAAATGGGTGCCCCCGTCACTAACGATTGCTCTAGGAGTTCCAAAACAAGTAAAAATCCTTTTTTAAAAAAATTGAGTAACCACCCGAGCATCATTAGTTGGTAAAGCCTCAGCTTCGACCCATTTGGAGACATAGTCGACCGCAACAAGAATATACTTATTGGAACAAGAACTAAGGATGGGTTCCATAAAATCAATACCCCATACATGAAATAGTTCACATTCAAGCATGTTATTCAATGGCATTTCGTGTCTTTTAGAGATGTTACCTGTTCGTTGACACCTATCACAAGATTGAACATACAAGAATGCATCTTCAGAAAGAGTAGGCCAAAAGAAACCTGATTGAAGCACTTTAGCCACTGTTTTAGAGGGTCCAAAGTGACCACCTACCGACATATCATGACAATGGGCGAGAATTGATGCTATTTCCTCCTCGGGGATACATCGTCGAATGAGGCCATCTGCACAAATCTTAAATAGATATGGTTCGTCCCACAAATATCGCTTCACATCAAATAAGAATTTCTTCTTTTGATGATAAGTGATATCCGGAGGAAGAACTCCCGTGACAAGATAATTTGCATAATTGGTATACCAAGGAGCATCATTATGAAGTATAGCATACAATTGCTCATCGGGAAACTCCTCACAAATAGGTTTATCAAACACGCACTCAAGCTTAGGAATCTCTATCCTAGACAAGTGGTCGGCAACAACATTTTCTACTCCTTTCTTATCCTTAATTTCTATGTCAAATTCTTGAAGAAGTAAAATCCACCTAATGAGTCTAGGTTTGGCATCCTTTTTGGCAAGCAAGTATTTTAATGCGGAGTGATCAGTGTACACAATTACTTTATTCAAAATGAGATAAGCATGGAACTTGTCAAATGCAAATACTATGGCTAGTAATTCTTTTTCCGTGGTTGCGTAATTCATTTGTGCATCATTTAAAGTCTTACTAGCATAGTAGATGGTTTGAAATACCTTATCCTTCCTTTGGCCAAGGACCGCACCCACCGCGGTGTCACTAGCATCACACATCAATTCGAAGGGCAAACTCCAATCGGGAGGTGCCATGATGGGAGCGGATATCAATAGCTCCTTAAGAGTCATGAAGGCCTGTAAACAAAGGGAATCAAAATTGAATGGTGCATCTTTGACAAGCAATTTAGATAACGGCTTTGCAATTTTGGAAAAAATTTTGATAAATCGCCTATAGAAGCCGGCATGACCAAGAAAGCTCCTCACGGCTTTCACCGATGTAGGTGGAGGAAGCTTTTCTATTACCTCAATCTTGGCTTGGTCCATTTCAATCCCTTTTTGGGAGATTTTGTGACCTAGCACAATCCCTTCCCGGACCATAAAATGACATTTTTCCCAATTCAAAACAAGATTTGTTTCCTCACAGCGTTTTAGAACACGGTCCAAATGATCAAGACATGTGTTAAATGAGGTTCCAAAAACAGAAAAATCATCCATAAAAATCTTAAGGAATTCTTCAACCATGTCATGAAAGATCGCCATCATACATCGTTGAAATGTGGCCGGGGCATTGCATAATCCAAACGGCATCCGCCTATAAGCAAACGTGCCATAGGGACAAGTGAAAGTTGTTTTCTCTTGGTCCTCAGGGGCTATGTCAATTTGGTTATAGCCGGAATACCCATCTAGAAAACAATAAAAATCATGTCCGGCTAACCTTTCAAGCATTTGGTCAATGAATGGGAGGGGGAAATGGTCCTTACGAGTGGCATCATTTAACTTGCGATAATCTATACACACACGCCACCCGGTAAGCATTCGAGTAGGGATTAATTCATTGTTCGCATTTTCTATCACAGTTATTCCGCCCTTCTTGGGTACTACTTGAGTCGGGCTTACCCATGCACTATCAGAGATAGGATAGGTTATACCTGCATCGAGTAGTTTTATAACCTCTTTCTTTACCACCTCTTGTATTTGTGGATTTGATCGTCTTTGTGGTTGGCGTGTAGGTTTTGCGGACTCCTCCATGAGTATTTTGTGCATGCACACCGCTGGACTTATGCCTTTTATATCCGCAATTTTCCACCCGAAGGCCTTTTTGTTGGCCTTCAATACTCTCATGAGTCGCTCCTCCTGTTCTCCTGTCAAAGAAGATGAGACAATTAAAGGTAGAGTCTCATTATCATTTAAAAATACATATTTCAAATGTAATGGTAATGGTTTAAGCTCAAGGATAGGGGCCTCTTCGATAGAAGGGCGAGGAGGAGCCAAGAGTGATCTTTCTAATTTTTTAGCTCCAATTACGTGGTAAAGAGGTGGCTTCTCTACGCTAAACATGGTTTCCAATTGTTCTTCACTCGCTGAATCGACATCCATAGATTTGGAAAGACATGTCTCCAATGGGTCGTCTACCATTTGTGCCTGAAAAGTCTCATCAATCAACATATCAAATACATCGATGCGTAAACATGAGTCAGGATCACATGGGTGTTTAAGCACTTTGAAAACATCAAAGGTGACCTTTTCGTCTCCCACATTTAAGGTTAGCTTACCATTGGCAATATCGATTACCGCCTTACCAGTGGCTAGGAATGGTCTTCCTAGGATCAGGGGTACCTCAACATCTTCCTCCATATCGAGAACCACAAAGTCAACCGGGAAGTAGAATTTGTCGACTTGAACGATTACATCTTCGATTATTCCCCGTGGTCTCTTGATTGATCTATCGGCAAGTTGGAGGCTCATTGAAGTCGGCTTTGGGTTAGCAAGGCCCAACTTTTTGAAAAGAGAGTACGGGAGGAGGTTGATGCTAGCTCCCGAGTCGCACAAAACTTTTTCGAAGGATAATGGCCCAATCGTGCAAGGAATAGTGAGACTCCCAGGGTCTTCAAGTTTCATTGGTAATTTATTAAGCAATACGGCGGAGCATTCCTCGGTTAGGCACACCATTTCGTTTTCCTCCCACTTTTGTTTGCGGATAAAATATCCTTGAAAAATTTCACGTAATTTGGCATTTGTAAAATTGTGTCCATAAAAGGAATACTAATTCTAACCTCACAAAGAATTGCTAAGATTCGAAGGAAACTTGGATCCATCTCCTTTTTTTTCTTTCTATGTGCATTAGGAAATGGCAGACGGACCTCGATGGGAAGATGCGTTGGAGTTGAAGAGCCCGCTGTGGAGGGTTCAGGAGGTGGCGCCTGGGCGCGACAATCGGCGCCAGGGCGCTGGGTCTCGGGCGCCTGAGCGTGATCATCGGGACGTTCGGGCGCGCAATTACGAAGCATTCGTTCACTGTGGGTTGATTCCGGCGCCTGGGCGTTCTCATCGGGGCGCTCGGGCGCGGAAATGTGAACAGCATCATTGACTACCTGTTTGCCACTTCTTAAGGTGATGGCGTGGCATTGCTCCTTCGGGTTTTTTTCTGTGTCACTTGGTAAAGTTCCCGGGGCTCTCTCGCTGATCGCCTTTGCCATTTGACCCATTTGTGTCTTTAAATCCTTCATGTCCATCATTATATCCTTCATCATAGTACGAAGTTCGTTGATTGCTGAATTCGATTTCTTTATTTGTTCATCGAGACGCTCTTCGGTTGTAAGAGGTCTTATTTGCCTTTGTATATGAGGATTACCTTGCCTTTGAGCTTGGTTATTGTTGAATGGGGGCCTTGGTGCTTGATAGACGCCGGGATGGGCATTTTGTGCCGGATTGGGCCTCCTTGGAAAATTTCCGGGCACATGGAAGTTCAATTGAGGTCGATTGGCATTTCCAACATAGTTTACATTGCCAACCATTGTTTCCAAAGCAACTTCTTCACCCAACTCTTGAACACAAGCAATCTTTTTAGTGGGTGTGATTTCTTCATCATCGGGATAGAGTTCATCTTCCCGGGCTAATTGCTCAATCTTGTCCCACACACTTTGGCAATCGAGCCCAAGGAGATCACCATCGGCGCCGGCATTGAGCCTATTTCGGATGCGCGAACGGACTCCATCATGAAATCGTAATACTTGCTCGCTCAATCTTAGGTTGTGATCCGGACATTTTCGGAGCATGTTTTTATATCTAGCCCATGCCTCGGCTAAGGACTCATGATTCCCCTGCTTAAACTCCTTAATGTTGCTCCTTAGCTCATTGATTTTGGAGGGTGGAAAGAATTTGCTCAAAAAGGCATCGACCAATTGTCCCCATGTTGTGATGGATTGGGGTGGTAGAGATTTGTACCACATGGTCGCCCTTTCCTTTAATGAGAAGTGGAAGACTCTTAGATGAATTGCATCGATATCCCGTGGATGAAATTGGGTAGTTATGAGAGTATCGTCTAAAGTCTCCAAATGCTCATGAGGTGATTCATGGGGCTCTCCATAGAAGGGTTCGCTTTGCACCATGCTAAAGATGTGTGACGGAATGTGATAATTTAGTGCAAAGAAATTTGGAAAGACTATGGGCCCCGGTATGGTGTGGACCCTTGGAGGTAGACTTTCCCGGACCGATGGAAGTCTTTGAGGAGGTGCCGGTTGCATAGCTTGGAAAAGATTTTGCAACCATTCCCTGTTTTTCGGAAGATTTATGTCGGGAAAATTTCCATTTGGATTTAGATTGTCGGCCATTTCTCGAGCTTGTCTACTAGATCGAAGAACACGCTCTATCTCCGGCTCAAAATTGTATAGGGGCTCGTTAGAAGAGCGGGTCATGCACCACAAATTACACCTAACAAATAAACACAAGAAAAAAAATTAGAATAATAAAATAAAAGAAAGGTTACAAATAAACGAAAAACTAAGAATTATGAAAATATAAATGAAAATCAAAAACTAAAATGAACAAGTCCCCGGCAACGGCGCCAAAAACTTGACACGCTAAAAGCTAACGTGCTATGATAGCAAGTACACTAGTCGTGTGTAGTAATAAGTGTGGACGAAAAGTCCGGGTTGTCGAACCACGGAGACTTGAATTCTAGTTTATGATTTTATACAAAAAAACAACTACAATAAAAGTAACTTAAATGTAAAAACGTGTACAATAAGAACAAGGTTATGCAAATGAATTAAAACCAATTATAAAGGGAGACTAAGGCACATGCTAGGTCCAAATTGATCAAATATACTTATAAAGGCTCTTGTTGTAGAATTACTCTTATATTGTTATGGTGAAAACTCCTAAGGTAGAGAATAACCGATGTCTCGCGTATAAACTCCTATACTTAGATCGTGATTTCCTAAATATCCATATCCGGAAATCTAACCACTAAATATGCATTAATGTACTAGAGTTCACTCAATTTGAATCGAACGACTTCACCCGGGAATCTTTACCTATGTCTAGGGCAATTCCTCATTAGTTGCGGGTCATGATGTGAATTTCTTGCACCCTAAGTCAATTTTCTCCCGAAATATTAACCTAGGCATAAGATTCTAACATATAGTGATCAAGTATATGCAAGATAGACAAAAACACAATTCACATCACATAACAATATAAGAACAACCTCAACAATCATCTATTGTAAGCATATATCACAATTTGGCCTTACATGGCCCTAGTCTTACGAATTTAGTTCATAATTGAAAGCATAAAAGACATAATAGGAATATTCATAGACATAAATGAAATGAAAAGCTCTTAAAAACTCCCTAAATGGTGAATGATGATGGATCTTGAAGTTGAGCCTTCAATCCCCAAGCTCTTTTTCTTCCCCTAGTTTTCCCCTCCAAGAGTGATGAAGAATGGTGATGAATGGTGGAGAAATCAGATTAGGGGCTGCCCCCCTCTCCTCCAAGAATCTGAAATTGATAGTGAATGATGAAGAGTATGGGTTCCCCCTCCTTTTATAGCCAAAATTCCACTAAAGTATGCATTAAGAATTCCCATTAAAGTTCCCCAATGAGAATTCCACCTAAGGTGATGCTTAAAGTTTGGCTTTTAAGATTCCAACCAACTAAAAAATGCTGAACTTTCGGCCCTTAAGAATTCCACCAAGCATAACCATGTGAAAACTTCAACAAAACACATGCATGCTGCCATTTTCTTGCTTTCCAGCGCAGTCTTAGCATTTGCCTCATAAACTTCTCTACAGATCTCCAAATTGGATGATTCAAGTCCCCATGTTCAGATAAAACATAGATCTACAACTTTCCAGAAGGACATTTTGTCCAATTCGGTTGCTAAGTATACCTAAATTATGTTTCAACATGGAGGTTGTTTCTGATTTGGCGCCCATAAAGTAAATCTATCAAGAAACACACTTATGACAACCCCTCAACACATGTGCTGAATTATGGCCAAAAGTGATTCTTACCCATCATATAATGCTGGAATTTAGGCTGAAAAGGAGTAACATTCGGACTATCCATGCCTAGACATGACTAGGAGGGCGCTGGGGCGTATCCTGGCACATGTACTTCTCTGTTCGGCGCAGCAATCGTATTTTCTTCAAAATTATCTCTATAGACCTCCGATTTGGATGTTTCAAGTTCCCATTTGAAGCTAAGACATACATCTAAAACTTTGTAGAAGGAAAATTTGTCTAAGTCGGTCTCAAAATATACAGAATTATCGTTCGAATGTGGTTGGAGATGCATAAACCGCCTAGGTGTTGAAAAACATGCTTGAACTTGTTTTGTACATTGTTTTTCTTCCCTTTTCTTAATGTATTCTCATTTATTACCTGTATTCACTTAACACACCTATTAAATGTAAATGTGGCATGATTTAAGCAATAAGTGAATCCAAATCATAAGAATTACGGTCTTAAAAACACGTAAAAACACCTCTTATCAGGGTTGATAAGAGGCATTCTTACGTGTTTTTAAGCTCGTGATCTGTGGTTTTAGGATTTATTTATTGCCTAAATCATGCCACATTTGCGTTTAATCAGAGTGTTAAGTGATTTCAGGTGATAAACGAGAGAACACGAAGAAAAAGGTGAAAATCGATGCACGACACAAGTTCAAGCTTGTTGACCACGCCCAGGCGCCAGTATTTCCACGCTTAGGCGCCGGACAAGAAGCAGCAAGTTCAGCATCCTGTTGGCGATGCCTAGGCACCGCATTACCCGCGCCTAGGCACCATCGTGGCCGCGCCTGAGCGCCGTTAGTCCCGCGCTTGGGCGCCGCCGGACTTATCCCCCAACAAAAGTACACCACATAGGCCGCGCCTAGGTGCCGGCGTAATCGTTTTCCAAGTGTATAAAAGCCAGATTTCAGCAATGGAGAGGGGTTCGAATTCCTTGGGATCGAAGGCATATTTCTAGGTTTTTGGGCCATTTTATCATCAATTAAAAGGGTAAGAAAGAGATAGGAGCTAAGGATTGAAGCTCCAATTGAGGATCCATCACCATTTGACATTTTAGGGAGTTTATTCATTGTTTATTGCGTTTTGTGTTTACACTTATGTATATGAATATGTTGAATTCTTCTATGTTGATAGTTATGGGCTAAATTCATATGGCTAGGGCCTTGTAAGAATTGATTTGTGACTTAATCAATCCCCAGTTAGCGCTTAGTAAAATGCATTTTGAAAAGAGCGTTTTACCTGACGCTAAACAGAGATGGTGGATAAGTCAAAGAAAGTAATGCTGACTATTCCTCACCTCTGGTCAGTAAACCCAAAAGGGTACTCATTGTTTTTCAAAATGACGGTTCAGCAAATGTACTCGCGTGAATACACGACCCTTATATTTTGGGCGCATGTAGCTCACGCTGAATATTTCAAACACCTTTGAAATTCAAAAAGATAACTGCAAAAGTAAATGCGGACAGCAAAATTTTATATTTTGTCTTCACCAAATGCAATGTCCATATTTATCGCGCATTTTCTCACCCATTATTATGGAATTTACGGCACGGGTTTAATTTCTGTTGAAACGTGGCCATACCACGATTGATCAGTTATTTTTCTTTTTTCTATCAATTTAAGAAATTGCAGAAGCCTTCACTTTTATCACTTCCATACTTTCTAAAAATCTCTCTGCAAATTCTCTCTCTTCAAAAGACAACTGCATCAAACTCTTCAATCTTTTTCAAAAATGGCCCCTCCTAAATCTTCAAAATATGCTGCTTCTTCTTCATCAAACCCCAAGGATGAAGTTCATGTGAACCCTGGCTTCCTTGTTGATTGGGATTATCTTCACACCCAACAACATTTTCCTGTTCACAGTATTCTTCTTTCTTTTGAAGAACAAAAATTGAAGCCTATCATGACCAGTCATTATCAACTTCATTTAGAGGCTCTCAAAGAATTCTATGAGAATGCCCAGCTTTCAGATGATGGTCTTTCTATCACTTACTTATTTCCTGAGTTTCCCGACACTGTCTTTACCCTCACTTCAGATGTCATTGCCGATTTCTTCAACTTTCAAATGAAGGGATCTTACCCTCTGATGTTGCCGTCAGATATTTTTCAGCTATTTGGGAACTCATGTGCTCCAAGGCAGACTCCTACTACTCACACAATTTCAAGAAAAAGGAGTTAATGACGAAGTACCAGATAATGGTGGACATTTGCGCTAAGGTTCTTGAGTACAGAGTCGGTTCGTTTGACAAGATTATCCATTTACAGTTTCAGATGATGGTGGCCATCACAAAGAATTACCAGATTAATTGACCTAGGTTCATTTTCGAAAGAATCGCATCCATGTTAGGGAAGAAGCCTCCCGCCAAACCTTTTGGTTTGTTGTTAAGTTACATTTTGTATCGCAACGGTCATGTTCCAAGCGCTGGAACTACCGTTCCAAAAGAGAAATTTTTGGGTAAAAAGATGATTTCCACTCTTCTCCATCCTCCCACTTTTCGAAGGAAAAATGCCCCCGACACCTAGAAGAAAAGCTGAGCAAGAAGTAAGAAGAGGAAGCGCTTCAGAGAATTGTTGCCGCTGAGTTTAAAGAAGATTATTCGGAGCTAGCGTCTACTGCTGAAGAGTGCCCAGCTGATGTTTTGGGCTTAAATGTCAAGAAATCGAAGAAGGCTCCCCAAGCGCCTTCTAAGAAACTTAAGCGAAAGAAGCCGTCCTCCCCTCCTTCGCCTGTGCATTTTCAGAAGGACGCTGAGGAAGAAGAGCAAGCAGAACCTCTTAAGCGCCAGAAAACAGCTGGATTTGTCCCAAACGCTACTGAGGTAATTTATGTTACCAACGCTCGTGAAAAATCTATTTTTTTAACGCACCAAAAGATTTACACACCTACGGCTAGAAAGTTATCTGACCCTTGTGGTATCCCACAGTCAAGCACCCCCACAAGCGCTCCTGCAGAGCCAAGTGTAGAATCTTCTCGAGCATCAGACCCTCATCAAAAACTATTAGTCACTGAAGCTGATGTGCAAAAGGAGCCTGAGGCTAGTGAACAAGTTCATCCTCTGGAGCCAATTGCTGAGACTAGTGCTCAGGGTAAGAAATTTCTTCTACCAAGGCCTTCTCTCGATCTTCTACCTTTTGTAGAAAATTTAGTTCTTAAGGTGTGTTTCTTTCTTACAGCTCCTTTAGAAGTCAATTTTGAAGCAGACGCTGCTGAAAGTGCTCCTGAGAGTATGCCAGTGGAGTTTGATGTAGACCTTTTCGCTGTTGTAGCAATAACTAAAGAAGTTGCTATAGACACTGAAGGTGATCTCCCATACACTATGGGTGGATCAGCCGCTAGGCATTGGGTGGTGCTAGACAGAGATATAGACCACTCCGCTCTCCCTCTGAATTTACTTAATGAAGTCTTTGTTCCGCATGGGGAGATTGAAGAAGGTTATGTCCATGCCGAACATTGTATTCAAGAAGCAATTGAGTATGATGCTTGGTTTTCTCGGATCATGTTTGATCTGGATTTGACAGAAGCTCAAAAAGAGAAGCTTATGAGAATCGCTTCAGAGGATCCAGCGCCTCCCTAGAAAAAGTCAAAGAAGACCAAAACGTCTAAGTCTTCTAAGTCCAAGTTTTCTTCAAGTATTGCAAAGGAAGAAGTCCCTCAAAAAACTTTGGCTGATATTCTTGCTGATATTGCAGCTTCCAAGCCAAAGAAAGACAAAGTTCCTAATCCAGTTCAAAGGACTTTGGCCGAAGTTGATTCTGCTACCTTCAGCGCTCATCTGCACAGTGAACCAGAGGCTAGGCCGCCTAGGAATGTGACGCTCAGTTTTTACGATACTTATTCTTCAGTTCCTCATAATCCAAGTGAGGAGACGCCCAACAAGCTAGGCTACTCTCATTTTCATGAAAGAGTCTCTTCTCTCTCCAACTTTGAGTCGGCGCAGCCCCTCTGTTTGTGGAAAGCCAAAGGAATAGCCATTCCTGATAAACCAACGGACCTCAAGCAGATGATCTCCCGTGAAGCGTAGCTGTACTTTGAAAGAGTGTGGCATGGAGATTACAGTCCAAATCTCCAGCGTTTCCTTGCCTTGGAAAGCATTCAAGATCGCGGCATTAGACCTACCATTGCAGCCGGATCAGAGTGGCTTCTTAAGGAAGTAGAATGGGTTGAGACATATGATTCCAAGCGACATACTGTTGAAGAAATGGTTGCCAACCCACTGTTTTTCAATCAAGCAATTCATGGTAAGCGTAAACTTTTTGCTCATTATTGTTTAGATTCTAGGATTCAGAGCCTCGGACCAGTCCAATCCTTGCCAAGTATTCAGCGTCCGATTGAGGAATCTCTTCACCAAGCGCTTGTAGAGCTAAGTCGGTCAAATCTTATTCCAGACGATAGCAGCACTCCGAGTAGCTAGTCTTCAAACGCCAATGTGGAAGTGGACAACGAACAGTGCTATGAGTTTCTCTTTAATCGTATGAGACTCAGAGACGTTGCTAAAGTCTTCGACCACATTTTTACCAAGAATATTGTCACAACAACTAAGGCTAGTATTAATGAGTTTTCGAGATTTATCTTTTTAGAATCATACCCCTAGGAGTTAAGCGCTCATTACCAAAGGGTAATTGACTTGTTAGAAGGGAAATGTAGCCCAGCGCTTGCTCACGTTGTTTTTCCGTACTTAGAAGATTATTGCAGGCATTACATTTCAAATATTCAAGCACTTCCAGAAGATAGGATGTTGTACTTCAGGAAGGAGCAAACCGGGGACTCTCTTTTCTTCATTCCAGGGTCAAGCGCCAGGTTAACTCCAGTTCATCCTATCGATACTATTGGTCCAATGTGGGTAGTTGCTTAAGAAAGCCCACTTTTTGTTTTTACGCGAAAATTATTTCAACTCTCTACTTCCGAAAATATTCCATGGACTAAGGTTATGCCCACAACAGGGATGACTCCGGCAGAAATCATTCTAGAATCGTCTACCATTTTATCGTTGCGGTGGCTCTCAAAGTTTTGTAAATTTTATTATCCAACGCCACTTCTTGCTAATTCTGCTTTTAAGTATGCAGATACTCTTGTTCCTTTTGTCCGTGAAGTGTCATTCGAGGGTGACGTGGAGATAATTTTCGTTGAAGAAGCCCCTGCCAGCGCTTTTGCTCTAGTAATTGCTAAAGATCTTTCGAGCGCTGAGGCCAATGGAGGTAATGTCATCATGGACACTGCAGAAGTCCATGCTCCAGACGTTGCTCTTCAAGAAAAGGAACCAGTTATTGATTTGGAGGAACCTCTCGTTAGAGATCCAGCGCGTGGTAAAACGGTTGCTTCCAAAGAACCATTGCCCATTCAGGAGCATTCCTCCAGCGATTCAGACAGTGACGATGATCTAGAGGCTAAGGATTTCAAAACAGTGGTCAAGAACTCTCTTGTTGATATCAAGGGTTCATGTTCTCGCTTGGAAGAAAGAAGCACTTTAATTCTAAATCAGGTCGAAAGAACTCGACTCAATGGCATGCGGAATGCGGCCAACTAGAACACTATTACTATTATGAATCAGATGGTCCCGCTCATCACAGATCTTTCTGAAAGCATCAATCGATCGCTCATCGAGAACGCAAGTGCAAACGCTGAACGTCACTCTCTTTCCAACTTAGCAGCTGAAGGTATTGCTGCTCAAGTAGCTTTGTCGATTGATGAAGTTAAGTCCTCCGCCGAGATCTATCCGAGATTCGCTCATATCAACCTCTTGATGCTGATGTCAAGAAGGGGGAAAAGGGTAAAAGTTAGTCCAAGAGCATGGCAAGCTCTAATGATAATCGCTGGGAAGACCTCCAAAGTGCAATCTATTCAATCCAGTCCAGTCACAAGAACTTACGAGATTTTTGAAGAACTTAGTGTGAGCTTGGAGTAGACAACTCTGTTTAGCACAAACGCCTTCAAAATTTGAGGAGTTGGCTGAAAGAACAGGACATGTACAATTTGCCAACAGTACTCACAAAAAGATGAGGGAAACAAACGACAAACTGTGGAAGTTTGCAGAGACGCTCTTCAGACAAGAGCAAAAGAAGCAAGATCCGAAGAAATCACAAACTTCCTTATCCAAAAGAAAGCGCTAGAGTTTCATTTTTTTTAAGCGTTTATGTTTCTTGTGAATGTTTCCAACTCTTGTACTCAAATGACATATTCAATGAATGAGTTTGCTGAAACATCTCGTTTCCAGCTATCTATATACTAACTTATAGCTAACCTCTAACTTATAAACGCTAACTTTATACTATCTTTGGCAACTTTCTAGCTCTTGGACTATAAAAGAGTTAAGGTCTTGACATCATCAAAAAGGGGAAAATTATTAGGAAATTTCATGTTAAATGTTTTGATGATGACAAGATAGGTTTAATGTTAGACCCCAAAGATATGTAAGTTTATCTTTATTAGAATATGTATAAGCGTTTAAAGTTATCGAGTTGTCATTTTTGTAGAAGGCCTTTTATCTATATAGTTTTAGACTAGTATCTAGCGCTTGAGCTATGATAGAATTCTAGGCTATGATGCACCGACACGGACACGGCACGACATGGACATGGGGAACGGCATTTTGAAAAAAATATAGGACACGACACGGCTGTCCAATTTTATATATATATATATATATATATATATAAATTTGTATTTTACTTGTTTCTTCGTAAAGCTATGTATATTGCAAATAATTCAACTACTTATCAATAACAAATGCAGAATAAAAATATAAACATAAACTAAATAAAACAATAAATATGCTTTTAATACAAAACATGATATAACAAAAATAAATATTCCATTGTTCAAATCTGTGTCTTATAAAAAGTTGGTATGTTTTTATTAGATTTAGAAAATTGGTAAATTTTTATTTATAATTTGACCCCCCAAAGTTTTAGTATCTTATAAAAAGTGACCTAGGCATGTCCGACCGTGTCCTAGCCGTGTCTCGGTTGTGTCCCAGCTATGTCTAAATTTTTTTTATTTTTTAATTAGGGACACGTGATAGCCGTGTTCGACACGTGCCGGGGGCGTGTCGGTGCCGTGTCCGTGTCCGTGTCCAAACGTGCACGACACCGCTCGTGGTATTTTTTAGAGTGTCTGTGCTTTATAGATTCTAGATCGGTCTATCAAAGTGAAATCGAAGATCAGCGTCTGAAGACTTTGAAGAAGAAGGATTCTTTAAGCGACTGTCAAGCGCATAAGAATCATTCAAGATGATCAAGCCACAAGCGCCTGTCATCACCTGAATTAAATCTAAAGTCAATAAGCTCTTAAATGCAATATTCAAAGGACATTTAATTCGAACAGGAATTATATTCAAATGCATTAAATGCTTGATAAGATCATTAAATGTGTTAAGGACCTTTTGACATACAGATAAGCCTTCCCCATTGGCTGTCAACTCAAAGTAGGTCTGCTACCCACTCTGTACAGCAGAATTTTTCAGAGATGTCAGAAAAAGACTAAGTCACGCACCTCGTGTTCAACACGATCCAGCTTGTGCCCAACAAACAAATCCCAAGAAAAGTCTATAAATAGATACTCATAGCTTAAACAAAAATACCGAGAATTATTATCAAAGACTTGATATAGACTTACGTATTTGAAATCTATATTCAAAAAAAAAAAGCTCAAAAGCTCCATAGCCAAAATTTATTTGAGCTTAAACATCTCTACAGCCAAACCAATATCTCTTACCTCTTCTTAGAAGAAACATCTTTTCCAAAAGAGATATTACAAAAGTGTTTGAACTTTTCAAATCATACAAGAGATATTACAAAAGTGTTTGAACTTTTCAAATCATACAAACCGTAATAAACACCCATCAAGCTCTTCAATCTGTGTGACGAAGTTGTTGAAGACAAAGTAGTATTTTTTAGTGAGAGAAGCATCGTAAGAAGCAGATCTTAGCCCAGTTAAAATCTTTGTGATCAGGGAACTCGAGATCAAGTCTTCACCATTTGCTGTTGTGTTGAAGTTGTCTTTGTGAAGCTTCGTGAATAATTTTAGTGAATTCCTCCTGTGTGGAAAGGAGTAGAAGGTCGTAGCTGGGATTACACAAACCCAGTGAACCTTACAATTCTCGTGTCTTATTTACTTACTGTTCTATTGCCTTATTTATTTCTATCTTCATACATTGTCATAAAGCATACTTTATTAAAAATCTAAAAGTGACTAAATACTTTCTAAGCGCCTAAGATTTCACACTAATAAACTTGTACAAATCTTTCGCTGTGCTAATCCTGATATAAGTGCTGAGCGCCTGATCCATCTTGATCAAGTACTCAAAACTATTGTCTAAGTTACCTTTACAAAAACAAGTCTTAAAATTCGAAAAGAATTTCAGGGTCTATTCAAACCCCCCCCTCCCCTTTCTAGACCCTTTTATATGCCACTTGGGACCAACAAAATTAATAATAAATAATTAGATTTATTTATTATGGTCATCCTTTTCTCAATTAATAATTAGATTATTCAATTTAGATGATTATTAATTAATATCATATTTTAATAACATTAAAATATGTTGGAGTTAATTAATAATTGGACTAAATTGAAAGTCAACTTAGCCCAATTTAGGATGAATTAGGCGTGTGATGAGGAGTTTGATGGGCTCAAGGAATTAATTAATTCCAAGTCCATCACTCCTTATATATACCTAACTACTTAGATGGAAAACTTAAGTCACTCATAATAAACTTGACAGTAAAGAAAAAAGAAAAGAAAATTATCTCTCCCATTTCCCTATAGCCGTCGGCCATGGTTGAGCCAAAGGAAGTGGATTTTCTTCAAGTCTTATTCCGCTGTGATATCTAGAGGCAGAAGTCTCGGGGATTGCTGTTGTGTAGATGGTAGATCAAGAAACGAATCACGTTTCGATAATGGTAAATCATTGTGTTCTTGTTTCTGTTTATATAAAATTATTAAATGCCATAAAGTGATTCGGCTTTGGGAATCCATGAATGATCACATTCCGCTACGCATCTGATCGGATTCATAACAAGTGTATGGCTTGGTATAAACCAAGGATGATTTGGAGCTTCTATCAAACTTGTCTTTGATAGCTCACATGATAAACTCCTTCAATTGGTCGACTGGAATTGTCCCATCATTTGAAAGTTGAATCTCTTTTGTGTGAGATTTTTCCTCGTCAATCGTACGTCGCTTTTCAGATGTTTCAACTTCATCATGGGCTTTAACTTGCTTGCCCATTATGTGGATAGTATCAGTGTTGCCTGCCTTGTTCATCAATTTTGCAATTTGATACTCTTGCTCTTGAACATGTTTCGAGAGCCCCTTGATAGCCTTGTTCAAACTTGCAATTTGCTCTTCCAAGGTCATACCATTCGTCATCATGACATGTGCCACACTTGAGCAACTTGACGTGGAGCGAGGAGACAATAGTGAAGACTTATTTTCATCGTCTTCAGATTTGCTCCCAAGATGAAGTGAATTCATCTCAATAGACTTAGGTAAAGGAGCTTCTCCAAAAGATGCTTGCAACTTCTTGGACATGTTTCTTGTCACTACGCCAACATTATTGCATGTAGAATTTAAAGAGCTTGAGACAACTTTTTTGGATCTCACTGTTTTCAAAGTTTTGCTTGAGTGTCCATTTGATTTTTGATTAAGGAAAGATATGAGAGGTAGATATTGTCCCACCGGGCGTGTCAAAATTTTGTACACAATAAATTTTTATATCTGTAAACAAATACACAAAAAGAATAGTGACAAATGAATTTATATTGATTAGAATGAGAAATAAAGTACAATCCCTAATCTAATCATCTGATTCTCCCTTCAAGAATGATTGATTTGAAAGTTGAAAGCTTCAAGGCCGGCTTGTCACTTTGATCTTCCTTCAGATGGATTTGGACTTCTTTAATGTTAATTCGAGGGTTTGGCAAACACTATAATTTGATAGATTTCGTCAAGAACGTCTGATATTCATCTTGAACACCTTGAACCTTCTTGGATTTGATGAACTTCTTTAGAGAGAATTTTGGAGAGCTTCCTTTGTCTTTTCTAGCTTGGATTGAACTTCTCTCTCTTCATTATGAGCTCCCAAGGACCCTATTTATAGGTGGGATAATTGCATTGACCTCTCCTGAACTATGGACAATTGGCATCCACACCCCTCACCTTTAAAATATTGGCATGGACCTCCCCTCCTTCACTTTTTTCATTATATATTAGTTAAAGATTAAAATGCCCTCTACTATTGAATTAAAAAAGGTAACTTTTACTTAATAATATGTTGGAGAATGAAAATTATCAAAATATCATTAAATGATATATTATTAATATTTATTATAATAATAATAAATGGGGCATCCACAATTAAAGTTTTCTAGAGATATAACTCTAAACTCCTAAAAGAAAATATCATCTAGGTTAATCATGAATTTCTTTGGGGATCTAAAAAGCTCATTGCTTAAGTATGTTAATATAGTTCAGATATTTCTATAATTAAGTCTAATGTTAATAAATTTTTTTAAAAAAAACTATAAAATGGTAAAGAAGTAAGAACCTAATAAATCTTTTTTTACTCAAAATTCTATTTGTTCTAATATACTTTTTTTCTTAATAAAATCCAACAACTTCTTCCAAAAAATGTTGATTTATAAGTAGCATATTCTATTGAAAAAAAAAACATATTATACACCCCTCTTAAATACCACCATGCTTTTATTCTAAATTAAATAGATATAGTAATAAGTGTAGAAAAATAAATAAAACTAAAAAATAACTTATGACTATGTCATTAAAAGAATGTCATAACTTAATAAAAGTTTAAAGCTAAAGAAAAATCACATCATAATATTTTTCCATTCTTTCTTGAAGCTGGCTTTTTAATTGAAAAATATGAAAAATTCCAAATTATCACCAAAAGTCTTTGATCCTGAATGTAAAATTATACCACATACAATATAAAAAAAAAAAGTACTAATTTTTTTTCTATTGAAGATCGCCACAAAAATAAGAAAATTGTGTAACAAACTAAATTAGCATAATCAAAATAATAATATATCTTTTCATGAAATTTAGCGTTAGTTGAATTAGAAGAGAGTTAAAAATTAATATTTTGAAGTAATATTTTTGGATCATAAAATGAGTCATGATTAATTAATTTTCTTAATTAATTAATTTAAATTTAGAGATTTTTGAGCTAATTTTGTAGAAGTGTTTGATTTAAAATGCTTTCTTATTATGTCATTTGGTGGTAATTATTTATTCTACAATCAATTATTTAATTTATCCTTTTTTTAGCTCAAATGCGAAGGGCTTTTTAGTCTTTTACTAGTAAATCTAGTGAAAAAGTTGAGGGGGGGGGGGGGGTGGTGGTTATGCCAATATATCAAACATGAGGGGGTGTGGATGCCAAATGACCATAGTTTGAGGGAGGTTGATGCAATTTTCCCATTTATAAGTGTAGGATGGAGAAGCCACAAATTCTTTAAGCACTTGTAATAATTATTTCTTTAATATTTGTATCTATTAAGAGATAAATATAGATTACTTTGGAGCAATTTGATTAGCTCAAATATGATGAAGATAAATTTCATAGATATTATCTCTTTAATATGTATATTAGTTTAAAAGGATAGATATCAATTACTTTCAATCCATTTGATTGGTCAACATGTCTACTTGGCGCAATGTGATTGGTTGTTGATTTCTTTACTGCAAGACATAATTTGATTGGTTGAAACACCTCAATTTGGAACGTGGAGTGATTTGATTTGCCTATAAAATAAATATTAAAATATCAATTAAATAATTATCTAATTTTCGCATTAAATTTGATAAATCCAAAAATATAAATTAAAAGAATTAAATTGATAATTAATACATTATTTCCACTTGGCATCATTTAATTGTTTGTAAAATTGATTTGTCTACACTCGCATATCGGAAACTGAGGTCTAATTAGACATTAACAATGTGGTCTTTCTTAGATCATTTTTGTTGAGGCCTTTTACAAACCTTGATAATATGAATTCTCATAGCATTTTGAGGTCTAAATAGACGTAAATGCTATGGTATTTATAAGATCATTTTTGTACAGTTAATTTAATTTGGACTCGAGATCTTTTTCAAATCAGAGAAAAACGTGTTGCATGCATCCATGTTAATCCTATTGAACTCTTTTCCAAATGTTTTCTTATAAAAAACTCTCATCTTCCTTTCTAGATGATGCTTATTAGCGTCGCTGTTGACGCTGTGAGTATTTTTTTCAGAAATTTTCTTATAGAAAATATTATGTTTTTTTTTTTCCTTAGAAGGGTTTCTTGGACCAATGTTGATGCTATAAATCTTTTTATTCACTTATTTCTTTGTAAAATGTATTTTCCGGAAGTGGCTTCTTGGCATCATTGTTAATTGTAAATCTTTTTGCAGCAATTTTCTCGTAGAAATCTTTTCCATTCTTTTAGAAGGGGCTTCATGGCATCAATGTTAATGTTATAAGTCTCTTTCTCATAGATATCTTGTAGAATATTTTTTTCATCTTTTCAAAAAGAGACTTCTTGGCATCTTTTTTGACGTTGTAGATCCATTTTAGAGATTTTCTTTCAATTTTTTCTACATTTTCTAGAAGAGGCTTCTTGGCCGATATTTTTGTTGTAGATCTCTATTTAAAAAAAATTCTTGTAGAATATTTTTCCATCTTCCTTTTAGAAGAGGCTTAGTGACATCATGTTGATATCTTTTTTAGGAGATTTTCTTGTAAAATATTTTTTCATGTTTCTTACAAGGGAAGTCTCAACATCTTTTTCCGAGGTTTTACCATATAGAGCTTTTTATTTTGTCCTGGTATCAACTCAGGAACCCATTCCTCCTGTCGCGCATATGTTAGTGGTGTTTCAGCAAGCAAGTTAGTAATGTCGTCATATTATACACTCCTAAGACCAATCTTTTTATAAAATTATCAACAAAAACTAATTTTCTTTCATCTTATGTTGAATGTTTGATAAAGTTCATTACATCACACAGTCATGTAGAACATATCTCTATGATTGTGATCCGAACGAACCGAAATTTCGGTTTGAAAATCTAAACCTTATTATTGAACCACAAATTCTCAAGGATAGACAGCAGTATGCATATAAAAACTTGTGTTCTGCATTTGAAGAGCTCAAGAATGCGAGACAGAATGACTGCAATTACCAGGAAGCTTTAGCACACCAAGTCTTTCACAGAACACTCAAAGCCCTAATTTTTGGGAGAAATTAATAAATATACCTTGTCCGCCGGCGGCGGCGGCGAGCAGGAAGGAGCGGCGCACCGAAGAAGAAAGCAGGAAGGGCCGCCCGTTCTTGAAGCAGGAAGAAGGAAGAGGGATTTGACTCAAAGGGGAGTTCACCACTTCACCTTATGCTCGTCTGACTCCCTCAGCATTTTTGGTAATTAGTAATTTAATACAACATAAATAATAAGTATAACATATATTTAAAAAAAAAAATTGGTTTTCGGTTCGGTTTGGTTAACCAAATCCTAAAACCGAAACCGAACAGAAAACCAAATTTCTGTATAAAAAATAAAATCGAAAACCGAACCGAAATTTTCAGTTCAAACCGAATTTTCGATTTTCGATTCGGTTTGATCGGTTAATCGAATTTTCAGTTTCTTTGCACAGCCCTACTTAAAAGATAGGATTTTATTAATAATACACAATTACACATATCTATGAAACTCCAATGCAAATCTCATAGTCTTAAGAGTCCCATCGACTAAGAGAATCTCTTATTAGAGTCGAGTCACTAAAAATGCGTTTGATCATTGGTCAGATGTCACAAATTGAATCAATACAAGTTGACTCAGTAGGTAAGGAAGAATCACTTTCACTCAGAAAGTTGTGTGTTCCATTCCTTCAGTCGACTTGAAAGCTGTGTTGATGGGCAATCTATAACTCCCTCTGTAAGTGACCTATGGTCCCGAAGATAACCCTGACTCTGGTAGATGATCGGAATCAATCATACCTAAACTTTTGATGTACCCAAAAATAAAAAAAGAATGTCACGAATTGATATTTTCCCAGTCATATATTTCAGAATTTCGACTGCTAGATAAGGCCTTCACTCGATCGAAAAGTCTGGGTAAGGACTAAGGATAATATTTGCGCAAAATCGTGATTGTACAGCGCTATCAAGAATCATTTGTCTCAAGGTCATGTCAGTTTTGCTAAACATCGAGGCACAATTTGTATTTTATAGGCATCATGAATTAAATGGTTAATTCACAACTCGAATAATTGCTCGTTTAGTATTCGATCCATACAGTTTTGGATTTTCAAGTCATTCGGGAGTAGCCAACTGCTAGCTCATGAATCAACCTAAGAGATCATTACTTATACTTGGTTAACGGCCTCAATTATGTGCATTAATTGACCCTTGAAGGTTAAGATAACTTAATTAGTAATTATTTCATTCTTAAATAGAGAATTTATTAATAAAGTATGACCCAATTAATTAGACTTTTAATTAATCCAAAATTTTATTAATCTAAAAGCTCAAATTAATAAATTAAATGGATACCTGATATGCCCAAAATTGGGCATTTAATTTTATCCATGTGAAAAAGTCTCAAAAGTATAATTAAGCCTAAGCCCAATGGAAAATCCTATTTTAAAAGCAAGATCCGCGTGTTTTTTACGGGCCAGGTCAGGTACAATCCATGACCCGACCTAATGACCCTAAATATTGACCGTAGGATCATGACATTTAGCATCATCTCTATAAATCATATGATCCTATATAATATCTTTATAAATACCCCCAAATCATAAACAAAGAAGGGGGACAAATCAACTCTCCAATACAAATATTTCTCTCTCCAAAAATTCATACGACCCTTGTGATCTCTTTCTATAGATTCAATGTAAATTCTCTCCATAAATTAGAACTCCTTCTAGTACGACCTATGATCTATGACCTACGATCCAACAAATAAACTCTCAACCTTTGAACTACGTAAGACTTGATCCTCCGAGGAGGTACGTATGCAGCTTGGTCAAGTAGCCAAATATAATCTATAATATCATTATTTTGGGTCATGCTAGACATGTTGCTCCTACTAAGTTGGTTCGTTCACTTGACGAAAAACGGCCCACATCCATACCTATTGCTAGAATAAAAATGGTTTAGGTAATTTATACCATAGATGTTAATGACGCTTGGCGCCCCCTCGGCGCCACAGACCATGGCGTGGCGCCTACCTTCACCTTGGCGAGCGCCATTGGCGAGAGACGTACGGCGCTCGCTATATGCGCAATAATGAAGTAAAATCAAAAAGTTGAAATTTAAGTCAAATTTGGTGAAAATTACAAAATTGGGGCAAAGTTGGGTCAAAATCTGCTCTCACCTCTCTCTCTATCGCGATCTCTCTCTCTCTCTGCTCTCTCTGTCTAGCCACGATTTCTCCCACCTCTACCGGATTTTTCGCCTTCGCCGAACCCAGCCATCACCGTCACTGTCGCCTTCGCCCAGCCCAACCGACCCCGTCACCGCCTGTCACAGTCGCAACAGTAAGTTTTATTTTTTTTTTCATTTTTCAGTTTTTATTTTGCTATGTTTATTATATTATAACTATATATAAATATATAATATGTGTAGTGTGTAGTGTGAAAACATGAAAGTTAGAAAAAAAAAAAGGGATAAATGCAAATACCCCCTTAGTTATCAGATGATGTGCACGTTGACCCCTCACTTGTTGAAATGTGCACTTTACCCCCACACTATTATAAAATGTGTACTTTCACCCCCTCGAGCAGTTCGAACAGATTCGGACACTTCACTTATCATAAAAATTAAACTTTTGCCCCCTAACTTATGTGTTTTTGTAGCACTTTGCCCCTGCCCGGGCTGCCCGAGGAAGTGAAGTGCACATTTTATGATAAGTGAGGGGATAAAATGCATATTTCAATAAGTGAATGGGTGAATGGGAGGAAGTGCACATCACCAAATAATTGAGAAGAGGGTGTGCTATTATCCCCAAAAAGAAATGGGCTAAAAGGCAATAAATTTTTTCATTTTTCTTTCTTTTTCTTTTTCTTTTTTTTTCCATGTTTTTAGTTATTATTTGCTACTTTCATCTACAGTTATACTATATATAATATGTTTATGTGTTGAAACGCTTAAGTGTGAAATACTTGTTATTAATATTTATGATTATTATTGTTAAAAAAAAGTAGCAAATTATTTATTTTATTAATATATACAATTTTTTTTTTCTTTGATAAGGCTAGCGCCTCGCCACGCCGCGCCATTCGCCATTAACAACTATGATTTATACTAGAACAAAAGGGAGTGATACATGGAAATAAACAACTCTGCTTGAGAAAACCATAATTTTGAAAACTATTAGTCAGTGCATTAAATCTTTGGCACGTATCTACAATTTCACCTATATTAGAACATCATTTGAACTCTGAATATTAAAGAGGAAAAAACAACGATACTTCCTTTCATCGATTTCAAAGGAAATATCAACAGAAAGTATAACAAAAAACAATCAACAGTTTGCATAAATAAAATTAGCATGCTTAATTGCTTATTGATAGATATTTAATCAGATGTGACAACTCTAATTCGGCATCGAAAGCTCAATAAAACATATTATAATTAAAAATAAATAAAAAAGCACAATAAAAGATTTTAAATTTTTGTTCAAAAAATATAAAGATTTTAAATTTGCACCAAATCCAACAGAGAAATGACTAATAATTTCTTTAAAAACAGAAAGAGAAAGAAGCAACAAAACATTATACGTGTTCCTTCAGAGAATTATTGAGATACTGATTTCAATCACAAAATGATCAGAATTAGCATGGTTTAGGTAACAAACATCATTAGGAACACAAAAAATAAAAAATTGAAATTCCTATTTCACACTTAATAACCAGAAAAATGAATCAATTTTTTCGTAAAATACTTAAAATAAATAAGAAAACAAATAAAGAGAGAAGGGATACAAAAACGTAAGAAAGAAAAGGGTGTAAGCTCAGATATAAAAGAGAAAGAGTATTTTCCCTGACCTTACACAAAGAAGGTCTCATAATGAGCTGGGATTATAGCATTATCATCACTGCTAACACACCATTTTCCATTGGTGTATCTATATATATATATATACACATATAACCATAACAAATATGCACATATTAATCTATATATATTAAATCATACCAGCTGGAGGGGATGGAGAGCGTGATGAAGTATCGGAGGCATCTGCAGAGGCTGCTTAAATAAGGGGAAGAGAGAGAGAGAGATAAATGTTAGGGTTTTATTAAGAAGATTTTTTTGTAATGGGCTTAAGCCCACTCATACAATACAAATACCTGCTCTCAGTTTTTGGGCCGATTTATATATGACCGAAAGATGTTCTTATTTCCTTTCCTTATTCTGCTCAACTAATATAATATTCGTATTTTTTCAACACCTTAATACACCTATATTATAGTGTAAGAAAACTATATATGCAAATTAATTATAATCATGATTAAATAATATTTTAAATAGTTTTACTCAAGAAACACTTGGTTTTTTTAGTCTAACTAAATTTACCTAATTACTAACTTCAAGAATCTATATAATTTCATTTACTTCAATTCTAATGTGAATTATCATGCTAGATTTTTACATTTAAAATTTTTTAATTCCACGTTTGATGTTGAGAGTAATATGGGTAAAAGCACATAATTTGTATTATTCCATCCCAACCGAATTACTTAACCTTTTATCCCTCATCTAGAATATAATATCACATTGATAAAGAATTGGGTATCAGTAGGGTTGGGTAACAATTTTGCGAAACAGACCGCATTGAACCGTTTTCGTAAAATTAGCATACAAATTGTGGTTTTGATTTTAAAAGAAAACCTCACTGCCAAGTTGGTTTGGTGGCAATTTTTGGATTAAATTGCACGAAACCAAACCGTGTAACCACCATTATTATATATATATATATATATATATATATATATTAGAAGCATTTAACTACTAAACCCCCCCCCCCCCCCCAAAAAAACAGAGAGAGAGAGCACGATGGTACCTTTTATCATCTCTTACATTGACATTTTCATTTAATTTATAGAGTATGATAGATTATTTGAGTGCTAATCATATACCAAGAGATATAGTATTGCATGAATTTTGTTGTTTAAGAATGAATTAGATCCTCACAATTTTGCATTATAGTGTCTCAAAATTTTTACTCCAATTACTTTGTTATTGTTTAGTTCACTTTCTAATTAAGTTTATTTAGTTACATGCTTTTAAGAAGAGAAGTACGAGTTTTACTGGCCATTATTTTCAATGTACTTCACTGTTCGAGTTGTGCGCAAGAATTTTATCAAGTGACTAAACTTTTAATAGATTAATATGTTTTTTTGTTATATTAGTTAGTTAGTTTTTTTTTTAGATTTAGTTAATTTTTATTTAAGTGCCAAAGAATTTGTACTTTTCTAAATTTGTTTTAGCCTTACAGGCAATCTGACTATTGAATTTGACAATTTATAGAAAATTTTCTTAGTGTTTTCGTTTAAATCTTGTAGGCTATTTCATTATTATATATGGATTGTTTAGTAGGACCACTTTGTCTAATATTTTTAAATTTTGTGGTTTTTTTTATTATGTTATGTAAATTTTTTGGATTAACATATTTTTTGCTAAGTATAGTTTTTATCTATGTGAAATATCATGTTTGGGTAAGTTAAACAATGTAAAAAGATTACAACTTTTATGTTAATATCCTGAGATATGTATTTTAATTTTTTTTTACTCTTTTTTTTTTGTGTGTGTGTGTTAGATAAAAATCACAAACCGCACAAAATCGCACCCTTGGTTCTATTTTTCAAAATGACAAGTTGAATTTCTTTAAAAAAATCGCACTTGACAATTCAATTTTAAGTTAGCCAAAATAAAAAAAAAGGCACCACGAACACCCCTTGGTATCATTGTGTGTCTCCGGTGGTTCCATCATTCCTATCAAACATTAGACTAGGTGAAATTAATAATCATATAGCGTTTAGTAAAATTAGTATTTTTCTTAATCTTTCACCACCCATGGGATACATAAAGAATTTGTAATTCGTAATCCTTTATTTTTATTTATTGGGGTAAGATCTATATCTTCTTTTATTTTCGATTATTATAAAATGGTGGAGAGGCTGTCATAAACATCCCTTCCCCCCAAAAATACATTGATATAGTTAATGACTCGTGTGGCCGTTTTAGAAAAATATATGTTTCAAATAAATATAATTTTTATTAACTATTTACAATAAATGAATAATTATTTTTTAAGAAAATGAAAATTGATTAACATATGTCAGTCGAATTTCCATGAGCCAACAAACACCATATTTTCTTATTTTAATCTAGATACATATAGTTACTCAATACTTTGGTTTAAGCTCAATTCCTTCAACAATAAGACCTCCTTTAAGTTGTTCGCCCTTAATTTCTTTAAACGTCATTATCACCTCTTTCCCACTCTCATCGTTATAGAATTCTCCCAATTCGACCTCCAACCATCCATCGTCACGTGCACAAAGTACTCTTTCATCGCGTTTCACACAAATAGTTCCTCGTGTTTTATAATCTCCAACTTGAACCTCAATCTCCGAGGGTAATGAGTCTAATCCAAAAGCGCGATTTGCAAGTTGGATAACGAGATACACCCCATAAGTCGTGTTTGGAGAGAGAATTTTAGTGTTGATTTTTCCTTTTATTTCTAACCAGCATACCATTATAAGCTCAACTGCTTCGTGGAACCTTGAGTGGAGAAGGGATTTCCAGCACCAACAAAGAGAATGGCTTGACCAAGTGATTGAAAGTCCCCTCGCGCTCAACATGTAACATTTTTTATTGTTGTATCTATCTATTAAAATTGTCTGCATTGAGAAAAAAAAAAGTACTTTTGTCAGAATTCTCAACATTAATGTGTATTGAAAATGACTAGCAACTACGAACATTTTATCTAAGAAAGACAACAAAAATCAAAATATGCTCCTCTGAATTAATTCTTATGGCGGGGCACTTGGAGAGTTCAAAAGTAGCAGCTTTAAAATAATAATAATTGGGAGCAAGTATTATCAAATCAAATTTTACTTTCAGAAAAGAATATACCTTTTAAAAAACAGGATTTAATCGAAACCACATCTGACAAAAGAACAGTGTGAAAAGATAGTCTTAAATCTTGAGAGTAAAACACATGAAAAATTATTAAAAAAAAAAATTCCAAAAGATTCATGAAAAAAAATTCAAATCAGAAAGTTATTCTACATACTTTTTTATTCTAAAAAACCAAAAGTTAGGATTAACAACTTGGTGAACTAAACTTTGCTTAATGTCTTAATTTAAGAATTGATCAAAAAAAAAATTTCAAAATCTTTTCGTTTTAAATTCTTCAAATTGATAAATTGCATAAAGACTGATTTTATTTTTAATATTAATATATTGTATTTTTAGATTATTTATTTTTTACTTTAAGATGTTAATTATGTTTAAATTTTTAAAAAGATCAAAAGGATCTACAAATTTTAAAATAAAATTATAATTAATATTAATTATCAATAAAAGTTCCAAATAAATAAACTCCTATACAAAAGTACAATTGGGAAATTCTTTTGTTTAGAAGGCTAATAGCAATTAAGTCCCTAGATTTATTAACCTTAAATATTAGATTTTTTTTAAAATAAAATGTTGATAGAATGAATTTTTAGAATTGAAAAAAATTATAATTAATTCTTTTGATATAAAATTTTATCTTAAGGAATTTTTAGTATTTGCATTCACCTCCCCTGTAGTTTGGCAAATACCTCCCCTCCTACAATTTTTGGTCAAAGATTGTTTAGAAAGACATATTTAACATTCAAAATTTAAATTTTATTTTTAGTATCCCATTTATATATCAATAAACTTTCAACGTCAAAATTGTTTCCAAAAATAAGTGCGAGTTATGTTTCATAATTAAGAATAAAAAATAAATTATCTTTAGTTACATAAAGTGCATATCATAATTTTAATATAGCGAAACAACTCATTAATTTTTAAAGAATTGATTTGTTTTATTTCAGGCTAATTCTTAAAATAAGCAAAAGAAAAAATAAAGCTAAAACCACATTTGAAAAATAAAAAATTATGGAGTAACTTTCATATAATTCATACATAAATATGGATTATACTTTTTAAGGGAAATTTAAGTTATATTGAATGTAATAATATGGGATAAGGGCGATATATAAGATTTCTGACATGAGGGGTTACACTTAACATTTTAGCAGCTGATTTAGGGTGAGTTTGACCTAACTTTTTTATAATTAATTATGAGATAATTGATTCTTGTAGAATTGATTATAACAGAAGGGTTCCTAGCTTATTCAATACGTGGTTCCAAACGAAATGAGATTATATGCAAAGGGGCAAATACACCAAAAATTACGGTTACGAGACCGAACGCAATTTTTAGAGTTTCGAAAGTTAGTTTCATCTCCAGAATTAAGTTGATATGTTGGATAAGCGTTTAATTTGTGGGTAGTACAGATACCTTGTTACCTCCATCAATAAGAAGCGGAGTAGAGGAAAGCTTCCGAAACAATTCCTTGTTGGAAGAGTACTCCACCGGATATACTGATCTTGATATAATCTCTCTGTAATCCGATGGTAGGAATTTCTCCCAGGCCAAGTCCGAATCTGCTGCGTCCCGGAAACTGCCGGATATTAGGGATGAGAGACACGCGTCACGAGGAGAAGTGAAGGATATGATGTGGGCCAGGCATTCCTCCGGTAAAGAGTCCAGCCTCGTATCCGCCATTCTTGTTTATTTTGTTTTATAAGTAGAGAGAAAGAAAGGGCATTACTTGATGGGGTTTATATACATACACAGGTGCATGTACTTTGAGGAGTTACATTACATGGGATGACGACACTAATTTCACACGATGAGGACATTAAACCCCATTTTGTCGGGCGGATGTAATTTCGGTTCGCAGCCTTTGTCGATCCCGAGGTAGCTTCTTGGAAAACACTTATATATATCGGGTCTTTGACTCTATTTGTACACTTGTGGATGTGATTAATGCACTTCATTTATTTCATTTTTTGAATTAAAAAACAAGTGATATGTATTAATCACATTCACATGGTGCACAAGTGAAATCCAAGATCTGGTTTATACAAGAATTTTTCTAACTTCTTCATCTCTTATTTTACTTTTTTTAATTATATACGTGATATATGTATATATTAATATAATTAGAAAAATATAAAGTTGATATGATCGAAATATACTTGATGTGTGTGTTTCCTAAATGAAAATTTTTTAATTAAAAAAGATTAATTTGTTTTTTATCTAGTATATATGAATATTTTTGCTTGAACTTGTGGTAAACGAAATCTTTTTTTATATAAGATTTTATATGATATCTTGAAAAATAATTAGAAATGAATTGGAAAGAGAGTACTAAGGCTATGTTTGTTTGTGTTTTCTAACTCATATTTTTATTTTTAATTTCATTTGAAAATGAAAATATATACTTCACACCATTTTCATATAAAAGTACACTTATTTTCATTTTCACTTTCTCCAATAACTATATATCACTCTATCAAATCACACTCACATTTTTTTTTCTCTCACATCTCTTTCTAAAAGTCCACATTTTCGGCAACAATTGTGGTGCTATAGTGGAATAAAATACATAGTTTTAACCTTCCCATTTTGAATATTTTTAATGCTCTTTTTGGAATCGATTTTTATCATTTTTACTTATAAATATATTTAATCAATATATTATTGTAACTTTTTCCTTTTTGAAATGAAATTTAGGTTTCTTTTTTTTCTTGAGCCTTCTTCGTGGATTATCATTAGTCCAGCAAGTTTTCATCCTGGTCGGGTTTCCACAAAAGCAGCCCCTACCCGTTGGTTGTGTTGATGAAAATGAAGAAATTTTTAGAGTGTGTTTTGTGGGTAAAAGAGGGGGAATGGACATTCCTAAAGTGGGAAGAATGGCGTTTGGTGGTTAAGCCAGTCTCTTTTTCCCTCCAAAAAATGTTTAGCAACTTTCTTTCTCTCCAAAACACGTTGCTACAGTGAAGTCAAAGCTGAAAAGTCATATTTAAGGGTCGATAGTCAGATTTTCATCCAAAACTTAATTAAGGTGAGTGAGACTAGTTTTGAAATAGTTACATAAGTTGTGGGACTCGAAGTTTGTATAAAAGATTGAGACCACTTTTGTTTCGCCACTAAATTATGGGACCAATTTAGAAATTTCCCATCAAAATTAGCCAATCGAGAGGAAATTCTACTGTGTGGTGGTTAAGAAAAAAAGTGTATAGATTTATCGGACACAAATAAAATTATATATAATGTATTTAACCATCTTAAAATACTATTTGAAATGGTGTAATTTTTATGGGTTTGGTTCATGACCCAAGTGAGATGATATCCACTTAATAAATGATTATTTAAAATTGTTTTTCAAGTTCAATAGTCACGGCGGCAGACGCGGAGGCGGCGCTTGGGCGCGACGGGCAAAGGCGGAGAGAGCAGCCGAATTTTTTTTTAGGGTTTAGGATACAAGGTTTGATACCATGTTGATGTGAATTCCCCTTGTGTATTATTCCATTAAAACAAATATATATAGTGTCTTACAAGAGAAATATAAAAGGAAAATATACCTAGTCAACTAAACAATAACAATATAAAATAAAATAAACTAAATTTATATATATAAACGAAATATATTTAACAAAGAGAATCTTCGATTAGAAAATTTGACCATGATGATTATGTGTTGTTGCTTACTCTTTTAAATATAATTCGGCGGAAAAAAAATATGATTGAAATGAAAAAAATTGTTTCTCAAGATCACTGGTCAATAAAACTTTAGATTAGAAAATTTGACTGTGATGATTATATATTCTAGCTTACTCATTGAAATTCAATTAGGTGGGAATTAGTAAGATTAAAGGAGTGGGTCTAATCTCACTTGTCAGGGGTTTAACGGTTTAGTTCTTAACGGTTTTTTATTTTTTATACTTTTAACATTTCTAACGTTTGAATTTAGTTTTACTTCAATTCTTTTGAATATTTTTATCTTTAAATGTAAATATGAAGGGACTAAAGTAAAACTAAATTTAAGGGTAAAAATTTTCGAAAATATTTGACACAGGAAACCCTAGCAAGTGCAGTAGGATCATGCAAGTAGAAAAGTGGATTGAAATCCAGATATCAGTCCATAGAGATAGCTAATTAAAGTACCAGAATTGTTGTATTATTGAGAGAGTTGATTATTTAAGCTAAAATCAAATTAATTATTAAAAACAAGATAGAGACATAAAATATTCTATGAGTAAAAAGCGACTAAGACTACTGATCAAATTGATTTATCCACTCGTTTTATGAATTCTAGTTATTGTGGATTATTAGATTGCTTTAGGCTATGGCGAAACTGCTCAAGATAAATCACTACCCCGTCCCTTGAAAGTAGGAACTTTATAACTCCTAACGGGTTCCTATATCCTTATAATGAAATACATATTAAGAATTATGAATTAATGAAATCTATGGAATTTTCTTTGTTCCACAATCTTTCGAGTTATTTTCCAAAGCTAGTCACGACAATAAAAATCGAATTTATTCCTAGTCAGTTTTACTATGTGTTGTTTATATCTCATGAACCCTAATTTATTTCTTCTCAGTCATAAATATAGGCAATAAATCATGTGTTTGTTGATCAGGCAATCACAAGCATTAATAATAGATAATAAACAACAGTCACCACAATGTGTAATCCAAATAACTAAAATTGCATAAAACGAATATCAAATAAACCGTCACAAAAGTCTCAGTCAAAAGTAATTTAGTTCATAATCAACAAAAATAAAACTAAATCTATCTTAAAAGACATGATAAATCTAGCCTAAAAAGATAAATTAAATCTCCCTATCGAAGATGTCGATTGCTCGCTTCGGGCTTGAATTCTTCGTCTTCAATGATGAGTCTTCAAGTTCTCTCTACTTCCTCAGGCTCTTACTCCATGGTATACCGTATTATATTTCTGAAAGTTGATCTGGAGGCTTTAAAATAGGTTAAACTTGAGCTAAACCCACTAAATAAGCCAAAAGACCGCATTAACCTTAATTTACGTTTTGCGCCCAGGCGTAGAGGTTTTGCATCAAACTGGCAGCTGGCTTGTTTTTGGAATAACTTTCTCCGGACACACCTGATTTGGTTGATTAAAGTTGATGGGCGTACCTAAGATATAGCTCTAAAACTTTGAAGAATAAATGTCAATATAGTTCAGCCCCTAACATGAAAAAAATCTCATGGTTCTATAAACAATGTGTACAATTCCTTTGTTGGCTATCTACTCTCATTTCTTTCTTCAACTTCGACTTGAACCTTTTTCTCGCCTTCCACGCTCAAATTAACTTTTATCCTACGAAACACCAGAAATGCCATCAAAGCAAAATGTGGGATGAAAGGTTATCAAAATTCCGACTAAACCATAGTAAACGAGTCATAAAAATGGTGTAAAATGTTGACTTATCAAAGTTCAAGTGAAATCAAATTTGAAAATTAAGAATGCTAAAGTGACTTTTTAAACATGAGGGAGTAAATGTTGGGTTTCGCAAAAAATCTAATAAACGCAGCAGAAGGATTTCAAAAATTTTAACAAAAGCCCAAAGTGTTTCTCTAATCGCATAATTGAATAAAAAATGCTTCAACGAATAAATCAACTTACCCGTTGAAGCGAGGTGGTAGGAGAATCCAGTTCTTCTTCTTCTCTTTGAATTGATGAACTTCTTGAATTTTTCAATCCTC
Source organism: Buddleja alternifolia (assembly GCA_019426215.1). Taxonomy (NCBI): domain Eukaryota; kingdom Viridiplantae; phylum Streptophyta; class Magnoliopsida; order Lamiales; family Scrophulariaceae; genus Buddleja; species Buddleja alternifolia. Next base: position 20,393,254 of record CM033404.1, on the reverse strand, counting down.
GTATTCTTCAAGTCTTGATTTCTTGAAGCTTCTTGAAAATTAATCCAAACAACGAATCACGTTGTCTCTAAATTATCACACACGAATTGATGATGAAAAAATCCCACTTATTTCTCTATAGGGGGCGACGGCTAGCATGTATAGAGGGGGAGAATATTTTTCTTCTTCTATTATTTTTGAGAGTTGATACAAAATTATGTTTAGGTTAAAGTTAAGAGAAGTCTTTTATATCTTAATGACTTATTGACCAAGACAACAAAAGAGACCACTTTGATCATCCAACTAGACCTAATGGGCGTCCTCTTGGATGCCCCATATGGGGCACGGAATTTCTTTTATTTTGTTTAATTAATTCTTTATTCAATTAATAATTTATTTTATCCAATAAATAAATTAATTAATTAAATAATAAAATTAATTAGATAAATTAATTCATTAATATATTTCTCTAAGAAATTAATTAATAATTAATCTTATCCATCTAATTAATTATCTTATCCAATAAGTAATTCATTAATTATTTAACTTATTCAATAAATTAAATCTCTCTAAAAATAAAATAGAAAATCCTTTTCAATTTTGTTCATCAGTTCTTTAGCGCGACTCTTTAGGTTTGTTTCATTTGGTAATGAGAGAAAACCAAAGGAAGTGGGTAACACCTAGCCAGTCACGTGGCTCACTTCGTAGCCCAATTGAAATATGCATGAATGGATCATTCCACAACCTTCCAATCGTAAATACCATATATGTATAAACCCTTTGTTCACGTTCCCCGGTCAAGTGAGAGTCACGGTTGTGTCAAACTCACTGGACTTGACTATATGTATAAATTATAATAATACGAGATCATTGAAATCGATTAAGTGCCTAGCACAATCGTCTCTTGTGCTTTGACTAAAGACTTTGATCTTTATTTTTCTATAATTACATAGGGTACATTCTCATTCACTTATGAGAGAACAAATCTCATATTAGATATCTGCTAAGACTATCACTTGCCCATCAAGTCCGCATTTCGAGGTCAACCCCACCGAAGGGTGAATTGGGTCTAACTACTCTAGTGAAAGACTTGACGTCACCAGTGCATCTTCAGCCTGATACTTCAGGTCAAAGGTTCACATATGCCTATTATGCATAATCAATTTTGTCATTGACAGTCATAGAGTGAAAACCCATGTGACAGAACCGATGCAAGTCGTGTTCGAGCATATCAGTGATGTGCCTATAGTCTTAATCTCCCACCATCACATGGTCTTCAACTGGCACTCCCATGTCAAAGCTAAGATTGTACAAGTATTCGAAATCTTTATTTGCCCATTAAAGACTTCATATTACTTGCGACGTAGTTTTAGTAATCAAGATCGATCTCTCTAGTGCCATTCTTCCTATCCCATAGGAAGTAGAGGGACCGTACTGAAAACACGGACAAAGTGTTTTACACAACTTATAGATGCAGATAAGAATTAAATGAAAAACTAAATAGTGTCTTATATTAATAATAATTAAGTTCAATACAAGATAGATGCTCTACTCATTCTATTTTTTATAACATTTGAGGGCATAATCCTAACAGTAAAGTGACTCTAACATTAAATGGAAGGCTAAATGGATGGCATGTCCATCTTAAAAAAGTATTTTTCAGGCTGTACTTTAGAAAATAAAATAATTTATTTTATTTTAGTTTTTGGGTAAATTTCACTTTACCTCCTTCTACTCTAACTTATATCTTTTCAACTCCTTGTACTCTAACAATTCTGAAATTAATATCATTTTCAAGATTTCCACCCAAATTGCACCGCTAACTCCGTTGTACTATTAGAAACACTAAATTAATATATTTATACTTTAATAAGTTAATTTTAGTTTATAGAATTAAAATTAAATTCTTTTATCTTCTTTTCAAAATAACCCAAAACTAAAACATTCATAAAATAATCTTTCACTTAAAAAATTGATCCTACATCACTACATTTTTAGGAGTTTAATTGAATGGTATGCTCTTCCTGAATTTTTTTCCTTGAACTTTTCAAGGGATAAGATATGTGATGTTAAAAGTGTGTTTTGATGAGTCTTTATTACAGAAAAATATGTAATGATAAGGTTTGATGTGATAAGTTTTTTTGTGAGAATTTTGTTTGGATGAGGTGTTTACGTATCATATTTCATAAATATGTCTTAGTGAGACTCATTAATTTAGACATAAAAAAATCGGATAGGATCATCAGTTCCAATTTCTTGTTCCATCTTCTATTCCAACCCTTGGATTGTTGACACTTGTCCACTTTAATAGATTCTCTAAACAAAATAAAGAAACAGACGTTTGTTCCTTTAACAAGGGTAAGAAGCGAAAATTTCTCGCAGAAATTTTTTTCAACGTCTAACCAAGGAAACAAGATGCGGAAAAGAAATTGAATATAAAATATATCTTTTGTTCTTGTATTTTGAGAGATGTTACTTCTTTTGCTCAAGTTTCCTGGTGGATATATAATTTTTGCATGAGTGGAATGGAAATTTCGAAAATTCATTGGTTGACTATGAAATCATTTCGCAAGTCTTGGAATTATTTATTTACTTTTGTAATTTAAAAGGTACATTGATTTAAATCACTGTCAAAGATTGCTAAAAGAAATCAAGGTTAAAAATGGTGAATAGGATCATCTATAAAAAAAGTTATATGTTACTCAATTCAACGTGATCAGTTTATAAGGTATTTTAATTATTGAGCTATAATCTCCAGTGGGCGTCAATGTTTCGATTTTAATGGTATTTTCCGATACTGATAAGTTTCCGAAACATTTTTCCATTGGGTTTCTTCTATCTGTCATCTCAGTTATAATTTCGTGCAAGAGCCTTCAAAATTTGAAGCAAATCCATGCTTCTGTTATAATCTCAAGTGGGCATGCCCGCTGGTTAGAACAATTTTCAAAGTTTAGACATCTTTAGCCTTGATAATCAAAAGAAGAAACCCAATCGAAAATTGAATCGGAAATTACCGGTGTCGGATTTTGGCCGCCAGCGATTCGAGTTGAGTGAGGGATTTTTGTTGCCGGCGTTTCGAGTTGTCTACAAAAATTTTCTGATTCTTTGAAGATCTTGTTAATTTCTTTTTCAAATCAGCTTCCATTTTCTCTTTCCCATCTACTGAGAAATCTTCTCTTACCTTTGTTAAAGAAACAGACACTGTTTCTTTATTCGGTTAAGAGAATCCTTTAAGTGGACAGGTGTCAACAATCCAAAGGTTGGAATAGAAGATGGAACAAGAAATTCGAATATATGATCCTATCTGTAAAAAAATAGTTTAAGTGGATCTTTTTTCGAATTAGAATATGTGATTAATTTGACTCCCGGTGTAGAGAAATAGCCTGTTGAAGCTCTTTAAATCATGGAGTGAACTATCATATTATGAATAGTAAAAAAACTACTTTTTCTCTTTTTTTTCAGGAATTTTTTTGAAAACTAGCTAATTTTTCCATATCTTATAAAATATAAATAGAAATTTGAGATTATTATTTTTGAAGAAGTATTGATAGGCGGCAATCCAAATGCATTTTCCAAAGAACTTTGTCTGAAAAACAATTTTCTAGGGATATAATTTTCAAAGAAGTATTGATAGGCCGGACTTAATTATTATTTCTAATTAGAAAAAGATTTATATAGAAAATTATGTTTTTCCTTTTCAGAATAAAATTTTAAATCTCATCTTTTTCTTTTATGGTTTTTTACTTTTGAAAATAAAGTTTTAAAATGTTTTCCTACATTGACATTTAAATAGATTCTTATGGAAATATTTATATTTGACATGAATTACAGACAAGTTAAAATGTAAAACTTTTATTTTTCTATAGTTATATACGAATAAAATGTACTTAGTATTTTCTGATGTCACACTTTTTTATATGAAAACTAATTTAACAAACAATAATTATCATTTAAAAAATCCTAACATCTTTAAAAGAAATTGAAAGAACTTAATCAAAATTTATAAACTAAAATAGTTTACTAAAACACAAGCATTTGTATTGGTAAATTTGTCTTTTTGAGAGAACAAGGGAGTTTACTGATACAATTTTGATGGGGTCTTGAAAATAATAATTGGAGCATTTTCAAAGTAAAGGGGGTAGAGTGATGCAAATAAGGTGCAAGTGTATAGTGTGATTGAATCAAAGTACGAGGGGGTACGTATAGTGGAATTTACCCTTATTTTTTCTGAGACTTTTTATAAACACTATTTCATACATATATTTACAACCTTTGAAAAATATAGTCAACTTTTCGAAAAAGAAAATCTAAAAAATGTGTTCATAATTATATAGTTCACTCATCTTTTCTCCAAAAACCACAACCCTTCAAAGAACTTCATTTGACAATATCATCTCAATGTCGGGTCAAACTAATAGTATATCTTAATCCAAAATGATACAACACGAAATAAGATGCATTTTGTCTGTATTTGACGGCCTACATCGGGTGAATTTAATTGAAATAATCATATCAAAAATTTTCACAAAAGAAATGTCACAACAACAATTTTCACAAGCAAAACGTAACACATCAACAGTCATCGTTACAATTTTACTTCCATAATAAATTTATTCGAACATATTTTAAATACCATATTTTGACAATAAAAAAACTTGTTATCAACTAATTTGATAAAACCATTCATTTGAAACGGACTGTTCACTGACCGAACAACTTTAAAACTTGTCAATTTTGAGAATATTACAATCAAAAAGACATGTTGGTTCTCCATTTGTCTATTTGATTAATAGACAAATCAAAGATATTATTAACAATTCTGGCAATAACAAAATGGATGTCTTAATATCCTTCATCACCACTGTTGCCACCATCACCATCGGTTAACTGGATTGTAGCATCCTCCTTCAAGTTGTGTATCTCAGCTTCAAATCTGACGGGACTGAGATGGTTCTAACGAGACAACAATCGATCCGACGATATGAAGACGGACGACACATTAGATTTTATATAGCTTTTCAGTTTAGTATTTTGCTTTCTCTCTCGAATGAGAGTTTATTTTATCTCTCGAATGCCAGTTTCGTCTCTCTTGAATAAGAATGTGGTCTTTTGCACAAGATTTTTCTTGTGCTCGTTTGTTATTCCTTAACGTTTGTTATCCTGAAAAATCCTGATATTTGGTGTTTCAATTATTTTTAACCACATCATTAGAGACAATTTAAGTGTATTATTCTTGACGTTATAAATTTTTTATTGAATGAAATAAAATGAACGTTGTTCTATAAAAAAAATTGCATGTCTTAATTAACTATTTAAAATAAAGAAATGCATCATCTATTGTCACCAAGTTCTGTGGCGTAGGTTTGTTTTCCAATTTGAAGCGTTCAAGCAACTGCCTTTTCTTAATTATATCCAAAGCTTAATATGTTTTTGTTACAATTCAAAATTTCCCTTTTCAGAAATTAATCTTGACCAAATTTAATGCCTTTAGCGATATATTTGCGTTAGTCTCCACTCTCCAATGACTTGATAAGCTTTCTAGCCCACAGCCCACTCAATGTCACTAGGCACAGGCGTTGGTATCAATTAATTTTCTTCCCCACTTGATAAATGATACTAGTCTTGTTTGGCATCACTAATACTCTTAAACGTAGCGAAATAGTTTGGTATCACTTATCGTTTAGGCATGCTTCACTTCATTCTCTAAAAATGTTCAAAGTTCTAGATGGTGTTTGGTTTGAAAAAATGAGTTGCGTTTACAATTAGTATATCAATGTCTCCTCTAATTTTATTTCCATATCTCTTATTTTTTAGAACACTCAAGATTAAACAAATTTCTATGAATTTTTCTAGGTTTAGGCATGCTTCACTTCATTCTCTAAAAATGTTCAAAGTTCTAGATGGTGTTTGGTTTGAAAAAATGAGTTGCGTTTACAATTAGTATATCAATGTCTCCTCTAATTTTATTTCCATATCTCTTATTTTTTAGAACACTCAAGATTAAACAAATTTCTATGAATTTTTCTAGGTCTCAAGGTAATATTGGATATGAGGAAGGTATTAAAAATCGGTGTTGACGTAGGTTGGAACATTAAATCAACAGAAATTTTGGTGAAAATTTCAGGAATATTTTTATTATAGAAAAATCATGAAAAATTATAAAAATAGTTTGACATTCTAAATAAAACTTTGGATATGTTTAATCAACACAATTATGCATCTTTACACTAATAATAATTTATATATAATTAAATTATATATAGTGAGTTTTATTAATTAGCATGATTAAAGTTTGTCGTAGAAATACAAAAATAAGTAGAATTTAGTAGTAAAATATTGAGTAAATTTTATAACAACTTCAATAAACCAAATCACTTACAACTTTGATAATTATTTTATTCATAATCAGATTGAGTTTTTAGGATAATCAATATTCTCACTAGTGTCTCTCCTACTTTTACTTTCATACCTGAAAAGTGTGATCTTAAAAAAATAACAAGAATACTTAAAATTAATTTCTAAATAATATAACCAAACATAAAAATATTTAAATTTTAAATAAATAATTTAATATTATTTTAAATTTTTGTTAGGCACATACATCGAGAGAGTGCATGTGCCAGCACATCTAATTTAAATAACAGACATCACACTTTACTCTATTATACATCATTCTATATTTATATAGTTAATAAATGCATTGGTTCTATCATACTTTGAACAAAATATCTCTAATCTAATTTCAAGTCCATTTCTTATGCTAATTAATCTAATTTCAAGTCATTAAAGGCTATTTCAAATTTGTCGTATATGTATCTACAAAATTTATTTTGTTTAAATGTAAATACATATTTTGTGAAGGCGAATCGGACCGGCCAGTCAAATATATTAAACTGTTAACAGGCCGGCCTGATTTCCCTTAAAAAAGGGATGGCTCCAGAACTGTTGCAAACCAGAAAGAAACCAAAAAAATTGGTGACCTAAAGGAAATTAAGAACCAATAGCCCTTATTTTTAGTTTCAGATTACGCAGGAAGGGGTAGCCTGTCATTCGGTGGTTAATACTCAGACCCAAACTCAGACCGTAAAATACCCTATATATTCCCCTTATTGCCTGACCTGACCCGGGCACGATCTTGGACCTGGACCCGACGTGATCTTAGACCCAAACATATAAATAGTATTGGTTTCGGGTCTCAGACCCTATTAATTGAGTGTGGCTTGGATATCAAAATTATTTATAGAGTTTGGGCTAGGGTATTAGCCGCCAATGAGAGGCCTGAGGCGAGGGCGGTAATTGACAATTTGGTGGCTTAAGTTGTGGGAAATACATAAAATATGTGAGGTACTTCTATGTCAGATTGAATCCAATGGTCCAAGTGTGCATTATGTGTTTATCTCTTTCATACATGTGTATGGGGAGACCACACACAATACCCAGAGATAAGTACCATTGAACTTGGTCTAGCATAACTTTTTTTCCGAATATGTGAGTGTTGCTTGAGAAAATGATGTTATATTTATTTAAGTTAAAGAATAAAAGGAGATAAAAGACCGCCATTATTTCGAAGAATAGAGTTAAAGAAACACACGCTGAGGGAAGATACATACTTTGAGTGGGAACATGAACAAATTTAGGGTTTTCAGCATCTTTTATATCAATTTTATATTTTAATCAAAGTTTAGGCTCCATTTGTTTTCCAATGAATGGAATTTAAATTGTGAATTAGGTAATTTGTAATCAAATTTTCAGTTATTTGATTACATAATAGTGTTTGATTGTGTCTAAAAAATTAGATAAAGATTTTTTTTTATGTTTAGTTCATGCACATTTTATGAAATAAAATTCTTATTTGATAATTCTAATTGAATTATCTTTACATTACGTTATTTATATACATTGTGTCACCTAAGCTTGTGATTTTTTTTGTATTTAATAAATTTAACACTTTTTCATATATTAACTATAATTTTGTACTCATATTTAATATTTAATTACCAATTATTAAATAAATAATAAGTTTGACTAGGACGCGACAAAACAATTAATGAGTCTAAAGTATCCCTTTACGTTTGGAGCATTTACCACCACTGTTTTGAAAACTTTATGAATATCTATTCAATTATGAATTACAAACAATAATAATTGTTGGGAATAGTTTGAATAAAAACTCAGTGGATAAAAATAATTCCCAAATCATGAATTAATTAGATTCATTGTTGATTTTTGACAGTAAAAAGAAGATAAACGATTTACCTTTTGATGTGAGAATCGATCTGTATCGATTTGATGAGAATAGTAATCCTTGGGAATCCTACCTCTAGATATCACGTGAAAAAGACCTTTCAAAAAACTCTGATCTCCTCTCCGACATTGAAGATGGCAGCTAGGTCAGAGAGAGGGGAGGAGATTTTTTGTCTTGTCTAATTGTTGTGTAAGGGCTGATTCCAAATCACACGTTATGAATTAGTTTAGGTGTTGGAGTTCTTTAAATAGGCCGTCCGAGCCTGTTGGATGGGCTTACTGGGCTAAGTTCATCTCAGTCCATATGTAATTAATTAATTCTCAGTCCAATCCAATTGTATATTATTTAATTACATAATCCAATTAATTAATTCAACTAATAAATTAATTCCCAATTAATTTAACTTATCAATTAATAACTTAATTAAATTAGTTCATCCTTTCACTCTTAGCAAAATTACCAAAATACCTTTTACTATGTAAACAACAAGACGTCCTGTCTTTTTCATATAGCACAACTCTTTAGACTCGACTCGATTGGCAATGGGAGGATACCAAAGGATATGACTGTCACCTAGCCAGCCCCGTGGAACCATATTTTAGCCCAATCGAATACGAGATGACATCATCATCATTATGAACCTTTTAATTACGATTACCATATGCATATAAACTCTTTAACGACATGACCCGATCAAGTAAGAGCAATGGTACGTCAAACTCATAGAATTTGATACTATACTTTGGAATCATAATAATGTGAAATTACCAAACTACCCTCAGTGACCATCACGAGCTAGTTTATATGGTTTGGCCAAAGACTTATAATTTCAATTACTTATGATCGTACAGGTCACCTACTCGTTTACTATTGAGACGGTGAATCCCGTATTGGCAGTTATCTTACAATGTCGAATGCAGTACTTGAATTATACTTCGAGGTCGACCCCACCTATCAGGTGATACGGGTCTATCTATTCTAATAACATATCCAATGCTACAAACAAGCACACTGTAAATAACTTCTCAGGTCTAAAGTCCACACATACTATCACAATCTTAATCACAATCATTGATTGTGAAAGAGTAAATACCCATGTGATCGAATTAATACGAGTCGAGTTCAAATATGTCAATTCCATTAACTATATTCATGACACCAGCTCCCACTATCTAATTAGTGTTCGACTGACACTTCCTTGTCAAACAGGTGTCATACGAGTTGAATTTTAATGCCAATTAAAATTTCTTAACTCCTGAACTATCGTTTATAATATTAACTACTTGACTCTTCCAGTGCCTCCCCTTATCCATAAGAGGTGGAAAGTCTATCTTCAAATCTCAAGGACTTATTTGTTCGATAAACTTAAATGACAAAAAAATTTGCATGAACAAAACCAATTGCCTTATTCTATAAATAGAATATAACAGTTTGTACAATATAACTAAAATGCCTTTCTCAATCTAATTCCTCCATTGGCATTGAGAGCATATACCTAACAATCTCCCACTTGCACTCAACGCCAATCGCTATGGTATCTAGCCCCCATCTTCCCAAGATGTCGCTATAGCACCGCCTTTGATAATGGCTTGGTGAGTGGGTCAGCCACGTTGTGTGCTGAGGCGAAGATGTAGACAATTTAGATTTGATGCATTTAAACCAAGTCTGGACTCTTACTAATTTAGATTGTCTCTAACAATGTATTTAAGATGCTTCAAATATTAAGATTCTCCAAGATAAGAAATCTTAAAAAATAATAAATAAGCACAAAAAAACTCTTGTGCAAAAGACCAAACTCTTATACAAGGGAGACAAAACTCTCATTCGAGATAGAAAACAAAATACTAAACTAAAAAACTAAATAATATCTAATGTATCGCTCATCTTCATTTTGTCAGGTCCATCACTATCTCGTTAGATCCATCTCCGTATCATCAGATTTGAAGCTGAGATTGGTGGTCCTAAGTGGCATACGAAAGGGTCTAGAGGGGGGGGGGGAAGGGGGTTGAATAGACCCTGAAATCTTTTTCAACTTCAAAAATTTCGTATCACTTTGTAAGATTTTGAATGCTTGGTAATCCAAGCGCTAGGTCCGGCGCTTAAGATAAGATAACTTAGATTTATTGATTTCAAAAATTACCAAAGTAGGGTAATGATTCAATCGCTTAATCAGAATTAGCACAATGAAAATAATTTTTAAGCTTAGCGTTCTCTTTAACCAAATAGTCGCTTAACCGTTGAATTGTTTTTTCAAAGATACGATGTGAAAATACAAAGTAAAGCAATAAAGCAGTAAATGACACAAGATATGTAAGGTTCACTAGGTGGTATAGTCCCAACTACGTCCTTCTACTACTTTACACTCGGAGGAATTCCACTAAGCTGATTATCAAAGGATCACACAGTGGCTTCTACAAAATAGAGGAAAGGAAGACGATCTTGAGCTCCTTGATCACACAGACTTCAGCTCCAATGAAGATCTTCTTCAACAAGCTTTTCTCACACAGAAATGCTGCTTGTAGATCAACAACTTTCTCACTCAGATAAAAGCGGTTGAAGGTTTTTGTCACGGGTTTGTTTGATTTTAGGAAGTTCAAACAACTTGGGATATCTCAATAATAGTGTAGGGTTCTTTTATGAAGATGTTTGAGATATCGGTGAATTCTTTGGAATGAATATGAAAAGCTTGAAGAATTTTGGCTATGGAGTTTATAAACTTTTCTCACAAATATTTTCAACAAAGTTTGGACCTTTTCTTGTGCATGTACGTGTGTTTAGGATTTTGCTGAAGGGTACTATTTATAGATATTTCTTGGGATTTGTCCATTGGACACATGCAAGTGCGTGTTTCTCACACAGCGCATAAATAGTCCCTTTTTCTGACATTCCTGAATTTTTGTTGTTACCGATCGAACAAGAGCAGACTTTGAACTCTAAATTCTGACAGTCTAGTCAAAAGGTGGCTTGTCCACAAGTCATAATGCCTTATCATATTTAATGCACATATCAGGCATTTAATGCGTTTTGAATTTATTTTCCCTTGGAAATAAATGTTCTTTGAAGATTGCATTTAAGTCCTTCATGATTTGAGTATATATTTTAGGTGAATCTGATTCTTGATCACTTGAGTAATTTGAGCGCTTGATTCGATATTCCTAAAACAGTACTTTAGCATTTGACAGACGCTTAAGACAAATCTTCATCTTCACTTGACTTCAGACGCTGATCTTCAACTTCATCTCTGATAGACTCACCTAGAATTCTATCAGCGACTCGGTATCTAATTCTTAGTCTAAAATCTACAAAGATAAAAATTACAAGTCTAACAAAATAATAAACTTTCAAACGCTTATACAAATGTTCTATGAAAGCATAAATTTACGTTCTTTTGGGGTTTAACATAAAATCCTATTCTTGTCATCATCAAAACATCTAACAGGAAATTTCCTAACAATTTTCCCCTTTTTGATGATGTCAAGACCTTAACTCTTATAACTCTTTTTTAGTTTAAGAATTTTGAAGAAAAGCCAAAAGATATAAGTTAGCGTTAAAAGGTAGTTGAGTTAGCTAATGTTAGATTAGCTTCAACAAGATATTTCAACATTTAATCATTCATTCATATCGAAAGTTAAAGCATACATGATTACACTGAAAAGAATATCAAAAACAAACATAAAGCAACAAAAGATAAAAGAAATACAAAACAGGATAATTGATCATCTTCTCTGTCGCTTCATTGACATATCTTCCTGGAAGATCTCATTCGCTAGATCAAGAAGGACTCTATCAATGTATATTATTGTTGTATGATAGACCTCGTTGTAGTCCTCACATCTTTCTTTAGCGCTTTGATTGAGCTCTAACAACCTTTCCACCCAATCTCTTGGAGGGATTCCAAGCGTTCGGATACGATCATGGTAGCTATCTTGGACTTGATCATTGGAAGGTTTCTAGTTAAGAGGTCTCCGCAAGGGTTCAGCGTAAGGATGAAAACCCATGCATTCTAAAAATTCAACATCCACATCAGGAAGCCTATGCCTGCCTCTGAAGTATCTTAGCTTTCGTTTCTTTGTGAGCATCCTTTTGAGGCTTGCAATCTCTTTAAACATGGAGTGCCAATTTTTGTTATCAATTTTGGACATTGGCTCCGCCGAGGTTTTTTCTTTGGCTTTCTGATCTTTTAGATTTTCTTTTTCTTCCCCCTTCTTGAATTCATCAAGGGAAGATCTCAACTTAGCGATATCTCGCCTAAGCAATTTAACTTCATCAACTAGTAGGGCGTCTTGTTTAGCGATACTTTGACTCACTAAGTCGGAAGAATTATGTCTTACAATATCAGCTGAAGCGTTCTGAGCGAGAGAGCGATTGAACTCTTCAGATATGCCGGTGATTAAAGGGACCATGCGATCCAGTAATGATGTCGTACTCTTGGTCGTAGCGTTTGATATTTTTTCGGCTTCTAGTGTCAGAGGCAAGCCTGATGTGCATTTCATCATTAGCTATCATCTTGGAACAGAAACCCTCAATGTTGTTGAGGAAGTTCCTAACTGCTTTTCTAAAATCCTTTGCCTCTGGATCACTATCCGAATTTGAGTCTGAGGAAGAAGAAGGACACTCAGAGCATGGAATGAGTACATATGAGCTTGAAACTGCTGCCTTTCCCTTAGATTTATCTTTGACGAAAGGTTACTCTGTTTCTTTAGCAATTTCATCGTGTACTTCCTGAATCTCTAAGTCAAAAGATTGAGTTGCAGCCTCAATCTGCGCAACTTCTTCAACAAGTGGCGTATCAACTACTGAAGCACTGGGGACTTCTTCCGTTTGAATATCAACGTTTGTGATTGCAGCGTCCTCAATAGTAGGATCCTGATCCACTTCTAACTCTGTGATTTCCACAGAAACTTTTCTTTTCACAAGGATGACCCAGATTAGGCTAATCGCTTCTAGAACATGCCTTGGACTTTGGTAGAAAGTTCTTGTAATAAAAAATAAAGCGTCTTTGCGCTCTTTAGAACTAAACGCTAGATCAGAGTCTTCCAGGATCTCTATTCCAGATGTGTACAAATTTATGAAGTCCATCAACAAAGGCATCAGCGCTTGAGTTAGTGCCTGATCCACTGGCCGGATAAGCGAAATGAACTTGGCCACTCAGATGTTCTGTTTTTAAAACAGGACAGGTAGAAGGTTGTAACCATGGAAGTCACTAAAACCAAAGTAATGGTTAAAAGTGATATCCAGTGATTGAGCATTCTTAATAATTACTCTTTTGTCTCTATGAAACTCTGCATGGTCATCTATCAAATGCATATGAGCTTCGTTGCGGCTCGGAAGGGCACCACGCTTGCTGGTGGAAGCGTCTTCATTCAGATCTATCTCGACATGTTGAGCAAAATTCTGTTGCGGATGAAAAATATAGTGTTCTCCCTCACAGATCTGAGTAAGTTGATATCTGATGAAATTTTCCATGCCTTTTCTGAAATATGACAAGGCATTCACTGGACCCACTAGCGACTCGCACCTCTGCAGTAAAAACAAGGAGTATCCCCGACGCCGGTACTCGATTCCAACATTGAAGAGAAATGGATACTTGAACATCTCTTCAATTGTATGGAAGTACACTACAAACTCTTCATCCCACCTGGATGTATCCAAAATCTAGTTTTTTCCAAGTTTCTCAGCCAGTTCTTTGTCTTTCTTGGCCTCGAGTAGCTTCTTGAACCTTTCTTTCTCCACTTCAAAGCTATTGGCCCAAACTCTGGCAAGAAATCCTTGGGCTTCATCTTCAACCCAGAAATTGATTGGATTGGGTTGTTCTTGGAACATAGCACTCTTTCCTTTCCATAAGCTCAAGGGTTTTGGTGAAGACTTGTTAGCGGCTGAATGGACTCCTTTGGCAGGGCAAAATAACCCATTTTATTTAGCTGTTCTTCATCGGGGTTCTTCTCCCAATCGCCCATGTAAGGATTACTTAGTGGTCCCAAGTGGCATACGAAAGGGTCTAGAAAGGGGGGGGGGGGGTTGAATAGACCCTGAAGTCTTTTTCGACTTCAAAAATTTCGTATCACTTTGTAAGATTTTGAACGTTTGGTAAGCTATCGCTAGGTCAGACGCTTAAGATAAGATAACTTAGATTTAGTGATTTCAAAAATTACCGAAGTAGGGTAATCATTCAATCGCTTAATCAAAATTAGCACAACGAAAATAATTTTAAGCTTAGCGTTCTCTTTAACCAAATAGTGGCTTAAACGTTTAATTGTTTTTTCAAAGATACGATGTGAAAATATAAAGTAAAGCAATAAAGCAGTAAATGAAACAAGATATTTAAGGTTCACTGGGTGGTATAATCCCAACTACGTCCTTTTTCTCCTTTACACTCGGAGGAATTCCACTAAGTTGATTATCAAAGGATCACACAGAGGCTTCTACAAAATAGAGGAAAGGAAGACGATCTTGAGCTCCTTGATCACACAGACTTCAGCTCCAATGAAGATCTTCTTCAACTAGCTTTTCTCACACAGAAATACTGCTTGTAGATCAACAACTTTCTCACTTAGATGAAAGCGGTTGAAGGTTTTTGTCACGGGTTTGTTTGATTTTAGGAAGTTCAAACAACTTGGGATATCTCAATAACAGTGTAGGGTTCTTTTACGAAGATGTTTGAGATATCGGTGACTTGTTTGGAATGAATATGAAAAGCTTGAAGAATTTTGGCTATGGAGTTTATAAGCTTTTCTCACAAATATTTTCAACAAAGTTTGGACCTTTTCTTGTGCATGTACGTGTGTTTAGGGTTTTGCTGAAGGATACTATTTATAGATATTTCTTGGGATTTATCCGTTGGACACATGCAGGCGCGTGTTTCTCACGCAGCGTGTAAATAGTCCATTTTTCTGACATTCCTAAATTTCTCCTGTTACCGATTACAAGAGTAGACTTTGAACTCTGAATTCTGATAGTCTAGTCAAAAGGTGGTTTGTCCACAAATCATAATGCCTTATCACATTTAATGCATTTATCAGGCATTTAATGCATTTTGAATTTATTTTCCGTTGGAAATAAATGTCAGTTGATGATTGCATTTAAGTCCTTTATGACTTGAGAGTTTATTTCAAGTGAATTTGATCCTTGATCGCTTGAGTAATTTGAGCGCTTGATTCAATATTCTTGAAATAGTACTTTAGCATTTGACAGACGCTTAAGATATATCTTCATCTTCACTTGACTTCAGACGTTGATCTTCAACTTCATCTCTGACAGACTCACCTAGAATTCTATTAGCGACTCAGTATCTAATACTTAGTCTTAAATCTACAAAGATAAAAATTACAAGCCTAACAAAATAATAAACTTTCAAACGCTTATACAAATGTTCTATGAAGCATAAACTTACATTTTTTTGGGATTTAACATAGAATCCTATTCTTGTCATCATCTAAACATCTAACATGAAATTTCCTAACAGATATACACAACTTGAAGAACGATGATCCAACCTAGCCCACCGACAGTAGTGGTTGCAACAATGGTGCTGGAGGGGACTGCTTCACTAAGCCATCATCAATGGAGAAGAAGAGAAAAAAAAAAAACAGGTAGGGTTTTTGTGAGAGAAGGAGAGACAGTGCGAAATCCCCATTCTTTTAGAAAGAGAGAAGGAAATATGCGTGTTTTTGAATGAAATAATACTATATACCTTTTATATTGTATGGAGAGTGTATAAATATCAAATGGCATGTCAATAAAGGTAAAAAATATAAAAAATATACTCACCTTCTGACAGAATGAGAATTTCGTGCAAATTTTTTTAATAACACTAGGGGGTGTTTAGCCTATTGCTTTAACACATTTTTTTTTAATTTTGATATAACACAAGAAGATTTTATGGATTTTACCCTTTATTATATTTCGCGAACATTGTCTATTTGTGCATATTATGCAACTATTTCGATTTAATACTAATTTATATTTTTTTGCATAAATAAAAAAACAATTTACAATATAGATTACTGTAAAAATATCTATTAGGGAAAATTACACTGGGTACCCTTGAGGTATTGCCTAATTACGGTTTACACCCCCTAGTTCAAAATATTACATTTAACATCCTGTAGTTTAATATATTGATGTAAGGTTGGGCAAAATCCTCTAATGTTCATGAATTAATAAGATTTCTCAGTTAATCCTCATATTACACCATAAATGCTCATATTACACCAAATAGAAACACAAATGCAAGAAATTCAGTAAGTTCAAGAATTTCTAAACCTAACAATTAACACCATAATTATACTAATCCTAACATATACACTCATACTGTTTACCATGCATAACAAATAACACCCATAATTATACTAATCCGTACAACCTTACATCAATATATAAAACTACAGGATGTTAGATGTAATATTTTAAACTAGGGGGTGTAAACCGTAATTAGGCAATACCTCAAAGGTACCCAGTGTAATTTATAATATATATTATATGTAAAATAAATACAAATTAAATTAAATATCTGTAAAAAAGACATAATATTGAGGATAATCATGTATTGCAAGTTTTAATTCCAGATTCCAGAAAAAAGAGAAAAAGAAACCCTAAAAAAAACAAGGAATTAGATTCTTTATTTTGAGGTGCAAGATTCTATTCCCCAAATTAAAAAAATCTTACCAAACACAAAAATTTGATGTCAGACAATCCGATTCCAAATTTTAAAGCTATTCTCTGGCGAACAAACGGAGCCTAAGAGAAATCTGAAAGATGCGTTCTATCTCTTTATGATATTTAAGAAATTGCATCTTACTTAAAGATGTATATCTTGTCCCAATAGGACTACTATTCCAGCCATAAGTTTGAAGAGTCAATCTATTCGAATGAGTGTAAATTGGGTCAAGTGTACAAAGCCTAACCAAATTCCCAACAAAAGAAATTTTGAAAGGTAAGGATGCGTTTGGATGTGTTTTCAGTTCATTTTTTACCGTCAATTTAAAAAATATATTGGGAAATGAGTTCATTGGTTTTTCGTAAATAGTAGGCATATTTAGTTGTGCTGCTTCATTCGGTGTTAGGAGTGGCTAGTGGCAATGTAGCAACATTAGCTGCAACGCCTTTACTGAACATCGCTCATCGGTCTTATCAACCTTTGATGCAGAGGTTGACACGCTTGGAGGTTTGTGCAAATGTCAGCTCAAATGAGGATTTGATGATTGATGATGAAAGGAACAATTTAGTTATTTAAATGTAATGATTGTGTGAATAGTTTTGTAGATAAACTAATAAAATTGAGTTGACTATATTATTAAGTGGAAAGCTAAAAATGATCCCAAAAAACAGCACTAAAAGAACTAAAAACAGGTCTTAAAATGTTCATAAGGTTGTGGAGGTTGAGACTGTTTGTTTATTTTGCCAACAGCACCACCATCGTAGCCGATAAAAACAACCTTTGTAGACCGATAGATGAGAGAAAGAGAGTGACGAATATAATTTGGTTAAAGTGATAGATAGTTATATTGAAAAATGTGAAAATGTAAATAAAGATGAGTATTTTCATTTAAGAATGGTAAAGTGTGTATTTCCCATTTTCAAATGAAAATGGAGGATTGAAAACACAACCACACTAAAGTGAAACTATTATTTTAAGAAATGATTTGAACTTGTAAAAAAATCGAAGAACTTGAATTGTTGACGAAGAAGGCGTAATACTTGCCTTTTCTCCTACCCCTTTCTCTAGAAGCTATAATCGGTAATCTCTAGGTTACCACTAAAAGAGATAACCGAGGGTACAAGCTAAGGTGTGGATACTATTAGAGACATTCTCCAGAGTTAGAGTGTTCAAGCAGACAAATCGATAGAGGATTGGTTGGAGCAAAGTCGTCCTCTCTTTTAGTTGTTGAAGAAAGAGGCGTTTTTGCAACCTGAAGTTCGATCATCAAAAGGTAAGTTTCGCAATAACATCCTATATATGTTTCGGGACGATGGTACTATGTCTTGCTTAACCCTTGTTTAGGGATTGTGAACAATTTTTAATTCTCTATTTTTGTTGCGAGTATAATCTCGGGGATTAATCACAATATCCTAACAGATTGATTAAATAAAACCTCAATGAATATAATAACCTTGTTTGGACCCAACTTTAGCAAACCAGAGTCACTAACCACAAAGCCAATATGGGATTCCAAAATTAAGAACAAACCCATTAAAACTAAAAATTTAGATTTTGATCCGACCTGCCTCGACAGCCCAGTTGCCAACGACTAGTCGAGTCACCATGTCAGCCTTGACCAGCTTGACACAATAGCATGCCATTTGCCCAGCGCAGCAGCACTAAATTGCTAGGCAGTGTGCCCAGCGCACTCACCCGGTCTGCACACAGCCTGGCGTGTCGTGTGGGCGCCCAGCTCTAGGTCTGCGCATGCCCAATTGTTAGGTTTATGTCTTCGAATGCCATATGAGGATAGAATAAAATAGGACTTTATGATCATGTAATTGCTATTCTCTTTATCAATAAATGGCTCTTTAGTTGTTTACTTTATTATTAACATTTATATATAGTAATCATCTATAAGTCCATGTACACAAGCGTGAACTTTCTATGGCACAGAGGAGTGTTGGGATCGGTATAACCCCAGGGACGCTGGCACAGCAAAAAATACAGATTTAAAAATTAAAGCGACGTTTCCAAATTAGGGCTAGGTAAACATGGTACCATCGGACTCAAAACTATCCTAAAGAGAAAGTTTTCTCGTGTTTACCTCTTGAAGAACTTAATAGTAACTTCTTTTTAAGCAACTCCCTGCTAAAAAATCTAGAACGAGCTTGCCCTAGCGCCCCAATTGTTGCACCTCATAGATGTATCCATACCCTAACTCATACCCTCGATTATCTCCACCAATGCTAGCCAAGAGAATATCGAATAATGGTTAGAAATTTATTTAGTGTTCTTCGTACTCAACACATGAGTTGGAAAAATTCTTTTAGAAGGAAAAAGGAAGGAGAGAATAAAAGACTTGTGCGAATTTTTTAATCACTTCATCATGTATTTCAAAAGGGTGGAATATACACACATATATATATATATATATAGAGAGAGAGAGAGAGAGACTCCACACAAGTGGAAACTCTCTCACACACACGCTTCTTCCCTTAATTAAAGGAGACGTGCATGTATATATATATATATATTTTCCTTCTTTTATTCTCTTTCCTCAATTAGTTGGACTCCTTTTCAACTAACTAGATATTTCCATATTTATCCAATATCCTTAATATATATTTTATAAGATCTTTCCTTTTAATTAGTTAACTTAACCAACTAAAAGATCTTACCAAACATATTATAAGATATATATATATATATATATATATATATATAATCTTGGTGAACTAGACTAATCTTTCCACCAATATTCACACACACATGCACACACACACGTGTACATATATATATATATATTTTATATCTTTTTCCTTTCATTAATTAATTAGTCATTCCCAATTTAATATTCCAATATTAAATTAGAGGACCATTAATTAATACCAAATAATAAATTTCTTTTTCTTGATTAATTAAACCCATTTAATTAATCTCTCCATTAATTCACAAAGAATTAACTAGCCAATAGGTACTACACTAAATTATATGTGTGACCCCTCAGGCTCATTGACAAGCTAGCAATAAGTCCTCCCGTAGGCTAAATTAATTATTCTCAATAATTATCTAGACATTGGATTAATTTCACTAAATTAACCCAAGGCACCTATTGGTCGTGGATCGATGATGTCAACGATGAAAAGCAAACCTATCCGAGTTACGATCTTTATGTGAGTAAAACCCCATCATCAGTTTCCCGTCTCTGGCCTAGGGTATGGCGAATGTCGAACCCTAATAACCTTAGAAACTATGACTGTGTTGTGACATCTAATGATCTAGTCTTCTAAGCCGGGACCACCATTCCCTCTTAGAAAGCAAATGCTTTGATCAAAGGCTTTCACCAATCATTTAGATTCTCGTAACAACATAGGAAATATCGGGTGCTTGACCCTGGATGAATCCCTCGACGACTGCCACTTGTTCCGCTGTATTACCAGATTATATAGTACATACACGCCGTATGACTCTCCTAGAGTGTACGTACATATCTAAGTATAGTGGGTAATACCCTTTCCAATAACTTCTCAGGTCTAAGGACCAATCTCACACTACAAAGCCCAAGGACTCCATGTTCGGTAGCACCAACGAGGAATCCTTAGTGGGGCCATTCAATTCCATACTTATCCAAAGTATAAATCTTCAAGCATGTATTGACCATACTAGCCATCAACAATGGAACACGTCAACCTTTTGGGAGAGTTACTTGCATGAACAAGTCTTGACGAGACCAGTGATATCCCACATCTCACAGCCTCTATAACTTGGAACATTATTTAGGATTACGGTCTTTGAGAGCATTCCATAGGTATCTCGATCGTTCCTTCAACCATATGTAATCCATGGGATCTTTATCTATACTAGCATAAGTAATTAACAATAAAGAAGTATACCATAAAGAAACGTTCAATATATTTAAAACAAGACTATCATAGTGTTTTATATTTAAGGTGGCAGAGTCCAAACAAATTGCTCGCCAGGAACCTAGCACTATAAATTTTTCACTTTCCCTAGAGCCAATTGCCCTTGTACTTTAGTCCCATCATTTCTAGATGTTTTTCAAATACATTTTGACTCAGAGCTTTGGTGAAGGGGTCTGCTACGTTTTCTGTCGAGTTGACTCATTCTACTCGAACATCACTTCTATCCACTATCTCCCTCAAAAGATGATATCGCCTAAGGATGTGTTTGGATCTTTGGTGAGATCTAGGCTCTTTTGACAGAGCTATGTTTCCATTATTATCACAGTACAAAAGTACCGGATTAGTAATGGATGAAACTACCTCCAACTCATGGACAAAGTTCCTCATCCAAACAGCTTCCTTTGCTGCTTCAGCATCAGCTATATACTTAGCTTCCATAGTGGAGTCAGCCATCGTCTTCTTCTTGGAGCTCCTCCAGCTTACAGCTCCTCCATTGAGTATAAACACATAACCAGATATCGATTTAATATCATCTACGTCAGACTGAAAACTAGAGTCCGAATAGCACTCTAATTCCAATTTTCCTCCGCCGAATACTAGAAAGAGATCTTGAGTACGCCTTAAGTACTTTAGTATCACTTTCAGGGCAGTCCAGTGATCCTTCCCTAGATTCGAATGGAACCGACGTGTCACACTGAGTGCATAAGCCATATCTGGTCTAGTACATAGCATAGCATACATAATGTTTCCTATTGTAGAAGCATAGGGAACAATTGACATTTTCTCTCTTTCCTCAGGTGTCTTAAGGGACATAGATTTGGAAAGAGAGATTTCATGTCTCGCCAGAACAAATTCTCTCTTAGAATCTTCCATTTTGAATCTATTCAAAATTCGTTCTATGTACTTAGATTGGGAGAGTCCTAGCAACCTACTTTCCCTTTCTCGGTGTATTCTTATACCAAGAACGTAGGACTCTTCTCCTATATTTTTCATTGAAAATTAGGTCGATAACCAACCTTTAGTTGATTCCAATATTCCTACTATTGGGTTTCGCATAAAAACTCATAAACGCAGCGGAAAGATTTCAAAAGTTTAATGAAAACCCAAAGTGTTTCTCTAATTGCATAATTGAATAAAAAATCGCTTGAACGAATAAATCGACTTACCCGTTGAAGCGAGGTGGTAAGAGAATCCAACTCTTCTTCAAAACTTTAGATTGATGAACTTCTTGAGTTCTTGAATTCTCGTGTTCTTCAAGTCTTGAATTCTTGAAGTTGATTGTAGATGAATCCAACAACGAATCACGTTGCCTCTAAATTATCACGCGTGAGTTGATGACGAAAAATTCCCTTCTTTACTCTATATGGGCGACGGCTATGTGTATATAGAGGGGAGGATATTTGTCTTTCTTCTATTCTTTGGAGAGTTACAATACATGTAATTCAGTTGTTGTCTAGGTTAAAGTCTAGAGAAGTCTCTTATACCTGAATGACTTATTGACCAAGACAAAACAAAAGAGACCACTTTGATCATCCAACTAGCCCTAAGGATAAGATTTCTTCTTTTGCTTTGTTAATTAATTCTTTATTCAATTAATTATTTATTTTATCCAATTAACTATTTATTTTATCCAATAAATAAATATATTAATTAAATAATAAAATTAATTAGATAAATTAATTCATTAATATATTTCTCTAAGAAATTAATTAATAATTAATCTTATCCAATAATTAATCATCTTTTCCAATAAGTAATTAATTATTTAACTTATCCAATAAATTAAATCTCTCCAAAATAAAATAGAAAATAGAAAATAGAAAATCCCTTTTTCAATTTTCTTCATCAATTCTTTAGCGCTACTCTTTAGGTTCGTTTCATTTAGCAATGAAAGGAAACCAAAGAAAGTGAGTAACACTTAGCCAGTCATGTGGCCCACTTCGTAACCCAAATGAAACACGAATAAATGGATCATTCCACAACCTTTCAATCGTAAATACCGTGTATGTATAAACCCTTCGTTCACGTTTCCCGGTCAAGTGAGAGTCATGGTTATGTCAAACTCACTGGACTATATGTATAAATTGTAATAATACGAGATCATTGAGATCGATTTGGTGCCTAGCACAATCGTCACGTTTGCTTTGGCCAAAGACTTTGATCTCTATTTATCTATAATTACATAGGGTACATTCTCATTCACTTATGAGAGAATAAAATCCCTTTCAGATATCTGCTAAGACTACCACTTGCCTATCAAATCTGCATTTTGAGGTTGACCCCACCAACGGGTGAATTGAGTCTAACTACTCTAGTGAAAGACTTGACGTCACAAGTGCATCTTCAGCCTGATACTTCAGGTCAAAGGTTCACATATACCTGATAAGTCCATATTTTACAGTATTTTATGCCCCATTGTAATATGATTTGATCGTTACTTTGACCATTTTTTATCCCTCATAATGATTTGATTGGTATATATTTTGTTTTGTAGGATAAAAGTTGATTTACGCATGAAAGACGAGAAAAGAGATCCAAATTGAGCTTGAAATTGAAGAAAGAAACAAAAGAAGATATTTGACGAAAGATTTTACACAATGCTCATATATAAATGCGTTTTTCGTCCTCTTACAGGCCGAATCATACTAAGGTTTCTTCTTCAATATTGTAGATCTATTTCTTAGCTTCGCGTAGCAACTTGAATCAACTCAATCCGACATTTGTAGAGAGAGTTATGATCAAAATACGAAAGCTGTGAATTCTGCGTCAGAGGACCGCGGTCTGATAAGAGTTTGTGCCGCGGTCCAATTCTCCCGAAGCCCTAAAATTAAGTCCGCCGTTTTCTTCCTTTTTAACACACTATTCTCTTGGAAAACACTAGACATGTTCTAAAAACACATAGGGAAGCCATAGGAAGACCCAAGGAAGCTTGAGGAGCCATTTTCATCATCAAAAGCTTGGATTCACACCTTGTAATAGGGAGTAATTCAACTCTTTCTCTTTGATTAGTTTATCAACTATGTCTTATAGAATTGTTGAATCATTTGTTATTGTAAGTATGAGCTAAGCATCTTTGTGGTTGGGTTATGTAAATACTTTGTGATGTTTTGTGTTGAATGAATGATTAATTTCCGGATTTATTACATTCTTGTTACATGTTTGATTTTATGCTTAATGCTTTCACATGAATGATCACCATGTGTTTGATATAATGCTTTGTCTTGAGACCGAGAGGAGATAGATAAAGAGAGATCGAAAAATCAAACATCATAACGTAACAATTGACTAGAGATAGAATCGATTGCGTTGTGTGGCTTTTTGTGATAAGATGACCCGATTGAATGTAGGATCTTCGTAAACAAGGAATTCCTTTGAACCTAAATGCATGTTAGTTAATTCAATCTTCACTATAGAGATATAGGAAGTTGTTAACTAGTATAGGCTTGTTATTTCAAGAGATTGAATAATAAATACATTAGGGGGTCTCGCCATAACAAGAGCGTTCTAAAAATCCGGATAATTGAGAGTTCATGAACATAGAATAGAACATAGTAGGATCATAACCCAATCACCTCTTCCCATTTGATTTATTACCTTGATAATCATTTTAGTTATCATTAGTTATTTTCATAGTATAAACACCTATCATCTTATAAATTGATTTAGCTTAGAAATAGGTAATATAGCAATCACGAGCATTGAATCCAATTGTCCCTGTGGAGACGATACATCCCGGGCTAAATAGTCCACTTTATTACTTTGCACAACCTAGTATACTTGCTAGGAATCCGCGTGTCAATACCTATTACGCATAATCAGTTCTGTCATTGACAGTCACAGAGTGAAAACCTATGTGACAGAACCGATGCGAGTCATCTTCGAGCATATCAGTTCCACTGATGTGCTTACAATCTTAATCTCCTATCATCCCATGATACTAGACAGGCACTCCCAGGTCAGAGTTAAGATTGTACAAGTATTCGAAGTCTTTATTTGCCCATTAAAAACTTCATATTACTTGCGAACTTGTTTTAGTAATCAAGATCGATCTCTCTAGTGCCACTCTTCCTATCCCATGGGAAGTAGAGGGATCGCACTGAAAACATGGACAAAATGTTTTACACAACTTATAGATGCAGATAAGAATTATGTGAAAACTTAAATGATGCCTTTTTTATAAATAATATTTAAGTTCAATACAAGATAGATGCCCTATTCATACTATCCTCTATGGCGTCTGAGGGCATAATCTTAATATATTCAAAATTCCTATTATTTCGAATAACACGGAATTGGCTGGAAAAATCAGAGAACCTAAGATAACAAAGACTCAGAAGTTCAAAGCCAAGGGCTCCAAGAACAAAAAGGACAGATGCCTTCTATGAAAGGAGCTCGGCCACTGGAAGCGCAATTTCCCTAAGCTGAAAGCTGAAAAAGCAAGTATGTTTTTTAAACTAGTTGTTCTATGAATATATTCTCTACTTTGTGGATTCTAGATTCGGGAGCTAGTGTTCACATCTGTGTTTTGAACCAGGATCTGGAAATAAGTGGGAAGCTGGGAGAAAGAGAAGTGATGATTAATGTGGGAAGCGGGCATAGTGTCGCGGCTACACACGTTGGAAGCACTTCTATTACATTAATGTCTGAACATTCTATTACTTTAGATAATTGCCTTGTTTTTCCCAAAGGGCTTAAGAACATTGTTTCTATTCCTGTATTGGTCACGAAAGGATACTTGTTTACTTTTAATGACAATGGTTGTGATATTTATTTTAGAAATAAAAACATTGGCTCATCATCTTTAGTTAATGGATTATATTATATTAATGTTCAAAACCATTGCATGGTTAACACTATGACTAAAAAGCGTAGTATGAATGGTACTAACAAAGACTTATGTGGCATCTTAGACTTGGACATGCCGGTGAATTCAAGATTCATGAGTTGGAGAAACGAGAGCTTATCGACCAACTTGGATCTGATCCATATCTAACATGTGAATCCTGTCTAAAAGGCAAAATGACTAGGTTACTCTTCACCGGATATTTTGAAAGATCCAAGGAAGTTTTTGGTTTAATTCATACATACGTTTGTGGGCCTTTCAAGGATGAGGTCTACGGAGGTTTTCAGTACTTCATTACATCCACTGACGACAATAGTAGATATGAACTCATGTATTTAATGAAACATAAGTCTGAGGCTCTTGAATGGTTCAGAAAGTTCAAGACTATGGTGGAAAAACAAACTGGGTATAGTATTTAAGCACTGCGATCTGATCGTGGTGGCGAATACATGAGTGCTGAGTTTGATGAGTTCTTAATGGAACAAGGCATAGTGTTACAACTTACTCCTCCAGCAACCCCACAATTAAATGGAGTAGCAGAACGCAGAAATCGTACTCTATTGGATATGGCGAGATCTATGCTTAGCTATGCCGATTAACCTGTTTCATTATGGGGGCATGCTTTCCTTACAATTGTACATATATTGAATAAGTGTCCCTCGAAATCTGTTCCCAAAACACCATATGAGTTGTGGTGTGGAAGGAAACCTAATCTTAAGTATATAAGAATATAGGGTTGGCTCGCATATGTTAAGAAGACTAAGGTAGAGAAACTAAAGGAAAGATCCCTTAAGGGTAGATTCATAGGTTCTCCCACTGACTCCATGGGATACCTGTTTTACATACCAAACGATCATCAGATAATCGTGGCTTTGAAAGCATTTTTTCTCGAAGTCGAATTCATTAGAGAAGGAGGTGCAGGTAGGAAACTCATTCTATTAGAAGAACAAAATGAATCCCCTTCGGAGACACAAATTCAAGTATAAAGAACTGAACCTAAGAGATATGGTTACCTTCATGAACAAAAATATTTATTTGTTGTAGCAAACGAAAGTCATGGAGATGATCCCTCTAGCTACAAGCAAGCAGCGATTGATATTGATTCCACGAAATGGCTAGAAGACATGAAAGTAGAGATGGATTTGATGTATTCGAACCAAGTCTGGAATTTTATTGATCTCCCTGAGGATGTATGGCTGATAAGGTGCAAATAGATCTATAAGAGAAAGATTGGTCAGAATGACAAGGTAGACATCTGTAAGGCCACACTTGTCGCGAAAGGTTAAAGTAAAAAAAAGAGCATTGACTATGAGTCAAAATTTTCGCCGGTAGCAATGGTCAAGTCCATTCGAATTCTGCTTGCCATTGCAGCGAAACTAGATTATGAAATCTGGCAAAAGGATGTGAAAACCGTATTTTTAAATGGATACCTCGAGGAAGACATTTATATGCAGCAGCCCATAGGTTTTATATCCGATTCAGATTCTCAGAAGGTGTGCAAGCTAAATAAGTCCATTAATGGACTTAAACAGGCGTCTCGTAGATGGAATCAATAGTTAGATAAAGAAACAAAATGTTATGGATTCATTAAGAATGAAGATGAACCATGTGTCTATAAATTGTCTAGTGGGAGCAAGTTGACATTCCTAGTGTTGTATGTAGATGACATACTGCTAATGGGAAATGACATAGGCTCGTTGACATCAGTCAAGGCATGGCTTTCAAGCACATTCTCCATGAAAGACTTCGGATAAGTGTTAGGAATTTCATGTTAGATGTTTTGATGATAACAATTAGGACTTTATGTTAGACCCCAAAATATGTAAGTTTGATTTTAGTAGAAATCATGTATAAGCTTTTGTTGGTCTCAAGTGGTATACGAAAGGGTCTAAAGGAGGGGGGGGGGGTTGAATAGACCCTGAAGTCTTTTCAACATCAAAAGATTCGTATTAAAAAGGTTTTTGCACGCGTGAAAAGTAGACGCTTGAAGTGTCTAACACTTGACTTAAGCGTTCACTTAAAATATAGGCGCTTTGGTGAAGCGTCTAACGAAGACTATTTTTAGAAAGTTAACTTAGATTTCAAGACTTGAATACTACAACCAAATAGGTTTGAGCGTTCACTTCTTTGATCAATGTTAGCACAGCGGAATGATTTTTAAAGTTTTCTCTTTTAAAGCTTTAGCGTCACAGAAAGTGTATTTAATTGCTTAGCGTTTGATTAAGTTTTACTTTATCAGATAATGATATAACAATATGAATGCTGAAAGTAAAGTAAAGAACAATATTTGTAAGGTTCGTTGGGTGGTGTAATCCCAACTACGTCCTTCTTCTTCTCGAAAACTTGGAGGCAATCCACTAAAATGATTCTCAAAGAATCACACAGAATCTTCTACAAATTAGGGAGAGATGGATGTCGATGACTTGAGCTCCTTGATCACACAGATTTATGCTCCAAATCACTTCAATCCCCTTGCTTCTTTCACCCAGAAATATGGCAAGTATCCACCTTCGACTTCACACAGATCGCGAGGCTTGGATAGGGTATTTCTAAACGGTTTGTTTGATTTTGATAAAGCTCAAACAACTAGGAATATCTCAGTAGTAATGTGGGTTTCTCTGAAAAGAGTGTTTGAGATATTGGTTGACTGTCTCAGGATTTGAAGAAAAGCAAAGAGAACATTTTCTTGAAAGTTTTGGCTTTTCTGAGATTGTAAGGAATGAGACTTCAATGCAACAACAATTCGACTTGATAATTGTTCTCTGTATTTGTCTTGTTGTTGAAGTCCTATTTATAGGCATTCTTGGAAAAAGTGTCCGTTTGACACATGTACGAGCGCGTGTCTCTCACTTTTGCGAGTGAACAAATTTTGTCCTTTTTCCTGAAAATCTGCTGCACAAAAGTTGGTGCTGCAGTCTTTGAATAGTTGACAGTCCAATAGGGTGGCTTCTCCGTACGTCTGAAAGTGCTTATCACGTTTAATGCTCTTATCAGCATTTAATGCATTTGAATTAAATGCCCGTTGGCATTTAATGCTTTGAGAATATTTGCATTAAAACTCCTTCTGGATTTAGAAATAAATTCAGGTGAAATTAGTCATTGATAGACGCTTATTCAACCTTGAATCACTTCTATCCTATAGGGTGACGCTTGGTGTAGCAGGTCATTTTAGACGCTTGGAATCTTCATCTTTATTCAGACTTCAGGCGCTTGAGTCTTCAAACTTTACTTCTGATAACTCACTCAGAACAAATCAGACGCTCAGTCTAAGACAACTCAACCTAACAATCTAGAACAAAAATAAGACAAAGCCTATTACAAATCTAACGCTTCAAAGCTGAAAAACAAACTTACATATTTTGGGGTCTAACAAAAGGTCCTAATTGTCATCATCAAAACATCTAACATGAAATTCCTAACAATTTCCCCCTTTTTGATGATGACAATACTTACTCTTTTATAGTTCAAGAGTTAGACAGCCAAAATAAAAGTTAGCTTTGATTAGATAAGGTTAGTTAAAGTTAGTTACACTTCAACGAGATGTTTCAGCTGAAAAATGCATTTTATATATATCAAAGATTACAGGCATTTTTACAACTAAACAAACAAAATATAAGAGACAAGAATATAGATAATACAAATAAAAAAGCTTTAATGACTTGATCTAACTTTGTATCGCTTGGGCATTTCAGCTCGGATATCTTCAGTCAGATTATCTTCCAAGGTCATCATCGCTTCATGATCTTTGTTGATTATGAGCTTATTTTCTTCTTGTTGTCTCTTCTTGAAAGTAGTAAAGTGTTTGTCCCAATCAGTTGGATCAATACCAATATACCTTAGAAAAATTCTGAAAGTTCGGATGAAGTCAGACATCTGACTCTCTTCAGCTAAAATTTTTGGATCTGAAGGTTCTGGAATGGATGTTCTTTGAAGAGGGATATCAAACTGTTCTAACATTGCTCTTGTAGGTATTGGTAGATTTTGATTTAGTGCTCTTGGTGGTTCCCTTAGTGTTCTACTAGGCACTCCAGAGTCACTTACTTTGAAAGCAGTTATCCAAGATGGGAGACTTAGCGCAGAAGGAGAGGTTAAGACTTGACGCTTAAGAGGCGGATGCTCTTGAGCTCTTGAACTAGACGCTTTCCTCTTTTCTCCTTTCTTCTTCTCTTCTCCCTTATTGCCATCATCAGACTTCAGAAAGCGTTCTGTAAGTAAACTTACCTGATGAGCAATCTGAGACATAGAGTCTGAGATGTCGTCCAGACGCTTGTCGAAGCGTTCCTGCAGTGCGAGAATCTTGGCGTTGGTAGCATCATTCAAAGATGTCTTTAAGGTTTCGGGGCGCTTTTCTAACTCTTCTTTTATGGCAAAACGATATCTATCGATCTGATAGTTAGCATTCCAGACGCTATCAAAATACGCATCAGCTTCAGTCTGGATCAAATCTGTGAGAGATTCGAGACGCTCACCGGCATGAACTGCTTTATTTTTCCATAAGCGTAGTGGATTTACCAAAGCTAGGTTTTCAGGACTATTTGCAATATGAGGAAAGTGTGTGTAGCCTTCTCGGTTCAAGACTGCCTCTGATGGATTGAGAAAGCTAGGGCGAAGTGGCTCATACACACGAATATTGTAGTCTCTGAGAGCAATACGCTAGATCCACATGACATCTAGGCGTTGTTCCTCCTTGTCTGTCTTGTTGAAAAATGAGAGAGGATGGTATTTGACCAGGAGTTTTTTGTAGTTCAATGGCCCTATAATATTTTCTCTCAATTTCTGTCAACTCTGTGTTAAAAGCTATGGATTGTTGCTTCTTACTATGCCATAAAACTAACCTCTCACCTAGAAATTGACATGTACCACTAGTACTCTTACGATCTATTTTGCATCCTGCAAAATCTGCATCTGAGTAACCAATTAGTTCAAAAGGAGAATCCCTAGGATACCATAAGCCCACATTTTGTGTGCCTTTCAGGTATTTAAGGATCTTCTTGGCAGCAATTAAGTGCGACTCTTTAGGATCGGCTTGAAATCGTGCACACATGCATACCGAAAACATAATATCAGGTCTACTAGCAGTAAGATAAAGAAGTGATCCAATGATACCTCTATAATTAGTGATATCAATTTTCTTTCCACTTTCATCTTTATCTAACTTAAGCGTTTGACTCATTGGAATTTTTGAATATGATGCATTTTTCATATCAAATTTCTTAATCATATCTCTTGTGTATTTAGCTTGGTTTATAAATATGCCATAATGAATTTGTTTAACTTGTAATCCTAAGAAGAAAGTTAATTCACCCATCATGCTCATTTCAAATTGTTCTTGGATCATTTTCGAAAATTTCTCACACAGACGTTTGTTAGTAGAACCAAATATAATATCATCAACGTAAATTTGGACTAAGTGAGTATCTTCGTTATTGGTAATTTTGAATAACGTTGTATCAACGCTGCCTTTTGAAAAACCTTTACCAATGAGGAAGATAGAGAGAGTGTCATACCATGCTCGGGGTACTTGCTTAAGCCCATAAAGTGGTTTGTCTAGCTTGTAGACCATACCCTTACCATGATTGTTGATGAATCCTGGTGGTTGCTCCACATATACTTCTTCTTGGAGTTTACCATTCAGGAAGGCACTCTTCACGTCCATCTGATACACCATGAACTTGTTGAACGCTGCATACGCTAGAAACATGCGGGTTGCTTCAAGATGAGCGACAAGAGCGTAGGTCTCATCAAAGTCAATACCCTCCTCTTGGCAATATCCTTAAGCTACAAGTCTGGCCATGTTCCTTATCACAATGCCGTTCTCATCCATTTTGTTTCTATAAACCCATCTAGTTCCAATAACTCCTTGGTGAGCTGGTCTTGGTACTAGCATCCAAACCTTATTTCGTTCAAACTGATTAAGATCTTCTTGCATGGCTTCAATCCAACTTGGGTCACTTAGCGCTTCATCCACTTTCTTAGGTTCCATTTGAGATAAAAAACTTGCGAACATGGCCTCATTGAACGTAGCGGCTCTAGTCCTAACAGGTGCTTCAATATCTCCAATAATTTGCTCAAGTGGATGATCACGCAGTCATAGTCTATCTGGTTGGAAAAGGTTAAGAGGTTGAACAGACGCTTGACGACTAGACGCTTGATTGTCCTCTTGCGTAGGCGCTTCAAGTTCACAGATTCTTGTTTGCTCTTGATGATCACTCTCTTCATGATCATCAGCATTTCTTACAATATTGTCCATATTAACCTCACGAGTAATCTTAGGAGGTGGCACTGAGATCTCATCATCGTCGTTAGTATCTTCATCAATATTACTCTTAGACCCTTGATGACATAGATCTTCAACTCCTACATCATTCACATTAACCTAACTCGGTTCTTGGTTAGCATCATCAAAAACAACATGAATAGATTCCTCAACCTTTGATTTGATCTTATTTAGGATGCGAAAATTCTTTCCATTCTTGGCATAGCCTAGAAAGATTCCCTCATCCACTTTAGGATCAAATGTCTTTAGACTTTGGGATCCATTATTATGGATAAAGCATTTAGAACCAAAGACGTGAAAATATAAAACATTTGGCTTACGTCCCTTCCACAGTTCATATGGAGTTTTCCCATGCTGTTTGTTGATCATGCAACGGTTTTGAGTGTAACAGGCACTGTTGATTGCTTCGGCCCAAAACCTAGGGGCAAGCTTGGATTCTGCTAACATCGTCCTAGCGGCTTCCTTAAGCGTCCGGTTCCGGCGCTCAGCAACACCATTTTGTTGGGGAGTTCTAGGAGCTGAATACTCATGATGTATTCCATTTTCTGCACAAAACTTCTCAACAATCTTGTTAGTAAACTCAGTACCGTGATCACTTCTTATTCTTGCAACCTTAAGATTTTTCAATATTTGAAGTTGCCGAATATGCGTTGTTAACTTGTCACATGTCTCATCTTTAGATGAAAAAAATTCCACCCAAGTAAATTGAGAGAAATCATCTACTGTCACCAAAGTATACTTTTTACCGCTTACACTGATCGTTTGAAGAGGTCCAAACAAATCCATGTGAAGTAGTTCAAGTATTCTAGAGGTAGATAGATGAAGTTTTCTCTTGAACGATGATTTAACTTGTTTACCCATTTGACAAGCGTCACAAAGGCGATCCTTGTGAAATGGTCCATTTGGTAATCCCTCTACAAGATTTTGACTTATAAGATGAGAGATTGTTTTGAAGTTGAGGTGATTCATTTTTCTATGCCATAACCAACCCATTTTAGATTCATTTTTAGCAACAAAACATGTTGGGTTGTTATCAAGTGTTGAACCCCAATCTACCAAATATACGTTGTTAGTTCTTTTACCCTTCAATTTAGTAGACTTAGTCTTAGCTTCATTTATATAGCAACAGTCACTTGAGAATATGACTTCAAAGCCTTTATCACAAAATTGTTTTATGCTTAATAAATTGTGCTTCAGACCCTCAACATAATAAACA
This sequence comes from Buddleja alternifolia, assembly GCA_019426215.1. Classification (NCBI taxonomy): domain Eukaryota; kingdom Viridiplantae; phylum Streptophyta; class Magnoliopsida; order Lamiales; family Scrophulariaceae; genus Buddleja; species Buddleja alternifolia. Next base: position 20,360,130 of record CM033404.1, on the reverse strand, counting down.
TCACTTATCATGATGTTCCCCCTATGCATAGTACCTATAACTTTGGTTTTACCTTTGGAGTTGTCACCAAATATAACCGGAGGACCATTGGCAGCTTGATAGTTGATCATAAGATCTTTGGAACCAGTCATGTGCCTTGACGATCCACTATCGAAGTACCACACAGATGTATCGGCTCTAGCTCTAGGTACCTGCAATCAAAAGGGAAGTTCTATTTCTGTTCAGGTACCCATTATTGCTTGGGTCCTTTACCATTAGTAACATTGTTAGTTTGAATTAGAACTTTAGCAACCCATATTTGCCTGGTGTTCATTTTAGGAATACTGGCCTTTTTGGGTTTCACAACGTGTTGTGTGTACTTTTTGGGTGTATAATAATATCCTCGATTATAATGCTAGTCATAATCATAATCATCATAGTATCGATAATATGATCTTGACTGTCTTGGATATTGACGCTGGTATTTCCTTGGCGCTGGCTTGGGTTGCACTTTTGGTGCTGAACGCTTAGCGCTTGATTCACAGTGGTCAGTCTTATCTTTAGCCTTTTGAGCGTTTGGATAGACCCGTCTTTGTGAATCATTTGCTATAGCCTTACCCTTGCCTGAGTTAGCTTTGACTTTCTCATTTGGCCTCTTACCATTGTCGCTGGGTTCATTTTGTGTTTGACCTTGTGAACCTTTCTCAACAAAGATAACACCCTTACCTTTGTTGTTTGCCATAACATTAGATTTATTAGGTTGTTTACCGAGTTTATCGCATCCTAAACCGGTCTTTTCACCAAATAATCTAGTTACTTCAGTCACATTATCCAACTTTCTAGAGGCTTTTGATAATAATGAGATAAGCTGCTCTGATTTAGCAAGTCTAGCGATCAAATCAACTTCTCTCTTGACTATTATATCAAGATCGCTTTTTAATTGAATAATTTCACTCTCAAGCGATTGGTTCTTCTCAATGCACTGTTGCTGAACTTGCAACTCTGCTTTGAGCGTTACTTTATCTCTTGAGAGTGATGAAATAATAGCGAGATCATCATTATATACTTTGGCAGCTTCTTGACATTCATTGTAGTATTCTTTGACTTTGTCAAGTAATTCATCATAAGAGAGAGGAATAGATAATTCATTGATTACCTCAGGAGACGCTTCATCATCTCTGGCCATGAGACATATGAGCGCTGAGTCATCTAATGGCTCATCATCGTCGCTACTCTCTTCTGATGATTCTAAATCTTCAGGTGCGGATGCTGGTTCTGATTCCGCTAGCAAACCTTGTTGACGAAGGTTGCTCCTGAATTGGTTTCTATCCAAGTAATCCTGCCCTGAGGGCTTGGATACGTTTGGATAAGGCAATTTACCTGGTAGTGCCCTGGTTTCCTGCAATTGTAACAAAGATAAGTTTTCATCTTTTGTTCATTTGTTAACCTTGCAATGTGTGGCTTTGAGACCACTGGAGCTGAGAGATTTTAAGTAGACGCTTGGTACTGAACAGGCGCTTGGGGTGAGGGAACAGAATACTGAGGCGCTTGAAGCTGTTGTTGCATCGGAGAAGGCGCTTGATATGAACTTTGTCCTTGATTATTGAAACCTTTTCCTTTCTTTTCATATCTTAAGAACTTTCTGAGTCTATTCAGCAAAGCCAATTACTATTCTTCATTGATATCTAAATTCTTTCCTTTATTGCCCGATTTGCCTTTGATTGATGCTATAAGCGCTCCAGATTCATTCACCGGACTACTCACAACATCACTAGCAGAATTCAACTCGAACTCAAATGCTTTGAGCTCTGAAAAGGCGTCTTTTGGAGTTAGGAGATCCAGCATATTTGATTCTCTCATAGCAGTTGTCTTCATCAAGAATTTACTTGGTAAACTTCTAAAGATCTTAACTACCATTTCTCGATTCTGCAAATCCATTCCCAACGATGTAAGTTCTGTAACTAGGGCTGTAAATCTTACATCTAATTGCTCTAAAGTTTCATTGGGTAGCATCTTAAATCCGTTAAACTTTTCCTTGGCAATGGAAAGTTTGTTTTCTTTGATCTGAGCTGAACCACCAAAAATTGTAGCCAACTTATCACATATTTCTTTAGTGGTTTTGCAAGACTTGATCTTGTTGAATAAGTTGTCATTATCACCAATAGCCGTATATAGAGCGTTACGACCAACATTGTCCAAATTAGCTCTTCGACGCTCATCTGGAGACCATTCTTGTTTCGGTTTTTCAACGTAACCATCGGGAGTGTCTTCCGTGGCTCCAGGCGCTCTTGTGATAACTTTATATATTTTGATTGCCCCATCTGATATAATATCACACATGTCATCATCACATGAACAGAGGTATGTAAATGCTTTGACTTTCCATGTGTCAAAATTTGACTCAGTTAGTTTGGGAACTTTAGCAAATGCCATGCTTAAAATCTAAAGCAACTAAGTTTGAGAAAGGATCTAAACAAGCAGTTATGCTTGGAAATTTTAAAATTTCAACTTTAACCGCTCTGATACCACTTGTTGGTCCCAAGTGGCATACGAAAGGGTCTAAAAGGGGAGGGGGGTTGAATAGACCATGAAGTCTTTTTCGACTTCAAAAGATTCGTATTAAAAAGGTTTTTGGACGCTTGAAAAGTAAACGCTTGAAGTGTCTAACACTTGACTTAAGCGTTCACTTAAAATATAGGCGCTTTGGTGAAGCGTCTAACGAAGACTGTTTTTAGAAAGTTAACTTAGATTTCAAGACTTGAATACCACAACCAAATAGGTTTGAGCGTTCATTTCTTTGATCAGTGTTAGCACAGCGGAATGATTTTTGAAGTCTTCTCTTTTAAAGCTTTAGCGTTACAGAAAGTGTATTTAGTTGCTTATCGTTTGATTAAGTTTTACTTATCAGATAATGATATGACAATATGAATGCTGAAAGTAAAGTAAAGAACAATATTTGTAAGGTTCATTGGGTGGTGTAATCCCAACTACGTCCTTCTTCTCCTCGAACACTTGGAGGCAATCCACTAAAATGATTCTCAAAGAATCACATAGAATCTTCTACAAATTAGGGAGAGATGGATGTCGATGACTTGAGCTCCTTGATCACACAGATTTTTACTCCAAATCACTTCAATCCCCTTGCTTCTTTCACCCAGAAATATGACAAGTATCCAACTTCGACTTCACACAGATCGCTAGGCTTGGATAGGGGTTTTTCTAAACGGTTTGTTTGATTTTGATAAAGTTAAAACAACTAGGAATATCTCAGTAGTAATGTGGGTTTCTCTGAAAAGAGTGTTTGAGATATTGGTTGACTGTCTCAGGATTTGAAGAAAAGCAAAGAGAATATTTTCTTGAAAGTTTTGGCTTTTCTGAGATTTTAAGGAATGAGATTGCAATGCAACAGCAATTCGACTTGATAATTGTTCTCTGTATTTGTCTTGTTGTTGCAGTCCTATTTATAGGCATTCTTGGAAAAAGTGCCCGTTTGACACATGTACGAGCGCGTGTCTCTCACTTTTGCGAGTGAACAACTTTTGTCCTTTTTCCTGAAAATCTGCTGCAAAAACGTTGGTGCTGCAGTCTTTGAATAGTTGACAGTCCAATAGGGTGGCTTCTCCGTACGTCTGAAAGTGCTTATCACGTTTAATGCTCTTATCAGCATTTAATGCATTTGAATTAAATGCCCGTTGGCATTTAATGCTTTGAGAATATTTGCATTAAAACTCCTTCTGGACTTAGAAATAAATTCAGGTGAAATTAGTCATTGATAGACGCTTATTCAACCCTGAATCACTTCTATCCTATAGGGTGACGCTTGGTGTAGCAGGTCATTTTAGACGCTTGGAATCTTCATCTTTATTCAGACTTCAGGCGTTTGAGTCTTCAAACTTTACTTCTGATAACTCACTCAGAACAAATCAGACGCTCTGTCTAAGACAACTCAACCTAACAATCTAGAACAAAAGTAAGACAAAGCCTATTACAAATCTAAACAAACAAAATATAAGAGACAAGAATATAGATAATACAAATCAAAAAGCTTTAATGACTTGATCTAACTTTGTATCGCTTGGGCATTTCAGCTCGGATAGCTTCAGTCAGATTATCTTCCAAGGTCATCATCGCTTCATGATCTTTGTTGATTATGAGCTTATTTTCTTCTTGTTGTCTCTTCTTGAAAGTAGTAAAGTGTTTGCCCCAATCAGTTGGATCAATACCAATATACCTTAGACAAATTCTGAAAGTTCGGATGAAGTCAGACATCTGCCTCTCTTCAGCTAAAATTTTTGGATCTGAAGGTTCTAGAATGGATGTTCTTTGAAGAGGGATGTCAAACTGTTCTAACATTGCTCTTGTAGGTATTGGTAGATTTGGATATAGTGCTCTTGGAGGTTCCCTTAGTGTTCTACTAGGCACTCCAGAGTCACTTACTTTGAAAGCAGTTATCCAAGATGGGAGACTTAGCGCAGAAGGAGAGGTTAAGACTTGACGCTTAAGAGGCGGAGGCTCTTAAGCTCTTGAACTAGACGCTTTCCTCTTTTCTCCTTTCTTCTTCTCTTCCCCCTTATTGTTATCATCAGACTTCAGAAAGTGTTCTGTAAGTAAACTCACCTGATGAGCAATCTGAGACATAGAGTCTGAGATGTCGTCCAGACGCTTGTCGAAGCGTTCCTGCAGTGCGAGAAGCTTGGCGTTGGTAGCATCATTCAGAGATGTCTCTAAGGTTTCGAGGCGCTTTTCTAACTCTTCTTTTATGGCAAGTTGGCGGGCATGAGTAGCATCATGCATTTCTTGAAAGAATTGTTTACACTCACCAACAGCCGCTTGAGCGGAGCTACGCATATGAGCAATTTGAACGCTCATAACGTGAGACTCAATCTTTGCCAAATCTTCTTTAACCCAGTGAAAGGATTCTTCGTTCTGAGTAGCATGAGTACTGATATCCTCCAGAACGGATTTGAGCAAAGGACCAAAAGATTGACTCTCATTTGATTGAACCGCTTGAGGAGTCGGTCGCTTGAATCTGGATGAGTGTTTCAGAGAGTCAAGGGGAGCTTGATATGCTGGATCAAAGACAGTACCTCGTACGTCAAGAGAGAGATCCTCAGCAATGTCAGCATCAATCGGTTCAGGAGCGTAAGGAATATCCTCTGGTTGAGACGCTTGAACAGGTTCTTCAGCAGACGCTGGAAAACTGGCAACTTCAGAAGTGGACGCTTCAATTGTCTTAGGAGGGGCTTCCTCAAGCGCTGACTCTGTTTGGCGAAAGTCATCGAATTGGAAGTTCCAATTTGCTAAATCGGCAAGAGAAGTGGACGAAGCTTCCAGAAGTTCAGTGAGTCTGGATCTAGAACAGCAAAAACCAAAAATAAATGTGTGAAGAGGACTGTCAATGGCCCTGATGTGCATGGGACCAATGATGTCAAGCACATGATGCGGAAAGACTTTGGACGGCGCTTGACAGATAGAGAAAATGGAGTCTGAAGAGTAATTTCGAGAGAACCCAATCAAGCAGTCAGAGGGAAGAGACTTGAGACGCTGATCCTCAGGCACGTAAGCAGCGTAGTAGTCTTCTAAATATGGATAGATCGCTTGAGCTAGTCCCTGATTTCTTTCTATCAGTGAGAGGACAAACTCATAATGATTGAGTACCTCTTTGCGGATAGAAGGGAGCAGTGGATATCCTCGACAAGAATTGATGACGGAGCCATTCTATTGTCTGAGATTGGCAGTGAAGATTTTGTCAAAAAGAGATAAGGGAGTCATAATCTTCACCATCAAGTTAAAATTATCTTCAGAGTGGCTGGGAGCGAAATTCAGGCTAGTAATTTGATTACTGCCACTGGTAGACGCTTGAGCGTTGAAATGTAGAGGAGTAATGGACAGTCTGTGAAGCTCTTGACGCAGACATTGTTCAATCTGGTGTCTAATTAGGGGGAGCTTAAGAACAGGTCCAACTCTCTGTTGATGCTTCTTTAGGCAATACTTGGCGAAATGACGCTTCTTGTCATGCATGCCTATGCCAAACAAATGGGGAGCTTGAACTAATTCTGAGAAAGTGTACTTGTTTCCCATGTACGCTTTAACCCAATTGACTTCGTTCATGCAGTAGTCTATGCCAGCATTGACAATTGCTCTAATGCCTTCATGGTGAATATCTCGGATAGATTCAAAACGATATCTATCGGTCTAATAGTTAGCATTCCAGACGCTATCAAAATACGCATCAGCTTGAGTCTGGATCAAATCTGTGAGAGATTCGAGACGCTCACCGGCATGAACTGCTTTATTTTTCCATAAGCGAAGTGGATTTACCAAAGCTAGGTTTTCAGGACTATTTGCAATATGAGGAAAGTGTGTGTAGACTTCTCGGTTCAATACTGCCTCTGATGGATTGAGAAAGCTAGGGCGAAGTGGCTCATACACACGAATATTGTAGTCTCTGAGAGAAAACCTGTAGGCTTGCTGTGGCCAGAATCGAGGTAATACGCTAGATCCACATCACATCTAGGCGTTGTTCCTCCTTGTCTGTCTTGTTGAAAAATGAGAGAGGATGGTATTTGACCAGGAGTTTTTTGTAGTTCAATGGCCCTATAATAATTTCTCTCAATTTCTGTCAACTCTGTGTCAAACACTATATCCCTAATTTTATTGTCAATATCAATTAGTAGTGCAATCTCATTCTCAGCAGCAATATATCTGTCTTCATTATATCCGGCAGGAATGAAGTCTTCTTCGAGTGCTGGAATCATGTAGTTGATTGAATGATCAATCGTCTTCAGCGGGTCCAGTTGGAAGAAATGCCTTGGCTTTGTAACGTCTTCAGCAACGCTCTGACCTTCTGAGTGTGCCTTTGTTATAGATGGAACAGGGATTGATGACTGAACCTCTTTGAGAGCAGGTTCCTCAGGTTCAATTGCAGCAGCTTCTACGGCAATGTCTTTGGCAATCACCACAACCTCTGTCATCTCAACATCGAGAGTAACATCTGTTGACGCTTCAGCAGCAGCTGGAACTAAAGCTGTAACAAATGAACTATTCTCTATAGGAGCAGGATCTTCTACAGATGTAGGAATAGGAATGTTGTGGGAAGAAATAAACTTACCCTGAGAACTTGTCTCAACAGAAACACTTTCAGCGCTTGGCTCAACAACAACTTGAGCGCTTGGCTTAACAGTCTCAGGATCTTCAGGAACAGGAGCAGCTCGACGCTTGCTTGTGGAACGCTTGAAGATTTTCTTCACGTTGACTCCTTCAACGAGTTTGAGCGCTTGAGCGGGAGCAGCAGCAGCTGGTTCATCAAATTTAATTTGTTTGATGATTCTTTCCAACTTCCTCTGCTTGAGAGGTAACTTGTCCTGTGCATCCTCATCAGTTTCCTCATCATTCTTCTGAGGAGCAGGAACACCTTGTACCTTGGGCTTTCTAGGAGCCCTCTTCTTGGTAGCAGCCGGACGCTTCACGGCTTCCTCTGGAGCAGGACGCTCAGCCTCTTCTTCAAACACTTCACATATAGTCTGACGCTGAGAAAGTGGTTTAGCAGCACCACCAACTTTGGGAGGGATGAATAGATTGGTCAGAATCCTTCGTCCCAAAAACTTAGTCTTATTCAGCGGGAGACCAGAGGAGTAAACACAGTCTGATCTGCACAGAAGGTCACTCAAAACAAGTCCATATGGTTTATTAGGGGTGTTCAGACAGTCCCTAAACCTTCCAAAGATTAAGTGCCAACGGGCATTAAATTTAAATGCATTAAATGCTGATAAGAGCATTAAATGTGATAAGCACTTTCAGACGTACGGAGAAGCCACCCTATTGGACTGTCAACTATTCATAGACTGCAGTACCAACTTTTATGCAGCAGATTCTCAGGAAAAATGACAAAAGGTGTTCACTCGCGGAAGTGAGAGACACGCGCCTGTGCATGTGTCAAACAGACACTTTCTCCAAGAATGTCTATAAATAGGATTTCAACAACAAGCCAAACAGACAATCAATTTCCAAGCCAAATTGCTGCTGCATTGAAGTCTCATTCCTTAAACTCTCAGAAAAGCCAGAATATTCAAGAAAACATTCTCTTTGCTTTTCTCCAATTCCTGAGACAGTCAATATCTCAAACATTCTTTTCGAAGAAACCACACTACTTTTGAGATATTTCCAGTTGTTTGAACTTCATCAAAATCAAACAAACCGTTTAGAAAATTGTTGGTCCCACAATGGCATACGAAAGGGTCTAGAAGGGGGGAGGGGTTGAATAGACCCTGAAGTCCTTTTTGACTTCAAAAAGTTTCGTATTAAAATTTCTTTTGAACGCTTAAGGATAGTAATTGCTTGACTAGTCGCTTACAAGTGTAGGCACTTGACTAGTCGCTTACTCGAAGACTGTTTTGATAAAGTTAACCTAGACTTAGTGATTTCAACTATTACCAAAGTAGGGTAACGCTTAGATCACTTAATCAGGGTTAGCACAGCGGAAGTATTTTAAAGTCTTTTCTTTGAAAATGTTTTAGCGTTACAAAAGTTTTTCTTTAGTTGCTTTCCTTTTAAATAGGTTTTGAACGTTCAGAGGGCTTTAGCGCTTGGCGAAGCGCTTAAGTCGGTTTTGAAAGCTTAGCGTTCACTTTTTGCAAATAGTCGCTTAACTGTTTTAAAGCCTTTAAGAGATGTAATATGCAAATGCAATGTAAATCATTAAAATAGTAAAGTGACACAAGAAATTGTAAGGTTCACTGGGTGGTGTAATCCCAGCTACATCCTTCTTCTCCTTTGCACTCGGAGGCAATACACTAAAATGTTCCTCAAAGAATCACAAAGAATCTTCTACAAATTAGGGACAAAGGAAGCAATGGATGTGGATGACTTGAGATCCTTGGTCACACAGATTTCTTCTACAAGCCACTTCAATCCTCTACTTCTGGAAAGACGATCTCGAGCTCCTTGATCACACAGACTTCAGCTCCAATGAAGATCTTCTCCAAGATGGCCTTGAGCTCCTTGATCACACAGACTTCAGCTCCAATAAAGACCTTTCTTCAACAAGCTTCTCTTACTCAAAAATACTGCTTGTGGAAGTCAACAATCTTTCTCACTCAGATGAAAGGTGTTGAGGGTTTATTGTAACAGGTTTGTTTGATGTTGGGAAGTTCAGACAACTTGGGATATTTCAATAATAGTTTAGGGTTCTTCTTGGAAGATGTTTGAGATATCGGGTGACTGTCTGGAATGTATTTGAGAAGCTTTAAGGATATTGGAGCTTCAATAAAGATCTTCTTCAACAAGCTTCTCTTACACAAAAATTCTGCTTGTTGAAAGAATTAACTTTCTTGAATTCCAATTGGCTATGGAGTTTGGAAGCTTTTTCTCTCAAATTATTTCTCAGCTCTCTTTCACGTCTCACACAAAAGGTTTTGCTGAAGGGTACTATTTATAGGGTTTCTTGGGATTTGTCCGTTGGACACAATTAGGCGCGTATCTCTCACACAGAGCTTCAAATAGTCCCTTTTCTGACATTCCTTAATTTCTACTGATTCCGATTGGACAGGAGCAGGTTTGAACTTTGAAAAGCTGACAGTCCAGTCAAAAGGTGGCTTGTCCACAAGTCATATTGTTTTGTCACATTTAACGCACTTATCAGGCATTTAATGCATTTGAATTTATTTCCCGTTGGAAATAAATGTCCGTTGAATGATTGGATGACTTGAGGATGTATTTCAGGTGAATCGCTTGAGTGAATGAGCGCTTGGATCAACACTCCTTGAACAGTCTTTTAGTGTTAGCTAGGCGCTAAGAACATTCTCTCGAACGCTTGATTCATAACTCCTGAAATAGACTCTTAAGCGTTTGACAGACGCTTAAGACAAATCTTCATCTTCACTTGACTTCAGATGCTGATCTTCAACTTCATCCTTGATAGAGTCACTCAGAATTCTATCAGTGACTTGGTATTAATTACTTAGTCTAAAATCTACAAAGATAAAGATTACAAGCCTAACAAACTAATACACTTTCAAACGCTTATACAGATATTCTATGAAAGTATAAACTTACCTTCTTTTGGGGTCTAACATGAATTCCTATCTTGTCACCATCAAAACATCTAACAATGAAATTCCTAACAAAAACCCCATCCAAGCCTCGCGATCTGTGTGAAGTCGAAGTTGGATACTTACATTATTTATGGGTGAAAGAAGCAAGGGGATTGAAGTGATTTGGAGCAGAAATCTGTGTGATCAAGGAGCTCAAGTCATCGACATCTATCTCTCCCTAATTTGTAGAAGATTCTGTGTGATTCTTTGAGAATCATTTTAGTGGATTGCCTCCAAGTGTTCAAGGAGAAGAAGGACGTAGTTGGGATTACACCACCCAACGAACCTTACAAATATTGTGTCTTTTACTTTACAGTCAATTCTCTTATCTATCATATCATTGCATAAATTGATTAATTAAAATACAATCAAACGCTAAGCAACTAAGAAACAACTTGTGATGCTAAAGATTTCCAAAAGAGAAGACTCTAAAATTATTCCGCTGTGCTAACATTGATTAAAGAACTGAACGCTTAAACCTACTTGGTTAAAGTATTCAAATCTTGAAGTCTAAGTTAACTTTCTAAAAATAGTTTTCATCAGATGCTTAGCCTAAGCGTCTATATTTCAAGTAAACGCTCAGTCAAGTGTCTACATTTCAAGCGTCCAAAACCATTTTAATACGAAACTTTTTGAAGTCGAAAAAGACTTCAGGGTCTATTCAACCCCCCCTTCTAGACCCTTTCGTATGCCACTTGGGACCAATAATAAGCAACCTATATTCTTGGAATTCGCATCTACCTGGATAGAGCGAATCAAATGTTAGGTTTCTCCCAATTGCTTTACCTAGAGAAAGTCCATAAGAGATATGAAATGAGTAACTCTAAGGGAGGACTTCTACCCATGGGACATGGAATATATCTCTCTAAGTCTATGAGTCCGAAATTGGATGAGGACAGATAAAAGATGAGTAAAATCCCACATGCATCGGTAGTGGAAAGTATCATGTATGCAATGTTATGCATGAGGCCTAACATAGCCCATGATGTGAGTGTAGTTAGTCAGTTTCAAGCAAACCCGGGTGAGCAGCATTGGATGGTTGTGAAGACTATCCTTAAGTATCTTGTAAAAATAAGGGATATGCTTCTCATATATGGAAATGAAGAAATGAGAGTAGATAGATATTCTGACTCAGACTTTCAATCTGATGTGGATGATCAAAAATCTACGTGTGGGTTTACATTCACTTTGAATGGTGGAGCAGTGTCTTGGAAAAGTTCCAAGCAAAGCACAACTGCGACCTCCACATGTGAAGCTGAATACATAGCTGCCTGAAGTTGTTTGGATAAGAAAGTTCATGGCTAAACTTCAAGTGGTTCCTACCGTGGAAATGTCATTGCCACTATGGTGTGAAAACAATGGAGAAATAGCACTAGCTAAAGAACCAAGGTCTCACAACAAATCTAAACACATAGAGAAAAGGTATCACATAATTGGAGAAATCGTTGGAAGAGGCGACATTGCCGTGCAAACAATAGCCTTAGCAAACAATGTACCTGACTCACTCACTAAACCTCTATCATCGGCGGTGCTAGAGAAACATCTTGAGAAGATGGGACTCAAATACAATAGCAATTGAAATTAAGTGCAAGTGAGAGATTGTTAGGTGTTATGCCCTCTATGCCATTGAGGAATTATATTTAGGAAGGCATTTTATTTATATTGTATAAACATTATTAATCATTAATAAAAGGCATTGAGTTTGTTCTTATAAATCTAATTGTGGCATTGAATGTATTGAACAAATAGGTCATTAAGATCAAGGTGTACTTACCACTACTTATTTGATAAATAGGAGTACTGGTGGAGTTAAGTGCTTAATCTTATAGCCATGGTTCGCGAGTTAAAGAATCTAAATTAGGCGTTTAGGTTCAAATCGTATGACACTTGCTTTGACAAGGAGAGTGCTAGTCTTACACTGATTGGATAGTGGAAGCTGGAGTCATGAATATGATTAATGGAGTTGACATATTCGAACAAGACTCTTGTAATCCTCTCACATGGGCTTTTACTCGGTGATAGTCAATGATAAGGATTATCAGTTATGATAGTATGAGTGAGCTTTAGAACTTAGGAGTCCTTTATGTTGTGCTCGTGCCATTGAATAAGTTATTAGAGTAGTTAGGCCCAATCACCCGTTGGTGGGATTGACCTCGAAGTACGATTCAATTGGTGCGTTCGACAATGGAAAGTGGACTGCTAATAAGGAATTTACTGTCTCAAAAGTAAACGAGAAGCGATCTATACGTCTAGGTGTTATGAAATTAAAGTCTTTGGCCAAAGCATTTATGATTGACTTGTATTGGATACAAAAGGTAGTTTGGTAATTTCACATCTGTTAGGAAATTTCATGTTAGATGTTTTGATGATGACAAGATAGGTTTTATGTTAGATCCCAAAGATATGTAAGTTTATTTTTATTAGAATATGTATAAGCGTTTAAAGTTATCGAGATGTAATTTTCAGTATAAGGCATTTTATCTTTATAGTTTTAGACTAGTATATAGCGCTTGAGCTATGATAGAATTCTAGGTGAGTCTATCAAAGTGAAATCGAAGATCAGCGTCTAAAGACTTTGAAGATAAGAGATTCATTAAGCGACTGTCAAGCGTCTAAGAATCAGTTTTAGGTGATCATGCCACAAGTGCCCGTCTTCACCTGAATTAAATCTGAAGTCAATAAGCACTTAAAAGTAACTTTTAACAGACATTAATTCCAACGAGAATTAAATTCAAAAGCATTAAATGCTTGATAAGAGAATTAAATGTGATAAGGACTATTGACGTATGGATAAGCCTTCCCCATTGGCTGTCAACTCAAAGTAGGTCTGCTACCAACTCTGTGTAGCAGAATTTTCAGAGATGTCAGAAAAAGACTAAATCACGCGCCTCGTGTTAAACACGCTCCTTCTTGTGTCCAATAGACAAATCTTGAGAAAAGTATATAAATAGATACTCAGAGCTCAACCCTAAATACCGAGAATTATTATCATAAGTTTGAAACCTCCATAGTCAAAATATCTTTAAGCTTATACATCTCCACAGTCAAACCAATATCTCTTACTGCTTTATAGAAGAACTATTATTTTCTAAAAAGATATTCCAAAAGTGTTTGAACTTTTCAAATCAAACAAACAATGATAAAACCCATCAACATCTTTAATATGTGTGACAAAGTTGTTGAAGGCAAAGCAGTATTTCTGTGTGAAAGAAACTTGTCAGAAGCAGAGCTTAGCCGAGTTGAAATCTTTGTGATCAAGGAACCATCGAGATCAAGAATTCACCATTTTCTATTATGTTGAAGCTGTCTTTGTGAAGCTTCGTAATTCATTTTAGTGAATTCCCCTTTTGTGGAAAAGAGTAGAAGGACGTAGCTGGGACTACATAAACCCAGTGAACCTTACAATTCTCATGTCTTCTCTACTTACTGTTTTATTGATTTAATCATCATTATCTTCCTACATTATTATAAAGCATACACTATTAAAACGCGCGCAACTAAACATTTTCTAAGCGCTTATTTATTCACTCTTAGAGACTTGTACAAATCTTCCGCTGTGCTAACCCTGATAAAAGTGCTGAGCGCCTGAGCTATCTTGATCAAGTACTCAAAACTATTGTCTAAGTTATCTTTCTAAAAATAAGTTTAAAAATTCGAAAAGAATTTCAGGGTCTATTCAACCCCCTCCCCTTCTACCCTTCTAGACCCTTTCATATGCCACTTGGGACCAACAAGTGGTATCAGAGCGGTTGAAGTTGGAATTTTTAATTTTCCAAGCATAACTGCTTGTTTATATCCTTTTAAAATTTAGTTGTTTTAAAAATTTCTTTCATGGCATTCGCTAAAGTACTTAAGTTGACCGAGTCAAACCATGACTCATGGAAGGTCAAAGCATTTACTTATCTTTGTTCATGTGATGATGAAATATGTGATATCATATCAGATGGGCTAATTCAAATCTTCAAGGTCATCACTAAAGCGCATGGAGCCACAAAAGAGACCCCTGATGGTTATGTTGAAAAGCCAAAGCATGAGAGGTCTACAGATGAGCCTAGGAGAGCAAATTTGGATAATGTTGGACGAAACACTCTATATACAGCCATCGGCGATAATGATAACTTATTCAATAAGGTCAAGTCATGCTCTACGACTAAGGAAATATGGGATAAGTTGGCTACAATTTGTGGTCGGTCACAGCAAATCAGAGAAAACAAGCTTTTGATTGCCAATGAAAGGTTTAATGATTTCAAAATATTGCCTAATGAGACGCTAGAACAATTGAATATAAGATTTACTGCTCCTGTTACGGAGTTAACATCTCTAGGCATGTATTTGCAAAATAGAGAAATGGTGGTTAAGATTTTTAGACGTCTCCCTAGTAGATTTTTGATGAAAATAATGGCTCTGAGAGAATCAAATATGTTGGATATTCTAACTCCAGAAGATGCTTTTTCGGAACTTAAGGCTTTTGAATTTGAGTTAAATTCAACGAGTGATGTAGTAAGCAGCCCAGTGATAGAGTTTGGAGCGCTAATAGCATCAGTCAAGGGTAGATCGGGTGATAAGGGAAAGGTGTCTGATATAAGTGAGGAAGAGGAATTAGCGTTGCTAAATATATTTAGAAAATTTCTAAAATTTGAAGAAAAAAAAGGAAAATATCCTAAGCATCAAGGACAAAATTCCTATCAAGCGCCTCCTCCAGCACAACAACAGTATCAAGTGCCTCAGTATTCTGCCCCTTCTCCGTCAGCACTAAATCAATGCCAAGCGTCTTCTCCGCAAAATCTCTCAACGTAAGTGGTCTCAAAACCACAGACTACAAGGTTAACATGAGCAAAAGATAAAAACTAATCTATGTTATAATTGCAGAAAACCAGGGCACTACCAGGTAAATTGCCCTTATCCAAACGTATCCAAGCCCTCAAGGAAGGATTACTTAAATAGAAACCAATTCAGGAGCAACCTTTGTCAACAAGGTTTGCTAGCGAAATTAGAACCAGTGTCCGCACCTGAAGATTTGGAGTCTTCAGAAGAGAGTAGTGATGATGATGAGCCAGTGGACGATTCAGCACTAATTTGTCTCATGGCCAGAGATGATGAAGCGTCTTCAGACTCACTATCTGAGGTAAATACTGAATTAGCTTATCCTATCTCTTATGAAGAATTACTTGATAAAGTAAAAGAATATTATAAAGGTTGTCAAGATGCCACTAAATTATTTCAAAATCACTTTGATATCATATCAGCGCTCAGAGGTGATAACGTGATGCTCAAGGCAGAGTTGCAAGTTCAGCAACAATGCATTGAGAAGAACTAATCACTTGAGACCGAAATCATTCAATTGAAAAGAGATCTTGATATAATAGTCAAGAGAGAAGCTGAGCTTATTGCTAAATTTGCTAAATCAGAGCAGCTCATCTCATCAATGTCTAAAGCGTTAAGAAAGCTAGACAATGTGACTCAGGTAACAAGATTATTTGGTGAGATGACCGGTTTATGATGTAATAAATTTGGTAAGAAACCAAATAAATCCAATGTTACGACAAACAACAAAGGAAATGGTGTGTTCTTTGTTGAGAAAGGTTCAAAAAGTCAAACACCCATTGAACCAAAAGACAATGGTACGAGGCCGAATGAGAAAGCCAAAGCTGACTTAGGCAAGGGAAAGACGAAAGTGAATGATTCACAATGAAAGGTTAATCCAAATGCTTAAAAGGCTAAGGAGAAACCTTACCACTATGAATCAAACGCTAAGCGTCAAGCACCCAATGTGCACCCTAAGCCAGCGCCAAGGAAATACCAGCGTCAATATCCACAACAATCAAGGTCATATTATCAATACTATGATGATTATGATTACGATTGGGATTATGATTACTATTATAATCCAAGATATTACTATGCACCCAAAGAACACACACAACACAAAGTGAAACCCAAAAAGGCTAATCCTCCCGCAATGAAGACTAAGTAAACATGGGTTCCTAAAGTTCTAATTCAGACTAATGCTACTAATGTGAAAGGACCCAAGTCACAATGGGTACCTAAAAAGAAATATAACTTCCCTTTTAAATGCAGGTACCTAGAGCTAGAGCCGATACATCTGTTTGGTACATCAATAGTGGGTCGTCAAGGCACATGACGGGCTCCAAGGATTTCTTGATCAACTATCGAGCTTCCAATGGTCCTCAGGATGTATTTGGTGACAACTCCAAAGGTAAAACCAAAGGTATATGTACTATGCATAGGGGGAACATCATGATAAGTGATGTATATTATGTTGAGGGTCTTAAGCATAATCTTTTAAGCATAAGTCAATTTTGTGATAAAGGCTTTGAAGTCAAATTTTCAAGTGACTATTGCTACATTAATGGCGCTAAGACTGGATCTACTAAATTGAAAGGAAAAAGAACAAACAATATTTATTTGGTAGATTGGGGTTCAACAATAGACAACCACCCTACATGCTTTGTAGCTAAAAATGAATTTAAAATGGGTTGGTTATGGCATAGAAAAATGAATCACCTCAACTTTAAAACAATCTCTCAACTTATAACGCTAGATCTTATAGAGGGATTACCTAAAGGACCATTTCATAAGGATCGTCTTTGTGATGCTTGTCAAATGGGCAAACAAGTTAAATCATCTTTCAAGAGAAAGCCTTATCTATCTACCTCTAGGATACTTGAACTGCTTCACATGGATCTGTTTAGACCTATTCAAACAATCAGTGTGAGTAGTAAAAAGTATGCTTTGGGGATAGTAGATGATTTCCCTCGATTTACTTGGGTGGAATTTCTTTCATCCAAAGATGAAATGTGTGACAAGCTCACAACGCTTATTCGGCAACTTCAAACATTGAAAGATTTTAAGGTTGCAAGAATAAGGAGCGATCATGGTACTAAGTTTACTAACAAGGTTGTTGAGAAGTTTTGTGCAGAGAATGGAATACATCATGAGTATTCGGGCCCTAGAACTCCTCAACAGAACGGTGTTGCTGAGCGCCGGAATAGAACGCTCAAGGAAGCCGCTAGGACAATGTTAGCAGAGTCCAAGCTTGCTCCTAAGTTTTGGGCCAAAGCGATCAACACTGCATGTTACACTCAAAACCGTTGCATGATCAACTAACAGCATGGTAAAACCCCCATATGAACTATGGAAGGGACGTAAGCCAGATGTTTCATATTTTTATGTTATTGGTTCAAAATGCTTTATTCATAATAATGGGTCCCAAATCCTAAAGACATTTGATCCTAAAGTGGATGAGGGAATCTTTCTAGGCTATGCCAAAAATGGAAAGAATTTTCGCATCCTCAATGAGATCAAATCGGAGGTTGAGGAATCCATTCATGTTGTTTTTGATGATGCTAACCAAGAACCGAGTAAGGTTAATGCTAATGAGGTAGGAGTTGAAGATTTGTATCATCAAGCGTCAAAGATCACTATTGATGATGAAAGTGACAACAATGATGAGATCTTAGTGCCCCATCCTAAGACTACTCGTGAGGTTATTAAGGATAATAATGTAAGAACTACTGATGATCATGAAGGGAATGATCATCGAGAGCAAAATAGAATATGTGAATTAGAAGCGCCTATACAAGAAGGTAGTCAAGTGCCTGTGCAAGAAGTTAACCAAGCGCCTGATCAACCTCTTAACCTGTTCCAGCCAGATAAACTATGGCTACTTGATCATCCACCAGAGCAAATTATTGGAGATATTGGAGCACCTGTAAGGACTAGGGACGCTATATTCAATGAGGTCATGTTCGCAAGTTTCTTATCTCAAATGGAACCTAAGAAAGTGGATGAAGTGCTAAGTGATCCTAGTTAGATTGAGGCCATGCAAGAAGAGCTTAATCAGTTTAAGCGTAGTAAGGTTTGGACACTAGTACCAAGACCAACTGACCAAGGAGTTATTGAAAGTAGATGGGTTTATAATAACATGATGTATGAGAATGGTATTGTCATAAGAAATAAAGCCAGACTCGTCGCTCAAGGATATTACCAATAAAATGGCATTGATTTTGATGAGACATATGCTCTCGTAGCCCGTCTTGAAGCAATTCGTATGTTTTTAGCGTATGCAGCGTTTAACAAATTCACAGTGTATCAAATGGATGTGAAGAGTGCCTTCTTGAATGGTAAACTCTAAGAAGAAGACTATGTAGAGAAACCACCAGGATTCATCAACAACCATGGTAAGAGTATGGTCTACAAGCTAGATAAGGCGCTACATGGCCTTAAGCAAGCACCTCGAGCATGGTATGACACTCTCTCTATTTTTCTTATTGGTAAAGGCTTTTCAAAAAGCAGCGTTGATACAACGTTATTCAAAATTACCAATGGTGAAGATATTCTCTTAGTCCAAATATATGTGGATGATATTATTTTCGGTTCTACTAATAAGCGTCTGTGTGAGAAATTTTCAAAAAGGATGCAAGATCAATTTGAAATGAGCATGATGGGTGAATTCAGTTTCTTCTTAGGATTACAAGTTAAACAACTCCCTAATGGCATATTTATTAACAAAACTAAATATACTCGAGATATGATTAAGAAATTTGGTATGGAAAATGCATCTTCTTCAAAAATTCCAATGAGCCAAACGCTTAAGTTAGATAAAGATGAAAGTAGAAAGAAGGTTGATATCACATATTATAGAGGTATCATTGGATCACTTCTTTATCTTATCGCTAGTAGACCTGATATTATGTTTTTGGTATACATGTGTGCACGTTTTCAAGCTGATCCTAAAGAGTCACACTTACTTGCTGCCAAGAGAATCCTTAAAGAGCTAAAAGGCACACAAAATATGGGCTTGTGGTATCCATGAGACTCTTCTTTTAAACTAATTAGTTACTCAGATGCAAATTTTGCAGGATGCAAAATAGATCGTAAAAGCACTAGTGGTACATGTCAATTTCTAGGTGATGGATTGGTTTCGTGGCATAGTAAGAAACAACAATCCATAGTGACTTCTACCGCTGAAGGCGAGTATGTAGCCGCTGGAAGCTGTTGGACAAACCCTTTGGATGAGGCAACAACTTAGAGATTATGGAATAATCTTAGGTCCAACCCCTATCCATTGTGATAACCAAAGCGCTTTAGCCATGACCCAAAGCCCAGTCCTTCATTCTAGAACTAAACACATTGATATTCACTATCATTTCTTACGTGACCATGTTCAAAAGAAAGATATCTCTATGCAATTTATTGTTACAGAAAAACAATTGGCAGATATCTTCACCAAAGCGCTCAACGAACAATGGTTTCTCACTTTAAGAAGTGAGCTAGGTATGATTGATTTAAATGCTTGATCATCCAAAACATCAAACTTTATAGGCATAATATTTAGGGGGAATTTACCTTTTTTATATTTAATTGTTTCAAAGAAAATACTAGTAAGTTGTTAATTTTAGGGGGAACCTAAAAAGGGATAACTTTATTAGAAAAGTGAAATTGACCAAAATGGTAAGCACTTATATTTATGCATTATAATTGTTTAGACGCTTTAACTTTTTTAGCGTCTGAACATTCTCTTAAAGGAAGCTAAACGCTCTTAACCAATTCCTAGTTAGCGCTTAGTACAAATGAAAATTTCAAAAGGGCGCTTTACCTGACGCTAAATAAAGATAGTGGATAAGTCAAAGCAATTAATGCTGATATGACATTCAGCACCTCTAGTAAAAAAAACTAAAGGGTACTCATTACTTTTCAAAATGACGGTTCAGCGAATATACTCGCATGTCTACACTACAGTGCATTTCGGGCGTGTACAACTCACGCTGAATATTTCAAAAACCTTTGAAATTCAAAAGGTGACTGCAAAAGTAACCCCGGAATTTAGGTTCCATATTTATCACCCATTTTCCCATTTATTATTATGGAATTTACTGCACATATTTAATTTCTTTGAGACGTGGCCATATCGATTGATTAGTTATTTTCTTTTTCTTATAAATACAAGAAATTGAAGAACTATTCTTTTTATCATTTCATCTGTACAGTGAACTAGAGGCTCGACCGCCGAGGAATGAGACGCTCAGTTTCTATGATAATTATTCTCCAGTTCCTCTTAGTACAAGTGAGGAGACGCGTAACAAGCTTGGCTATTCTCATTTCCATGAGAGAGTCTTTCACTACTCCAACCTTGAGACTGCCCAACCTCTCTGCTTTTGGAAATCGTCATTCTTGATAAACCAGCAGATCTCAAGCAGATGATCTCTCACGAAGCGCAACTCTACTTTGAAAGAGTTTGGCATGGAGATTACAACGCAGATCTCCAGCCGGAACCGAATGGCTACTGAAGAAAGCAGAATGGGTTGAAGCATATGCGTCCAAGTGCCATACTTTTGAAGACATGGTTACCAACCCACTTCTTTTCAATCAGGCAATTCATGAGAAGCGAAAACACTTTACCCATTATTGCCTTGATTCTAAGATTCAATGACTTGGACCAATTCACTCTTTGCCATCTATTCAGCGTCCAGTTGAAGAATCTCTTCACCAAGTGCTTGTTGAGCTCAGTCAATCAAATCTTTTTCCCCGACTGTAGCAGCGCTTCGAGTGGCGAGTCTTCAAGTGCCAGTGTGGAAGTTGACTGAGTTTCTTTTCAATCGCATGAAACTCAAAGATGCTTTGAAGGTGTTCAACCACATTTTTACTCAAAATGTTGTCACAACAACTGGGGCGAGCGTCAATGAGTTCTCCAAATTTATCTTTTTGGATTCTTATCCCCAGGAGCTAAGCGCTCATTACCAAAGGGTAATTAATCTGTGAAGGGCACTACAGCCCATCGCTTGTTCAAGATGTCCTGCCTTACTGGGAAGATTATTGCAAGCACTACATTTCAAATCTTCCAGTATTTTCAGAAGATAGGTTGTTGTACTTCAGCAAGGAGCTAACCGAGGACTCTCTTTTCTTCATTTCAGGGTCTAACGCCAGGTTGACTCCAGTACACCCTATAGATGCAATAGGTCCAATGTGGGTAGCTGCTCGAGAAAGTCCACTTTCCATATTCAAACAAGAACTCTTTCAGCTATCAACCATCTCAGAAAATATTTTATGGACCCAGATGACTCCGGCAAAGATCATTCCAGATGCTCCTCTTCTTCTGTCGTTGCGGTGGCTTTCAAATTTTTGCCACATCTTCTCTCCAGCACCGCAACTTACAGATTCTACCTCTGAGTTTTCAGACACTCATGTTCTTTTTGTCCGAGAAGCGCCATCAGATGATGACGTGGAGACAATTTTCAAAGAAGAAGCCCTTGCCAGCACTCCTGCTCCATTTATTGTTGAATATACTTCTAGCACTGAGGTCGATGGAGATGATGTCATCATAGACATTGTAGCAGTCCATGCTCCAGACGCTGCTCTTCCCGAACAGGAACAAGTTATTGAATCTGAGGAACTTTTCATTAGAGATCTAGCGCGAGGCAAAGCTGTTGCTTTCAAAGAACCTTTGCCCCCTCTAGCACGTTCCTCCAGTGACAGTTTAGACAGCGATGATGATCCAGAAGCTCAGGAATTCAAGAAAGCAATCAAAACTCTCATCGATATCAAGGGCTCCTGCTCTCACTTGGAAAGTCAGAGTAATTCAATTCTCACTGCCGTAGAAAGACATCAATTAAATGATAAGCGCAAGGCGGCTAACCTAAGTACTATTACTGTACTAGATAGAATGGTTCCACTCGTCTTTCATCTTTCTGAAAGCGTCAACCGCTCGCTTGCCCTCAATGCCACGACAGACGCTGAACGTCACAATCTTTTCAACTCTGCAACTGAAAGTATTGCTACTCAAGTAGCTCTCCTAATCGATGAAGTCAAGCTTTTTCGCAGAGACTTGTCTCAGATCGGTTCATCTCAACCTCTTGATGCTGATGTCAAGAAGGGGGAAAAGGGTAAAGGCCCATCCAAGAGCGTGGGAAGCTCTGAAGACAAGCGCTGGAAAGAACTTCAAAGTAAGATCTATGCAATCCAGCAGGCCATTCTTAAGAAACACAAACCTTGTTTCTACAAAGGTTACCCAATTCCTAATTTCTCTGTTGAGCTCCTTGAAGAGTTAGGAATCTCTCCGTTTGCTGTTTATGTGCCTCGTTATATCAATCCTCATAGAGCTCCAGTCACAAGGACCTTTGAAATTTTTGAAGAATTATTATATGAACTTGGAGTTGACAATTCTGTTTGGCAAAAGTGCCTTCATATCTTTGACGAGTTGGCTGAGAAGATGAGAAACATACAATATGCCAACAACACTCATAAAAAGATAAGGGAAGCAAATGATAAATTGTGGAAGTTTGCTGAGATGCTTTTCAAACAAGAGCAAAAGAATCAAGATCAAAAGAAATCGCAAACCTTTTCCACATAGAGAAAGCGCTAAGAGTTTATTGTTTTATTATGTTTTAGGCTCTTGTTTGAATGTTTCTATGTTTTAACTCATTGTACTTAACGTAAAAATTTTATGAATGAATGAGTTTGCTGAAACATCTTGTTTCTCACTATATGTACTAACTTATAACTAACCTCTAACTTTTAAACGCTAACTTTATATTATCTTTGGTGATTTTCTAGCTCTTGGACTATAAAAGAGTTAAGGTCTTGACATCATCAAAAAGGGGAAAATCGTTAGGAAATTTCATGTTAGATGTTTTGATGATGACAAGATAGGTTTTATGTCAGACCCCAAAGATATGTAAGTTTATTTTTATTAGAATATGTATAAGCTTTTAAAGTTATCGAGTTGTAATTTTTAGTATAAGGCATTTTATCTTTATAGTTTTAGACTAGTATCTAGCACTTGAGCTATGATAGAATTCTAGGTGAGTCTATCAAAGCAAAATCGAAGATCATAGTCTGAAGACTTTGGAGATAAGAGATTCGTTAAGCAAAATATCTTTGAGCTTATACATCTCCACAGCCAAACCAATATCTCTTACCTCTTTATAGAAGAACTATCATTTTCTAAAGAAATATTCCAAAAGTATTTGAACTTTTCAAATCAAACAAACCTTGATAAAACCCATTAACCTCTTCAATCTGTGTGACGAAGTTGTTGAAGACAAAGCAGTATTTCTATGTGAGAGAAGCTTGTCAGAAGCAGATCTTAGCCGAGTTGAAATCTTTGTGATCAGGGAACGTGAGATGAAGCATTCACCATTTGCTATTGTGTTGAAGTTGTCTTTGTCAAGTTTCGTGATTCATTTTAGTGAATTCCTCCTGTGTGGAAAGGAGTAGAAGGACGTAGTTGGGATTATATAAACCCAGTGAACCTTACAATTCTCGTGTCTTCTTTACTTACTATTTTATTGCTTTCATTATTATCTTCCTACATTATTATAAAGCATATGCTATTAAAACACGTGCAACTAAACAAATTCTAAGCGCCTATTTATTCACTCTAAGAGACTTGTACAAATCTTCTGCTGTGCTAACCCTGATATAAGTGTTGAGCGCCTGATCCATCTTGATCAGGTACTCAAAACTATTGTCTAAGTTATCTTTCTAAAAATAAGTCTTAAAATTCGAAAAGAATTTTAGGGTCTTGTACAGTATCAAGTTGTATGAGGTTGACATTCCATGATTCTTACTTGATCCGGTTGTGTCAGTGAAGATTATAACTTAAAGGTTCGTGATGAAATATTCATCTCGTACTTGATTGGGTTTTGGTATAGCTTCACGGGAATGACTTGGTGATAACTATATCCTTGAATCCTCCCAATGCCAATCAAGACGAGCATAGAGAGTCGCGCTATATAAAGATGATAAAATAAAGGAGTTTTAATTCATAAAGCGTATTTTGGTAATTTCACTTAGAGTGGAAATTATCAAAGGGATATGTATTGATTATAATTAATATATTTAATTATTGTAATTAAATATTTTTATTCAATCAAATATTAATAGTATTATTAATTTAGAATTAATAAAGTAGTATTAGTAAAAGGAGCCTAGTATTTAATTAATTATCAATTGGATTGGACTGGTAATATTATTTAAATACTTAACACCGGGCTTGGAATAGGATGAAGCCCAGTAAATCTATCTCTAAGGCCATTTTGGTCGTCCCCTCTCCTTAGGCAAATGAGTAGTTTTATTTAAACACTAGGTGCTTAACTAAAAACATAACCTATGTAATATTTTCATCTTAGGGAGTGAAAAGAAGTGAAACACTAAAAATCCTATCTCCCTCCCCATAAACCCTAGTCGTCCAAACCCGTCTGAGGTAGAGAAGGTTGAGCTTCTAGAATTGAAGATCATCTTTTGCGTGATAATCTAGAGGAAGGAATGATCCGTTGTTTCTCAAAAGCTTGGCTTTAGAAATTCATCGAAAAAGGTAATTGGATTACATCTTCTTCTTTGTAATTATCAAAATATGAATTGAATCTGGGCTTTGTGAATCGAGAAATTTTTTTATCGGCTGGTTCAAATCACAACATCGACATCATCACAGCCCTTCTATTTTGTCGACTGAATTCCGTAATATGATCCTACAGTGTCCTTCGATGCGGAGCTCATCTTATCTTGTCACGATTCAGCGTTATCTCGCGAGTTCAAACGGGCACAAATGACTAGTGATAATAGTACAATTGCTTCCATCGCCATTTCCTCCACCTTTGTCTATCCCCGTCGATCGCTAGCAAGAAGTCGCTGCTTTTGCTCTTGGGGTAGCTGCTGCTCGTTGACAAGAAAGAAAAAGCAAGTTGTTGTGTTGGGACTTTTCAGTGCTTTGAACTCTACTTTGTACCCACTGCCCACAAGTCCTCATGTTTAAAGAAGAATGTATTTTCTCAGACATTGGACTGGCTTGGGATTGAGGCTCAAATCAGTAAATGAATTCGTCCCTAATTTTAATTTCTTGATTAATATTTTTTTGGCAATTAACTTGTGAATTCAACTTTATTTTACATTCACAAAATACTTTAAACCCTTCCGGAGAGATGCACTCGACCATCATTGACGGTGAACAACAATCCATGGAGAGAGGCATAACATTGATGATTGCTCATTTTTCAGTCGATTTGCGAAGCCAATACCCAAATTGACGAATTCATTTCATGATGAAGAGTGGTTTCAAGGAGATTTTCACAAGCAAAAGCATCTAAGCCGAGGACTTTACGAAGGCGTACTTAAACATCCTTGATTACATAAAGCAATTCATGGAGGAATGGCGTACTTGAACATCCTTGATGGCGTAAAGCAATCCATGGAGAAAGACATAACATTGAAGATTGCTCCTTTTGCCAGTTGATCTTACGAAAGACAAGACCCAAATTGACTAGCCCATCTGACAATGAGGAGGTGCTAAAGATATGCTAAGGAGCAAAAACATCTACAATGTGGACTTTACAAGTGACTCACTATCAACAATCAAAGGAGGATTTTCTCTTGTCGACATCGGGGCAGCACACCATTGAAGGCAAGGCGAAAGGAGCCACGTCATTGAATGCAAGGCGGAAGAAAGGAGCCACATCATTGAATTCAATGCGGAATGGAGTTGTAGTGATCTTCGATCTTTTGGTGAATTCCACAACATCAAAAGCTATTGGGAATGGACAGAAACATATTCAACCAGTGCTGAGATAAGCTATTTCCACCAAGACGTGGCTCTGGACATTTAGAGGGGTGATTTGATTTGACTTCTAGACATTTTATACTTGGTCAAGGAGTTCTTGATTTGAGTTGATTTCTCGACATTTTATACTCATGTCAAGGATTTCTTGATTTGATTTGACTTGTAGACATTTTATACTCGTGTCAAGGAGTTTTTGATTTAATTTGAGTTCTAGACATTTTATACTCATGTCAAGGAGTACTTCATTTGACTTGACTTCTAGACCTTTTATACTCGTGTCAAGGAGTATTTCACTTGAGTTTATTCAATTTTGTTGACAGTTTATACTCGTTTCAGAGAGTGCTTCATTTAATTTGATTTCAAGACCTTTTAGACTCATGTCAAGGAGTATTCACTTGATTTGACAGTTTATGCTTTTATCGAGGAGCCTTCATTTGATTTGACTTAATGACATTTTATACTCGTGTCACGGAGTATTGTTGAATTTCGTATATTCAAATTGCACCATAAACTTAACGAATAATACTTGTTAGAACGAAGTTGTAGGAGAATCTTTTTTCTTCCTCCAATTCGAAAACTTGAAGCTTCCAAATCTTCAATCCTTTGCTTGAACTTCAAACCTTGAACTTGATCCGAACAACGAAAATACGTCGTCTCTAAATTGTCATGCACGGATTGACAATCGAAAAATTTCCCACTTGAATCTCTAATGGGCGACGACTAGGGTATAGAGAAGGGAGGAATATTTTCTTCTTTCCATCTAGGAGAGTTGTGAGAGTTATGTTCTTGTTCAAAGTCAAAGAGTCCTTATATAGCTCATGCCTAATTGAACAAGTCAAAAAAAAGAGCCCTAGAATATTGGGCTCCTCTTGGACTCCCAACATGGCCAAAGGATGCCTTTTAGAAGCCCGTGATTTATTTTGTTTAATTAATTTCTTATTTCAATTAATAATTTATTATATCCAACAAATAAATTAATTAATTAAATAACTAAATTAATTAGATAAATTAATTCATTAATATATTTCCCTAGGAAATTAATTAATAATTAATCTTATCCATATAATTAATTATTTCATCTAATGAATAATTAATTATTTAATTTATCCAATAAATTAAAACTCCTAGAAGAAAAATAGAAATTCCTTTTTGTTTTTCTTTATCAATCCTTTAGCGCGACTCTTTAGGTTCGTTTCGTTTGGCAATGAGAGAAAACCAAGGGAAGTGGGTAACACCTAGCCAGTCACGTCGCCCACTTCGTAGCCCAAACGAAAATGAATGATAAGACCATTTCGCAACCTTTCAATTGTAAATGCCGTGTAAATATAAACCCTTTGTTCGTGTACCCCAGTCAAGTGAAAGTCATGGCTATGTCAAACTCATTGGACTTGACCATATGTATTAATTATAATAATACGAGATCATTGAGATCAATTTAGTGCCTAGCACAGCCATCTCCTTTTGTTTTGGCCAAAGACTTTGATCTCTATTTGTCTATATAATTACATAGGGTACTTTCTCACTCACTTATGAGAGAACAAATCTCATTTAGATATGAGCTAAGACTAACATTTGCCCATCAAGCCGCATTTCGAGGTCGACCCCACCAACAGGTGAATTGGGTCCTACTCTAATGAAATACTTGACGTCACAAATGCATCTTCAGCATGATGTTTCAGGTCAAAGGTTCACTTACACCTATTACGCATAATCAGTTATGTCATTGACAGTCACAGAGTGAAAACCCATGTGACAGAACCGATGCGAGTCGTGTTCGAGCATATCAATTCCACTGATGTGCCTACAATCTTAATATCCTATCATCCCATGATACTAGACAAGCACTCCCATGTTAGAGATAAGATTGTACAAGTGTTCTATGTCTTTATTTGTCCATTAAAGACTTCACTTTACTTGCGAATTTGTTTTTAGTAATCAAGATCGATCTCTCTAGTGCCAATCTTCCTATCGCATAGGAAGTAGAGAGATCGCACTGAAAACACGGATAAAATGTTTTACACTAATTATAGATATAGATAAGATTTAAGTGAAAACTAAATAATGCCTTTATGAATAATATCAAAATAAGCTAATTACAAGATAGATGCCCTATCATTCTATCCTCTATGACATCTGAGGGCATAATCCTAACAATCTCCCACTTGTACTCAATGCCACTCATTGTGGTATCTTATACGCATCATTTCCAGGTGTCAGTCCATAACAGCCTGAGGTAGTGGTTTGGTGAACGGGTCAGCTATATTGTCAGCTGAGGCTATTTTCTACACTGCTATCTCTCCTTGGTTAATGATCTCTCTTATGATGTGAAATCTTCTCTCAATGTGTTTAGATTTGTTATGAAACCTTGGTTCCTTAGCTTGCGCTATTGCTCCATTGTTATCACAATAAAGTGGCAACGAGAGCTGTGAACTATGAACCACTTCAAGTTCACCAATTCTCATCCAAACAACTTCTTTGGCTGCCTCTGAGGCTGTCACATCAGCTTCAGTGGTGGAATCCACGGTTGTGCTTTGCTTGGAGCTTTTCTAAGACACCGCCCCACCATTAAGCGTGAAAACAAACCTTGAAGTAGATTTACGGTCATCGACATCAGACTGGAAGTCCGAGTCAGTGTATCTTTCCATCTTCAAGTCTCTACCTCCATAGATGAAAATCATATCCTTAGTTTTATTAAGATACTTTAAGATAATCTTCACAGCTATCCAATGTTCCTTTCCTGAGTTTGCCTGAAATCGACTCACCACGCTTACATCATAGGCAATGTCGGGTCTTGTACACAGCATTGCATACATTAGGCTACCAACTGCAGAAGCATATGGTACTTTACTCATCTTCTCTCTATCTTCCTCACTTTGAGGACACATAGATTTGGACAAGTGTACTCCATGTCTCATATGAAAAAATCATTTCTTAGAACTTACCATCCTAAACTTTTTAGGACCTTTTCTATGTAAAGGTCTTGGGAGAGACCTATCATTCTATTCGTTCTATCTCTATAGATATGAATTCAAAGAATGTAAGTTGCTTCTCCCAAGTCTTTCATGGAAAACGTACTCGAAAGCCATTTCTTGATTGTGGTGAGCATTCCCACGTCATTTCCTATAAGTAGAATGTCATCCACAAATAGTACTAATAATGAGATTTTGCTCCTACTAGTCTTCTTGTAGACAAAGGGTTCATCTTCATTCTTGATGAAGCCATATCCCTTTACTAGTTCATCAAAATGGAGATTCCAGCTTCTAGATGCTTGCTTGAGACCGTATATGGACCTCTCAAGTTTACATACTTTATGAATATTGGTCTCGGATACAAAACCCGTTGGCTGCTCCATATAGATATCCTCCGCGAGGAATCCATTTAGGAAAGCCGTTTTGACATCCATCAGCCATATCTCATAGTCTAAATATGCAGCTATGAATAACAGTATTCGGATGGACTTTATCATGGCCATGGGCGAAAAGGTTTCTTGATAGTCAATTCCTTCTCTTTGACTATACCCTTTCACTACAAGCCTGGCTTTAAAGGTGTTAACCTTACCATCGCTACCTATCTTTGTTTTGTAGATCCACTTACATCCTATAGGTTTGACACCTTCAGGATGATCTACCAAAGTCCAGACTTGGTTCAATTGCGTAGAGTCCATCTTTGTTTCCATCACTTCTTGCCATGTTGAAGCGTCGACATCCACCATCGCTTGATCATAGGTACAAGGATCATCTTCATGACCCTCTTGTACTACAGTGTGGAGTTGAGGCTCCCCCTGTAGTAGATACCCATACCTCTCAGGTTCATGTGGCATTCTACTAGATCTACGTGGTGGTTGTGCTACTATTGGGTTTGGCCTTAGTTCTTGGACAGATGTCTCAGAGAGAGTCTCATTTTGTTCTTCTAGAACAATCTTTCTACCTTTGTCCCCTTCCAAGATAAATTCATCTTCAAGGAAGTGGGCATGTGGAGCCACAATGATTCTCTGATCATCATGTAGGTCAAATAATAATCTCATGGAATCTTCAGGATAACCAATGAAACGTCCCATGAGGGATCTAGTCTCTAATTTCTCCACTTTAGTCTTCTTGACATAAGTAGGACATCCCCAAATCTTAATATGATTGAGACTTGGTTTTCTATTATTCCACATCTCATGCGGAGTCTTAGGAACGAATTTGGAGGGACATCTGTTCAATATATAAGCAGCAGTAAGGAGAGTGTATCCCCACAACAAAATGGGTAAATCAGTATAACTATGCATGGAACGAACCATATCCAACAAAGTTCGGTTCCTACGCTCAGCTACTCCATTCAATTGAGGAGTTGCTGGTGGTGTTAGTTGTAACATTATTCCTTATTCTCTAAGGAATTCATCAAAGTCGGCACTCATATATTCTCCTTCACGATCCGATCGCAGAGTTTTTATATGTTGCCCAGTTTGATTTTCTACCAAAGCTTTGAACTCTTTGAACCTTTCAAAGGATTCAGACTTTTGCTTCATTAGATACACTAGACCGTATCTTGAATGATCGTTAAATTAAGCCCAATCTAATTAATAAGTTGAAATTGATTAAAATTTCTCGTTGGGCTTAATTAAATTATATCGGGTCATTATCCTTTTGACCCACCCGGATAATTAAATTTATCCTAACCCAAATTCTAATTTCGACCCAATACATTGCCCATTTACCGACCCAGATCCCGGACCCAAATCAGTGGGTCGTGTGCATGTGGCCTGGCCGTGTGCCTAGCGGCCAGGCCATGTGTGCAGCAGCAGCTGCACGCTACTCGCGCGCAGCAGCTGCTCTGTGCTACAGTTCTCTTTGAGCCCCGTTTTTCCTTGTTTCTGACTTTTTACATACATCACAAATATACCCAGATATACAATAAATATAAAAAATCAAAATCCATGCTTGGAACCATAAAAACGTAGATTTAATTAACACATAATCGCATGCTTCAAAAACACATATTATGCATATCATAAATCACATAAACACAATTAAATATGCGAATCAGAGATTGGCTCTGATACCACTATTGGGTTTCGTGAAAAATAACTTAAATGCAGCGGAAGGATTTCAAAAATTTTTATTTTAAAACCCAAAGTTGAATTCAATGATCGCATATTCAAATTGCACGATAAACTTAACGAATAATACTTACTCTTTAGAACAAAGTTGTAGGAGAATCTTTCTTCTTCCTCCAATTCGAAAACTTGAAACTTCCAAATCTTCAATCCTTTGTTTGATCTTAAAATCTTGAACTTGATCCGAACAACGAAAATACATCATCTCTAAATTGTCACGCACGGATCAACAATCGAAAAATTTCCCACTTGAATCTCTAATGGATGACGGCTAGGGTTTAGAGAAGGGGAGGAATATTTTCTTCTTTCTATCTAGGAGAGTTGTAAGAGTTATGTTATTGTTCAAAGTCAAAGAGTCCTTATATACCTCATGACTTATTGAAGAAGTAAAAAAAAAAAAAAAAGCCCTAGTATATTGGGCTCCTCTTAGACGCCAAACATTGCCAAGTAGGCATCCTCTTGGATGTCTTCTAGAAGCCCAGGATTTGTTTTGTTTAATTAGTTTCTTATTTCAATTAATAATTTATTATACGCAATAAATAAATTAATTAATTAAATAACCAAATTAATTAGATAAATTAATTCATTGATATATTTTCCTAGGAAATTAATTAATAATTAATCTTAGCCATATAATTAATTATTTCATCTAATGAATAATTAATTATTTAATTTATCCAATAAATTAGAATTCCTAGAAGAAAAATAGAAATTCCTTTTTTTATTTTTCTTTATCAATCCTTTAGCGCGACTCTTTAGGTTCGTTTCGTTTGGTAATGAGAGGAAACCAAGAAAAGTGGGTAACATCTAGCTAGTCACGTGGCCCACTTTGTAGCCCAAATAAAAATGAATGATAGGATCATTCCACAACCTTCCAATCGTAAATGCCGTGTAAGTATAAACCTTTTGTTCGTGTACCCTAGTCAAGTGAGAGTCATGGCTATGTCAAACTCACTGGACTTGGCCATATGTATTAATTATAATAATATGAGATCATTGAGATCAATGAGTGCCTAGCACAATCGTCTCGTTTTGCTTTGGCCAAAGACTTTGATCTATATTTATCTATAATCACATAGGGTACTTTTTCACTCACTTATGAGAGAACAAATCTCATTTAGTTATCAGCTAAGACTACCATTTTCCCATCAAGCCGCATTTCGAGGTCGACCCCACCAACTGGTGAATTGGATCTAACTACTCTAATGAAATCCTTGACATCAGAAATGCATCTTCAGCATGATGTTTCAGGTCAAAGGTTCACTTACACCTATTATGCATAATCGGTTCTGTCATTGACAGTCACAGAGTGAAAACCCATGTGACAGAACCGATGCGAGTCGTGTTCGAGCATATTAGTTCCACTGATGTGCCTATAATCTTAATCTCCTATCATCCCATGATACTAGACAGGCACTCCCATGTCAGAGATAAGATTGAACAAGTGTTCTAAGTCTTTATTTGTCCATTAAAAACTTCACTTTACTTGCGAACTTATTTTTTATAATCAAGATCGATCTCTCTAATGTCAATCTTCCTATCCCATAGGAAGTAGAGAGGCCACACTGAAAACACTAGCAAAACGTTTTACACTACTTATAGATGTAGATAAGATTTAAGTGAAAACTAAATAAAGTCTTTATTAATAATATTGAAATAAGTTAATTACAAGATAGATGTCCTATACTTCTATCCTCTATGGCATCTGATTGCATAATCCTAACAGGAGCGTTACTGATAGTTTATGCTCTTATCAATGAGCATTTTTTTTAGCATATTCTTTAATCAAAGCCTTGGTGAAGAATATGAACATCACTTTCTTTCACATGGTCGTCGATATCTTCAGCCATTAACTCATCGCTGGAAGCATTTGCAAATGGATTGCCCTCTTTGTTGACTTATTGTCTCCAATGCTCTTGGATATATGCTCATCATTAACTCCATTTATGGCCATGCTCAATTCCATGTTATGCGCTTGAGTGATAGGGTTGAGAATTATGATTAAGTATGATTTTGTACCACATATGCGTGTAATCTGTCTATTTTGAGTAATCAGGTATAAATCATGACATTTGAGGAAAAAGGATGAAGAAACAGTAAATAAGGAAGTTTGGAGAAGAAAAGCAAAGAGTTCTGTTGATCAACGTATGAATGCCAGAAGATCAATGTACGAACATGAGGATGGCGTACGCACAAATGTGGTAGCTGGTTTACGCACAGAAGCTGGAGAGTGTTACATTCAGAAGTGGATATCGGGCAGAACAGTTTTGGTAATTTCCAATTCTAAACCTAAAATGATTCTTCCCAACTTATATCTATAAATACCATAGGATTAGAAGTGGATTGAAGGGCGACTTTGGGAGACAAAAAAGAGCAGACTTTAGGGAGAAAAATATAGATAGAATAGAGTTTTAGTTTTTGTACTAGTTTTAGAGTTATATTAGTTTGGAATTGAAAATTGAAGAACACATCTGAACAGGAGCAAGAAGACGAAGATTCGTACAGTCATAAGGAGTTTTTATTCTTTGCTTTTTACTTTCATGAATTCTTTAATTAGTTTTCCATTATGAGTAGCTAAA
This sequence comes from Buddleja alternifolia, assembly GCA_019426215.1. NCBI lineage: Eukaryota > Viridiplantae > Streptophyta > Magnoliopsida > Lamiales > Scrophulariaceae > Buddleja > Buddleja alternifolia. The sequence continues at coordinate 20,326,809 of CM033404.1, read as the reverse complement.
TTTGTAGACTAAGGCTATGAGTTATAAAAAGTATTTTTCGTATGAATAATTCATATTGCTTTGTGTTATACTCTTGTTCTTAATGCTTCATGTGTTTGGCCAACATATGTATGATTTTATGCTTAGATTATTTATTCGGGGAAAAGTGATTTAAGGTGCAAAAAGGATTAATAACATCTTCTAAGTTAGTTGTACAACTCCGAATGCTATTCACCGAATTTATCCGAGGAATATTCTAGATTTTAATACATGCAAGAGAGAATGCTACACCCAATCTGGTATAGGTTATCATGAATGAGAGATCGAATTGATAATAATCTTACGAAATTATCCACCTTAGCAATATTTAACTAAAATACGAGAATACTTATACAACAAGAATTGATTAGCTTTTGTCGACGCATGTGTGTTAGTTGCTTTTTATGTATTGATTTTTCGCATATCTTTAATAATTGTCTTAAATTATAAGTTGATAATTTCTTTACCATAAGTTCATTGCTTGATTTAATTTACAGTTTTTGCTAAAGTACAAATCCATGTGGGTTCGACATCCCAGACTTAATTGTCCATTTTATTACTACACATGATCAGTTCTCTTGCTATTAAATACACGACTGGATTTTCGTGCATCAAGTTTTTGGCGCCTTTGCTAGGGATCTTTTTTTTAGCACAGCTATTTTAATTCAATTTTTTCTTTTTTTTAGGTTTAATTATGTTATTAACTTCGTGTTTCGTTTGATATCCTCTTCAGGTTTATGACCCAATCCCGTGATGGAGATCTCAAGGAATTTGATTGAGAAATTGAACGAACAATCCGAGCAAACCAAAGAAATCGAGCCATGGCAGCTAATTTTCCAAACATGAACCTTTCGGAGAATTGTGAATGGCTCCAAAATATTTTACAAGCAATGCAGCCGGGAGCACCAGCTCCATTACCATCAGTTCGTGGCAGTCAACCACCTCAGGTACACACTTTCCCTGGTCCTGTTGTCATACCACATTTTCACTTGCCAAATTTTTCACATTCCAGAACATCTTTTGAGCATAGCACAAAACGACCCCTTTTATGGAGAAAATAGTGAGTCACCCCATGATCACTTGGAAAATTTTGAAAACGTTCTGTAAACAAAAACACAAAAAAAAAAAAAATAGTGACAAATTAATTTTATTGATTAAATAAAAATTGGAGTACCATCCATAACTAATCCTCTAAGTCTTCCCTAAAAAACGTAGATATGAACATTGCAGTAGAGATCACTTCTTTATTCTTCCCCAATGTGTATTTGAATGGTTATATTGTTAATGCGAGGGCTCGACAGTTTAATATCAGATCAAACGTTGTAATTTGATGTGTGGAAGTTGAAAGCTTCAAGCTCGACTCATCACTTTGATCTTCCTTCAACTTGATTTGGACTTCTATAATGTTTATGCGAGGGCTCAACAACTTAATCTCGGATCAAACGCAAGAATTTGATGAATTTCGCCAAGAACGCCTTAAAGTTTGCCTTGAACGCCTTCTTGAATTTGAAGAACTTGTAGAGAGAAGTTGGAGAGCTTCGTTTGTCTTCTCTAGCTTTAATTGAATTTTTGTGTATTTATTATGAACTCCCAAAAACCCTATTTATCTGTGTAGGATGGAGGAGTCATAAATTCTTTAAAGATCTTTGATAATTGTCTCTTTGTTATTTGTATTTATTAAGAGATAAAAATCAATTACTACGGAGCCATTTGATTAGCTAATCTTTGATGAAGATAAATTTCATAGACATTATCTCTTTAAATCTATCTTAATTTAAAGAGATAAATACCAATTACTTTGGAGTCATTTGATTGGCTAATATATCCACTTGGTGCAGTGTGATAGTTTATTGACTTCTTTACTACGAGACATAATTTGATTGGCTGGGACATCTCAATTTGACATGTGGCGCAATTTGATTTGAATATAAAATAAATATTAAAATATCAATTGAATCAATTACTTAATTTTGGAATTAAATTTGGTAAATCCCAAAATATAAATTAAAGGACTTAAATTGATAATTAATTAGTATATTACACTTGTCATCATTTAATTGGATGCAAAATTGCTTTGTCTATAGCCATATTTGATTCACTGTAGGCTAGCACTGAAACAGACAATCAAGAATGCGAGATAAGGTGTGGATACCATTAGAAATGCTTTGCAGAGTTAGAGCATTGAAGCAAACAAGTCAGGAAAATTTGTTAGATCAAATTGTTCTCACCGTAGAGTCAGAGGCTTTTTGCTACCCGAATTAATCTAGGTGTTTGATCATCAAAAGTAGCACCCTATGTATGTTTCGCAAATTCGATGGTTCCATGTAGGGGTGTTCATCAATCGGTTTATGAACCGAACCGAACCGAAATTTTGGTTAACCGAGATTTGAAACCGAAAAATGAACTAAAAAAGTTCGCTTCGGTTCGGTTCGGTTTTGTCGAACCGAACTTCTGGAAAAAAAATAAAAAATTCTGCTTTCTTTTTTTTCTGCTTATTTTTTTCTGAAAAAATCAAATCTTTTTTTCATTCTTTCTCACTTTTCACCATTCATACTTTGCAATATATATTTCTTTGTACCCACTACCCATTCACAAAAGCTTTCTTTTATATCAAATTTTTTTTGTACCCACTACCCTAAACAAAGAAATAGAAAAAGGATGTTACCGTGAAGAAATTTGAAGATGGCTATGATGCGCCTTCGTGGTGGTCAGATTCCGGTGTCGAGCGGTGGAAGCGAAGTGAAGAGGTGAACAGATTGCAGAAGCAAAAGAGGGTTTTTTTTGTGCAGAAGCAGAACACTGAAGAAGAGGGGTATTGCATACTGAGCAAAACTAAACACACTTTTATTTCTTTTCTCTCACAAAATTATAAAACATTAAAAACTAAAAAAAAAATTACATTAATTTATTAAAAATCGGTTTTCGATTCGGTTCTTTTAACCGAGCTTGAAAACCGAAAACTGATTTTTGCTAAAAAAAAAAATAGAAAACCGAACTGAAATTTTGGTTTTCGGTCGGTTCGGGCAATTCACGAACACCCCTAGTTCCATGTCTTGCCTAATCCTTGTTTAGGGATTGTGCTTTGTAAAATTCCTAATTCTTTGTTTCCGCAATGCGCATAATACTGGGGATTAAACCACAATATCCTAACAGTGATATTAGAGCTAAGGTTAGACATGGCTCGAACCTTTCGGTGTTTATATGCTTTAATTTCATGTTTTTATCACATTTAAACAATTATATTTTTTAATTAAATTTTTGAACCAATTAACATTGTTTAACATATGAAAATTGCATGGTTGATTTCAACACCGAGGATAATGAAAAAACTGCACAGCAGTGGTCGTCGTGCAGCGTCGTTGTGATGGTGGCGCTATCGGAACAACGCCGCAACGCGTCTGTTCGTATTGTGAACAACTTCAATTTTCTACGGGGTAGTGCTGTCTTTGTGATAGCACCGCTGCCGGAACAGTATCCTCGAGGCAGCAAGTTGCTGCTCATTCAGATTAATGGGCTGCTGCCTTAGTGACGACGGCTCACTAGGTTTAAACTTAGGGACTCTTTTACAAATTTTTGTTTGGGGCTATTTTTGTAAACTTTCAAATTTTATGGGGTTTTTATTTAATTTCTAAAAATAAATTTGGTAATTATATGATTTTTGGAAATTAAATAAATTTGAGAATTTTTAAATTGGTAATTTTTGAATTTATGGAAAGTTGGTATTTTCTTGGACTTTTCTAAAATTAAATTTTTAGAAGATTTAAATTGGTCCATTAATTTAATTAAATTATTTTTAGTCAAAAACATTAAATTTATGTTTATGATCTTTGATGATGCAAGCATGATTATGTGGCTTATGTGGTGATCTGAGTCTAAGCCTTAAACTAGTCTTTTTAATTTAAGGAATGTGTGCCATGTTTTCTTTTCATGTACATGAGAGGGTGGGATTTTTTTTTTGTAATGTATTTTATAATTGAAGACGAAGATGGAAGTGTTCAAGTTTGGAAACTTTGAAGAACTTAGATAGGGTTCGGGTCCTTAGACTAGAGTAGTCTTGCACCTTGATGGCTCCGAGTGTTTTTAGGTGGCTCAGACAAAGATCACATTTATTGTTTTTATGACATGCTTATGGTTAATTATTTATTTTTGTGTTTTTGATGTGTTCGGTTGCATGATCACCTAAGAAATATAAATAACTGAAAATGGTAAGACCTTGTATATGAAAACCCCTTTGCATTTATTTCAAGTCCTTTAAAGGATTAATTGGGAATTTAGATGATTCCAATTAGATCCGGGCATTCCATCATTAGTTGTGAAAGGGAATAACCGAGACTTAACACCATTAGCCATAAGTCGTGGGATGAGTGTCACTTCAAGGTAGTAACATCACAATTAGGTTTTCTATAAGATTTGGAAGTCAAATAGAAGTCCACATGGGAATCAATTTCATTTAGATGTTGGCCATGGGTCGTGGGACAATCTAGACCACTGGTTTGCCATGAGAGTTTGATGGATTGGACTTAACACATAGTACTGCATAGGCTCATGTTCTTGGGGCATGCACGAAAGTGAGGTAAACAAATCTGGAGAACCACTAAGAGTGGAACGATGGCATGCCCATTAAATGCTACTATCATATTGGCAAGGAGTCATGGGATATGATGAGATATTTAAATCTTAAGCCCACTAGAAGATTTGTATTTTCCCGTTATTGATACGTAGTGAGAGAATACGTGTAATTAAAGCTCACATTATATATGGATATAAATGAAACTAGATGCTAATCGTATTCCATTTTTGCTACGTACAGATATAATGGCTAAAACTCCAGTCTTTTTAATCCTTGAATCTATTAAGTTAACTGGCCTGAACTTCAAAGAATGGTACTCAGTTTGGAGACCTACCTTTGATCTGAAGGGCTCGATTACGTGTTGACATGTAAGGTCGAATCATTTCCTCCTCTATCAGGAACTCTCGAGGTTTACAAAGTGTACATGAAGTGGTGAAGAGACAATGCCTGGGTGCGATGTCATATATCGGCCATTATGGCTAAAGAGATTAGGTTTGAGATTCAATTCATAGAACACGTCAGGGATATCGTCTCTGAATTGAAACGAGTGTATGGACACTAGACCACTATGGATGTCGACATTGAGTCTGAGGTAGCAGAGATAGAAAGCCTGAACTGCCATGGAAAGTGAATGTTAGGTGTGTGCCTTTAATGCCAATGAGGAATATTGAGTAGGGCTTTGATAAGTTATTTGTACAAACTATTTTGTGTTTCTATTTATAGAATAAAGGTTTTGATTTTGTTCATATAAATCTAAAGGCATTTGAATGTATTGAACAAACAAGTCCTTGAGATTTGAAGATAGTATTTCCACCTCTTATGGTTAAGAGGAGGAACTGAAGAGTTAAGTACTTAATCTCTTAAAGGGGAGTTCGCGAGTTAAGAAATCTTAATTGGGCATTAAAATTCAACTCGTATGACACCTGCTTTGACAAGGAAGTGCCAATCGAACACTGATTAGATAGTGGGGGCTGGTGTCATTAATATAGTTAATGGAATTAACATATTTGAACTCGACTCGCTTTAATCCGATCACATGAATATTTACTCTTTGGCAGTCAATGATTGGGATTAAGATTGCGATAGTATGTGTGAACTTTAGACCTGAGGAGTTTACAATGTGCTTATAGTGTTGAATATTTTATCAGAGTAGTTAGACCCGTATCACCTGATAGGTGAGGTCGACCTCGAAGTACGAGTCATATGGTGCATTCGACATTGTAAGATAACTGCTAATATGAGATTCACCGTCTCGACAGTAAACAAGTATGTGACCTATACGATCATAAGTAATAGAAATTATAAAGTCTTTGGCCAAAGCATATAAACTAACTAGTGATGGTCAGTGAGGGTAGTTTGGCAATTTCATATTATTATGATTACAGAGTACATCATCAAGTTCTATGAGTTTGATGTACCATGGCTCTTACTTGCTCGGGTCACGTCGGTGAAGAGTTTATACGCATATGGTAGTCATAATCAAGGTTCGTGATGACATGTTCATCTCGTATTCAATTGGGCTACGATTTGGTTCCACGGTGCTGGCTAGATGACAACCTTATCCTTTGGATTCCTCCCACTGCCAATTGAATCGAGCCAAGAGAGTTGCTCTATGTGAAGAAGAGAAATGTTTTTTTTCCATGCTTAGGGTATTTTGGTAAAATCACATTTGATGTGATTGACTAACAAAATGGATGGCATAATTTAATTAAAAGATATTTAATTAGATTAAATAAATTAATTAAATCATATTAATTCATTATTTAAATTAATTTATAAGTTGAATTAAATTAATTAGATTAATTTTAATTGGATTAAAGTAATTAATCAATTGTCAATTGGATTGAATTTGGATTTAATTAATTACACATGGGCTAAGATGGAACAAAGCCAGGAAGCCCATTCCAAACAGGCCTAGCGGCTTCCCCCTCTATATTATACCTAGCGGTTCTGCTTACTTGGTATATGTAGTTATTCAGTGTCAGAAGTCTATACAAGTCATTATTCAGAATCTGACTTTGAGCCAAAGAAACCTAGAGCAATAGGAAAGACAAAATCCCATCCCTCTCTCTCCAACTAGTCGTCCCCGCCATTGTTGTCGAGGAGGAGATCAGAGCTTTCTCAAAGATTTTTCTTCCACATGATAATCTAGAGGCAGGAGTCTGGGGCTGCTGCTGATTAATCGAATTTTGTCATTAATAAGCAATTTGTTTATTCTTTTACGTAATTAATTCTTATTGCATAATTATAATATCATGAAACCCCGGATTCGATTCTCGATGTGATTCAGATCAAAAATAATATCCGCTAGACTGAATCACAATAGTGGTATCAGAGCCAAAATTCGGAAGATTCATGATATTCGATGTATGTTTATGTGTTTTAATTATTTTAATAGCATAAACATGTATTTACATATTGTATATAATTTGGGTCATTTATGTTATGCATGTGAATATGTCAAACTGAATTTTTTGGAGTTGAATTAGATTTACCGGGTAAAATGAAAAATTGAATTGGATTCGTATTTTTTGGAAAAATATTATTTTTAGAAAACGCCACCAGCGGAGCAGTGGCAGACGACGGCAACGCCGTCGCCGGCGCCGCCGTTGCAGCACGTTCTGTGGTGTTGTTGCAGCAGCAGCACGTGCTGCTCACTTGCGCCTAACTCCGCGGATGGTAGAGGCATGTGTTATGTTGGGCTAAGCCCAACTCCCCAGCAAGCAAAGAAGGCGTCGGGCTGAGCCTAGTGTGCTGTACGCATAGCGCTGGGCTCGTCCCAACACATTAAATTAGCTAGATAAATAGCGCTAGGCCAAAAGTTGTTGGGCTTGGCCCAACACATTAATTTAAAGTGCTGGGCCAAGCCCAGCAAAAAGTAAAATTAAACTGGGCCAGGCCCATCATAATTAATTATACCGATCTTGGTGACACGCTAGAGGCTAACGTGCTTTTATAGCAAGTGCGCTAGTCGTGTGTAGTAATAAAAGTGGACAAAAAGAAGGCTGGGTTGTCGAACCACGAAGACTTGAATTTTAGTTTATGATTGACAATAAGTAAACAACTAAATTAAAGTACAAGTAAATGATTAAATAAACGAAGAACCAAAGAGGAAACAAGCAACAGATTAAATCTTCCGTATGATAAAATGACTAAGGCACATGCTACAACCGTATTTACTCGTTAATATATATGAGCTACTCTTCGAATTATTAGACTCCTATTGCTTTGGTGGAAATTCCTTAGTTAATTATTACCCGATGTCTCGGCTCATAATGATCCTATGATTAATTGACGGTTCTCTAGATATGTCTATTCGAGAATCTAACCAATAACCACACATTTACGTTCTATAATTAATAGCACCCGGGAATCTCTACCTATTTCTAGGGGCAATTCCTCATTTGTTTCGGATGATGTGTTGATTCCTTTGAACCCTAACCTATATTCTCTCGAATGAATAGACTAGGAAAAATAGCAAGCATATGGTGATCAAGCATATGATTGGAATAAAAGCACAAAATCAATACACAAAGTGTTAGGAATTTCATGTTAGATGTTTTGATGATGACAATTAGGATCTTTGTTATACCCCAAAATTATGTCAGTTTGTTTTTCAACTTTGAAGTGTTAGATTTGTAATAGGCTTTGTTTTATATTTGTTCGAGATTGTTAGGCTAAGTAGTCTTAAGCTAAGCGTCTGATAATTTCTGAGTGAGTTTATCAGTGATAAAGTTCGAAGACTCAAGCGCCTGATTTCTGAATGAAGATAAAGTCTCCAAGCGTCCAAATTGACCAGCTATATCAAGTGTTACCTTATAGGACAGAAGTAATTTCACCTGCATTTATTTCTAAGTCCAGAAGGAGTTTTAATGCAAATACTCTCAAAGCATTAAATACCAACGGGCATTTAATTCAAATGCATTAAATGCTGATAAGAGCATTAAATATGATAAGCACTTTCAGACATACGGAGAAGCCACCCTATTAGACTGTCAACTATTCAAAGACTGCAGCACCAACTTTTGTGCAACAGATTTTCAGGAAAAAAGACAAAAGTTGTTCACTCGCGAAAGTGAGAGACACGCGCCCCTGCATGTGTCAAACGGACACTTTTTCCAAGAATGCCTATAAATAGGACTTCAACAACAAGCCAAACACAGAGAACAATTATCAAGTCGAATTGCTATTGCATTGAAGTCTCGTTCCTTACAATCTCAGAAAAGCCAAACTTTCAAGAAATTATTCTCTTTGCTTTTCTTCAAATCCTGAGACAGTCAACCCAATATCTCAAACATTCTTTTCGAAGAAACTACATTACTACTGAGATATTTCCAGTTGTTTGAACTTCATCAAAATCAAACAAACCCTTTTAGAAAAACCCCTATCCAAGCCTCGCGATCTGTGTGAAGACGAAGTTGGATACTTGCCATATTTCTGGGTGAAAGAAGCAAGGGGATTGAAGTGATTTGGAGCAGAAATCTGTGTGATCAAGGAGCTCAAGTCATCGACATCCATCTCTCCCTAATTTGTAGAAGATTCTGTGTGATTCTTTGAGAATCATTTTAGTGGATTGCCTCCAAGTGTTCGAGGAGAAGAAGGACGTAGTTGGGATTACACCACCCAATGAACCTTACAAATATTGTGTCATTTACTTTTCAGTCAATTCTTTTAACTATCATATCATTGCATAAACTGGTTAAGTAAAACACAATCAAAATCTAAGCAACTAAGAAATTTCTTGTGACGCTAAAGCTTTTAAAAGAAGACTACAAAAATCATTCCGCTGTGCTAACACTGATCAAAGAAGTGAATGCTCAAACCTACTCGGTTGTAATATTCAATTCTTGAAATATAAGTTAACTTTATAAAAAATAGTCTTTGTTAGACGCTTCACCAAAGCGCCTATATTTTAAGTGAACACTTAAGTCAAGCGTTAGACAATTCAAGCGTCTACTTTTTCAAGCATCCAAAAACCATTTTAGTACGAAATCTTTTGAAGTCGAAAAAGACTTCAGGGTCTATTCAACCCCCCCCCCCCCCTTCTAGACCCTTTCGTATGCCACTTGGGACCAACAAGTGGTATCAGAGCGGTTAAAATTGAAATTTTAAAATTTCCAAGTATAACTGCTTGTTTAGATCCTTTTTCAAAATCTAGATGCTTTTAAAATTTTCGATATGACATTTGCTAAAGTTCCCAAACTGACTTAGTCAAATTTTGACACATGGAAAGTCAAAGCATTTACATATCTCTGTTCATGTGAAGATGACATGTGTGATATTATTTCAGATGGGCCGATCAAAATATATAAAGTTTATCACAAGAGCGCCTGGAGCCACGGAAGAAACTCCCGATGGTTACGTTGAGAAACCAAAACAAGAGTAGTCTCCAGATGAGCGTCAAAGAGCTAATTTGGACAATGTTGGTCGTAACGCTCTATATACGGCTATTGGTGATAATGACAACTTATTCAGCAAGATCAAGCCTTGCAAAACCACTAAAGAAATATGGGATAAGTTGGCTACAATTTGTGGTGGTTCAGCTCAGATCAAAGAAAACAAACTTTCCATTGCCAAGAAAAAGTTTAACGGATTTAAGATGCTACCCAATGAAACTTTAGAGCAATTAGATATAAGATTTACAACTCTAGTTATAGAACTTACATCGTTGGGAATGGATTTGCAGAATCGAGAAATGGTGGTTAAGATCTTTAGAAGTTTACCAAGTAAATTCTTGATGAAGACAACCGCTATGAGAGAATCAAATATGCTGGATCTCCTAACTCCAGAAGACGCCTTTTCAGAGCTTAAGGCATTTGAGTTCAAGTTGAATTCTGCTAGTGATGCTGTGAATAGTCCGGTGATTGAATCTGGAGCGCTTATAGCATCAATCAAAAGCAAATCGGGGAATAAAGGAAAGAATTTAGATATCAATGAAGAAGAGGAATTAGCTCTGCTGAATAGATTCAGGAAGTTCTTGAGATATGAAAAGAAAGGAAAAGGTTTTAATAATCAAGGACAAAGTTCATATCAAGCACCTTCTCCGATGCAACAACAGCTTCATGCGCCTCAGTATTCCGTTCCTTCACCCCAAGCGCCTGTTCAGTACCAAGCGTCTACTCAAAATCTCCCAGCTCCAGTGGTCTCAAAACCACACATTGCAAGGTTAATAAATGAACAAAAGATGAAAACTAATCTTTGTTACAATTGCAGGAAACCAGGACACTACCAGGTAAACTGCCCTTATCCAAACGTATCCAAGTCCTCAGGGCAGGATTACTTGGATAGAAACCAATTCAAGAGCAACCTTCGTCAACAAGGTTTGCTAGCGGAATCAGAACCAGTATCCGCACCTGAAGATTTAGAATCATCAGAAGAAAGTAGCGACGATGATGAGCCATTAGATGACTCAGCGATCATATGTCTCATGGCCAGAGATGATGAAGCGTCTCCTGAGGTAATCAATGAATTGTCTATTCCTCTTTCTTATGATGAATTACTTGACAAAGTCAAAGAATACTACAATGAATGTTAAGAAGCCGCCAAAATATATCAACATGATCTCGCTATTATCTCATCACTCACAAGAGATAAAGTGACGCTCAAAGCAGAGTTGCGAGTTCAGCAACAGTGCATTGAGAAGAACCAATCGCTTGAGAGTGAAATCATTCAATTAAAAAGCGATCTTGATATAATAGTCAAGAGAGAAGCTGATCTGATCGCTAGACTTGCTAAATCAGAGCAGCTCATCTCATCATTATCAAAAGCTTCTAGAAAGTTGGATAATGTGACTGAAGTAACTAGATTAGTTGGTGAGAAGACCTGTTTAGGATGCGATAAACTCGGTAAACAATCCAATCAATCTAATGTTACGGTAAACAACAAAGGAAAGAGTGTTATCTTTGTTGAAAAAGGTTCGCAAGGTCAAACACAAAATGAACCCAGTGACAATGGTAAGAGGCCAAATGAGAAAGTCAAAGCTAACTCAGGCAAGGGTAAGGCTAAGGTAAATGATTCACAAAGACGAGTTTATCCAAACGCTAAAAAGGCTAAAGATAAGACTGACCACTGTGAATCAAGCGCTAAGCGTCCAGCACCAAAAGTGCAACCCAAGCCAGCGTCAATATCCAAGACAGTCAAGATCATATTATCGATACTATGATGATTATGATTATGACTATCATTATAATCGAGGATATTATTATACACCCAAAAAGCACACACAACACGTTGTGAAACCCAAAAAGGCCAGTATTCCTACAGTGAAGACTAGGCAAATATGGGTTCCTAAAGTTCTAATTCAAACTAACAAAGTTACTAATGTTAAAGGACCCAAGAAATAATGGGTACCTGAACAGAAATAGAACTTTCCTTTTGATTGCAGGTACCTAGAGCTAGAGCCGATACATTTGTATGGTACTTTGATAGTGGATCGTCAAGGCACATGACTGGTTCCAAAGATCTTCTGATCAACTATCAAGCTGCCAATGGTCCTCAGGTTGTATTTGGTGACAACTCCAAAGGTAAAACCAAAGGTATAGGTATTGTGCATAGGGGGAACATCATGATAAGTGATGTTTATTATGTTGAGGGTCTGAAGCACAATTTATTAAGCATAAGTCAATTTTGTGATAAAGACTTTGAAGTCATATTCTCAAGTGACTGTTGCTATATAAACGATGCTAAGACTAAGTCTACTAAATTGAAAGGAAAAAGAACTAACAACGTATATTTGGTAAATTGGGGTTCAACATTTGATAACAACCCAACATGTTTTGTTGCGAAAAATGAATCTAAAATGGGTTGGTTATGGCATAGAAAAATGAATCACCTCAACTTCAAAACAATCTCTCAGCTTATAAGTTAAAATCTTGTAGAGGGATTACCAAATGGACCATTTCATAAGGATCGCCTTTGTGACGCTTGTCAAATGGGTAAACAAGTTAAATCATCGTTCAAGAGAAAACCTCATCTATCTACCTCTGGAATACTTGAACTACTTCACATGGATTTGTTTGGACCTGTTTAAACGATCAGTGTAAGCGGTAAGAAGTATACTTTGGTGATAGTAAATGATTTCTCTCGATTTACTTGGGTGGAATTTCTTTCATCCAAAGATGAAACATGTGACAAGTTAACAACGCTTATTCGGCAACTTCAAATATTGAAAAATCTTAAGGTTGCAAGAATAAGAAGCGATCACAGTACTGAGTTTACTAACAAGACTGTTGAGAAGTTTTGTGCAGAAAATGGAATACATCATGAGTATTCAGCTCCCAGAACTCCCCAACAAAACGGTGTTATTGAGCGCGGGAACCGAACGCTTAAGGAAGCCGCTAGGACTATGTTAGCAGAATCCAAGCTCGCTCCTAGGTTTTGGGCTGAAGCAATCAACACTGCCTGTTACACTCAAAACCGTTGCATGATCAACAAACAGCATGGGAAAACTCCATATGAATTGTGGAAGGGACGTAAGCCAAATGTTTCATATTTTTATGTCTTTGGTTCTAAGTGCTTTATTCATAATAATCGATCCCAAAGCCTAAAGACTTTTGATCCTAAAGCGGATGAAGGAATCTTTCTAGGCTACTCCAAGAATGGAAAGAATTTTTGCATCCTCAATAAGATCAAATCGAAGTTTGAGGAATCTATTCATGTTGTTTTTTATGATGCTAACCAAGAACCGAGTAAGGTTAATATAAATGATGTAGGAGTTGAAGATCTATGTCATCAAGCGTCTAATATTACTATTGATGAAGATACTGACGACGATGATGAGATCTCAGTGCCATTTCCTACTCGTGAGATTACTCTGGATAATCATGTAAGAAATGCTGATGATCATGAAGAGAGTGATCATCAAGAGCACGCAAGGAATTGTGAACTTGGAGCGCCTACGCAAGAAGGTAGTCAAGCGTATGATCCTCAAGCGCTTGTTCAACCTCCTAACCCCTTCCAACCAGACAGACTATGGCTACGTGATCATCCACCTGAGCAAATTATTGGAGACATTGAAGCGCCTGTTAGGACTAGAGCCGCTACGTTCAATGAGGCTATGTTCGCAAGCTTTCTATCTCAAATGGAACCTAAGAAAGTGGATGAAGCACTAAGCGACCCAAGCTAGATTGAAGCTATGCAAGAAGAGCTTAATCAGTTTGAACGAAATAAGGTTTGGATGCTAGTACCAAGGCCAATTCACCAAGGAGTTATTGGAACTAGATGGGTATATAGAAACAAGATGGATGGCATTGTGATAAGAAACAAAGCCAGACTCGTAGCTCAAGGATATTGCCAAGAGGAGGGTATTAACTTTGATGAGACATACGCTCATGTCGCTCGTTTTGAAGCAATCCGCATGTTTCTAGCGTATGCAGCGTTCAACAAGTTCATGGTGTATCAGATGGACGTGAAGAGTGCCTTCCTGAATGGTAAACTCCAAGAAGAAGTATATGTGGAGCAACCACTAGGATTCATCAACAATCATGGTAAGGGTATGGTTTACAAGCTAGACAAAGCACTTTATGGGCTTAAGCAAGCACCCCGAGCATGGTATGACACTCTCTCTATCTTTCTTATTGGTAAAGGCTTTTCAAAAGGCAGCATTGATACAACGTTATTTAAAATTACCAATAACGAAGATATTCTCTTAGTCCAAATTTATGTTAATGATATTATATTTGGTTCTACTAACAAGCGTCTGTGTGAGAAATTTTCGAAAATGATGCAAGAACAATTTGAAATGAGCATGATGGGTGAATTAACTTTCTTCTTAGGATTACAAGTTAAACAACTCCCTAATGGAATATTTATTAACCAAGCTAAATATACAAGAGATATGATTAAGAAATTTGGTATGGAAAATGCATCATATTCAAAAATTCCAATGAGCCAAACACTTAAGCTAGATAAAGATGAAAGTGGAAAGAAAATTGATATTACTAATTATAGAGGTATCATTGGTTCACTTCTTTATCTTACTGCTAGTAGACCTGATATTATGTTTTCGGTATGCATGTGTGCACGATTTCAAGCCGATCCTAAAGAGTCACACTTAATTGCTGCCAAGAAGATCCTTAAATACCTTAAAGGCACACAGAATGTGGGCTTATGGTATCCTAGGGATTCTCCTTTTGAACTAATTGGTTACTTAGATGCAGATTTTGTATGTTGCAAAATAGATCGTAAAAGCACTAGTGGTACTTGTCAGTTTCTAGGTGATAGGTTAGTTTCATGACATAGCAAGAAACAACAATCCATAGCTACCTCTACAGCCGAAGCTGAATATGTAGCTGCAGGAAGTTGTGCACAAGTTTTATGGATGAGGCAACAACTTAGAGATTATGGAATAATCCTGTGTCCAACCCCCATTCATTGTGATAACCAAAGCGCTCTAGCCATGACTCAAAACCCTGTTCTTCATTCCAGAACCAAACACATTGACATTAGATACCATTTTCTTCGTGACCACGTTCAAAAGAAAGATATCTCCATGCACTTCATTGGAACTGACAAACAATTGGCAGATATCTTCACCAAAGCACTCAACGAACAACGTTTTCTCACTTTGAGAAGTGAATTAGGTATGATTGATTTAAACGCTTAATCATTTTGCATCATATTTTATTAGACATATAATTTAGGGGGAATCCACTTAATTTGTGTCTAAAAATATTTTCCTAACTAGTACAAGATATAAAATTTAGGGGGAACCTTAAAATTGTACTTGACCATAACTTCAAGCGTCAATGATCAAAATTTTCAGATGCATGATCATCAACGCTCAGTATTACTTATGCATAAAATATTGGACGCTCAAATATAAAAGTCTTTTCAATCCTAAACGTCTAATTTTCATATACCAACAAGTAGTATCAGTTAAGCGTTGAATCAATTCCAATCAACTCTTAATATAAAAATATTTTCTTTATAAGCCATGCATAAAGTTTACAATCTTCTTTCGAAGTAGTGGGTAGACTCAAAAGTCTATTTTGTACTCTACTCGCACGCTTCTATCACATCAAATTGGCGGGTAATCAAAAGTTTCTTTTTCAAAATGACGGTTTAGAGATAGTACGTGTTTGTGTACGTGTCAGTGTACAAACAGGCGCGTACGTTACACTTTGAAAATGCCAAACGTTTTTAAAATTTTAACTCGGATGTCAAATCTTTATATGAGAATTACCAAATGTAACTTCTCTTTATTACACAAAACTCGCGTCCGCAGTTAATGAATTTATGGCTGAGATTCAAAAGTCGTTACACGTGTCTAAATCCTACAGAGACTAGAGAACACAAGTTTCAAAAATACTTTACTGTGTCATTTAAAATACAATTTCTGCAGAAAGACAATTCACTTTTACTCAAACATATCTGCAAAATTTATTCTCTCTCTCTCAAAGCAAAAGAAAATCTCAGTTCATCTCTTTCACTAAAAATGGCACCAAAGAAATCTTCGTCTACTTCTGCCGAACTTACCATCAAGGTTACTGAAGGCCTTGTTGTCGACTGGAAATTCCTCTATGAACAACCTCAGATCAATCTAACGGACATGATGGACATGGTCGTCAAAGCTGGGCTTAAACCGTTCTTGACCCAATACTCCTATGTGTTTCCGACTGAAGTCGACACCTTCTGGAAAACTGCTAAACTTTTAGAAGATAAGAAGTCTATCTCTTGTCTAATTCCCTTATCCAAGAAGGAGTCTCCCAAGGAACTTATTCTGTCTGCTGCATCCATTGCCGAGAACTTCAATCTTCCAAATGAGGGCGAGGCATTGGATTGTGTTACTTTAAAACAAATCAAGGAAGCATGGACAACCATGAGTGCGTACGACGATGTACCCTACACTCAGTATTTTGAAAAGAAAGAACTGGTATCCAAATACCGATTGTTGGCTGATTTCTGCAGCAAGATCATAGAATGCCGAGTGGGAACCTTTGATAAGGTGAACCCAGTACAATTTCAGATGATGACTGCTATAATCCTCAACATCAAGATCAACTGGAGTGAGTACATTTTTGGAAGGTTTCAAGACTGTCTAAGCGCCTCGAATAAACCTTATGGGCTTGTTCTAAGTGACCTGCTGTACAAATCAAAGTGTGTATACTCGTCTGGTCACCCGTTGAATAAGACAAAGTTACTGGGACGAAGGATTATGAATAATCTTTTTAATCCTCCCAAAATTGGTGGTGCTGCTAAACCACTATCTGAGCGTCTGGAAGTACGTCAAGTGTCCAATGAGGAAGCGGAGCGTCCAGTGCCAGAAGAAGCCGTGAAGCGTCCGACTGTTACCAAGAAGAGGACTCCTAGAAAGCCCAAGGTACAAGTTTTTCCTGCTCCTCAGAAAGATGATGAGGAAACTGATGAGGATGCATAGGAAAAGTTACCTCTAAAGCGGAGGAAGCTGGAAGGAATCATCAAACAAATCGAATTTGATGAACCAGCTGCTGCTCCTCCTGCTCAAGCGCTTAAGCTCGTTGAAGGAGTCAACGTGAAGAAAATATTCAAGCGCTCCAGGACAAGCAAGCGTCGGGCTGCTCCTGTCCCTGAAGAGCCTGAGACTGTTGAGCCAAGCGCTCAAGTCGCTCTTGAGCCAAGCGCTCAAGTTGCTGCTGAGCCAAGCGCTCAGAGTATTGCTGTTGAGACTAGTTCTCAGAGTAAGTTTATTTCTTCCCACAGCATTTCTATTCCTACATCTGTAGAAGATCCTGCTCCTATAGAGGATAGTTCTTTTGTTACAGCTATAGTTCCAGCCGCTGCTGAAGCATCAACGGATGTCCTCCTAGACGTTGAGATGATAGAAGTTGTGGCTATCGCTAAAGATGTTGCTGCACTTGAAGCTGAGGAACCTGCTACTAAAGAGGTTCAAACATCAATCCCTATTCAGGCAATAACAGAGGCACACTCAGAAGGTCAGAGTGTTGCTGAAGACGTTTAGCGCCCAGGCACTTCTTCCAACTGGACCCGCTGAAAACGATTGATCATTCGATCAACTACATGCCTCCAGCACTCGAAGAAGATTTTATTCCTGCAGGATACAATGAAGAAAGATACATTGCTGCTGAGAATGAAATTGCCCTGTTGATTGACGACGACAATAAAATCAGGGATATCGTGTTTAACACGGAATTGACAGAAATTGAGCGAAAGTTTTGTAGAGCCATTGAACTTGGAAAAACCCCTGGTCAAATACCGTCTTCTCTTATCCTTCAACAAGAAAGACAAGGAGGAAAGACTCCTAGATGTGATGAGGATTTGGCATATTATCTTGATTATGGCCACAGCAGGAGTACAGGCTTCGCCCTAAGAGATTACAACATTCGGGTGTATGAGCCTCTTCGTCCTAGCTTTCTCAATCCATCCGAAGCAGTATTGAACAGAGAAGGCTACACACACTTTCCTCAGACTGCTAATAGTATTGAAAAGCTATCTTCAGTTAACCCACTTCGCCTGTGGAAGAATAAAGCAGTTCATGCCAGTGAGCGTCTAGAATCATTGACAGATTTAATTCAGACTGAAGTCGATGCATACTTTGACAGCGTCTGGAATGCCAACTATCAGACTGATAGATATCGCTTTGAATCTATCAGAGATATTCATCATGAAGGCATTCGCGCTATGGTCAATGCTGGAACAGATTATTGCATGAATGAAGTCAACTGGGTTGAAGCGTATGTGGGACACAAATACACATTCTCAGAGTTAGTCCAAACTCCCCATTTATTTGGCATAGGCATGCGTGATAAGAAGCGTCAGTTTGCCAAGTATTGCCTGAAGAAGCGTCAACAGAGAGTTGGACCTGTTCTGAAGCTCCCACTCGTTAGACATCAAATTGAGCAGTGTCTGCGTCAAGAGCTTCACCGACTGTCCAATACTCCTCTACTCTTCAACGCTTAAACATCTTCCAGTGGTACCTCTATTGTATCGTGCTTGAATTTTGCTCCAAGCCACTGCGAGGATAACTTCAATATGATGGTGAAGATTATGACTCCACTATCTCTGTTCGACAAAATCTTCACTGCAAATCTCCGACAATGGAACGGCTCCGTAATCAATTCTTTCCGAGGATACCCTTTGCTCCCTTCTCTCCGCCCAGAGGCACTCAATCATTACGAGTTTGTCCTCTCACTGCTTTAAAGAAATCAGGGACTAGCTCAAGCACTCTATCCATACTTAGAAGAGTACTATGCTGCTTATGTGCCTGAGGATCAGCATCTCCAATCTCTTCCTTCTGACTGCTTGATTGGATTTTCCCAAGATTACTGCCCAGATTCAATCTTATCTATCTGTCAAGCGCCGTCCAAGGTTTTTCCGAATCATGTGCTAGATATCATTGGTCCAATGCACATCAGGGCCATTGATAGTCCCCATCGCACATTCATTTCCGGAACTTGTGTAACTAGAACCAGACTTGATGAACTTTTGGAAGCTGCGTCCACTTCTTATGCCGATTTAGCCAATTGGAACTTCCAATTCAATGACTTTCGTCAACCTGAGTCAACGCTTGAGGAAACGCCTGCTAAGTTAGTTGAAGCGTTCACTTCTGAAGTCACCAGTATTCCAGCGTCTGCTGAAGAACCCGTTCAAGCGTCTCCACCAGAGGATATTCCTGACGCTCCTGAACCCGTGGCAGATGATATTGCTGAGGATCTTTCTCTTAACATACGAGGTACTATCTTTGATCCTGCATATCAAGTTCCTATTGACTCTCTCAAACACTCATCAAAGTTCAATCGGATGAGAGTCAATCCTTCGGTCCTTTGCTCAAGTCCGTTTTGGAGAATATCAATGCCCATGCTGCTCAGAACGAAGAATCCCTTCACTGGATTAAGGATGATTTGGCAAAGATTGAGACTCACGTTATGAGCGCTCAGATTACTCATATGCATAGTTCAGCTTAAGCGGCTGTTGGTGAGTGCAAACAAGATTTTCAAGAAATGTATGATGCCACTCAAGCAACCCAACTTGCCATGAAAGAAGAGCTTGAAAAGCACCTCGAAACCTTTGAGACTTCTCTGAATGATGCTACCAGCGCCAAGCTCCTCGCCCTGCAGGAACGTTTCGACAAGCGTCTGGACGACATCACAGCTTCTATGTCTCAGATTGCTCATCAGGTCAGTTTACTCACAGATCACTTTCTGAAGTCTGATGATGGTAATAAGGGGGAAGAGAAGAAGAAAGGAGAAAAGAGGAAAACGTCGAGTTCAAGAGCTCAAGAACCCACGCCTCTCAAGCGTCAAGTTCTAACCTCTCCTTCAGCGCTAAGTCTCCCATCCTGGATAACCACTTTACAAGTAAGTGACTCTGGAGCGCCTAGTAGAACACTAAGGGAACCTCCAAGAGCACTATATCCAAATCTACCAATACCTACAAGAGCAATGTTAGAACAGTTCGACATCCCTCTTCAAAGAACATCCATTCCAGAACCTTCAGATCCTAAAATTTTAGCTGAAGAGAGGCAAATGTCTGAATTTGTCCGAACTTTCAAAATTTGTCTAAGGTATATTGGTATAGATCCAATGGATTGGGACAAACACTTTACCGCCTTCAAGAAGAGACAACAAGAAGAAAACAAGCTCATAATCAACAAAGATCATGAAGCGATGATGACCTTGGAAGACAATCTGACTGAAGCTATCCGAACTGAAATGCCCAAGCGATACAAAGTTAGATCAAGTCATTAGAGCTTTTTGATTTGCATTATCTATATTCTTGTCTCTCATTTTTTTAAGTTGTAAAAATGCTTGTAACTCTCGATATATATAAAATGCATTTTTCAGCTGAAACATCTCGTTGAAGCGTAACTAACTTTAGCTAACATTATCTAATCAAAGCTAACTTTTATTTTGGTTGTCTAACTCTTGAACTATAAAAGAGTAAGTATTGCCATCATCAAAAAGGGGGAAATTGTTAGGAATTTCATGTTAGATGTTTTGATGATGACAATTAGGACCTTTGTTAGACCCCAAAATTATGTAAGTTTGATTTTCAGCTTTGAAGTGTTAGATTTGTAATAGGCTTTGTTTTATATTTGTTCTAGATTGTTAGGCTAAGTAGTCTTAGACTAAGCGTCTGATAATTTCTGAGTGAGTTTATCAGTGATAAAGTTCAAAGACTCAAGCGCCTGATTTCTGAATGAAGATAAAGTCTCCAAGCGTCCAAATTGACCAGCTATATCAAGCGTTACCTTATAGGACAGAAGTAATTTCACCTGAATTTATTTCTAAGTCCAGAAGGAGTTTTAATGCAAATACTCTCAAAGCATAAAATACCAACGAGCATTTAATTCAAATGCATTAAATGCTGATAAGAGCATTAAATGTGATAAGCACTTTCAGACGTACGGAGAAGCCACCCTATTGGACTGTCAACTATTCAAAGACTACAGCACCAACTTTTGTGCAGCAGATTTTCAGGAAAAAGGACAAAAGTTGTTCACTCGCGAAAGTGAGAGACACGCGCCCTTGCATGTGTCAAACGGACACTTTTTCCAAGAATGCCTATAAATAGGACTTCAACAACAAGCCAAACACAGAGAACAATTATCAAGTCGAATTGCTATTGCATTGAAGTCTCGTTCCTTACAATCTCAGAAAAGCCAAACTTTCAAGAAATTATTATCTTTGCTTTTCTTCAAATCCTGAGACAGTCAACCCAATATCTCAAACATTCTTTTCGAAGCAACGACATTACTACTGAGATATTTCCAGTTGTTTGAACTTCATCAAAATCAAACAAACCCTTTTAGAAAAACCCCTATCCAAGCCTCGCGATCTGTGTGAAGTCGAAGTTGGATACTTGCCATATTTCTGGGTGAAAGAAGCAAGGGGATTGAAGTGATTTGGAGCAGAAATCTGTGTGATCAAGGAGCTCAAGTCATCGACATCCATCTCTCCCTAATTTGTAGAAGATTCTGTGTGATTTTTTGAGAATCATTTTAGTGGATTGCCTCTAAGTGTTCGAGGAGAAGAATGACATAGTTGGGATTACACCACCCAACGAACCTTACAAATATTGTGTCATTTACTTTTCAGTCAATTCTTTTAACTATCATATCATTGCATAAACTGATTAAGTAAAACACAATCAAAAGCTAAGCAACTAAGAAATTTCTTGTGACGCTAAAGCTTTTAAAAGAAGACTACAAAAATCATTCCGCTGTGCTAACACTGATCAAAGAAGTGAACGCTCAAACCTACTCGGTTATAGTATTCAATTCTTGAAATCTAAGTTAACTTTATAAAAACAGTTTTCGTTAGACGCTTCACCAAAGCGCCTATATTTTAAGTGAACGCTTAAGTCAAGCGTTAGACAATTCAAGCTTCCAAAAACCATTTTAGTACGAAATCTTTTGAAGTCAAAAAAGACTTCAAGGTCTATTCAACCCCCCCCCCCCCTTCTAGACCCTTTCGTAAGCCACTTGGGACCAACACAAAGCAATAGGAGAATTAATACGAAAAATCACTTTATCTATACTGATTCATAAATTCGGCCTTCACATGGCCTTAGTTCTACAAATTAGCTCCTCATCAAGACTTTAAGAAGATCTAGAGCAAACATATACATAGTTATGAACATAAACATGTAAATGAAAGCAAGTAAAACTCCCTAAGGTGTGCTTGATGATGGATCCTTGCTTGGAGCTTCAATCCCTAGCCAAATCCCTCTTCTTCTCGATGAAGAGTTGGTTCCTATCTCAGAAAATGATCTCCAATCTCCAAAATTCGATCCCCCACTTCAATGCTGAAATTTAGCCTTTATACCTTGAAAACCGGTTACATCGGCGCCGAGGCGCGACCTAAGTGGCACCTAGGTACGGTCCAGGTGGCCTAAGTTTCTTGGGGAATAAGTTGAACGGCTCCTAGGCTCGGATGAGGTGGCGCCTAGGCACCGGATGTAGAAGTCTGAATCGTTTTCTTGCTTTTCAGCGCAGTAATCATGTTTTCTTCGCAATTTTCTCCACGGATCTCGGATTTGGATGAATCAAGTTGCCACGTGAAGCCAAGACAGAGTTATACAACTTTATAGAAAAAAACTTCCTCAAATTCGATTTAAAAATATACTGAAATACTGTGTTTTTGTTCACTTTACGTCGATTGCAGTGATTTTCCACCTTTACTCAATAAGCACATATAGATTATACGCATAGGTGGCACAAATCAAGCGATAAATGAATCTAAAACATAAATTTAAGGGCTTAAAAACATGTAAAAACGACTCTTATCACTTGGCCCAGCGATTTAAATAATTAATTATGTGGGTTTGACCCAATTAAAAGTTTGACAGAACTATTTATCAATTAAAGAACCTTAATTAAATGAATTTTCGTTTCAACTTCTAAATTGGATTTAGTGAATAAATTAAATTGGGTTTAGGTTTATTCAAATTCTAAATTAGATTTAGTGAATAAATTAAATTGGATTTAAGTTTATTCAAATACTAAATTGGATTTAGTTAAATAATTTAAATTACATTTAAATTTATTTTAAATTGGATTTATTGAATAATTTAATTGGACTTAAATTCTTCAAACTAAATTTTTTTAAATGAATTAAATTAGATTTAAATTTTTTCTTTTCGATTAAGTTTGTATATTTAAAATTAGATTTAAGTACCAAGTACTTTATTTTGGGTTTATTGCATAAGATCCCTCTGTGATAAGCGAAACCTGCACCAAACACCCCTGTGTTAATTTTTTTGCAAATCACCCCCTTATATTATTTTTTATTCTTCATAGTCTCCCTTTTTTGGTTTTTTTTTGGTGTTTTTTTCATCATAAATGTCAATCCAAATGCATTTTTGCCCCAAACATGTTTATAGTAGATAAATAATTTAATTTGAATTGGATCTAGAACATTTGTGATGGGAAAAAACACAAAAAATATCAAAAAAGGGAGAGGATGGAGAATAAAAAATAACACAAGGGGGTGATTAGCAAAAAAAATTAACACAGGGGTGTTTGGCGCAGGTTTCGCTTATCACAGGGGGATCTTATGCAATTATCCCCTTTATTTTACATGATGTTGCTTCGTGTTTAGATTAGATTTTCCATGTGACTTTATTTGATAATAGTCACACTTTAATTTGATTAAAGTAGTCAAGCTAAATTAGATTTATTTTGATATGACTAAATTAGATTTAATGTATTAAATTAGATTTGATGTTTAAATCACATAAGTGTTTAAATTGTTTACATACTCCTTATTTATGTGATGGTGACACCATGTATGGAATTAGGGTTTATCTTTGCTGTCTTATCTGGGTTGTCTTGGGCTGGAGTTTGAGCCCCCCAGTTTGTACCTTCGATTTCATAAAACTTTTGTATAGGTTATTTCTATGTAAGTGTTTAGAGATGGGCCCAATTTGCGTTCATGGTGGCGCATGAAGTCTTGGAGAAGCAAGAAGATTATTTCTTGTATAGGCGGAAACCCATTTAATAGATAGAACCCCTCCCTGATCACTCATTGGCTCGAGTTGATCTAAAATAGTCCATACATGTGTGCGTTGTTAGAATTGTTGGGCTTATTCTTATGCATTTCCTTTAAATTGCGCGATAAAGAAATTAATGTGCAAAGTGAGACCAATCTTGTTAACATTATCAAATGTTACAATTCTCCCATTTGAAAAATACTGAGTAAGTAAAGAGGCATTGGATATCCTAGCTTTCCATCAAGCTTTAGAAGACGGGTTCACTTCTAAAGCATGGCGACGTTCCGGAATAAGGGGGTCATGCATCAAGACGTGGTACTCTATCTTTTCTAGTGCATTTGATGCCTATAAAGAGGTTGCAAGATGGGATTAAATTGTTAGAGTGAAAGGAGTTGATGGGATAAATGACTTAGATGGATCACCACCTATATATCGAAAAAGGTTGCGGTTCAGTGACCATGAGCAAAAGCAGATTGAATCATCAGTTGGACCGATTGGTGTAAGACACCACCTTAAAGATCTAACTAGCCATATATCGAAAATGGTCGTAACTTGTTTAGATCATTGAGGAACTCAATCACTCACTATGAAACCCATCCAACAAGGTTTTTTATTATTGCAGTGGAAGTGCAATGTTTCGAGAAAAATAGTGGGTGTCAAGTAAATATTGAAATCCTTGATTTTACTTGAAAGTACATAATAACACATCTAATCGTAAATTTTGGTATTTTCTACAGTTTATTTCCTACACAATGACTAACCCTTTGAAAGTATTGCTTGAGAAAAATGTCCTCAATGGACCAAACTACTCTGATAGGATTAGAGCATTGAGGACAGTCCTCAATGATGAATCACTTGAATATACGCTAGAGATGGATCGGCCACAAAGGCCTGGGGTCAATGAGGATGAATCTATCATACTAGCGTACTCAGATTGGATCTCTGATGCAAGGAAAGTAAGGGGATTACATGTTGAGCTCCATGTGCAGTGCATTGCAACAAACACATGAGAACATGGATAGTCCTAGGTCAATCATACTGCACTTGGAGGAACTGTTCGGAGAACGGGGCAAGTCCATTAGATACTTTGTATCGAAGGAACTTTTCAACACAAAGATGAGAAAAAGAGATGACGTTGTTGATCATGTTTTGAACATGATATCCATGCTAGAGAAACTCCGTTCAATGGTGTTGGGGAAAATTGCATAAAATCGAATAACGCAGCGGAAGAATATATATATTTAAATCTCAATGGCTCATCTCTATTTCTCATATTTAAATTGGGTTTCGAATTCAATTACCAATCTTCGCGTATGTTGAATTCTGAACCAGCTTTGCAATCCCTTCTTGAACAGCAAATCCGTTGCTATCTCTAAATTGCCACGCAGGAGTCAAAAACGAAAAGATTCTTCTTTTCTCTAGAGGGAGACGGCTAGAGAGGGAGGGAGAGAGGATGGAGTGTTTTGACTTGGAGAGAAAGTTATATGTTTTATCACTTGGTTAATTTTCTCTAAGTAGTATATTTATACTACAATGAAACAATAACCTAGGCCAAACACTCCCACAGGGACTTTAAAGCTTTTAAAGCCTTCGGGGCTTTAGGCATATTATGCTATTTCATTAATTAAATAATTAATATTATTTATCCAATAAATAAATTAATTAAATCCATGTTAATTTTATAATTAAATTCCTCTAAGGAATTAATTAATTCATTAACTTATTTAATTAATAAAATCATCTAATGATTAATTAATTAATCACGATATCCAATACCGAAAATTCTCTCAAGTCTTTTTTCATGATTTTCCTTTTGCACTTCCTTAAAGCGCGACTCTTTAGGTTCGTCTCAAAAGGCAATTGGGAGGAAATCAAAAGGATGTGAGTAACACCTAACCAGTCACGTGGCTTACATCGTTTCCCAATTGAGAACAAATGAATAGGATCATTCCAAACCATATATGTTGTGGATACCGTACGAGTATAAACCTTTTCTTCTTATATCCCAGTTAAGTGAAAGTCGTGGTTTTAGTCAAACTCACATGACTTGACCATATTCCTAGCTCATAATGAGTCGAGGTCATTTTATGCTTTGGCCAAAGACTTTTAACCTCACTCATTCATGACTGCATAAGATATTTAGCTCATTCACTTATGAGAGAATAAATCCCATTTTGTTAATCAGTTAACAATGCCACTTGCCCATCAAGTTGCACTTCGACCAAAGGGTGAATGGAATCTAACTACTCTAATGACGGACTTGATGTTACAAGTACATCTTCAACTCGATTCCTCAGGTCTAAGGTTCACGCGTACCTATCACAACTTATCAGTTTCATCATTGACTGTCAGTGAGTGAATACCCATGTGATGAAACCGATGCGATCCGTGTTCGAACATATTAGTCCAACTGATATGTCCATGACATAAGTCCCCACTATCATTCCCATAGTGTTCGACTGGCACTTTCTCTATCGAAACTTATATCATGCAAGTCCTTGTTCTGTATTGATGTCCAGTCAAATACATTCTTAGACTTGCGAACCCTATTTAGAGAATAAGGATCAAACCCTTCTAGTGCCACTCTTTATATCCCATAGGAAGTAGAAGGTTTGCCTTATTCTCAAGGACTTTACGTTGCTTATTAACATCTTACAAATGCCTATAAGAAAACAACAAGATAATGCCTTATATATAATAAAAAGATATTTTTTAGTTACAAGTCAATGCCCTATAAATCTTTCCTCTTTATGGCATTTGAGGGCATACACTCTAATAATCTCCCACTTGCACTCAATGCCATTTGCTATAGTATTTAATACCCATCCCTTCGAGATGTTTTCCTAGCACCGCCTGTGCTAATGGCTTGGTCAATGGATCAGCGACATTGTCAGCTGAGGCTATTTTCTGAACAGATATTTCTCCTCGTGCAACGATCTCTCTTATGATGTGATATCTCCTCTCGATGTGTTTGGACTTGTTGTGAGACCTAGGTTCCTTTGTTTGCGCTATTGCTCCAGTGTTGTCACAATAAAGTGGTAACGAGAGCTTTATGCTAGGAACCACTTGAAATTCTTCTATGAACTTCCTTATCCAAACAGCCTCTTTAGCTGCCTCAGAGGCAGCTATGTATTCAGCCTCTGTAGTGGAATCCGTGGTTGTGCTTTGCTTGGAACTTTTCCAAGTCACCACCCCACCATTGAGGGTGAATACGAATCCTGAGGTGGATTTTCGGTCATCGACATCTGATTGAAAATCCGAATCAGTGTACCCGTCCACTCTCAGGCTACCACTCCCGTAGATGAGAATCATATCCTTGGTTCTCTTCAGATACTTTAGGATATTCTTCACAGCTATCCAATGTTCCTTGCCTGGGTTTGCTTGAAATCGACTAACAATGCTTACCGAATAAGCAATGTGAGGTCTAGTACACAACATTGCGTACATCAGGCTACCCACTACTGATGCATAGGGTACAATGCTCATTTCCTTTCTATCTTCCTTACTTTGAGGACACATAGATTTTGAGAGATGTATCCCATTCTCATTGGCAGGAACCCTTTCTTAGAATCCTCCATCCCATATCTCTTTAGGATCTTTTCTAAGTAAAGGGCTTGAGAGAGCCCTATCATTCTATTTATTCGATCTCTTTAGATTCGAATCCCTAGACTATAAGTTGCCTCTCCCAAGTCTTTCATGGAGAAAGTACTCGAAAGCCACTTCTTTACAGTGGTGAGCATTCCTATATCATTCCTTATGAGTAATATGTCATCTACATATAACACAAGGAATGTTATCTTGCTCCCACTAACCTTCTTGTAAACACATGGCTCATCTTCGTTCTTGATGAAGTCAAATCCTTTAACAGCCTCATCAAAACGTAGATTCCAGCTACGGGACGCTTGCTTGAGTCCATAAATAGATCTCTCAAGCTTACACTGTTAGGAATGTGCCCTCATATGCCAATGAGGAATTAGATTAAGTAGGGCACTTAGTTGTATTATACTCCTAATAATAATTATAGAAAGGCATTTTCTTTTGTTCATGTAAACCTTCATAGCATTTATAAGTAATGAACAAATAACTAGTCCATGTGTATTAAGGCAAGTCTTCCACTCCTTCTGGGATGAGGAGAAGGGCACTGGAAGGACTTGCTACTTAAACACTCAAAAGGGTTCGCAAGTCAAAGAATCTTAATTGGGCATTAAGATTCGAATAAACTTGTATGACACATGCTCTGACAAACAGTGTCAGTACTATGGGATAGTGAGAGTTTATGTCATAGATACATTAATGGAATTAATGTATTCGAACACGGCTCGCAGTAATCCGATCACATGGGTGTTTACTCAGTGACTGTCAATGATTGTATTACTGACTATGATAGTATGCGTGAGCCTTTGACTTGAGGATTCACTATCACGATGTGCTTGTGACGTTGGATCTGTTACTAGAGTAGTTAAGCCCAATTCACCCGTTGGTGGAGCCGACCTCGAAGTGTGATCCCAATAGGAAAGTACCAGTTGTGAAGTGATTTCCAAGAAGGGATTCACTGTCTCGAAAGTAAATGAGCTGATACCCTATGCGATCATAGGTAACTGAAATGGAAAGTCTTTGGCCAAAGCAATAGAATTGACTCGTGTGGGACACAGAGGGCAGTTGTGTCATTTCATGTTACTATGATTCATAGCATAACATCGAGTTATGTGAGTTTGACATATTTCATGACTCTCACTCAATCGGGGTACATCAGTGAAGGGCTTATACTCATATGGAATTCATAGTTAAGAGGTTCGTAGTGACATAGTCATTTCATACTTAGTTGGGCTACGATGTGGGGTCACGAGGCTAGCTAGGTGTCACCCATATCCTTTGGTATCCTCTTATTGCCAATCAAGACGAACCTAGAGAGTCGTGCTAACAGGAATGAGCGGGAAACACTTTGTGTACTTGGAGGGGCATTTTGGTAATTTGTCATTAGATGGACAAATGAATTGAGTGGACAAATTAATTTAATTAATTTTTTAATTGGATTAAACAATGGAACATTAAATTAATAAATTAGTTTGAATATTTAATTTGAATATTTATTTAACTGGGTTAAATAAATTTGGTTGAATTAAATATGAATTTAATCATATACATATTTAATTTGATTAAATATGAAATGTAATTAAATTAAAGTGGACTAAGTTTACTGGGCCAACTTACCCCACTTGGGCGTCCACATGGGCCTATGAGGCATGTAACCGAGGTCCAAGTAGGAGGATGCTATTTAAATCCTCCAACACTTAGACTTAGGTTAAGAAATTATGAGTTGCCACCAAAACCACACAGTACAAAAGAGAGAAAAATATTCTCTCCCTCTCCTTCTCTTCTAGCCACCATTTGGAGATGGAGGAGGAAGATTTCCGGCAAATTCTGCGTGCGATTATTTAGAGGCAGGAGTCCCGGGGATTGATGTTGTAGACGGTAGATCAAAAAAAGAAACACGCTACAACGAGGTTAATCAATCTTTTCACGTATTTCTTGTTTGTTTTTAAAATCAACAATAGCCCAAATTGATCCATGGCTTCGGGAATCAAAATTTTATTCCGCTGCATTTTTTGTGTATCGATTCCCAACATACACACCTTATGAGTATGCTCCTCGGATACAAAACCTTTAGACTGTTCTATATAGATATCCTCATCTAGGAATATATTTAGGAAAGCAGTTTTGACATCCATTTGTCATATTTCATAGTCTAGGTGTGCGGTTATTGCAAGTAGAATCCTTATTGATTTGATCATAGCCACCGGCGAAAAGGTTTCTTGGTAGTCAATTCTTTCTTTTTGACTATACCCTTTCGCCACTAACATGGCCTTGTAGGTGTCAACCTTGCCGTCAATACCAATCTTTCTCT
The DNA here is from genome assembly GCA_019426215.1 of Buddleja alternifolia. NCBI lineage: Eukaryota > Viridiplantae > Streptophyta > Magnoliopsida > Lamiales > Scrophulariaceae > Buddleja > Buddleja alternifolia. The sequence goes on along the minus strand of CM033404.1, from coordinate 20,296,888 downwards.
TGTAAATCCATTTGCACCCAATTGGTTTTACCACTTCAGGTTGGTCCACAAGTTTCCAGACTTGGTTTGCATGCATTGAAACAATCTTAGTTTGCATAGCTTCACGCCATCTAGTAGCATCCACATCCACCATTACTCGATCAAAAGTGGAGGGATCATCTCCATGATCCTCCTCTAATACAGAATGAAGATCCAGCTCCCTCTGTACAAGATATCCGTACCTCTCAGGCGGTTGAGGTAATCTACTTGATCTTCGCGGTTGTGGTTGTGTTACAGAAGGTTCGATTCTCACTTCCTGTGTACAATTATCCATCGGAGTCTCATATTGTTCTTCTAGAACAATCTTTCTACCCGATCCTCCTTCTTGAATGAACTCATTTTCAAGAAAGTGGGCTTGTAAAGCTACAATTATCGTTTCATCATCGTGCAGGTAAAAGAGGTATCCCATTGAATCCTCAGGATATCCAACAAAACATCCCTTCAAGGATCTAGCCTTCAACTTGTCCACTTTGGTCTTTTTAACATAAGTCGGACATCCCCAAATCTTGATGTGATTAAGACTTGGAGGGACATGTATTTAAAATGTGTACAGCTGTGAGCAGCGCGTGACCCCACAATGAAATGGGTAAGTCAGTGTAGCTAAGCATGGAGCGAACCATGTCCAACAAGGTTCGATTCCTTCGCTCTGCTACTCCATTTAACTGTGGTGTTGCTGGAGGTGTGAGTTGTAATACTATACCATTATCTCTGAGGTATATATCAAACTCGTCGCTCATATATTCTCCTCCTCGATCCGATCGAAGAGTTTTTATATGTTAACTAGTTTGATTTTCTACTAAAGCCTTGAATTCCTTGAACTTTTCAATGGATTCAGACTTATGCCTCATTATGTACACAAGACCATATCTTGAATGGTCATCAGTGAAGGTGATAAAGTAAAGGAAACCTCCTTGTGCCATTTCTCCAAATGGACCACAAACATCAGTGTGCACTAAGCCTAAGATTTGTGAGGCTCTTTCAAAAGTCCCTGTGAAAGGGGATCTAGCCATCTTCCCTTTGAGACAAGATTCACAAGTAGGATAGGGATCCAATCCCAATGGACCGATTAGTCCATCTTTCTCCATTTTGCGAATTTTATGTTCGCTGGCATGGCCTTGTCTAAGATGCCAAATCAATCTTTGGTTTATTCCAAGCCTACTACGTTTCCTTTGTATAGTATTCACAGAATACTCATTCTGGACATTAAGGTAACACAATCCATTTATTAAAGAAGCAAAGCCTACTAATTTATCACCATAATAAATATTGCATCGTTCATCAATAAAATGGAAAGTATAACCAAGTTTAACTAAAACGGGAATAGAAACAATGTTTTTAAGCGCGTTGGGCAAAACTAAAACATTATGCAGAAATAGTATATGTCCAGAATTTAAAAGTAATGAGGTAGATCCAATTCCAGTAGCTGCGACGCTATGCCCGCTGCCTACTTTTATCTTCACCTCATCATTGTCCAGCTTCCTCCCTCGCACCAGATCCTGATTCATACAACAAATGTGAGCACTAGCTCCAGAATCAAGAATCCAAGATGTAGAGAAAATGGCCATGGAACAATAAGTTTCATGAACATAAAGTTCCTTACCTTGTGCACTCGGCCCCATGTTTGGACAGTTCTTCCTCCAATAGCCCAGCTTACCGCAGTGTAGGCATCTGTCCGTCTTTTGTGGCCCTTTACGCTTGCGATTCACAGGAGCTTTCCCTTTTCCTTTATCGACACCACCCTGAGCTCCAAGCTCACCACTCTGCTTCTTGGCTTTCTTCTTCTTATTCTTCCCCCGTTTAGGCCCAGAAGAGATAACCAATGCAGTTTCCTTTTCCTTGGGCTTCAATTGAGATTGTGCAGTGTTTAATTTATTCATTAGCCCAGCTAAGTTGCATTCAATCTCATTGCAATTGAAGTTCATAACAAATGGGGAAAAAGAATCAGGAAGAGACTGCAAAATAAGATCAGTTTGAAGATGTGGGTTCACTGTAAAATCGAGAGCCTCCAATCTCTCGATCCTCAAGATCATCTTGAGGACATGATCCCCAACTTTCTCACCTTCTCTCATTTTGGCCCCGAAGAGCTCTTTAGATATCTCATATCTAGCAGAACGACTGTGCTCACCACATAGCTCGACCAAGTGTGCCAAGATAGCCCTCGCTGTGGTCATCTTCTCGTGGGACCTCTGAAGTTCATTTGTCATTGAGCCAAGAATGTACCCACGCACTCAGACGTCGTCCTTTACCTATTTTTCATGAGCTTTGACTCCTTACTCGTTGGCACATGTTCTGGAAAGAGGAGCAGGGATGTCAGTGTCCAACACGTATCCCAAGGACTCCATGTTGAGAACTCTTCTCAAGTTCCTTAGCCAATCCACGTAGTTGGGTCCGGTAAGGATGTTCTTTTCGAGTAAAATGGAAAGTGGGTTGATAGTCATTTTCGTTTTGAGAGAGACAAATCAAAAAATAGCTACAGAAAATAAACCAGACTATATTAAACTGTGCGCACAGCGTGCGCTGTCTGCGCGCTGCACACGTCATTTCCGTCGCGCTCGTCGCGGGGTTTTTCAGACCCGATTCTCACAAAAATTAGATTTTTTCAATTCACAAGTCATCATATGATAAGAGTCATTTTTACGTGTTTTTAAGCCCGTTGTGTTTATGTTTTAGGTTCATTTATCACTTGATTCTTGCCACATTTGCGTTTAATCCATATGTGAAGTGATTTCAGGTTGTAAATGGATGGAAACGAAGAAAGGGCGGAAAAACGACGTATAAAACAAGTTTATGCCAAGATGCTTCGCACCTCCACACCCAAGCGCAGCCACAATCACGCCTGGGCACCTGAACAAGCAACAAATGAGCTCAAGTTACGCATAATCGCGCCTAGGCACGATTTTACCACGCCTGGGCGCGACATCTGCCACATGTTCCATGTTTGAGCGCCATTTCTTTATGTTTCAAGACCGAATTTAAGAACATTTCCTTCTAAAACGTTGTAGATCTATATCTTCTCTTTACGGGACAACTTGAATCACTCAAATCGGAGGTCCGTGGAGAAAGTTATGAGGAAAACACGATTTTTGCGCTGAAAAGCAAGAAAACGGTTCAGTGTTCGCACTGTGGCGCCCAGGCGCCACTTTCTCACGCCTAGGTGCCATTATGCGCGTCTGGGCGCCCCACAACTTATCCCCCGAGTCATTTGTGCCACGTAGCCCGCGCCTAGGCGCCGATTTGGCCGCCCCTGGGCGCCGATATAACCGAATTTCAGTTCTATAAAGCAAAATTTTCAGCACATTAAAAGGGGGTTCGAAATCTGGGTTTGTGGAGGCATTTTCTGGGTTTTGAGCCATCATTTCATTTTCTTTGAAGGGCAAGAAAGAGATAGGAGCTAAGGATTGAAGTTCTAAAGCAAGGATCCATCATCAAGCAATTGAGGGAGTTTTAATTGCTTGCATTTACATGTTTATTTCCATGAGTATGTATATGTTTGTATTAGATTTTCTTAAGGCCTTGATGAGAGGCTAAATTGTAGTACTAAGGCCATGTGAAGGCCTATTTTACAAATCAATATATGTGAAGTGAATTATCGTATTAATTCTCCTATTGCTTTGTGTGTTGATTTTGTGCTTTTATCACAATCATATGTTTGATCACCATATGCTTGCTATTGTGCCTATTCTATCCATTCGAAAGAACATAGGTTAGGGTGCAACAAGAATCAACGCATTATCCGAAACTAATGTGGAATTGCCCCTAGAAATAGGTAAAGATTTCCGGGTGCTGTTAGCCGGATTTATCTGGGAAAACTCTAGAACGTTAATGCGTGGTTATTAATTAGATTCTCGGATAGACATATTTAGAGAACCGTCAATTAATCATAGGATTATTATGAGCCGAGACATCGGGTAATAGTTAATTAAGGATTTTCCACCGAAGCAATAGGAGTCTAATAATTTAAAGAGTAGCTCACGTATATTGATGAGTAGATTAGGTTGTAGCATGTGCCATAGTCAATTTATCACTCTTGAGATTTAATCTATAGTCCGTTTCTCTTTTGTTCTTCGCTTGCTTACTCGTTTTATTGCAATTTACTTTTGTCCATTTTCATTAATCATAAACTAAAATACCTAGTCCTTGTGGTTCGACAACACGGACTTTTAGTCCACTTTTATTACTACCACGACTAGTACACTTGCTATCCAAGCACGTTAGGTTCTAGCGTGTCAAGTTTTTGGCGCCGTTGTCGAGGACTTGTTTATTTTAGTTTTTGATTTTAGTGTACATATTTGGTTTTGCTTTGATTTTTTACATTTTTTTTCCAATGCCCGAGCATGATGAGTTTAACATTCAAGTATCTGAAATAGTAGCAGAATTGGAAAGGTTACTATATAGCTCCACGGGTATAGAGGTAATTAATGTTCATGATGGTAAGTTGTCCTCTAGTGTAGGAGATGACATGGTTATTTGTGATGACTATGAGGGTTTTAAGCATCCAGTTTATTCTACATTATCTTTACGCATTGATGCTTTTGATCCTTTTAATGCTGAGCTTTTTCAGGAAAGAAGAACCAATAATATCCTAGAGTCCTATATCATGAACTCGAAGTTTGTCACTTCAATGGGTGAAGGAAAAAGAGCTAGTGTCCATAGCTTAGACAATAGTCCATATCATCACCCAATGCACGGGGAAGAAAGGTTGACAAGGGTGTTAATGGACTTTAAACAAATTTTTGAGTGGATGATTGCTTAGTCCCTACTCATGCTACTCCTCCCAAACACCGAGCCAAGTTTCATTCTTGATTGGAGAGTGAACAAAGCAGTCATACGTCAACCACCTTAAGCCAATCAAAGAGCACAAAGTCAAGCTAATGACTATAAAAGAGCGCTTCTTGGGAGGCAACCCAAGTTTGTAAGTTTTTCTTTTCTTTTTGCTTTCGTGTTTGTCTTGTTTAGTTTTGTTTCTTTATGTCATGTTCAAGCATGCACTTTTGGCATGCTTCTCTTTGAGTGTTGATGGTTTTGTATTGTGAGGTCATGACATGTCGTAGCTGAGTTTTTTCTGTGGAGAATTCTTCGTTGAGGATTTGAGCTTGGAGCAGATCTCACCTGATTAAGGGTTGCTTTTCAGCACCCTTGTTGTAAGTACTCTCGTTTACTCCCCTTTTGAGTATGTATGATTGCGTCAACATTGAGGGCAATGTTGAGTTTAAGTGTGGGGGGAGGGTATCTATGTGTCGTGTGATCTTGTTTTAAGCTCAAGTTTGGAGGGAATCATTGCTATTGCATGTGTTTTGTGCTATTTTTTTTTAAAATTCAAGCATAACAAATTTTTGGATACAATTTTAACCCTTCACTCGATGCATTGAGAATGGTTAATTTGAATCAATGGCATGTTTTCTCTATCAATTTGAACTTTTATGACTATACACATCGTTTCCTTGCTTGTGGGACCCTAAACATGACTAGATTGTCCTTAAGATGATTCACATATGCACATAAGTCGAGGGTAGAGGAGTCGAGTGGACAACCATTTTGAAACACTTAAAGGCTTGATCCCAGAATATCAATCTAGAATTTTCACATGTGTTATGAGTTGAGAATGTTAACTTTGTATGCTTGTCAAGAATAAAAGAGGTTGAACATTGGTATGACTGCAAAAGTCAGGCTTAATAGATACTGGGGGCGAAGAGCACCATGCCTAGAATACTGTACTATTATGCTAATTTGAGCTAAGCTCAAGCCAATGCAAGTGTTAAGTGAAAAAGGACCTAGTTTGGTTTGTGGCCTTTGCACTCGAGCGATTAAGCCCTTAGGAGTGTTTATACACTTAATACCCTAAAGCCGTCCGGTTTGGGAGTTATTGGCCTAAAGCTCGTTACAAGGGTGTCATAGAAAGCCTAAGAGGATCGAACATTGCACATGGTCTAGCCTCTAATGTTTCGAGTTGAAAGTTGCATAAGTTAAAGCCTAAAGTGGATAAAGTGATGCATTTTTAGTGGCTATGAAGTTTTCTTCAATTCTCGTACCATGTGACTAATCGAAAGTTGATAGATGTGGGATTAATGCTTGAAAAGTGGTAAGAATGCCACTCGACTATAATATGTGAGATTTATTACACTACACCCTTGGGATGGTATTTTCGATGTTAAGGCGTAACATGAGCAAGTGTGTGACGTGTATATATATGTAATTCTGAGCTTAAATGGATGAATTCATGCCATTGCTTTATTATTAATCATAGTGATTTGCGTTGATTGAATGGGGTTGAAACTCTTTAGATTTTGTGGGTATATCGCATGCAAACCCTCACGACACTATAACTAGTCCTTTGAGGTAACTCAAGGGTTCAAAGACTTGTTGCACCCGCTAAGTGCAACTGTTTACTCTACGAAAGTGAGTTAGGTAGTTTTTCTTTTTGTTTCTCCCGTGTTTGATGATGTTTTCCTATCCTATAGCTCTTATTGCTCGAGGACGAGCAATTGATAAGTGTGGGGGGGTTGATAAGAGTCATTTTTACGTGTTTTTAAGCCCGTTGTGCTTATGTTTTAGGTTCATTTATCACTTGATTCTTGCCACATTTGCGTTTAATCCGTGTGTGAAGTGATTTCAGATTGTAAATGGATAGAAACGAAGAAAGGGCAGAAAAACGACGTATAAAACAAGTTCATGCCAAGATGCTTCACACCTCCACGCCCAAGCGCAGCCACAAGCACGCCTGGGCACCGGAACAAGCAACAAATGAGCTCAAGGTACGCATAATCGCGCCTAGGCACGATTTTACCACGCCTGGGCGCGACATCTGCCACATGTTCCACGTTTGAGCGCCATTTCTTTATGTTTCAAGACCGAATTTGAGAACATTTACTTCAATAAAGTTGTATATCTATGTCTTCTCTTTACAGGACAACTTGAATCACTCAAATCGGAGGTCTGTGAAGAAATTTCTGAGGAAAACACGATTGCTGCGCTAAAAAGCAAGAAATCGGTTCAGTGTTCGCACTGTGGCGCCCAGGCGCCACTTTCTCACGCCTAGGCGCACCACCACCACGCCTAGGCGCCATTATGCGCACCTGGGCACCCCGCAACTTATTCCCCAAGTCATTTATGCCACGTAGGCCGCACCTAGGCGCCGATTTGGCCGCCCCTGGGCGCCGATATAACCGAATTTCAGTTCTATAAAGCTAAATTTTCAGCACATTAAAAGGGGGTTCGAAATCTGGGTTTGTGGAGGAAAGTCTAGTTTATCTGATGAAGTATAAGTCAGAAGCACTTGAATGGTTAAAGGAATTCAAAGCTTTAACTGAGAAACAAACTGGGCACAGTATTAAAACACTTCGATTTGATCGAAGTGGCGAATACAGGAGTGCCGACTTTGATGAGTTCTTAAACGAACAAGGCATAGTATTACAACTAACTCCTCCCGCAACTCCACAACTTAATGGGGTAGCAGAAAGAAGGAATCGCACTCTGTTGAAAATGATACGTTCCATGCTTAGCTACACTGATTTACCCATTTCACTGTGGGGGCCTGCTTTGCTTACAGCTGCACATATTCTGAACAAATGTCCCTTGAAATATGTTCCCACTACACCATATGAAATTTGGTGCGGTAGGAAGCCTAGTCTCAAGTACATAAAGATATGGGGTTGCCACGCATATGTAAACAAGACCAAGGTAGAGAAACTAGAGGATAGATCCTTGAAAGAATGTTTCGTCTATTTTCACCTGGATTAGATGGGATACCTCTTTTACCTACAAAATGATCATAGGATCATCATGGCCTTGCAAGCCTACTTTCTTGAACAAGAATTCATTCAATAAGGTGGTGCAGGTACAAAGATCGTTCTGGAAGAACAAGATGACATCCCTTCGGAGACATTAGTTCAAGAATCACAAACTGAACCTGAAATAACACAACCGTCGCAATGACGATCCAGCAGAGTATCTCAGCCGCCTGAGAGATATGGCTATCTTCAAGATACACATCACTATTTGTATGTTGTTGCAGAAGGGAGCTGTGGAGATGATCTCTCTGACTATGATAAAACAACGACGGATATAGATTTCTCAAAGTGGCTTGAGGCAATGAAAGCAGAGATTGATTCGATGTATTCAAACCAAGTCTGGAATCTTACTGATCTACCAAATGGGTAAGACCAGTTGGATACTAATGGATCTATAAGAGAAAGATTAGGCTGGATGGGAAGGTGGATACCTATAAGGCCATGCTTGTGGTGAAAGGGTATAGTTAAAAGAAGAGCATTGACTATGAGGAAACCTTTTCACCTATGGCCATGATCAAATCTATTAGAATTCTGGTAGCCATAGCTGCAAATTTGGATTATGAAATCTGGCAAATGGATGTGAAGACCGCAATTCTAAATGGATACCTCGAGGAGGACATTTATATGCAACAGCCCAGGGGGTTCATATCTAAGGCAGATTCTCATAAAATTTGTGTTGGTCCCAAGTGACATAGGAAAGGGTTTAGAAGGGGGGGTAGAATAGAATCCTGAAATTCTTTTCGAATTTTAAGACTTATTTTTAGAAAGATAAATTAGACAATAGTTTTGATTACTTGATCAAGATTAATTAGGCGCTCAGCACTTATATCAAGGTTAGCACAGCGGAAGATTTGTACAAGTTTCTTAGAGTGAATAAATAGGCGCTTAGAAAATGTTTAGTTGCACATGTTTTAATAGTGTATGCTTTATGGTAATGTACGAATATAATAAATAAAGCAATAAAACAGTAAGTAAAGAAAAAATGAAAATTGTAAGGTTCACTAGGTTTATGTCATCCCAGCTACGTCCTTCTACTCTTTTCCACACGAGAGGAATTCACTAAATGAATCACGAAGCTTCACAAAGACAACTTCAACACAATAGCAAATAGTGAAGGCTTGATCTCGAGTTCCCTGATCACAAAGATTTCAACTCGTCTAAGATCTACTTCTGACAAGCTTCTCTCACACAAAAATACTGATTTGTCTTCAACAACTTCGTCACATAGATTGAAGAGGTTGATGGGTTTTATCAAGGTTTGTTTGATTTGATAAGTTCAAACACTTTTGCAATATCTCTTGAGAAAATGATAGTTCTTCTATAAAGAGGTGAGAGATATTGGTTTGGTTGTGGAGATTTATAAGCTCAAACATATTTTGGCTGTGGAGGTTTTGAGCTTTTTGGGATGAATATAGATTTCAACAACGCAAGTGTATATTAAGCTTTTGCTAATAATTCTCGGTATTTAGAGTTGAGCTGTGAGGATCTATTTATAGACTTTTTCTCGGGATTTGTCCGTTGGACACAAGCAGGAACGTGTTTAACAAGAGGATCGTGACTTAGTCTTTTTCTGACATCTCCGGAAATTCTACTGCACAGAGTTGGTAGCAGACCTACTTTGAGTTGACAGCCAATGGGGAAGGCTTATCCGTAATTCAAGAGTCCTTATCATATTTAATGCTCTTATCAAGCATTTAATGTATTTGAATTTAATTCCCATTGGAATTAAATGTCCATTAACTGTTACATGTAAGTGTTTATTGACTTCAGATTTAATTCAGGTGAAGACAAGCGCTTGTGGCATGATCACCTAAAATTGATTCTTAGGCGCTTGATAGTCGCTTAACGAATCTCTTATCTTCAAAGTCTTTAGACGCTGATCTTTGATTTCACTTTGATAGACTCACCTAAAATTCTATCATAGCTCAAGCGCTAGATACTAGTCTAAAACTATAAAGATAAAATGCCTTATACTAAAAATTACAACTCGATAACTTTAAACGCTTAGACATATTCTAATAAAGATAAACTTACATATCTTTGAGTTCTAACATAAAACCTATCTTGTCATCATCAAAACATCTAACATGAAATATCCTAACAATTTTCCCATTTTTGATGATGTCAAGACCTTAACTCTTTTATAGTCCAAGAGCTAGAAAATCACCAAAGATAATATAAAGTTAGCGTTTAAAAGTTAGAGGTTAGCTATAAGTTAGTACATACAGTGAGAAACAAGATGCTTCAGCAAACTCATTCATTCATAAAAATTTTACGTTAAGTACAATGAGTTGAAACATAGAAACATTCAAACACACGCTTAAAACATAGTAAAACAATAAGCTCTTAGCGCTTTCTCTTTGTGGAAGAGGTTTGCGGTTTCTTTTGATCTTTCTTCTTTTGCTCTTGTTTGAAAAACATATCAGCAAACTTCCACAATCTATCATTTGCTTCCCTCATCTTCTTATGAATGCTATTGGCATATTGTACATTTCCCATTTTCTCGGCCAATTCCTCAAAACTGTGAAGGCGCTTGTGCCAAACAGAGCAATCAACTCCAAGATCACATAATAATTCTTCAAAAATTTCAAAAGTCCTTGTGACTGGAGCTCTATGAGGATTTATGTAACGTGGACCATAAACAGCAAACGGAGGGATCCCTAACTCTTCAAGCAATTCAACGGAGAAATCAGGAATTGGGTAACCTTTGTAGAAACGAGGTTTACGTTTGTTAAGAACGGCCTGCTGGATTGCATAGATCGCATATTGAAGTTCTTCCCAGCACTTGTCTTCAGAGCTTACCAAGCTCTTGGAGGGGCCTTTTGTTGGGAATTATAAGAATAAAACGCAGCGGAAAATAAATTTAATTCCCAAAGCCCGAATCATCTCTAATCCTCATGTTTAATTGTGTATAGAAAAATTACCGTTCTCGCGTATGTTGATTTCTGAACGTGATCCTTTTCTCTAACGCCGAATTTGCCAACGTCTCTAATTTGTCACGTCGGAATCAAAAATGAAAAATGCCTCCTTTCTTCCTTGTCAAAGACGGCTAGAGAGAGAGAGAGAGGTGGGAGACTTTTTCTTGGAGAGAAAGTTATGTAAATTGCCTTTTGTTATTTTTCACCTTGTGATATATTTATATCATTATGAAACAACAACACTAGCATGCAAGAGCTCTATTTGGGAGTCTATTTGGCCGCCCTTAGTGGGCTCGAAAGCCTTCGGGCTTTCGTCTTGCTTGCTAATTAATTAATCGGATAATTTATTTACCCAATGAATAAATGGATAATCCAATTAATTAATTTATAATTCAATTTCTCCAAGAAATTAATTAACTCATTAATTTAATTAATTAATTAAATTATCTAATAATTAATTAATTAATTACGGCATCCAATGCCGTGAATTTCTCTCAAGACTTTTTCCCATGCTTTTCCTTTTGCACTTCCTTTAAGCGTGACTCTTTAGGTTCGTCTCAAAAGGCAATTGGGAGGAATCCAAAGGGGTGTGAGTGACACCTAGCCAGTCTCGTGGCTCACACCGTAACCCAATTGAGAACGAATGAATAGGATCATTCCAAACCTTTACGCCGTGAATACCGTACGTGTATAAACCTTTTATTCTTATATCCCAGTCAAGTAAGAGTCATGGTTTAGAGTCAAACTCATATAAGTTGACCATATGCCTAAGCTCATAATAAGTCGAGGTATTTAAATGCTTTGGCCAAAGACTTTCATCCTCACTTATTCATGATCGCATAGGATATTTTACCCATTCACTTATGAGAGAATAAATTCCATATTGCAAATTAGTTAACAATGCTACTTGCCCATCAAGTCGCACTTCGAGGTCGATTCCACCAACAGGTGATTTGAATCTAACTACTCTAATGACAGACTTGATGTCACAAGTAGATCTTCAACTCGATTTCTCAGGTCTGAGATTCACACGTACCTATCACTACTTATCAGTTTCATCATTGACTGTCAATGAGTGAATACCCATGTGATGAACTGATGCGAGCCGTGTTCAAACATATCAGTCCAACTGAAACGTCTATGATATAAGTTCCCACTACCATTTCCATAGTGTACAACTGGCACTTTCTCTGTTGAAACTTACATCATACAAGTCTTTATTCACTATTGATGCCCAATCAATATTTCTTAGACTTGCGAACCCTTTTAGATGTCAAGGGTCAAACCATTCTAGTGCTTTTCCTCCTATCCCATAGAAAGTAGAAGGTTCGCTTTGTCATCAAGGACTTTACGTTGTTTATTCACACCTTATAAATGCATATAAGAAAACAACAATCAACTGCCTTATATTAATAGAAAAACCATAGTTTAGTTACGATGTTTATGCCCTATAAATCTATTCTCTTTATGGCATTCGAGGACATATACTCTAATAATCTCCCACTTGCACTCAATGCCATTTGCTGTGGTATTTAATACCCATCTTTTTGAGATGTTTTTCCAGCACCGCCTGTGCCAATGGCTTGGTCAATGGATCAGCGACATTGCCGGCTGAGGCTATTTTCTGAACAACTATTTCACCTCGTGCAACGATCTCTCTTATGATGTGATATCTCCTCTCTATGTGTTTGGATTTATTGTGAGACCTAGGTTCTTTCACTTGCGCTATAGCTCCGGTGTTGTCACAATAAAGTGGCAACGAGAGCTTTATGCTAGGAACCACTTGAAGTTCCTCAACGAACTTCCTAATCCAAACAGTTTCTTTAGCTGCCTCCGAGGCAGCTATGTATTCAGCCTCTATGGTGGAGTCTGTGGTTGTGCTTTACTTGGAACTTTTCCAAGTCACTGCTCCACCATTTAGATTAAATACAAATCCCGAGGTGGATTTTCGGTCATCAACATCAGATTGGAAATCCGAATCAGTGTACCCGTCCACCCTCAGGTCACCACTTCCGTAGGTGAGAATCATATCCTTAGTTCTTTTCAGATACTTTAGGATATTCTTCACAGCTATCCAATGTTCCTTACCAGGGTTTGCTTGAAATCGACTAACAACGCTCACAGCATAAGCAATATCGGGTCTAGTACGGAGCATCGCGTACATCAAGCTGCCCACAGCAGACGCATAGGGTAGAATGTTCATTTCTTTTCTATCTTCCTCACTTTGAGGACACATAGATTTCGAAAGATGTATCCCATGTCTCATTGGTAGGAACCCTTTCTTAGAATCTTCCATCCTATATTCTTGGTTGTGGTGAGCATTCCTATGTCATTCCCAATGAGTAATATGTCATCTACATATAACACTAGGAATGTCAACTGGCTCCCACTGACCTTCTTGTCAACACAGGGCTCGTCTTCATTTTTGATGAAGTCAAATCCTTTGACAACCTCATCAAAACGTAGATTCCAGCTATGAGACACTTATTTGAGTCCATAAATGGATCTCTCAAGTTTACACACCTTATGAATATGCTCCTTGGATTCAAAACCTTTAGGATGTTCCATATAGATATCCTCTTCTAGGAATCCATTTAGGAAAGCAGTTTTGACATCCATTTGCCATATTTCATAATCTAGGTGTGCTGCTATTGCAAGTATAATCCTTATTGATTTGATCATAGCCACTGGCGAGAAGGTTTCTTGGTAGTCAATTCCTTCCTTTTGAATATACCCTTTCGCCACTAGCCTGGCTTTGTAGGTGTCTACTTTGCCATCAACACCAATCTTTCTCTTGTAGATCCATTTACACCCGATTGGTTTTACCCCTTCAGGTTGGTCTACAAGTTTCCAGACTTGGTTTGCATGCATCGAATCGATCTCAGTTTGCATAGCTTCACACCATCTAGCAGCATTCACATCCACCATCGCTTGATCAAAAGTGGAGGGATCATTTCCATGATCCTACTCTAACACAGAATGGAGATCCAACTCCCTCTGCATTGGGTATGGAGATCCTCTCCATACCCAATGAAACGTCCCTTTAAGGACCTAGCCTCCAACTTGTTCACTTTAGTCTTTTTGACATAAGCCGGACATCCCCAAATCTTTATGTGGTTAAGACTTGGTTTCCTATTTCTCCACATTTCATAGGGAGTCAGAGGAACTGACTTGGACGGACATCTATTTAAAATGTGTGCAGTTGTAAGCAGCGCGTGACCCCACAAAGAAATGGGTAAATCAGTGCAGCTAAGCATGGAGCGAACCATGTCCAACAAGGTTCGATTCCTTCGCTCTGCTACTCCATTCAACTGTGGAGTCGCTGGAGGTGTGAGTTGCAATACTATACCATTCTCTCTAAGGTATAAGTCAAACTCGTCGCTCACATATTCTCCTCCTCGATTAGATCGAAGAGTTTTCATACGTTGACTTGTTTGATTTTCCACTAAAGCCTTGAATTCCTTGAACTTGTCAATGGATTCAGACTTATGCTTCATCAGGTACACTAGACCATATCGAGAATGGTCGTCAATGAAGGTGATAAAGTAAAGGAAACCTCCTCTGGCCATTTCTCCAAATGGACCACAAACGTCAGTATGCACTAAACCTAAGATTTGTGAGGCCCTTTCAAAGCTCCCTGTGAAGGGCGATCTAGCCATTTTGCCTTTGAGACAAGATTCACAAGTAGGATAGGGATCCAATCCCAGTGGGCCAATTAGCCCATCTTTTTCCATTTTGCGAATCTTTTGTTCACTAGCATGGCCTAGTTGAAGGTGCCATATCAATCGTTGGTTTATTTCAAGCCTACTACGTTTCCATTGTATAGTATTCACTGCATACTCATTCTGGACATTAAGGTAATACAATCCATTTATCAAAGAAGCAAAGCCTACAAATTTTTTACCATAATAAATGTAGCATCGTTCATCAATAAAACGGAAAGTGTAACCATTCTTAACTAAAACGGGAATAGAAACAATGTTTTTAAGCCCATTAGGCAAAACCAAAACATTATCCAGTAATAGTACATGTCCAGAATTTAAAAACAACGAAGTAGATCCAATTGCAGTAGCCGCGACGCTTTGCCCGCTGCCTACTCTGATCTTCACCTCATCGTTGTCCAGCTTCCTTCCTCGCATCAGATCCTGATTCATTCAACATATGTGAGCACTAGCTCCAGAGTCAAGATTCCAAGATGTAGAGAAGACGATCATAGAACAATAAGTTTCATGAACATAAAGTTCCATACCTTGTGCGCCAGGCCCCATATTCGGACAGTTTCTTCTCCAGTGGCCCAGCTCACCTCAGTGTAGGCATCTGTTTGTCTTTTGTGGCCCCTTTCGCTTGTGAATCACGGGAGCTTTCCCTTTTCCTTTATCGACACCACCCTGAGCTCCAAGCTCGCCAGCCTACTTCTTAGTTTTTCTCTTCTTATTCTTCGTTCGTTTGGGCCTAGAAGTGATAACCAAAGCAGTCTCTTTTCCCTTGGGCTTCATTTGAGATTGTGCAGTGTTTAATTTGTTCATTAGCTCAGCTAAGTTGCACTCAATCTCATTGAAATTGAAGTTCATGACGAATTGGGAAAAAGAGTCAGGAAGGGACTGCAAGATAAGATCGGTCTGAAGTTGCAGGTTCATTGTAAAATCGAGAGCTTCCAATCTCTCAATGCTCGATATCATTTTGAGGACATGATCCCCAACCTTCTCCCCTTCTCTCATTTTGGCTCCGAAGAGCTCTTTAGATATTTCATATCTACCAGTCCTACTGTGCTCACCATAGAGCTCGACCAAGTGCGCCAAGATAGCCCTCGATGTGGTCATCTTGTCGTGGGACCTCTGTAGCTCATTCATCATAGAGCCAAGAATGTACCCATGCACTCGGACGTCGTCCTTTACCCATTTTTCATGAGCTTGGACTTCTTCTTCATTGGCACGTGTTCTGGCAGGTGGAGCAGGGATATCAGTGTCCAACACGTATCCTAGAGACTCCATATTGGGAACTATTCTCAAATTCCTTAGCCAATCCACGTAGTTGGGTCCGGTAAGGATATTCTTTTCGAGTAATACGGAAAGTGGGTTGATTGTCATTTTTGAAAAATGAGAGAGATAAAACAAATAATTGCAGAAAATAAACCAGACTTAATTAGAATATTGGACTAAACTAAGACCAAGTTTAAAATCAAGGACTTCGACTTATAACTTGGCTCCCACTACATTTTTCGAAATTCCACACTCCCACTGTGAAATGACGGAAGCGATGTTGATGAAAACTTCGTGGTGAGGATTGAGTTCTTTAATTAATATAATGGATGGCAACCCTTTAACGATATTTGGTCCATTACATAATTAAAGTGATGTCAAACATCAATCTATCAAATAGACGGTTCAATCATATTTATCCCATAATCCACAAATACCGCAACCCTTTAACGATTTATTGGTAAAGTGGACTATCTAAGTTCATTCCCACTAACTCCTCATAATCTAACATTTGAATTTCACCTTGCAACCCTTTAACGATATTTGGGGTGAAATATGTCTCGATTAAGGCATCCAATGCACTTAATAAAATTCTAGAATTAAATCTTAATATATGACCCCCACGTACTGGGAAGATGCCACTTATGGATTTAATCATTGATCTTATTAAGTTTAGTGGATGGAAAGGATGCCTAGCACCCCTTACTAACTTAGTATTATTTTTGTTTGGGAGAATTCATGTTGAAAACATTTATTTCGTCTCACTTTGCACATTTACCAATTTATATAGCGCATATTGATAACACACATGCTTCATACAACTAATGAACATGCATCGAAAGCAATAATACAACACATAAGTCTATGGGCTTTTATCTAGAGGGCCCAAGCCAATGGGCCATCATAAAATTGAAAAAGAAAAGCCTAGCTAAGCTTCGTTGGCTCCAAGCCCCTCTTCTTTTGCATGATCTCCATCTTGAAAGACCTATTCTATTTCTATTTATTACAAGAGGTAATTTAAAACCTATACATAAATCTAGAAATAAAATAAAATGGGCTCAAACCGGCTCTTACAACCCATCAAAAGAAATACATAACCAAAAGAAGCAACCTAAGCCCATAGACATATGTCACTATCACATAATACATGCTCGCGATAAATAAAGCACTTATGTTGGTGATTAATAAAAATTAATTAGTCCAACTTAATTAATTTCCACAATAAAATTCCAAATTTTATTGATTCATATGAAAATAATCCTATTTATGAGAATTCTTTATTTAAATAAATAATTTAATAAATAAAATTCTCCAAGAGTTTATTAATTAATTATTTCATTCAAATAAAGATCAATAAAAACTATATTGGGCTTAATTTTATCAAAATTAAATTACCAACATTTGGCATATTCAAAATTAATTAATTAGGCCCAATAACTAATTTGTTGAATTATCCACAATTTTAATCAAAACAATTTGGGCCCCTTTTTAATTAAATCCGGGTCATCATCCTTTTGACCCACCCGGATAACTAAAATAGCCCAAACACCTATTCAATTAAAATTTGGACCTTAGGAAAATATAACCCGACCCATTAGGGCCCGAGTCACGAAAACTAGGGCCCCGAAACAGGTACGTGCGCTGGGCGCATGGCACGGTGTATGTCGTGCGCCCAGCACACGGTTTAATCGTGCTTGGCCGGACGCTACCGGCACCGTGAAATGGCACGGAGTTGGGGGCCCACCCAGTGTGCGCAGTGCTCACTCTATGTGCGCAACGGGAGGCTGAAAAGGCCTCCTATTGCGCGTTGTCTGGGCGCGCTTTTTGTGTCACGCTCGTCTCAGGGTTATACTTCTCCGATTCTCATAAAATTTATATGCCCAGATTCGGAACTCATTAAAATACAACTTTGATGAAGAAACTGCAGTGAGATCCAGAATATTTGCATATGAAAAACACGTTCAAAGCAGGCCTCAAAAACACAAAAAAAACAGTCAATCACATAAGCAATTAAACACAGAATTCAGAGATTGGCTCTGATACCACTGTTGGGAATTATACGAATAAAACGCAGAGGAAAGTAAATTTAATTCCCAAAGCCCGAAACATCTCTAATCCTCGTGTTTAATTGTGTATAGAAAAATTACCGTTCTCGCGTATGTTGATTTCTGAACGTGATCCTTTTCTCTAACGCCGAATTTGCCAACGTCTCTAATTCATCACGCCGGAATCAAAAACGAAAAACTCCTCCTTTCTTCCTTGTCAAAGACGGCTAGAGAGAGAGAGAGACAGGTGGGAGACTTTTTCTTGGAGAGAAAGTTATGTAAATTGCCTTTTGTTATTTTTCACCTTGTGATATATTTACATCATTATGAATCAATAACACTAGGGCGTCTATTTGGCCGCCCCTTAGTGGGCTCGGAAGCCTTCGGGCTTTCGTCTTGCTTGCTAATTAATTAATCGGATAATTTATTTATCCAATAAATAAATTGATAATCCAATTAATTCAATTCCTAATTAATTTATAATTCAATTTCTCCAAGAAATTAATTAACTCATTAATTTAATTAATTAATTAAATTATCCAATAATTAATTAATTAATTACGGCATCCAATGCCGTGAATTTCTCTCCAGTCTTTTTCCCATGTTTTTCCTTTTGCACTTCCTTTAAGCGCGACTCTTTAGGTTCGTCTCAAAAGGCAATTGGGAGGAATCCAAAAGGGTGTGAGTGACACCTAGCCAGTCTCGTGGCTCACACCATAACCCAATTGAGAACGAATGAATAGGATCATTCCAAACCTTTACGCCGTGAATACCGTACGTGTATAAACCTTTTATTCTTATATCCCAGTCAAGTAAGAGTCATGGTTTAGAGTCAAACTCATATAACTTGACCATATGCCTAAGCTCATAATAAGTCGAGGTATTTAAATGCTTTGGCCAAAGACTTTCATCCTCACTTATTCATGATCGCATAGGATATTTTACTCATTCACTTATGGGAGAATAAATTCCATATTGCAAATCAGTTAACAATGCTACTTGCCTATCAAGTCGCACTTCGAGGTCGATTCCACCAACAGGTGATTTGAATCTAACTACTCTAATGACAGACTTGATGTCACAAGTACATCTTCAACTCAATTTCTCAGGTCAGAGGTTCACACGTACCTATCACTCCTTATCAGTTTCATCATTGACTATCAATGAGTGAATACCCATGTGATGAACTGATGCGAGCTGTGTTCGAACATATTAGTCCAATTGATACGTCTATGATATAAGTTCCCACTACCATTTCCATAGTGTACGACTAGCACTTTCTCTGTCAAAACTTACATCATACAAGTCTTTATTCACTATTGATGCCCAATCAATATTTCTTAGACTTGCGAACCCTTTTAGATGCCAAGGGTCAAACCATTCTAGTGCCTTTCCTCCTATCCCATAGGAGGTAGAAGGTTCGCCTTGTCATCAAGGACTTTACGTTGTTTATTCACACCTTATAAATGCCTATAAGAAAATAACAATCAACTGCCTTATATTAATAGAAAAACCATAGTTTAGTTACAATGTTTATGCCCTATAAATCTATCCTCTTTATGGCATTCAAGGGCATATACTCTAACACCTTTACCCTTTTTCCCCTTCTTGACATCAACATCAAGAGGTTGAGATGAACGAATCTCAGACAAGTCTCTGCGAAGGAGCTTGACTTCATCAATTAGGAGAGCTACTTGAGCAGCAATACTTTCAGCTGCTGAGTTAGAGAGAGAGTGACGTTCAGCGCTTGCAATGGCATTCAGAGCAAATGAGCGGTTGACGCTATCAGAAAGATCAGAGACGAGTGGAACCATCCTATCCAGTACAGTGATAGTACTTTGGTTAGCCGCATTGCGCATATCATTAAATCGATGTCTTTCTACAGCAGTGAGAATCGAACTATTCTGACTTTCTAAGCGAGAGCAGGAGCTTTTAATATTTGTGAGAGAGTTTTGAACCGCTTTCTTGAAGTCCTGAGCTTCTGGATTATCATTGTTGTCTGAAGTATCACTGGAGGAACGCACTGGAAGGGTCAAAGGTTCTTTGGAAGCCACAGTTTTGCCTCGCACCGGATCCCTGAAAAGAGGTTCCTCAGATTCAATAACTTGTTCCTATTTGGGAAGAGCAACGTCTGGAGCATGGACTTCTGCAATGTCCATGATGACATCATCTCCATCGGCTCAGCACTATAAATATATTCAACAATAACTGGAGCAGGAGAGTTGGCAGGGGTTTCTTCTTCAAAAATTATCTCCACATCATCATCAGATGGTGCTTCTCGGATAAAAGGAACATGAGCATTTGAAAATTCAAAGGTAGAATCTGTAAGTTGCGTCGCTGGAGAGAAGCTATGGTGAAAATTTGTAAGCCACCGCAACGACAGAAGGGGAGGAGTATCTAGAATGATCTCTACCGGAGTCATTCCTACTGAAGGCATTATCTGGGCCTATGAAATATTTCTGGAGATGGTTGATAGCTGAAAGAGTTCTTGTTTGAATATGGAAAGTGGATTTCTCGAGCAGCTACCCACATTAGACCTATTGCATTTATAGGGTGTACTGGAGTCAACCTGGCGCTGGACCTTGGAATGAAGAAAAGAGAGTCCTCGGTTTACTCCTTGCTGAAGTACAACAGCCTATCTTTTTGCAATACTAGAAGATTTGGAATAAAGTGCTTGCAGTAATCTTCCAAGTAAGGCAGGACAGCTTGACCAAGTGCTGGGTTGCATTGCCTTTCTAGCAAATCAATTACCCTTTGGTTATGAGCGCTTAGCTCCTGGGGATAAGAATCCAGAAAGATAAGTTCAAAGAACTCATTGACGCTCGCCCCTATTGCTGTGACAACATTTTGAGTAAAAATGTGGTCAAAGTCTTTTACAGAATCTCTGAGTTTCATGCGATTGAAAAGAAACTCATAGCGCTGCTCAGAGTCAACTTCCACACAGGAGCTTGAAGACTCGCCACTTGGAGCACTACTACATTCTGGAATGAGATTTGATTGACTGAGCTCAACAAGCGCTTGGCGAAGAGATTCTTCAACTGGACACTAAATAGATGGCAAAGAGTAAACAGGTCCAAGTCGTTGAATCCGAGAATTAAGGTAATAGAGGGCAAATTGTTTGCGCTTCTCATGAATTGCCTGATTGAAAAGAAGTGGGTTGGCAACCATGTTTTCAAAAGTATGGCACTTCGATGCATATGTTTCAACCCATTCTGCTTCCTTAAGTAACCATTTGGTTCCGGCTGCTAGGATAGCTCTTATGCCGCGACCCTGAATGCTTTTCAAGGAGAGGAAGCTCTGGAGATTTGTGCTGTAATCTCCATGCCAAACTCTTTCAAAGTAGAGTTGCGCTTTGCGAGAGATCATCTGCTTGAGATCAGCTGGATTATCAGGAATGGCTATTCTTTTAGCTTTCTACAAGTGGAGAGGCTGAGCAGTCTCAAGATTGGAGTATTGAAAGAGTCTCTCATGGAAATGAGAATAACCAAGCTTGTTAAGCGTCTCCTCACTTGGACTAAGAGGAACTGGAAATTATACGCTGAAGTATGCAGAATTAATTTCAGCCAAAGTTCTTTGAACTGGCTTAGGAGCTATCTGTGGCTTAGAAATGGTGATCTCAGCAAGTAGATCTGCCAAAGTCTTTTTAGGGACTTCGTCTTCTTCAGTACTTGAAGAAGACTTGGACTTAGAAGATTTAGACAGTTTCGTCTTCTTTGACTTTTTTCTTAGGAGGCAAATCTGATAAGCTCCTCTTTTTAAGCTTCTGTCAAGTTTTGATCGTACATGATCCGAGAGAACCAGGTGTTGAACTCAATGGCTTCTTCAATACAATGTTCGGCATGTATGTAGCTTTCTTCATAATCTTCATGAGGAACAAAGCCTTCATTGAGTAAAGTCGGAGGAGTGAGAGCGGTGTGGTCTATATCTCTGTTTAGAACCACCCAATGCTGAGCGGCAGATCCACGCACAGAGTATGGGAGATCATCATCAGCTGTTGCAGCAACTTCCTGAGCGATTGCTACAACAGTGGAAAGGTCAACGTCAAACTCCACTAGCATGCTCTCTGGAATACTGGCAGTAGTGTCTGCTTCAGTATTGATTTCTAAAGGAGCTGAAAGAATAAAACAAACCTTAAGAACTAAATTTTCTACAGAGGGTAGAAAATCGAGAGAAGGCCTTGGTAGAAGAAATTTCTTACCCTGCGAGATAATCTTAGCAATTGGCTCCAGAGGATGAACTTGTGGTTCACTAGCCTCAGGCTCCTTTTGCACATCAGCTTCAGCGGCTGATAGTTCTTGATGAGCATCTGATGCTCAGGGGGATTCAGCACTTGGCTCTACAGAAGTGCTTGCGGAGGCGCTAGACTGCGGAATACCACGAGGTTAGATAATTTTCTAGCCGCTGGAGTGCGAATCTTCTAGTGTATTACAGAAACAGATTTTACACGAGCGCTGGTAACATAAATTACCTCAGTCTCAGCTGGGACAGATCGAGTTGTTTTCTGATGCTAAAGAGCTTCTGTTTGCTCTTCTTCCTCGCCTTTCTTCTGAAAATGCACAAGCGAAGAAGGAGGGGAGGACGGCTTCTTCTGCTTAGACTTCTTAGAAGGCGTTTGACAAGCCTTCTTCGATTTCTTCAAGCTCAAGCCCAAAACGACGTCAGCTGAGCAATGCAGTGCCACCGACAGTAGGAGGGTTGAGAAGAGTTGAAATCATCTTCTTGCCCAAAAACTTTTCTTTAGGCACGCCAGTTCCAGCGCTTGGAATATGACCACTACGATACATAATGTAACTCAAAAGCAATCCATAGGGCTTAGAAGGAGGCTTCTTCCCTAACATGGATGCTACCCTTTCAAAAATGAACCTTGGCCAATTAATTTGATAATTTTAAGCTATGGCGACCATCATCTGAAACTGCAGATGACTAATTTTATCAAACAATCTGACTCTGCTCTCAAGTACCTTCGCGCAGATGTCGGCCATAATTTGGTAATTCATCTTCAAGTCCTTCCTCTTCAAGTTGTACGAGTAGGAGGAGTCGTCCTTTGATCTCATCAGTTCCCAAACAACGGGAAAATATCCGATTCTGGCATCTGAGGGCAAAATCATTTCATTTGGAAGTTGAAAGAAGTCAGCAATGAGATTTGATGAAAGAGTGAAAGCTTTGTCTAGAATTTTCGGGAACAAATAGGTAATAGAAAGACCATCATCAGAAAGCTTGGCATTCTCGTAGAATTCTATGAGAGCCAAAGAGTATAGTTTAAAATGACTGGTCATAAGAGGTTTCAGATTTTGTTCTTCAAAAGATAGAAGGATGCTGCGAACGGGAAAGTATTGTTGGGAGTGAAGATAATCCCAATCAACCAGAAATCCAGGGTTAACATGGACTTCATCCGTAGCTTTTGGTGAAGAAGGAGCAGCAGCAGATTTTGAAGATTTACGTGGGGCCATTTTAAAAAAAGCTGAAGTACTTTGATTCAGTTAATTATTGAAGAGAGAAGAATTTGCAAAGAGCTTTTAGAGAGTATGAAAGTGATAAAATGAAAGTTTCTGCAATTTCTTGAATTTAAAAAGAAAAAAAAATAACTGATCAATTCGATATGGCCACGTGTTAAAAAAAATTAAATTTGTGCTGTAAATTCCATAATAATGAATGGGAAAATGGGCGATAAATATGGAAACTGCATTTGGTAAAGACAAAATATAAAATTTGGTGTACACGGTTACTTTTGCAGTTATTTTTTGCAGTTACTTTTTGAATTTCAAAGGTTTTTGAAATATTCAGCGTGAGTTGTACGCGCCCAAAATACATTGTAGTGTAAACACGCGAATACATTCGTTGAACTGTCATTTTGAAAAGTAATGAGTACCCTTTGGTTTTCTTGATCAGATGTTGTGAATGTCATATCAACATTAATTGCTTTGACTCATCCACTATCTTTGTTTAGAGTCAGTTAAAACGCCCTTTTTAAAATATTCATTTTTATTAAGCGCTAACTGGGAATTGGTTAAGCGTTTAGCTTCTTTCAAAAGAATGTTCAGGCGCTGAAAAAGTTAAAGCTGACACGCTAAAAGCTAACGTGCTATTGTAGCAAGTGCACTAATCGTGTGTAGTAATAAGTGGACTAAAAGTCCGGGTTGTCGAACCACGGAGACTTGAATTCTAGTTTATGATTTTATACAAAAAAACAACTACAATAAAAGTAACTTAAATGTAAAAACATGTACAATAAGAACAAGGTTATGTAAATGAATTAAAACCAATTATAAAGGGAGACTAAGGCACATGCTAGGTCCAAATTGATCAAATATACTTATAAAGGCTCTTGTTGTAGAATTACTCTTATATTGTTATGGTGAAAACTCCTAAGGTAGAGAATAACCAATGTCTCACGTATAAACTCCTATACTTAGATCGTGATTTCCCAAATATCCCTATCCGGAAATCTAACCACTAAACATGCATTAATGTACTAGAGTTCACTCGATTTGAATCGAACGACTTCACCCGGGAATCTTTACCTATGTCTAGGGCAATTCCTCATTAATTGGGGGTCATGATGTGAATTTCTTGCACCCTAAGTCAATTTTCTCCCGAAATATTAACCTAGGCATAAGATTCTAACATATAGTGATCAAGTATATGCAAGATAGACAAAAACACAATTCACATCACATAACAATATAAGAACAACCTCAACAATCATCTATTGTAAGCATATATCACAATTTGGCCTTGCATGGCCCTAGTCTTACGAATTTAGTTCATAATTGAAAGCATAAAAGACATAAGAGGAATATTCATAGACATAAATGAAATGAAAAGCTCTTAAAAACTCCCTAAATGGTGAATGATGATGGATCTTGAAGTTGAGCCTTCAATCCCCAAGCTCTTTTCCTTCCTCTAGTTTTTCCCTCCAAGAGTGATGAAGAATGGTGATGAATGGTGGAGAAATCAGATTAGGGGCTGCCCCCCTCTCCTCTAAAAATCTGAAATTGATAGTGAATCATGAAGAGTATGGGTTCCCCCTCCTTTTATAGCCAAAATTCCACTAAAGTATGCATTAAGAATTCCCATTAAAGTTCCCCAATGAGAATTCCACCTAAGGTGATGCTTAATGTTTGGCTTTTAAGATTCCAACCAGCTAAAAAAATGTTGAACTTTCGGCCCTTAAGAATTCCACCAAGCATAACCATGTGAAAACTTCAACAAAACACATGCATGCTGCCATTTTCTTGCTTTCCAGCGCAGTCTTAGTATTTGCCTCATAAACTTCTCCACAGATCGCCAAATTGGATGATTCAAGTCTCCATGTTCAGATAAAACATAGATCTACAACTTTCGAGAAGGACATTTTGTCCGATTCGGTCTCTAAGTATACCTAAATTACGTTTCAACATGGAGGTTGTTTCTGATTTTTGCGCCCATAAAGTAAATCTACTAAGAAACACACTTATGACAACCCCTCAACACATGTGCTGAATTATGGCCAAAAGTGATTCTTACCCATCATATAATGCTGGAATTTAGGCTGAAAAAGAGTAACATTCGGACTATCCATGCCTAGGCATGACTAGGAGGGCGCTGGGGCGTATCCTGGCACATGTACTTCTCTGTTCGGCGCAGCAATCGTATTTCCTTCACAATTATCTCTATAGACCTTCGATTTGGATGTTTGAAGTTCCCATTTGAAGCTAAGACATACATCTAAAACTTTGTAGAAGGAAACTTTGTCTAAGTCGATCTCGAAATGTACAGAATTATCGCTCGAATGTGGTAGGAAATGCATAAATCGTCTAGGTGTTGAAAAACATGCTTGAACTTGTTTTGTACATCGTTTTTCTTCCCTTTTCTTCATGTATTCTCATTTATTAACTGTATTCACTTAACACACCTATTAAATGCAAATGTGACATGATTTAAGCAATAAGTGAATCCAAATCATAAGAATTACGGTCTTAAAAACACGTGAAAACACCTCCTATCAACACCCCCAAACTTATCAATTGCTCGACCTCGAGCAATAAGAGCTATAAGACAAGATCAACATCATTCAATGGGAGAAAACAAAACAACTAACTAACTCACTTTCGTGGAGTAAACGATTGCACTTAGCGGGTGCAACAAGCCTTTAAACCCTTGAGTTACCTCAAAGGACGAGTTATAGTCTCGTGAGGGTTTGCATGCGATATACCCACAAAATCTAACAAAATTTATCCAACCAAATCAATACACCTCAACATGATCAACAAGAATGAATGGCATAAAATCAACCTTTTAAAGTTCACAAATATATATACATATCAACTACTTTTGCTCATGTGACACCAATACTTGAAAAGACTCTCTAGGGTGTAGTGAAAAATAAATCTAAGGTATTATAGTCGAGAGGCATCCTTACCAAATTTTGGACCTTAATCCCATATCTATCAACTTTCGATCAAACGCAAAGCACAAGAATTATAGAAAATCTCATAGACATTTAAATTTCATTATCTCAAACATTCAACTTTCAATTCATATGAAATTTCCATTTAAACTTCATTTAGGCTAGATCATGTGCTATGTTTTATTCCATTAAGCTTTCTATGACACCCATGTAGCAAGCTTTAGACCAATGACTCCCAAACTAGATAGTTTTGGGGCATTAAGTGTAGAGACACTCCTAAGGGTTTAATCACTCGAGTGTCAAAGGCCACGAAATAAAACTAGATCTTTTAACCAATTCACTTCTTTTTGGCTTGAGCAAAGCTCAAATTGGCATAATAGTACAGTATGTAGGCATGAAACTTTTCACCTCCGGTACGTATTAGCCTGACCACTTTTGGTCATACCAAAATTCAACCTTTTCAATTCATTGTTTAGCATATAAAATTACTACTTAACTTATAACCTTATGAGAAATCTAAGTTAATATTTCCGGGAAAAACTCCTTAAGTGTCTCAAGATGGTTATCCTCTCAACTCCTCTACCCTCGATTCATTGTGCAATGTGAATCATCTAAAGAATCAATCCTAGTCTAGTGTCTCCACGAGCAATTTCAAAGATATATATATATTCCATTAAATTCAAATTATTTCAAGAATTCATGCCATTTTTCCAAGTTAATCAATTTCAATGCATCAATTGGAAAGAAAATACATATAATTTTTTTTTATATACATATGCTTGATTTTTCTCAAAAAATTAGCACAAAACACATGCAATAGCAACGATTCCCCCAAACTTGAGCTAAAAACAACATCACATGACAAATAAAATCAATAAGCACTACTCATACCACCCCCAAACTTAAACTCAACATTGCCCTCGATGTTAACTCAATCATACATACTCAAAAGGGGGTAAACGTGAGTACTTACAACAAGGGTGCTAAAAAGCAAACCTTACTCAAGTGGAATCCATTTCCAAGCTCAAATTCATAACAAAAGATCTTCCAAAGCAAAACTCGGCTACTACATGTCATGTACTCACAATACAAACTATCAAGATTCAAAGAGAAGTATGCCAAAAGTACATACTTGAACATAACAAAAAGAAACAAACTAAACAAGACAAAAATGAAAGCAAGAAGAAAAGAAAACTTACAAACTTGGGTTGCCTCCCAAGAAGCGCTTTTTTGAAAGTCATTAGCTTGACTTTACCGAGTTATTTTAAGGCGGTTTCCGAATAAATGCCTTGTTCATTCTCCAATTCACTCTCGGGTATCGCTTCAACTTATGGCCATTGGTAGTGAAGGTTGGCCCATCATTTGTGCTACATACCATAGGTTGGGACCAAGCAATCATCGACTCCCGAATTTTTGTATGGTCCCTCAACACCTCAATTACTCTTTCTTCCCCGTGCGTTGGGTGATGGTGTGAACTTTCTTCACCCATTACTTTGACATATGCGGAGTCCATGATGTAGGGATGTAGAAGATGATTGGTTCGTTTTTCCTGAAAGTGCTCAACACTAAAAGGATCAAAAGCATCAATGTGTAAATACAAATCAAAATCAAGTGGATGCTCAAAAACCTCATAGCTATCACAAATAACCATGCCATCTCCTACACTAAAGGACAACTTACCATCATCGGCATCAAATACCGATTCACTTGTGGTTAGGGAGATGGTAAAGGAATGTCAACAACCTTAGAAAGGATAGGAGTCAAATGCTCATCATTGGAGGAATTTGCTTTCGAATTTTTCAACTTCCTTTCATTCAGTGTCACGGTGTTGCATTCCTCTTTTTGATCTATCTCAGTGGTACCAAGCAATGCCCATGGTACTTTCTCATATATGTCGCTCGTTAGTTGCTTGAGTTGATGATTCATCTCCTTCATTTCCCGCAATGTGTCCCTCATCATAAGGCAGAGCTCTCCAATGGAGTTATCACGTTGTTCCTCCAGCATAGTAATTCTTTCTTGGTAATGTTGTGGAAAGAACCCTTGTGCATAACATGCTTCAACGACGCTTTGCAGCCATAATTGATTCTCTGGTAGTGTCATATCTGGGAAATTGCTATCCTTTGCAAATTGAATGATGTTTTGCAGCCATAATTGATTCTCCGGAAGGGTCATATCTGGAAAATTGCTAGCCATTGTGAGGTAATCGTGCGACAAAAAAAATAGACAAAAAATAAATACATAAAACTTGCAATAAAATCAAAAACTAAAATTAAACAAGTCCCCGGCAACGGCGCCAAAAACTTGACACGCTAAAAGCTAACGTGCTATTGTAGCAAGTGCACTAGTCGTGTGTAGTAATAAGTGGACTAAAAGTCCGGGTTGTGAGACTTGAATTCTAGTTTATGATTTTATACAAAAAAACAACTACAATAAAAGTAACTTAAATGTAAAAACGTGTACAATAAGAACAAGGTTATGCAAATGAATTAAAACCAATTATAAAGGGAGACTAAGGCACATGCTAGGTCCAAATTGATCAAATATACTTATAAAGGCTCTTGTTGTAGAATTACTCTTATATTGTTATGGTGAAAACTCCTAAGGTAGAGCATAACCGATGTCTCGCGAATAAACTCCTATACTTAGATCGTGATTTCCCAAATATCCCTATCCGGAAATCTAACCACTAAACATGCATTAATGTACTAGAGTTCACTCGATTTGAATCGAACGACTTCACCCGGGAATCTTTACCTATGTCTAGGGCAATTCTTCATTAGTTGCGGGTCATAATGTGAATTTCTTGCACCCTAAGTCAATTTTCTCCCGAAATATTAACCTAGGCATAAGATTCTAACATATAGTGATCAAGTATATGCAAGATAGACAAAAACACAATTCACATCACATAACAATATAAGAACAACCTTAACAATCATCTATTGTAAGCATATATCACAATTTGGCCTTGCATGGCCCTAGTCTTACGGATTTAGTTCATAATTGAAAGCATAAAAGACATAAGAGGAATATTCATAGACATAAATGAAATGAAAAGCTCTTAAAAACTCCCTAAATGGTGAATGATGATGGATCTTGAAGTTGAGCCTTCAATCCCTAAGCTCTTTTCCTTCCTCTAGTTTTCCCCTCCAAGAGTGATGAAGAATGGTGATGAATGGTGGAGAAATCAGATTAGGGGCTGCCCCCTTCTCCTCCAAGAATCTGAAATTGATAGTGAATCATGAAGAGTATGGGTTCCCCCTCCTTTTATAGCCAAAATTCCACTAAAGTATGCATTAAGAATTTACATTAAAGTTCCCCAATGAGAATTCCACCTAAGGTGATGCTTAAAGTTTAGATTTTAAGATTCCAACCAGCTAAAAAAATGCTGAACTTTCGGCCCTTAAGAATTCCACCAAGCATAACCATGTGAAAACTTCAACAAAACACATGCATGCTGCCATTTTCTTGCTTTCCAGTGCAGTCTTAGTATTTTCCTCATAAACGTCTCCAAAGATCTCCAAATTGGATGATTCAAGTCCCCATGTTCAGATACAACATAGATCTACAACTTTCCAGAAGGACATTTTGTCCAATTCGGTCGCTAAGTATACCTAAATTACGTTTCAACATGGAGGTTGTTTCTGATTTTTGCGCCCATAAAGTAAATCTACTAAGAAACACACTTATGACAACCCCTCAACACATGTGCTGAATTATGGCCAAAAGTGATTCTTACCCATCATATAATGCTGGAATTTAGGCTGAAAAGGAGTAACATTCGGACTATCCATGCCTAGGCATGACTAGAAGGGCGCTGGGGCGTATCCTGGCACATGTACTTCTCTGTTCGGCGCAGCAATCGTATTTCCTTCACAATTATCTCTATAGACCTCCGATTTGGATGTTTTAAGTTCCCATTTGAAGCTAAGACATACATCTAAAACTTTGTAGAAGGAAACTTTGTCTAAGTCGGTCTCGAAATGTACGGAATTATCGCTCGAATGTGGTAGGAGATGCATAAACCGCCTAGGTGTTGAAAAACATGCTTGAACTTGTTTTGTACATCGTTTTTCTTCCCTTTTCTTCATGTATTCTCATTTATTACCTGTATTCACTTAACACACCTATTAAATGCAAATGTGACATGATTTAAGCAATAAGTGAATCCAAATCATAAGAATTACGGTTTTAAAAACACGTAAAAACACCTCTTATCAAAAGCGTCTAAACAATTTTAATGCATAAATACAGGTGCTTGTGAGCAATGCGAAGAAAAACATTTTTAGTCAATTTTACTTTTCTAATAAAGTTGTTCCTTTTTAAAGTTCCTTCTTTTTAGGTTCCCCCTAAAATTTACAACTCATTAGTATTTTGTTTGAAATATTTAAACATAAAACAATGTAAGTTCCCCCTAAATTTTATGCCTATAAAGTATGATGTTTTGAGTGATCAAGCATTTAAATCAATCATACCTAATTCACTTCTTAAAGTGAGAAAGCGTTGTTCGTTAATCGCTTTGGTGAAGATACCTACAAAATGTTTTTCTGTACCAATAAATTGCATGGAGATATTGTTGGTCCCTAGTGGCATACGAAAGGGTCTAGAAGGGGGGGGTTGAATAGACCCTGAAGTCTTTTTCAACTTCAAAAATTTCGTATAAAAATTTGTTGGACGCTTGAGAAGTAGGCGCTTGACCTGAGCGTCTAATGAAGACTGTTTTATAAAGTTAACTTAGATTTCAAGATTTGTATACTACAACCAAATAGGTTTAAGCGTTCACTTCTTTAATCAGTGTTAGCACAGCGAAATGATTTTGTAGTCTTCTTGTTTCAAAGCTTTAGCGTCACAAACGGTTCCTTAGTTGCTTAGCGTTCACTTGAGTTTTACTTAACAGATTTATACAATGATATAATAATATGAAAAATGACTGTAAAGTAAAGAACATGATATTTGTAAGGTTCGTTGGGTGGTGTAATCCCAACTAGGTCCTTCTTTTCCTTGAACACTCAGAGGCAATCCACTAAAATGGTTCTCAAAGAATCACACAGAAACTTGTACAAATTAGGGAGAGATGGATATTGATGACTTGAGCTCCTTGATCACACAGATTTCTGCTCTAAATCACTTCTATCTCCTTGCTTCTTTCACTCATAAATAGTGCAAGTATCCAACTTCGACTTCACACAGATCACGAGGCTTGGATGAGGTTTTTCTAAACGATTTGTTTGATTTTGATAAAGTTCAAACAACTGGGAATACCTCAATAGTAGGGTAGGTTTCTCCGAGAAGAATGTTTGAGATATTTGGTTCACTGTCTCAGGAATTGAAGAAAAGCAAGGAGAATGTTTGTTTGAATATTCTGGCTTTTCTGAGATTTTAAGGAATGAGACTTCAATACAACAGCAATTTGGCTTGGAGTGGATCGTTATTTTTGGCTTGTTGTTGAAGTCCTATTTATAGGCATTCTTGGAAAAAAGTGTCTGTTTGACACATGCACAGACGCGTGTCTCTCAGTTTCGCGAGTGAACCACTTTTGTCCTTTTTCCTAAAAATCTGCTGCACAAAAGTTAGTGCTGCAGTCTGTGAATAGTTGATAGTCCAATAAGGTGGCTTCTCCGTACGTCTGAAAGTGTTTATTACATTTAATGCTCTTATCAGCATTTAATGCATTTGAATTAAATGTCTGTTAGCACTTAATCACTGAGAATATTTGCATTAAACTCCTTCTGGACTTGGAAATAAATTCAGGTGAAATCCATCATTGATAGACGCTTATCCATCCTTGAATTACTTCTGTCCTATAAGGTGACGCTTGATATAGCTGGTCATTTGGACGCTTGAAAACTTCATCTTCATTCAGACTTCGGGCGCTTGAGTTTTCAAACTTTACTGCTGATAAGCTCACTCAGAATTCTTCAGACGCTCAGCCTAAGACTTCTTAGCCTAACAATCTAGAATAAAAACAAAACGAAACCTATAAAGCCTATTACAAATCTAACACTTCAAAGCTTATACATGATTTCTACTAAAATCAAACTTACATATTTTAGGGTCTAACATAAAATCCTAATTTGTCATCATCAAAACATCTAATATGAAATTCCTAACAGATATCTTTCTTTTGAACATGGTCACGTAAGAAATGATAGCGTATGTCAATGTGTTTAGTTCTAGAATGGAGGACTAGGTTTTGGGACATAGCTAAAGCGCTTTGGTTATCACAATGGATAGGGGTTGGACCTAAGATTATTCCATAATCTCTAAGTTGTTGCTTCATCCAAAGGATTTGTGCACAGCAGCTTCCAGCGGCTACATACTCGGCTTCAGCGGTAGAAGTCGCTATGGATTGTCGTTTCTTACTATGCCACGACACCAATCTAACACCTAGAAATTGACATGTACCACTAGTGCTTTTACGATCTATTTTGCATCCTGCAAAATCTGCATCTGAGTAACCAATTAGTTCAAAATAAGAGTCCCTTAGATACTACAAGACCACATTTTGTGTGCCTTTTAGGTATTTAAGAATTCTTTTGGCAGCAATTAAGTGTGACTCTTTAGGATCGGCTTGAAAACGCGCACACATGTATACCGAAAACATAATATCAGGTCTACTAACGGTAAGATAAAGAAGTGATCCAATGATACCTCTATAATTAGTGATATCAACCTTCTTCCCACTTTTATCTTTATCTAACTTAAGCGTTTGGCTCATTGGTATTTTTGAAGAAGAAGCATTTTCCATACCAAATTTCTTAATCATATCTCGAGTATATTTAGTTTGGTTAACAAATATACCATTAGGGAGTTGTTTAACTTGTAATCCTAAGAAGAAAGTTAATTCACCCATCGTGCTCATTTCAAATTGATCTTGCATTATTTTCGAAAATTTCTCACACAGACGCTTATTAGTAAAACTGAGAATAATATCATCAACATATATTTAGACTAAGAGAATATCTTTGTCATTGGTAATTTTGAATAACGTTGTATCATAGCTGCCTTTTGAAAAGTGTTTACCAATAAGGAAGCTAGAGAGAGTGTCATACCATGCTCTAGGTGCTTGCTTAAGGCCATATATAGCGCCTTATCTAGCTTGTAGACCATACTCTTACCATGGTTGTTGATGAATCCTGGTGGTTGCTACACATAGACTTCTTCTTAGAGTTTACCATTCAGGAAGGCACTCTTCATGTCCACTTGATACACTGTGAATTTATTGAACGCTGCATACGCTAGAAACATACGAATTACTTCAAGACGGGCTACGGGAGCATATGTCTCCTCAAAATCAATGCCCTCTTCTTGGCAATATCCTTGAGCGGTAAGTCTGGCTTTGTTTCTTATGACAATACCATTCTCATCCATCTTGTTTCTATAAACCCATCTAGTCCCAATAACTCCTTGGTCAGTTTGTCTTGGTACTAGTGTCCAAACCTTACTACGCTTAAACTGATTATGCTCTTCTTACATTGCCTCAATCCAACTAGAATCACTTTCTTAGGTTCTATTTGAGATAAGAAACTTGCGAACATGGCCTCATTGAATGTAGGGGCCCTAGTCCTAACAGGTGCTCCAATGTCTCCAATAATTTGCTCTAGTAGAGGATCACGTAGCCATAATCTATCTAGCTAGAACGGATTAAGAGTTTGATCAGGCGCTTGATTCATTTCTGTCACAGGCACTTGACTACCTTGTACATGCGCTTCTAATTCATATATTCTATTTTGCTCTTGATGATCATTCCCTTCATGATCATCAGCAGTTCTTACATTATTATCCTTAATAACCTCACGAGTAATCTTAGGAGGGGGCACTAAGATCACATCATCGTCGTCACTTTCATCATTAATAGTGATCTTTGACGCTTGATGACACAAATTTTCAACTCCTACATCATTAACATTAATCTTACTCGGTTCTTGGTTAGCATCATCAAAAACAACATAAATAGATTTCTCAACCTTCGATTTGATCTTATTGAGGATGCAAATAAAATTTCCATTTTTGTAATAGCCTAGAAAGATTCCCTCATCAACTTTAGGATCAAATGTCTTTAGGCTTTGGGCCCATTATTATGAATAAAGCATTTTGAACCAAATACGTGAAAATACGAAACATTTGGCTTACGTCCCTTCCATAGTTCGTATGAATTTTTACCATGCTGTTTGTTGATCATGCAATGGTTTTGAATGTAACATGCAATGTTGATCACTTCGGCCCAAAACTTAGGAGCAAGCTTGGACTCTGCTAACATCGTCCTTGCGGCTTCCTTGAGCGTTTTGTTCGGGAAAATTGCATATAACCCCCCTGTGTTATCATTTTTTTGCTGAAAACCTCCTTATGTTAATTTTTTTGCACGAAACCCCCTTGTGTCAGCCTAAACCCTGCACGAAACCCGCAATTCGTGTTAAATCCACGAAAAGTAGCATACACACGCAATGTATTTGATGTAGGGTTGGGGGTTTCGTGCAGGGTTTAGGCTGGCACAAGGGGGTTGCATGCAAAAAAATTAACATAAGGGGGTTTTCAGCAAAAAAGTGATAACAAAAGGGGGTTATATGCAATTTTTCCATGTTTTGTTCTCGCGCTCAGCAACACCATTCTGTTGAGGAGTTCTAGGGGCTGAATACTCATGATGTATTTCATTCTCTACACAAAACTTCTCAACAACCTTGTTAGTAAATAAACTCAGTACCGTGATCGCTCCTTGTTCTTGAAACCTTGAGATTTTTTCAATGTTTGAAGTTGCCGAATAAGCGTTGTGAGCTTGTCACACATTTCATCTTTGGATGAAAGAAATTCCACCCAATTAAATCGAGAGAAATCATCTACTATTACCAAAGTATACTTTGTACCGCTCACACTGACCGTTTGAACGGGTCCAAACAGATCCATGTGAAGTAGTTCAAGTATCTTAGAGGTAGATAGACAAGGCTTTCTCTTGAAAGATGATTTAACTTGTTTGCCCATTTGACAAGCGTCACAAAGGCGATCCTGATGAACTGGTCCGTTAGGTAATCCCTCTACAAGATTTAGCGTTGTAAGTTGAGAGAGTGTTTTAAAGTTGAGGTGATTCATTTTTCTATGCCATAACCAACCCGCTTTAGATTCATTTTTATCGACAAAGCATGTAGGGTGGTTGTCTATTGTTGAACCCCAATCTACCAAATAAATATTATTTGTCCTTTTTCCTTTCAATTTAGTAGATCCAATCTTAGCATCATTAATGTAGCACTAGTCACTTGAAAATTTGACTGCAAAGCCTTTATCACAAAATTGACTTATGCTTAAGACCCTCAACATAATATACATCACTTATCATGATGTTCCCTTTATGCATAGTACCTATATCTTTGGTTTTACCTTTGAAGTTGTCATCAAATACAACCTGAGGACCATTGGTACCTCGATAGTTGATCAAGAGATCCTTGGAGCCCGTCATGTGCCTTGACGACCCATTATCGATGTCCCAAATAGATGTATCGGCTCTAGCTCTAGGTACCTACATTCAAAAAGGGAAGTTCTATTTCTTTTTAGGTACCCTTTGTGAATTGGATCCTTTTACATTAGCAGTGTTAGTCTGAATTACAACTTTAGGAAACCATATTTGCTGAGTCTTCATTGCTGGAGGATTGGCCTTTTTGGGTTTCACCTTGTGTTGTGTGTGTTTCTTGGGTGTATAGTAATATTCAGGGTTATAATAGAAATCATAATCCCAATTGTAATCATAATCATCATAGTATTGATAATATGACCTTGATCGTTGTGGATATTGACATTGGTATTTCCTTGGCGCTGGCTTGGGATGCACTTTGGGCGCTTGACGCTTAGCGTTTGATTCACAGTGATAAGGTTTTCCCTTAGCCTTTTGAGCGTTTGGATAAACCTTTCTTTGTGAATCATTCACTTTCGTCTTTCCCTTATCCGAGTCAGCTTTGGCTTTCTCATTTGGCCCCGTACCATTGTCCTTTGATTCAATAGGTGTTTGACTCTTTGAACATTTCTCAACAAAGAACACACCCTTTCCTTTGTTGTTTGTCGTAACATTGGATTTATTTAGTTGTTTACCGAATTTATTGCATCCTTAACAGGTCTTTTCATCAAATAATCTTGTTACCTCAGTCACATTGTCTAGCTTTCTTGACACTTTAGACAATGATGAGACGAGCTGCTCTGATTTAGCAAGTTTAGCAATTAACTCAGCTTCTCTCTTGACTATTATATCAAGAGCAATTTTCAATTGAATGATTTCAGTCTTAAGTGATTGGTTCTTCCCAATGCATTGTTGTTGAACTTGCAACTCTGCCTTGAGCGTCACGTTATCACCTTTGAGCGCTGATATGATATCAAAGTGATTTTGATATAATTTGGTGGCATCTTGGCAATCTTTATAATATTCTTTTACTTTGTCAAGTAATTCTTCATAAGAGAGAGGATAAGCTAATTCAGTATTTACCTCAGATAGTGAGTCTGAAGACGCTTCATCATCTATGGACATGAGACAAATTAGCACTGAATTATCCACTGGCTCATCATCATCACTACTCTCTTCTAAACACTCCAAATCTGCAGGTGTGGATGCTAGTTCTGATTCCGCTAGCAAACCTTATTAACGAAGGTTGATCCTGAATTGGTTTCTATCCAAGTAATCCTGCCTTGAGGGCTTCGATACATTTGGATAAGGGCAATTTAACTGGTAGTTTCCTAATTTCCTGCAATTATAACAAAGATTAGTTTTCATCTTTTGCTCATTTGTTAACCTTGCAGTTTGTAGTTTTGAGACCACTGGCGCTGAGAGATTCTGTGGAGAAGACACTTGGTATTGATTTGACGCTGAGGGAGAAGGGGCAGAATACTGAGGCGCTTGATATTGTTGTTGTGCTAGAGAAGGTGCTTGATAGGAATTCTATCCTTGATGCTTAGAACCTTTTTCTTTCTTTTCATATTTCAGAAACTTTCTAAACCTATTTAGCAACGCTAATTCCTCTTCCTTACTTATATCCAACATCTTTCCCTTATTACCCGATTTACCCTTGACTGATGCTATTAGCACTCCAGACTCTATCACTGGACTACTTACGACATCACTCGCTGAATTTAACTCAAATTCAAAAGCCTTAAGTTCTGAAAAAGCATCTTCTAGAGTTAGAAGATCCAACATATTCGATTCTCTCATAGTCGTCGTTTTCATCAAAAATCTACTAGGGAGACTTCTAAAAATCTTAACCACCATTTCTCAATTTTGCAAATCCATGCCTAGAGATGTTAACTCCGTAACAAGAGCATTAAATCTTATATCCAATTGTGCTAGTGTCTCATTAGGCAACATTTTGAAACCGTTAAACCTTTCCTTGGTAATCGACAACTTATTTTCTTTGAGTTGCGCTGACCCACCACATATTGTAGCCAACTTATCCCATATTTCCTTAGTCATAGAGCACGACTTGAACTTTTTGAATAAGTTATCATTATCACCAATGGCTGTATATAGAGCGTTCTGACCAACATTATCCAAATTTGATCTCCGACGCTCATCAGTAGACCACTCATGCTTTAGCTTTTCATCATAACCGTCAGGGGTCTCTTCTATGGCTCCAGGCGCTCTAGTGATGACCTTAAAGATTTGAATCGGACCATCTGAAATGATATTACACATTTCATCATCACAAGAACAAAGATAAGTAAATGCTTTGACCTTCCATAAGTCATAGTTTAATTCGGTCAACTTAGGTACTTTAGTGAATGCCATGAAAGAAGATTTTAAAGCAACTAAATTTTAAAAAGGATCTAAACAAGCAGTTATGCTTGGAAATTAAAAATTTCAACTTCAACAGCTCTGATACCATTTGTTCCTAAGTGACATACGAAAGGATCTAGAGGGGGGATTGAATAGACCAGAAATTTTTTTCGAATTTTAAGACTTGTTTTTAGAAAGATAACTTAGACAATAGTTTTGAGTACTTGATCAAGATGGATCAGGTGCTCAACACCTATATCAGGTTTATCACAGCGGAAGATTTGTACAGGTCTCTTAGAGTGAATAAATAGGCGCTTAGAAAATGTTTAGTTGCACATGTTTTAATAGTGTATGCTTTATGATAATGTACGAAGATAATAAATAAAGCAATAAAACATTAAGTAAAGAACACACGAGAATTGTAAGGTTCACTGGGTTTATGTAATCCCAGCTACGTCATTCTACTCCTTTCCACACATGAGGAATTCACTAAAATGAATCATGAAGCTTCACAAGATAACTTCAACACAATAGCAAATGGTGAAGGCTTGATCTTGAGTTCCCTGATCACAAAGATTTCAACTCGGCTAAGATCTGCTTTTGACAAGCTTCTCTCACACAGAAATACTGCTTTGCCTTCAGTAACTTCGTCACACAGATTGAAGAGGTTGATGGGTTTTATCAAGGTTTGTTTGATTTGATAAGTTCAAACACTTTTGGAATATCTCTTTAGACAATGATAGTTCTTCTATAAAGAGATAAGAGATATTAGTTTGGCTGTGGAGATTTATAAGCTCAAAGATATTTTGGCTATCGAGGTTTTGAGCTTTTAGGGATAAATATAGATTTCAACAGCGTAAGTTTATATCAAGATTTTGTTAATAATTCTCGGTATTTAGGGTTGAGATGTGAGGATCTATTTATGGACTTTTTCTCGGGATTTGTCCGTTGGACACAAGCAGGAGTGTGACTTAGTCTTTTTCTGACATCTCCGAAAATTCTGCTGCACAGAGTTGGTAGCAGACCCACTTTGAGTTGACAGCCAATGGGGAAGGCTTATCCATACGTCAATAGTCCTTATCACATTTAATGCTCTTATCAAGCATTTAATGCATTTGAATTTAATTCCCGTTGGAATTAAATGTCCGTTGAATGTTACATTTAAGTGCTTATTGACTTCGGATTTAATTCAGGTAAAGACAGGCGCTTGTGGCATGATCTCCTAAAACTGATTCTTAGGTGCTTGACAATCGCTTAACGAGTCTCTTATCTTCAAAGTCTTCAGACGCTGATATTTGATTTCACTTTGATAGACTCACCTAGAATTCTATCATAGCTTAAGCGCTAGATACTAGTTTAAACTATAAAGATAAAATGCCTT
The DNA here is from genome assembly GCA_019426215.1 of Buddleja alternifolia. Classification (NCBI taxonomy): domain Eukaryota; kingdom Viridiplantae; phylum Streptophyta; class Magnoliopsida; order Lamiales; family Scrophulariaceae; genus Buddleja; species Buddleja alternifolia. The sequence goes on along the minus strand of CM033404.1, from coordinate 20,257,607 downwards.
ATACTAAAAATTACAACTCGATAACTTTGAACACTTAGACATATTTTAATAAAGATAAACTTACATATCTTTGGGGTCTAACATAGAACCTATCTTGTCATCATCAAAACATCTAACATGAAATTTCCTAACAGTTTGCAAACTCAATAGATCCATTTATGGACTAAAGCAAGCTTCTCGTAGCTGGAATCTACGGTTTGATGAAGAAGCAAAGAAATATGGCTCCATCAAGAATGAAGACAAACCATGTGTCTACAAAATGGTTAATGGGAGCAAGTAGACATTCTTGGTTCTATATGTAGATGACATACTACTTATAGGGAATGACATAGGCTTATTGACATCAGTCAAGACATGGATTCCAGGCAAATTCTCCATGAAATACTTGGGAGAAGCTACCTACATTCTGGGAATTCGCCTATATAGAGATAAAGCGAATAAAATGATAGGACTCTCCCAGACTCTCTACCTAGAGAAAGTCCTTAAGAGATATGAGATGCATAACTCTAAGGGAAGACTTTTGCCTATGAGACATGGTATTCATCTTTCCAAATATATAAGTCCTAAAACGGACAAGGATAGAATGGATATAATGAATACACTCTATGTGTCGGCAGTAGGAAGTCTCATGTACGTGATGTTGTGTATGAGACTAGATCTGGCATATGATGTGAGCATGGTTGGTAGGTTTCAAGCAAACTCAGCGGAGCAACACTGGACAGCAGTGAAGTGTATCTTAAACTACTTACGAAGAACTAAAGATATGCTACTGATATATCAAAAATGGAGAATTGAAGGTGGATGGTTACACTGATGCAGATTTTCAATCTGATCCTGATGACCTCAAGTCCACCTCTTATTACATATTCATGCTTAATGGTGGAGCAGTGTCTTGGAAAAGTTCCAAGAAAAGCAACATTGCTGATTCCACAGCAGAGCAAAATATGTGCCCACCTCTGAGGCAGCCAAAGAAGTTGTTTGGATGAGAAAGTTCATAGCCGAACTTTAAGTGGTTCCTAGCGTGGAAATGTCGTTGCCACTATGGTGTGACAACAATGGAGCAATTGCTCAAGCTAAAGAACCAAGGTCTCACAATAAATCTAAACACGTGGTGAGGAAATATCATATAATACAAGAAATCGTTGGAAGAGGCAATATCGCCGTGCAGAAAATAGCCTCAACAGACAACGTGGCTGACCCACTCACCAAGCCATTATCAAAGGCGGTGCTAGATAAACATCTTGAGAAGATGGGCATCAAATACCATAGCGATTGGCGTTGAGTGCAAGTGGGAGATTGTTAGGTGTATGCCCTTAATGCCAATGAGGAATTAGATTGAGTGGGGCTTTGATAAGTTATTTGTACAAACTATTTTGTGTTTCTATTTATAGAATAAAGGTTTTAATTTTGTTCATATAAATATAATGGCATTTGAATGTATTGAACAAACAAGTCCATGAGATTTGAAGATAGACTTTCCACCTCTTATGGTTAAGAGGAGGCACTGGAAGAGTTAAGTACTTAATCTCTTAAAAGGGGAGTTTGCGAGTTAAGAAATTTTAATTTGGCATTAAAATTCAACTCGTATGACACCTGCTTTGACATGGAAGTGCCAGTCAAACACTGATTAGATAGTGGGAGCTGGTGTCATGAATATAGTTAATGGAATTAATATATTTGAACTCGACTCGCATTAATCTGATCACATGGGTATTTACTCTGTGACAGTCAATGATTAGGATTAAGATTGCGATAGTATGTGTGAACTTTAGACCTGAGGAATTATTTGCAATGTACTTGTAGTATTGAATATGTTATCAGAGTAGTTAGACCCGTATCACCTGATAGATGAGGTCGACCTCGAAGTACGATTCACATGGTGCATTCAACATTGTAAGATAATTGCCAATATGGGATTCACCGTCTCGACAGTAAACGAGTATGTGACCTATAGGATCATAAGTAATAGAAATTACAAAGTCTTTAGCCAAAGCATATAAACTAACTAGTGATGGTACTGAGGGTATTTTGGTAATTTCACATTATTATGATTACAGAGTACATCATCAAGTTCTATGAGTTTGACATACCATGTCTCTTACTTGATCGTGTCATGTCGGTGAAGAGTTTATATGCATATGGTAGTTGTAATCAAGGCTCGTGATAACATGTTCATTTGGTATTCAATTGGGCTATGATTTGGTTCCACGGTGCTGGCTAGGTGACAACCTTATCCTTTGGAATCCTCCCACTGCCAATTGAATCGAACCTAGAGACTAGTGCTATGTGAAGAAATGAATGCTTTTTTCCATGCTAAGGGTATTTTAGTAAAATCACATTTGATGTGATTCACTAACAAAATGGATGGCATGATTTAATTAAAAAAATTAAATTGGATTAATTAAATTAATTAAATCATATTAATTCATAAGTTAAATTAATTGAAAATTAATTTATAAGTTGAACTAAATTAATTAGATTAATTTTAATTGAATTAAAGTAATTAATTAATTGTCAATTGGATTGGACTTGGATTTAATTAATTACACATGGGCTAAGATGGAACAAAGCCCGGAAGTCCATTCCAAACAGGCCTAGCGGCCGCCCCCTCTGTATTATACCTAGGGGTTCTGCTTACTTGGTATAAGTAGTTAGTCAGTGTCAGAATTCTATACAAGTTATTACTTAGAATCTGACTTTGAGCCAAAGAAACCTAGAGCAATAGGAAAGACAAAATTTCCTCCCTCTCTCTCCAACTAGCCACCGCCATTTTTGCTGGGGAGGAGATCGGAGCTTTCTTAGAGATTTTTCTTCAACATGATAATCTAGAAGCAGGAGTCTGTGGCTGCTGCTGATTAATTGAATTTTGTCATTAAGAGGTAATTCGATTATTCTCTTACGTAATTCATTCTTATTGTGTAATTATAATATCATGAAACCCCGAATTCGATTCTCGATGTGATTCGGATCAAAAAATTTATCCGCTAGACCAAATCACAACAGTGACATTGAACAAAGGATTTCCTGGAACCTCCAACATACCTTGAGGAAGGTACATTTATTGTTGATGTTAGTTTGTCGGTTAAACATGCTTCTTAGGTGTTTGACACTGGTTGCGGCAATCACCTTTGCAACGATTTGCATGTGATGACAAGAAGCAGACAACTATATGAAGGAGACATGATCCTGAGGATGGCTAATGGAGCGACTGTCACTGCAAGAGCTGTAGGACAAGTCACTTTAGCTATAGGGAGTAGTAGTACATTTATCTTTAAAATGTTTATTATGTTTCCGAGTTAATAAAGAACCGTATCTCTGTCTTGATTTTGACATCCCTCCTCTCTCTTTCTCTAAATATCCATATGAAAAAGACGTGTTTCCAAGGGGTAAAGACAATAGCAATGCTAGGGATAATATAATATACAGTCTCGATATCGACAACCCGTGAACTTTTTAAGAACCATTTTCAATACTTAAGTGTTCTTTTTGGGGTTATTTTTTGCCATTTCTACTTATAAGTTTATTTTACTGATAAAATTTTATCTGTTATTTTATTTACAACTTTATAATTACATCATCAGCCATCAAATTCTTATTTGACTTGACATCTTCAACAACTCCAATCCATTTTCAAAAACACAAACAAAGATGCCAATTATTTTCAAACAAAAGTAATAAACTCATTTTTCCTATACATATTCGAGAATGAAGATTGAAAGTTACATGAAAAAAATCCAAACACAACCTTATTTTATTAATTAGGATCTAAAAAGAAAGTATAAGGTCAAATTGCACAAGTATATGAGGGAGCTATGATGTATGAATGTGGATACCAAGATAAAAAAATGGTAGAACACATTTATGAAATATTACAAAATTTAAAATTCTATGGATATGTTGATGATACAAGTACATATCTATGCTAATATAAAGTGAAAAGCGCCTAAGAAACTAAATTGAACTGTCAAATTTTGGTGAAACCATTACTATTCTAAAAACTTGACAAATGTTCCAAGTATTTTTAGCTTTTAATTTCTTTTCCTATTTCTTCTCTCATATTCTCTGTCTCTCTTCTTATTCCTTATTTATTTCACATTCTCTCACATCTCAAACGTGCTTTTTATAACCACACATTATCTTCTTATCTCCTTATTTTTGGCTTTTTATTTATCTTCTTGTATTATTCATTTAGTGCTTATTTAAAAAATTAGATGTCAAATTTTTAATTGATTTTACTCAATACTTTTTTTAGGTTTTTTTCTTTTTGAACACTCATAGAGTATGTTGCAGTAACTAGTATATATAATACATAAAAGATTTAAAATAAATTTGGTTCAACTGGTTCATTGATATAAATAAGACTTATTATTAAGCACATCACCAATTCATTTTTTTATAATATGTTAAAAAAAATCAAAATTAATCAAAAAATTTCAACATATGTGATATACAAATATCAGTTTATTGATACCAACAATTACCATCTTATCCAAAAAATTTAGTAATAGAGTGTAAAAGATAGGTTCCAAATGAAGTAAGAGAATAAAAACATATTAAAAGTGAAACTAAACATGGTTTCTATTTCTTTAAATTTCATTTTTGTTTATTTAATTTTAAGTCTTACTTCTTAATAAAAAGCCAAAAAAAATTATGTCTTTTTCTATTGTAATCTAAAAAATATTGTATAATATTAAAAAATATTTCATCTTAGTATTCAATCCGTATCAAATATTTAAAATATTGTATCTAGCATAGTATCTCTGACTTTTCTTTTTTTCAATTTTTATTTTTGGATATTTTGAAAATACAATCGACATAGAATCCATGCGGTTATGCAGAGTGTTTTATTCGACATAAAAATATGATGATTAGTTTTAGGGAGAATTACTAAAACACCTCTAAAATAAATGTTTATACCAAAAAACTTACGATAGAATTTTGTCAATCCAAAAAACCTATTCCACCAATTTTTCATTCCAAAAACTCTAAAATTTAGGGTTAATAAATTTATGGATTTAATTTCTCTTAGCCTTCTAGAAAAAAAATTTAATCAACTATAGAAAATTTAAAAATATTATTTTTAAATAATTATCATAGTAAAATAAAAATAAAGTATATAAAGATATTTAATAAATTTAATACTAAAAATAAAAATCTGTATTATTCAACTTATCAATTTAAAAATTTTAAAACAAAAAATTTCGAAAAAAAGGATCAATTGTTTAATTATTAAATTAATAAATGAAGGGTGGTTCAGTCCAAAATGTTCTTAATCTAAACTTTTGAGTTTTTTGAATGAAAAATTTGTGGAGCAGGATTTTGGGATTGAAAAATATTTTCATGGATTTTTAGGATCTAAAAATTTATTTTAGGAGGGTTTTAGTAATGTCCCCTTATTTTTAAGAGTATTCAACTATTCATGCATCAAAATCACGGAATGAGTGACTAAGGGCATGTTTGTTTGTATTTTCATTCTATATTTTTCATTTTCATTTGAAAATGAAAATACACACTTTACATTATTTAATTGAAAATATGTTTATTCCTATTTTTATTTTTACGTTCCCAATAAATTTTAATTATTTCTTCAAAATTACATTTCACATTAACTTTCTCTCACTTTAAAAAAAAATCAATTTTCTCTCTCCTCTTTCTATTTTTCTTTACAATACTATTAATCTAATTATTACTTTTTAATTATTTCACACATCACCAATCACCAATTCCAATAATTTCAAAAATATAACCAAACACACCTACTTTTTTCACAGAAAAATCAAGAAACTCATTTCCCTATACATTTTTTAAAATGACGACTGAAAATGAAATGAAAATAAATCTAAATAGAGCCTAAACATTCAGCTTAGATTTTGTTCAAAGAAAGGAAAAAAATATTCAACATAGACAGGCACCCACGTAATGGAGCCACAGCGTGTACACTCACGTGCACTAAAGCGTCACCGACTAAAATAATAGGTACTTTCGTTTCTCTGAGAACTAGCTTTTCTACTTTCCATATCTCGAAGAATGCAATACGACATCCGATATATCCAAAATTGTGCGAGAAATTAGCTGAGATCTGTCTTAGCTTACCGTAACCCAACCCGAATATTCAACTACATTTAAGTTCCTCATTTCAATTTCGCACATCCCCTCCACCTCACGCAATGATAACCTTATTGATAAACTCAGTTACCTATCATAGACATGTGAAAGTTTGTATGATAACCACTTTAGCTTATGAGCGATAAGCTAGTGGGAGTAAGATAGGGTCCTGCCAAACGCATCGAAGATAGCGAGACCAACTCCTTTTTCCCCACCACCGTGCAAATTCATGAGATGACAATAATACCCTTGAGCACAATTAAGTTTAAGCGCTTAAACTAGTGTTCTAAAAATCGGGCCGGACAGCTAACCGGAAAAATGATCGGGTCAACCGGAGTCGAATCGGTGATATCATAATTATGCAATAAATAATAATTAATATACTATTAAATATATAAAAATATGAAAATATGAAAGAAAAAAAAAATGTATTTCCTATATATATATATGAAAATATGAAAAAAAAATGTATTTCCTAAATTTTGGTGGTGGTGGTGGGGGGGGGGGAATTTCAGATTTTTAGATTTTAAAGGGTCAATTTCAGATTTAAAAATTTTTAAAATGTTGAATTTCATTATTTTTAGAACCGCCCTGTTTAACCGATTTTGACCGGTTGAACCGCGGTTCTGACCGGTTTTGGTTTTGACCAATTTTGAGCCCCGAGCGATTTTTTAGCATAACCGGACCGATTTGATGGCCGCTTTTGATTTTAACCGGTCGGACCGCCCGGTCCGATTTTCTTAACATTGGCTTAAACTCACAATATCAACCTCTTTCTCCTTTCACTATCATTCCTTTTTTGTCTTTTATTTAGATATATTTGGTCTAACTTATTTTCGATTTCTTCGACTAAAGTAGAAAAATCAAATCCATTGAGGCAATTTAACAAGATTGAGGGTAGAAATACATTTTGATAGTTTGGGTTTTCTATTTATTAATATGTAGGAGCGGTTATATTGATGGATCTTATCGTAATTATTATAGAATTGCATGGTAAGTGTATAGTGGAGTCTCATTCTGAATTAAATTGACAATCTGAAACTCGAGATCAATTTAAAATGACTCTTAAAAAGTTCACATGTTTTTTGTTAATTTTTATTTCAACATGGGCCGAATGCACTTAACCCTATATAAAATTTGTGCTTGTAAAATTTAAGCAACTAGGACTGGGCGTTCGGATCGGGTAATTCGGATCCGACCCAACCCAATCGGGTTCGGACTAATCGGATCGGGTGATTAATCGGATTCGGGTTATTCGGGTTCGGAATAGTGAAGTTTCGGGTAATTCGGGTACCCGAATTACCCGAAATAAATAAATAAAAATTAAAAAATATATATATATATATATAATTTTTTTTTTGTTACATGGCAAATAAAAAATATAATTATACTCAATTAGGTTGAATATTTATCAGTATTATCTTATGAGCTCCAGAATATATTATATATTGATGTTCGAGATAATTTATATGCTCCATCAAGAAAAATATGGATTTTAAGTTGGTTCCGATGATATATTATAAACTCTCCTCCAATCTATTTTTGTGGCTGCAACACCAAAATAATTTTGCATTCATTTCCTTTTGATTTCAAGGATAAGATTATAAAACTCCAAGGAGAGTGTTATTTGTTAATTAATCAAATCGATTTATTGGAGATATATTCATAATTGTGCTTTCTTTAATCAACCTATAAATATATTATAGAATAATGTTGTTTGTTAACAAAGAGAATGTTACTTTTAATATTTTAATATGTATTAAGTATAATTTTAAACTTATAATCTATTATTTATTGAAGGTATATGTAATCAGTTACTATTTTTTCTTTTGAGGTGCAATCAATTAATCGTCATTGATAATGCTAATTAATTACATGCTAATTTTTAGATGACTACTACATAAAATATTCAGTTAAATATTTACAAATTAATTTTTGATCCTTGATTTAATGAAAATTAGAGTTGTAGAGGCCCAAAAAATTCGACCCAAACTTTTTTTTAAAAAAAATATCAAAAAACCCGAACCCGATTAACCCGAGAAAATCGGTTGGAATTCGGTTTTCATGTTTCACTACCCGAAAACCGAATAACCCGAACCCGAAAATCCGATTCGAACGCTCACCCCTACAAGCAACATATACGAAATAGAGGAATTCTTTATATTACAAAATATTTTTTTTTTCAAGGGGTAGAAAATTAATATGTTTATAATTATTAAATAATTAAATATACGTATCGAGTGTATAACGCGACAAATTAATCCTGTAATCTAGCAATAGTTTGACCAACTCCGGGTCAGGGGAAAATTGTACGTTAATGAAAAACTGGTCTGGCAGTGAAGATTTGGTCTGGCATCATCACCAGTTTCTGTATAAGTAGTGTCTCTCACTTCTCTTTCAAAATTTGCTGCTTTTTCTGCTCTCTATCGCAGCCTTTCTATTTCTGTGTGTTTCTAGAGAAACCCTAGAAAGAAAGAAAAATCTGGAGGGAGGTTGGGGACCTTTTTGAATTTGTTTGCAGGTCTTCGATCTGTTCATTTTTGCTCCGAATGTCGTCCCTTAGCAGAGAATTGGTTTTCTTGATACTTCAATTCCTCGAGGAGGAGAAATTTAAGGACTCTGTTCACAGGTATATATATATATATATATGTAAGTACATATAGCTTTAACTCTCTGTTTTCGTGTTTTAATTGAGTTAATTTATACATATTTGTTTGCTTTTTGTGTTTGTCCAATTGTTTATGGTCCTGTATGCATGTGTTCATGTGAACTTTGTGTGGTTGAGGAATCCAGTTTAGTTTTAACGTTTCAGCTTTAGTTTTTTTGAAAATATAAGAAGAGAAGATAAATAGTTAAATTGATACGATTTAGTTATTAATGGTTTCAAATTTGTTATGTTTTTAATTTTTGAGCTGGATTGTGGGGGAATTGGAAATGAGATGCTTGGCCATTGATTGTTCTATAGTTATGTGTTTAAAGTCGGCCTTTTCTCCGGAACTATTAAGGTGTATATCGCTTAATTGGCAACACAAGACTGAATGAAAAGCTAATACTCAAAGAATAAGTGTCAATATTGATCAGTTCAGGAAAGGGAAAAACGAACCTTGCAAAACCATGTTGAAATTAGAAGTTCTGCTACAAGTTTGCTAGCAGTTAAGTAGAGACTATTTGACATATTTTTATTTAGGGGTCTCCTGGAAACCTGTCTAGCACAATACAGAATTGTTTTGCATGTTCCTTGTGCTCAAATTGAAATCATACTGTTGCTTTTAAGTGCTAGGACTTGGTATCATACATGCATTCTCTTTTGTAGGCTTGAGCAAGAATCAGGTTTTCTCTTTAACATGAAATATTTCGAGGAGAAAGTGCATGTGGGTGAATGGGATGAAGTTGAGAAGTACTTGTCTGGTTTTACGAAAGTTGACGACAACAGATACTCTATGAAGATATTTTTTGAAATAAGAAAACAGAAGTATCTTGAAGCTCTAGATCGGTAATATGAGATCCTACTGTTGTGGAAATTTACAGTACATTTCTTATATTAACTAATTGGTTTTAATTTGTTCACTCTTTTTCCTATATTCTTTTCATTTTATATGGTATTATCAGGCAAGACAAACCAAAGGCAGTTGAAATTCTGGTTACTGACTTGAAAGTCTTCTCAACATTTAATGAGGATCTATACAAAGAAATAACTCAGCTATTGACACTCGGCAATTTCAGGTAGTATGTATTCGTTTTGTTGCTTACAATGTGCATCAACACATCAAGTACTAAAAATAGTGGTTTCCTTAGTTGACTCGCAAAAACTTAATCTTGTATTAATCGGATTACAAATACCTTCCACTTCTAGCATTGTCAGCTTGTCATGTGGTCCATTGCTTATTATTTTGGCGGTATGAAATTGAGTAGTTATATTTTGCACTTTTTGGCATTAAATGGGTTTAAAAAAACACAAAAGACTTGCAATCTGATTATATATCTACTTAATCCATATTGTAGAAATAGTAGCGAAAACTATAAAGGAAATTTAGACTCCTAAAATCTTGAACTGGAAATAGGAAGGACCACTGAATCACTAATTACAAAATTAATGGGAGGCTAAAATTAACGAGATTGCTTGTAGTTACTGCAGCTGATTTTTGTGTTTTAGACCCCTTAGGATCATGTACCTGAAGGCAGCGTACGACAGCCACGGATATGACGTGCTTGAGTGGCTATAACTAATTATATTTGCTTTAATCTGGTTGTTTTTTTATTGATGGAAAATTTTGACTGGTAGCATGTGAATATCGACTGTTGCTTGCCATGCATGGCTAAAGTTCTTACCTAGAATTTGAAATCCAGACTTTTATCAATCGAAAGAGCATCTGGAAAGTCCCTTTGGTTACTTGCTAGTGTCTTACTGATCATATCAGATTAAGGGTGACTGATAAAATTTGTTGGGAGATCTAACGTTTTTAAATTTATACAACTATAATTACCATGACCTGATTCCATCATTCTCTGCATTGATATGACAGGCTGGATCATTTGCTTAGATGAACTTAAGGTGATGGATGCATGACATTTTTGTTCCTAGTTCTACCCTTAGTTGCAATAGTCAAGAAATGTTGTATTGAGTGGAGAAAATGAAGAATGACATACATAGAGAAATTAGTAAAGGGGTGTTTGCAAACACAAACATAGAGAAGTGATTAATTAAAAATGAAATAGAATGGAGAAGAATCAGATGTGGGTAGTGTTTGCAAACCTACGTGAAAAGTGGAAAAAAGCTGTAGAGAGATGTTTGCAAAAAAGTGATAAATATGTCTAAAATAAATTTGATTTAACTACAAAAATACCATAGTCAGTTTTAAGCACCCCATTACCAACTTAAAGATTATAAATGATTATGATGGAATATGTTTGACAGAATGTAATTGAATGAAGTAAGTAATTATAATAAACCAAATCAAGACAAAGTCTTGCCCGCAGCTACCAAGCTCCAATTGTTTGATAAAATAATCAACAACTAACAATAACTCCTAACACTGCTATTTATACTAACAGACTCCAACACCTAAAAGGACTCCTATTCATAAAAGAAAACTACTACTACTAAATAATAAAATAAGGTAAACAAATCCTTTGGTAATTCAACTTTCTACATCTGCCAAATCCTTTGCTAATTCAACTTCCTATCGCTGTCTTCTCTTCCACGCTCTTCCTACGGCGTTGATAAACTCTCCACGGCTTCTCCACATAATCTGCCACGTCATTTTCTTGATCTTCCACGTCACCTGCTAATGCCTCATTCCCTGCCAATCCTCCTTGATTTACATCAACTCCATCCCCCCCTTAAGAACCACCTTGTCCGCAAGGTGGAAATGAGGAAACTGCTGTACAAAATCTGCTAAATCCATCCATGTCGAATCGTCATTAGAATAACCCCGCCATTTCACCAAGACCTGTAGCTTCTCGCCGGACTCTATTAATAGTACTCGTCGATCCAAAATCTCTTCCGGCACAAACACAGCTGCTGGAATAGTTTCCAAACTCGGAGGCAACTCGGTTTCTACCACATGATCACCCACAACTCGTTTCAATTGAGAAACATGAAATACGGGATGAATTCGACTAGTGTTCAAGAGAGATAATTTATAGGCCGTAGGACCGATACGTTGTATCACCTCGAAAGGAGCATAATACTTTGCATCGAACTTGTTATATTTCCGTGCATTCAAAGAAGATTGGCGGTAAGGACGAACTTTTAAGAACACTTTATCGCCCACCTTGAATTCCACATCTCGACGACTCTTATTAGCATATTCGCACATTCGATGTTAAGCTTTTGATAAATTGAACTTCAGCTGCTTGAGAATCTCATCTCGGTCCTGTAGGAATTCGTGCACAGCAGCTACTTTACATTCTCCAGGTAAGAACTTGTGCAACGATGGGGGTGGTTTGAAATGTCGTGTTATACAAAAATTCAGCCCATGGAAGCCACCCCAGCCATTTCCGTGGCTGTTCAGAGGAGAAACACCTCAAATAGGTTTCCAACACTCGATTAAGGACCTCCGTTCGCCCATCGGTTTCCGGGTGATACGCCGAGCTATAATTGAGCTTGGTTCCTTGTAATTTAAACAACTCTTTCCAAAACGAACTAACAAACACCGAATCCCTATCGCTTACAATAGAACGGGGAATTCCATGTAAACGAACCACTTCCTTTACAAAACTGTCCGCCACGGTTCGAGCAGTTAAAGGTGCCTTAAGTGCCACAAAATGTCCGTATTTAGACAATCGATCTACCACCACCATAATACACGAGAATCCTTGCGATTTCGGTAACCCCGTAATGAAATCCATTGAAATATCCTCCCATATCACTTCCGAAATCGCTAATGGTTGTAGTAACCCCGCGGGAGAAAGCGACTCATATTTTGATTTTTGACATATTAAACAATTAGCCACGTACTCTTGAATTCGTTTGAACATCCCCTTCTAATACACGCTACTCTTCAACCTTCGGTAAGTTTGTAAGGCTCCCGCATGTCCCACCTCCGGCGTGTCGTGAAACTCCTGTAATAAGCGCAGTATCCAACTCGAATTCTCAGCCAAAACCAATCTCCCTTTGTAAAAATTCCCGCTTAACTCATCCTTTATCAAATCTGTTCGGATCTCTGAAATGAAAGGATCCGATTGTTTCTCCTTGGTTATTTCGCCCAATTCCGGCCAGATTGGCCCACTAATGGCCATCAAAACCTGATCGCCCGTTTGTCTTGATAATGCGTCGGCTGCCGAGTTTGGCCGCCCCGGTTTATACACAATCTCGAAATCGTAACCCAATAACTTGGCTACCCAATTTTGTTGAGAGGGTGTAACTATTTTTTGAGATAGTAAGTGCCTTAAGCTACTATGATCGGTCCGTACCGTGAATCGCCGTCCCACCAAATATGGCCTCCAATGTTGAATGGCTAATACCAAGCCCATTAATTCTCTCTCGCAAGCCGATCTGGAAACATTTTGCTCCAATAAAGCCTTGCTATAGTAAGCTATCGGTTTCCCTTCTTGCATAAGCACCGCTCCAACACCCATACCCAAAGCATCATATTCGATTACAAAATTTTTCAAAAAATCTGGCATAGCCAAAACAGGAGCTTCGGTCAATGCTGATTTCAACCTCTGGAATGCTTGTTCAGCATCTTTAGTCCACATAAATTTAACCGGGGCCTCCTTCTTTAGTAACTGAGTCAAGGATTGAGCTATCAACCCGTTGTTTTGCACGAATCTACGATAATATCCCGTTAAGCCGAGAAATCCCCGAACCCCTCGAATTGAGGTTGGTCTTGGCCAATCTTTTACCGCACTGATTTTGGAGGGGTCCATGGCAACCCCATCCACCGACACCACATGTCCCAAATATTCGACATGCGAACAACCAAATGCACATTTTTTTGGGTTAGCTCGAAATTGATTTTCACGTAATATTTAAAACAACCTCCAATTGTCTCACATGCTCATCTGTGGTTTTGCTATAAATTAGTATATCGTCAAAAAAAAACTAGAACGAACTAACGTAAAAGCGGGCGGAACAAGTCATTCATGGTAGACTGGAATGTAGTCGGTGCGTTCGTTAACCCAAATGGCATGACGAGGAATTCATAATGCCCACTATGAGTTCGGAATGCCGTCTTATGTATGTCACATGGTGCGACCCGGATTTGGTGGTACCCGGACCTCAAATCAATTTTAGAAAATATGGAAGCCCCTGCAAGTTCATCAAGCATCTCTTGAATCATTGGAATTGGGTATTTATCGGGAACGGTTACCTTGTTCAACTCCCTGTCGTCCACGCAGAACCGCCAACTTTTGTTTTTCTTTTTAACTAGAAGCACTGGGCTCGAGAACGGGCTTGAGCTTGGTTGTATAATTCCGGCGAGTAACATATCCGACACCATTCGTTCAATCTCATCTTTTTGCGCGTGCCCATATCTGTAAGGCCTCACCGAGACTGCCCCTACCCCTTCTTGTAACTCAAATCGGTGATCAGTCACCCGACTTGGTGGTAATTCAGTCGGCTCTCCAAACACATCTGGGTAATTACTCAATAGTCATTCAATTCGGCCCTTCACGTTTGACCCGATGGTTGTAGCTACCGCCGGCGAGTCCTTCGTTTTGCATTGCATCACTACGGCCCAAAATTCCATATCCGTAATTTTCATTAATGATTTTAGACTCACCTGTGACCTACATTGAGTTGGATCCCCTCTTAGCTGGATCGGCTTTGACCCATACTCGAATGCCCTCGTCATTGTGCTCCAATTAACCTTCACGTCCCCTAGAGTTTCCAACCAAGTTATCCCTTAAATCACGTCAATTCGGCCCAGAGGAAAAACGTAACAATCGGCGCTTATGGTACAAGAATCGAGTTGTATTTCCAATCCCTTGCAAATCTAAATCCCCTCTGAATCTTGTCGTACCCCATTCCCCATTTGGACCCCAAACCTTCCAATAGCCTGCGTTTCTAATTCCAGCTGTGGTACCAGAGAATCCGAAATAAAGTTATGACTTGCTCTCGAGTCAATCAGAACCGTGAACGTGTGTCCCCTAATTTTCCTGCTCAATCGCATAGTTCTCGGACCCGTGATACCCGCCATGGCATATAGTGGTAAAGCTACCTCATCTAGATTCTCCATATTTGCCTTAGCACACTCGCTGGCCTCAAATTCGCACCCGTCATCAAGACCTTCTTCTTCCATCGGTTCGCCCTCTTCTACCAATAAGAAGTTGTTTATTTGGGCACTCACGTAAAGGCGTATATGGCTGCTTACACTTGAAACATAAACCTTGAGCCTTAAATCCGCGAATTCTTAAGGTGTTAAACGCTGGAACGGTGTGCGGGCTGTGGACTGCCCCAACCTGGTCGACCGAGCTGGTGGGCTGCGGTTTGATCCCCCCGTGTCTCGATCCATAAGCCTTAGCGGAGCACTCGCTGTTGGAGCTCGATTATAGGATACGGGTCGAGAAGAAAATCCCGACCCGCGAGAATTTGGCATGCCACTCCTATCTGTCTATACGCCCGTTTGTATGAAAAAATCCGCCTCCACATCTCGAGCCATGTCCATTGCATCATCAAGCCCGCGGGGTCGTAGCATCCTCACCCTGCTCCGAATATAATCGCGTAACCCATGCATGAAATACCCCATATAATGCTCTTCAGTCAACCCAGGTACCTGATTTGCTAGTTGCGTAAATTGATGCACATAGTCGTCAACATTCCCCATCCGTCGTACGGCTGACAGTCGCTCATACGGACTTCTTGTATAACGTTCGTCAAATCTAGTCATCAAGGCTTGCGAAAATTCCGTCCACATAGCCGTTGGATTCCGGTGGTGTAGCCATTGATACCAATATAATGCATTGCCCTCCATAGCAACCATTGCTAATCGAACTTTTTGCTCCGAGGCAATTCTGTGGATCATAAACTGCTGTTGCGCTCTCGCAAGCTAACCTACGGGTCAGTTCCGTCGAATGTAGGAAGGTGAATAGATGGGGCTAACGGTGTTGCGGGGGCTGTTTGGTTGACCCCCTTGCGCACGACCGGCGGCACGTGGGAATTGACCGCCTGTTCTGTGGCGGTTGGCGCGGATCTCATGGCAGCCAAGGCGGTAATAATTTCGTCCAGTTGTGCCTTCATGGCTTGCCTTTCCACTCGATCCTGCTGTTGTTCGATTCGTGAATGTTTTTGATCTTCCGTTAACAAATTCAAAGTTTCTTTAAATTTATCCATACGATCGGATGTTGATCGAGTATTCGTCATAGTCGCAGGGTGGGGATCCGGCAGGTTGGACCAAATTGATGGAATATGTTTGACAGAATGTAATTGAATGAAGTAAGTAATTATAATAAACCAAATCAAGACAAAGTCTTGCCCGCAGCTACCAAGCTCCAATTGTTTGATAAAATAATCAACAACTAACAATAACTCCTAACACTGCTATTTATACTAACAGACTCCAACACCTAAAAGGACTCCTATTCATAAAAGAAAACTACTACTACTAAATAATAAAATAAGGTAAACAAATCCTTTGCTAATTCAACTTTCTACAGCTGCCAAATCCTTTGCTAATTCAACTTCCTATCGCTGTCTTCTCTTCCACGCTCTTCCTGCGGCGTTGATAACTCTCCACGGCTTCTCCTCATAATCTGCCACGTCATCTTCTTGATCTTCCACGTCACCTGCTAATGCCTCATTCCCTGCCAATCCTCCTTGATTTACATCAGATTATAACTAAAGTTGGTAGAATTAGAAGCACAAATCGGATTTGGAACAGTCTCAAGTAAATTATTTTAGCCATAAGTTGATAAGCACTTAAAATTGCGTTTGCAAACACCACTTAATTGAAATTGTGAATTGCAAATTATGGAGATAACTCTGCCTTAGCAATTCTAGAGAGGATCCCCTCTTTCTTGCATGAATTCATGAATTATTATGTCGGCTATTTTCATTCAGGTTTTACTGCGCCTGATGATATTAAGTACTGAAATCTAAGTTTTCCTGTACCGTTGATGTGCGAAATGGGAGCTGTCTCAAGCTGTTAATCTGGTTGTCATTTTTTTAAGCTACCCATTAAAAGTGCTTTAGTATGAAACTGTCTATATCCTGAAAATGCATATTATGTGATGAAAATATTCATTTTCTTGAAAATTCATTTTCATGTTCATTGTAGTGGAGAACTGAGATTTTCTCAAACTTATCTTTGTGTATTGATGACAGGGAAAATGAGCAGCTTTCCAAGTATGGTGACACTAAGACAGCTCGTAGCATAATGCTAATAGAGCTCAAAAAGTTAATCGAAGCAAATCCTCTTTTCCGTGAAAAACTTGTTTTTCCTACTTTGAAGCCGTCTAGATTGAGAACCCTTATAAATCAAAGGTATACTGGTCCATTGATTTGAAAGGCATGTTGCTTCATATTTTTCTGATATATTGACCTTAAATTTGTTTCCTATAATTCTACATGTCTCTTTGCCTTTGTGCCACATATTGTGCAAAGTTTGACTTTTTCTTTGTGGTAGTCTTAATTGGCAGCACCAGCTCTGTAAGAATCCAAGGCCAAACCCAGACATTAAAACCTTATTCATTGACCATACATGCAATCCTCCCAATGGCGCTCTTGCACCTACCCCTGTCAATCTTCCAACAGCTGCAGTTGCAAAACCTGCTGCTTACACCTCACTTGGAGGGCATGGGGTATAGTACTATTTTCTATAATATAATTGTGATATTACTTGCTAGGAGTTTATTTATCCTAATCTCCCCTTCATGAACATTTGATATTACTTGTGTTTATATTGCTGGCAGCCCTTCCCACCTACAGCAGCAGCTTCCAATGCTAATGCTTTAGCTGGTTGGATGGCGAATGCTGCTGCATCTTCATCTGTTCAGGCAGCCGTTGTTACAACATCATCATTACCTGTGCCACCTAATCAAGGTGAGAGCTTTTATGTTTAATTAAAAGTTGGTGTTCAAGGTCTCTCGAGAGGAATTCTATGTTGTTGCTTTATGATTTTCTTTCTTAAACAAGTAAGATGTGTTTATCATTTTGACTTTTTGAACAGTTTCAATCTTGAAACGCCCAATCACTCCTCCGGCTACACTGGTCGAGTATCAGCATACTGATCATGAGCAATTGATGAAGCGTCTGCGTCCTGCACATTCAATAGAGGAGGTAATAATGACTTTTCTGTAGTACGATCAACTTCACTAATGTAAGCATTCGTCTGTTTTTGACTCCTTAGTCGCTTTCGTGTTCAGGTTACGTACCCTACAATTCGTCAACAGGGATCTTGGTCCCTGGATGACTTGCCGAGAACTGTAGCTTTTACATTGCATCAAGGATCTGTTGTAACAAGCTTAGACTTCCATCCGTCGCACCATACTTTACTTCTTGGTAATATATATCTGGGGAATTTATTTTGTTTTAAAATATAAACAATGTTACTTTTAACTCAATAACTTGGGCAAACTGTAGTTAGCACTGTCATTATCCATATCTTAACCTGGAGTGTCTCGTTACAGTGGGATGCAGTAATGGTGAAATAACACTTTGGGAATCTGGAATACGAGAGAAGTTGGTTTCAAAGCCATTCAAGATCTGGGATATACAAGCTTGTACACTAACATTCCAGGTTCACTTGTCCACTTCTGTAGTTGCTTCTTTGTATCATCTATAGATTATTTGATGTGAAAGCTTAACATGGTTATGTAAAAACTTGTTTTCACTTTTATACTGTTGTTCAGCTCAACTAAGTAGTTGATACACTGTAACTGTCATGTCAGCATCCGTGTTGCACTTTTCAGTAGCTGATGCTTCTTTGTTATATACTGAGCTTTAAAACAGGCTTCTGCTGCGAAAGATGCACCATTTTCTGTAAACCGTGTTACATGGAGCCCAGACGGGACTTTTTGTGGTAAAAATTGTCTTCTAATGTGCTATTTGAGGTGGTGCCCGCAATTTTTATAAAATATTCAGTTATTTCTCCATGTTGCAGGAGCTGCATTTTCCAAGCATTTAATTCATTTGTATGCCTATGCGGGACCGAATGATTTACGTCAACATCTGGAGGTATATCTGACTGGTGCCTTTCTAGGCAGCAAAATGAAAGTTTGAACCAAAAAGTTGAATTTTTATTTTGTTCTTGCAGATTGATGCTCATGCTGGAGGAGTGAATGACATTGCTTTTGCTCATCCAAACAAGCAGCTCTGTGTTGTTACTTGTGGAGATGACAAGTTGATAAAGGTGAGGAGAAACTTTGAGATTTGTTGTTTAAAGATAATATTTACAGTCTGAAACAAAACAACTGAGGGAGAGATTTGAAACAGGTATGGGATATAACTGGAAGAAAACTGTTCAACTTTGAAGGCCACGAAGCTCCCGTTTATTCTATTTGTCCTCATCAGAAAGAAAATATTCAGGTATCTTAGCCAACTGGGAAAGCATTTTATAGTTTATATAAGTTTATTGCAAGTTGAGGGATATATTATAAGTTCTTAATGCCGGACTTTCATATGATTATTATCTGTTACAAAGCTATAAAAATGGGAATGTCAGGTTAATATAATGCTTTGAAAGAAACTTTGCTTGAAGACCATTGTAAATTGTAGTGCTCTTATTTACTTCATATTTCTTTCCCCCTTCAACTTGTCTGTTTGGTACTGCTGGAGGATTCTTGCAGCATTCCGTTTGAAGTGCCTATGAAACTTCTAAAGGATGACATACCTTCTATGTTTCTTTCTATATTTTTCCGTACCATGTCAGGCCATACGTTTCCTAATCAGGTACAATGTACATATGATATCTTTCCTTAGAAATTAAAATAATTCTCTCAAGTATAACAATTTGACAGTACTTTTTCTGTTAGATTCCAAAACAAAAGCATAGGATTGTCTACTTCTGCAAATCATAAAAGCTATTTCCACTTCCCAAACCTGTTATCTCCATACCAAATTAGTGCTTTCTTCAACAATAGAAAACGGAGACGATGCAATGACATAGAGAGAAATTTCTGTTTTACAAACTCTCTGATTAAACTCACATGAAATATGTAGAAGTGATTGCTTTTGCCTCAGCTTTAGTATCTTCGAGAAGTAGTCCATGTTATGATTGTGTACCTTGCTAGTACCTTCTGGTAATTAATATTAAAACCAATATAAGGGCCCTTAACTCACTGTTAGCTAGAACTGAGGTTGATCAAGCATAGTTACTAATAAATTTTCAGTGTCTGTCAACTGTGATTAGAACATGTACCCAAGAAATGTGCTACAGCATTGCTTTTGACCTTCATACTAATTTCTGCTTGATTTTCTTGAGTTTATCTTGGATAATGAGAACTTACTTCGTTAGTACCTGCTTCTGTTGTTAAGTTGTTCTTTTTAAGTACCAGAAAAATACGTGTTCTTGAGTTGAGGAGATGACACGCTTTAGTATAAAATTGTATCTGGTATTATGCTTGCAGTTTATTTTCTCAACTGCTGTTGATGGAAAAATTAAAGCTTGGCTTTATGATAATATGGGATCAAGAGTTGATTATGATGCTCCAGGGCATTGGTGCACCACTATGCTGTATAGTGCAGATGGAAGCAGGTAATTTATATTTTATTTCATTTTGGTTTATTTTACGGTCTGGTTATGCTTTGCTTCACCCGTGCTGTTCAAATTGTTGTGAGCAACAGATGAATGACTTGTCAATTTTTCCTCTGTACATTGATAAAGATTCTTGTTCCCTTTTTAGGTTGTTCTCTTGTGGAACTGGGAAAGATGGGGACTCCTTTCTAGTTGAATGGAATGAAAGTGAAGGAGCGATAAAGAGGACGTATACTGGTTTCAGAAAAAAGTCAACTGGTGTTGTGCAGTTTGACATGACGCAAAATCACTTTCTCGCTGTAGGTGAAGATAGCCAAATAAAGTTTTGGGACATGGATAATGTTAATCTAATAATGAGCGTAGATGCAGATGGTGGCCTCCCGGTGAGTTGTAATACATTTTTCATCTGAAATTAACCTGTCAATTGCCTAATATGCCACCCCCAGCGCCATGCTGGTAAATATTTTAAAGTAAGGGGATAATTACATGCACACCCCTTACTTACTGGATACCTTGAGCTTGTGGAGTTTTGCAAATTACAAAGACAACCCCTGTCAAAGTTTTGCAATTACCTAGACAACCCCTGTCAAATCCTGACAACTCGAAAAATAAGGGGTGAAATTGTAATTTGCTTTTACTGACAGCGGGTGAAATAGTAATATGTTAATATGTTTTTACTCAAACCGTAGGGCATTATTCGTAATTAGGGTCTTACGCGATGGTGTATATGTAATTTACCCTTAAGTAATTAGTAATTACACCAGATGTTTATGCTAAAATGTATTTTGACAGAGTCTTCCACGCTTGAGATTTAATAACGAAGGGAATCTTCTTGCTGTTACCACTGCTGACAATGGAATCAAAATATTAGCAAATGCTACGGGCATGCGATCCTTAAGAGCAGGTGATGCCCCACCTTTTGAGGCATTAAGAGCCCCTATAGAAGCATCAGCAATCAAGGTGCCTTTTCTTTCTTGTTCTTCCTCGTCTTTAACCCAATAACCATCAGGTGGTCTGTAACTCTAAATGACATTTCATTATTTTGAACAGGTTTCTGGATCATTTGCTGCAAATTTCGCTCCTGTAAATTGTAAACTAGAGAGAAGCTCTCCTGTAAGGCCATCGCCCATCCTTGTATGTCAACTTTCATTTCTTTTAAGGTTGTCTGAGTCGTAAATTTTGGTGATAACTGCACGATATAGCCGTCATAGCCTTGTTACGTAATTTTCCTTCCTTTTATAGTGAACAAAATTGTTTTAACTCTAGACCCATCAATCAATTGATTGCCTAAATCAACTACTGACTATAATGGAAGGAATTGTTCTCTCTCTCTCTCTCACATGCGCACACACACATGGGAGGTTTTTGTAATTTATTGCAGCTCAGGTTTTGCTTTCTGATGGAGAACTTCGACTTTTGGCTTCTTCTTTCAGAGTGGTGTAGATTCCATGGGTAGAAGCATGGAGAAGCCTAGAACTTTGGATGATGTTAATGATAAGATGAAGCCTTGGCAGCTGACTGAAATTGTAGAGCCTGTTCAGTGCCGCATGGTGACCATGCCAGATAGCACTGATGCTGCTAACAAGGTATGCATTAATGTGTACTAATTTTTTTTTATTTTTTTTTTTTAAAAATATTATTCCAATATATGATGCTTTAGCTGGTTTATATCTAGGTGGCACGGCTTCTGTATACGAATTCTGGTGTTGGCATATTAGCACTTGGATCAAATGGTATCCAGAAGTTGTGGAAGTGGGTTCGCAATGAGCAAAACCCAGGTGGAAAGGTAACGGAATAAATTGATAATTTTATTTTCTGTTTTCTTTATGTTTTTCTCTTTTGCTTCCTTGTGCTCCTCTAATTGTTTTTAGATTGACATCTGAAATTTGTTGTTATTTAAAGGCCACCGCGAATGTCGTTCCGCAACATTGGCAACCAAACAGTGGTCTTGTTATGAATAATGACGTCTCAGGTGTGAACCTTGAAGAAGCAGTTCCATGCATTGCTCTGTCAAAGAACGACTCTTATGTAATGTCTGCTGCTGGTGGAAAAGTTTCATTGTTCAACATGATGACATTTAAGGTAATTATTTTGTTAAACATTACTTCATTCATTCATGCATTCGATTTCACCAAAGAAAAATGACTCATTTAAATTTAGTAAATGGTTACTCAGAGAAAAAAAAAACTCTGTTTTTAAACTGTAATGATTAGAAGTGATACAATAATAATGATCCACATAAAAGGGCCGCATAGACTAATATCAGCATTCGTGCGTGCATTATTAACTGCTCGTAATGAAGGGCGGGTATTAATATTGTGGATTCATGTATTTCAGTTAAAAGACCTGAAGTAGCAGCGAAGCCCTGGGTAGAAATAGCACTTGTGTCAATCTAATAAGGGTCTCTAGATATGTATATGGTCTTAACAATATTGCTTTTCTATATCAGGTGATGACGACATTTATGCCACCACCACCAGCTTCCACTTACTTAGCATTTCACCCACAAGATAACAACATTATAGCAATTGGAATGGAGGATTCTACTATCCATATCTACAATGTTAGGGTAGATGAGGTATGTATTTCATCCTTGCCCATGATATATAAAACCTTGTATATCCACAAATTACACAAATTACTACAAGTAATAAAATTGAATGTTGAACCTTAATAGGCGAAATCGAAACTGAAAGGTCACCAGAAGTGCATTACTGGTTTAGCTTTCTCCACCAACCTCAACATATTGGTGTCTTGTGGTGCTGATGCTCAAGTAAGCTTTCCTGTAATATTTATTGCATGAGGGACAATATAGACCTCAAGTTTCTTGCTTGACAATTGACTACTTCATTTGATGCAGCTTTGCGTGTGGAGTATTGACAGTTGGGAGAAGAGAAAGTCAGTTGCAATACAAGTGCCTACTGGGAAAGCACCTAATAGTGGCGACACTCGAGTTCAATTCCATTCAGATCAAGTTCGATTGCTTGTAGCACATGAGACTCAGTTAGCAATATATGATGCGTCCAAGATGGAACGTATTCACCAGGTAAATCACGTGAAATAAGTGTTTTTTCGTTTTTAGTACTTATAGTAAGAGGGTGTTTGACTAAACTTATTTTAAAGAGCGTATAAGATGTGTTTGGAGCTTATAAGCTTTCTATCTTATGAGCTCTTCAAACTTATTTTTTAGGAGCATATAAGTTGTTTTCTAAGAGCTTATAAGCTCTCCTATAAGTTGTTTTAAGGAGCTTATAAGCTCAGCCAAACACCCTCTAATTAACATGTGTCTTATGGGTAGATTCTTTCTGTCTTGTAGTGGGTCCCACAAGAAGGGCGGCTTTCTGCACCTATATCGTGTGCAGTGTACTCGTGCAACAGTCAACTTGTTTTTGCTTCGTTTTGTGATGGTAACGTTGGAGTCTTTGATGCTGATACCCTAAGATTACGATGTCGTGTTGCCCCATCCGCATATTTCTCCCAGGCGGTGTTGAACAGGTTAGAACACCTTATGAATTTATCCTTCAAGTTTCCTTCATTTTTGTAATCCAATGGTGAGCATGTTTGTTTTTTTTTTTTTTTTTTATATGTTGACAGAAGCCAAAACGTATATCCAGTAGTAGTGGCTGCGCATCCACAGGATCCCAACCAATTTGCAGTTGGATTAACAGATGGGAGTGTAAAAGTGATAGAACCCTCAGAATCACAACGCAATTGGGGAGTATCTCCTCCGCTTGATAATGGCATGTTAAATGGCAACGCATAGCTGATCGGGTCCAAAGATGAATATTCTTTTTCTTTTCTTCTTTTTGCTGTTCACATTTGTCCTCTGTATTTTATCACTGTAGTTGATTGTAGGTTTTGAGTCAGGCAATTCACATGGCTAGGTAGATATATATTGTGTAATGTTTCAGCAATCTAATATTAATTTATGTAAATTATTTCATTTTCATCATTTGTTGTAAAGTAAATAAGGAAACTCGATTGTTGGAAAGGAAATTGAAGTAGGGATATTCCAGATTGGAATTTCTATCATTTCTTATAGTATTAAATTGTTTTTTCAATGCGATAGTAATTTTGTTTTTTTTAAAGGTAAGTGTTGAAATAGTAAGTTGGAACGGATGATGTTAATAGTAATTGAAGGTAGGTGCCTAAACCCCTGATTTTGGTTTGTGAAATCCTCAACAGCACTGTTATAAACACTTTTAACACATATTGTTGTGTGGTTTATGGAAGTCATAAGTGTTAGGAATCAAGGCTCTCAATGGTGAAACAATAACGGAAAATATAAGAAACAAAGGAAAAACAAAAGCAATAAAGAAAACAAAAAATTTATGGTGGAAATCCAACCAAGGGAAAAAATCACCTCCAGTTAGATCCTTTTTATTTCAACTCTCTTAAAGTGATTCGATTACTATTACAAGATGAGTTCTATGTTATTTAAATAGATAAAAGTGAAGTTAAAACCGTAATAAATTTAGGAAAAACAATCCTAAATTAACCCTAGGACTTAAGGAAACAATCCTCATCAAAATAGGACTCAGGAAACTTGCCAAAAATACATAAGCCACAAAAAAAATCGTCAAAATCGCGTCTCCAGCGCTGTTGCCCGCGCCCAGGTGCCATACGGTGGCGCCTGGGCGCCATCTTTCTGCTAGGCGCCGCCATCAGCGTGTGGCGCCCCCCTTGCTTCACTTTTTCGCCGCCTTTTTGTTCATTTGAGATCCCGGTCTAACCCCGACCCTTCTTGACTCTATTTTGGCTCCTTTTCCAACCTATTTTGATCCGACTCCACACAATTGCCCAATAATATCCCACTTGGAGACTGATAAAAAATAACCCAAACTCAAACTCGAAACAAACAACCATTTTTCACTTTCTCCTAAGTGAAAAAATCCCGATCTAGTTGGAACATCTCCAAAATCAATGGAGATCAATCGAGGCATCTCCATGCCCCATCAATTCGTCCGGCTCAAGTGACCCCCACTTGATGGACTCTCTCTTCTTTTCCAACGTGTACAATGTTCCCTTTCTCGAACCACTTGCCACTACCCTATTCTCTTTGGTGATCACCCAAGATCCACCACTAAATACCGTGGTATATCCCTCTCGGTCCAACTTACCCACGGATATAAGGTTCCTCCTAAGACCCGGAACATGTCTCACCTCACTCAACTTGAGTATTACTCCATTGGCATCCTCGATGTCAACATCACCCTTCCCTACTGTGTTCAAGGTTTCGTCTCCTCCTAGACTAACCTTTCCAAACTCACCGGAAACATAGTTGGCCAACATTCTTTCCCCCGATGTAGAGTGATAGGATGCACCTGAGTCCAAAATCCAAGTACCCCTTGGATCCTCGGTACAACAAACCAAAGCAACACCATGATCCTCCGTCACGGTACTCGCGGATCCCTTATCTTGCTTCTTCTTCCTATCTTTCTTCTGCTCCTTGCACTTATTTTGGTAGTGCCCGTATTCCCCGCAATTAAAGCATTCCACTTCCTCCCTGCGTTTTTTTCGCTAACTATTTCTTCCTCCGACACTCAAGGCTCCCGCCATAATTTCCCCAGATTCTTTCCTACGAATGTCCTCGCTCAGAACCATATCCCGGATTTCTTGAAGCTTCAGAGTTTTATCCCCGGAAGAACTACTTACCGCAGTCACAATTGCACTCCAACTATCAGGCAATGATGAAAGTAGGATCAAAGCTTGGATCTCATCATCGAACGTGATTTCTATCGAACTCAACTGAGTTAAAATCACGTTAAACTCGTTGATGTGATCTGTCACAGATCCACCTTCACCCATCCTCAAATTAAATAATCTACGCATCAAATATACCTTGTTCGAGGTGGATGGCTTCTCGTACGTATTTGATAGCGCTTCCATCAGACCCGCTGTAGTCTTCACTTTGATGATGTTGAAAGCAACATTCCTCGCCAGCGTCAACCGAATCACACCCAGTGCTTGGCGATCTAGCAACGCCCAATCTTCATCCGTCATCTTCGCCGGCTTCTTTCCCGTTAACGGTTCGTGTAGCTTTTTCTGATACAAATAATCCTCTATCTGCATCTTCCAAAACCCAAAATCCCTACCATCGAACCTATCTATCTTAACTTTTCCCTCATCACCAGCCATAGATCCCACTCGACAAAAAACTCAAAGCTAATCTAAGCTCTCATGTTTACCCTCGGATCTAGTTGTAAGACGTCTCCTAAAACTCAAAACCTTAGGCTCTTGATACCAGTTGTTAGGAATCAAGGCTCTCAATGGTGAAACAACAACGAAAAATATAAGAAACAAAGGAAAAACAAAAGCAATAAAGAAGACAAAGAATTTATGGTGGAAACCCAATCAAGGGAAAAAACCACCTCCAACTAGATCCTTTTTATTTCAACTCTCTCAAAGTGATTCGATTACTATTACAAGATGAGTTCTAGGCTATTTAAATAGACAAAAGTGAAGTTAAAACCCTAATAGATTTAGGAAAAACAATCCTAAATCAACCCTAGGACTTAAGGAAACAATCCTCATCAAAATAGGACTCAGGAAACTTGTCAAAAATACATAAGCCACAAAAAAACGGTCAAAACCGCGTCTCCAGCGCTGTTGCCCGCGCCCAGGCGCCATACAGTGGTGCCTGGGCGCCATCTTTCTGCCGGTGGCGCCCCCCTTGCTTCACTTTTTTGCCTCCTTTTTGTTCATTTGAGATCCCGGTCTAACCCCGACCCTTCTTGGCTCTATTTTGGCTCCTTTTCCAACCTATTTTGATCCGACTCCACACAATTGCCCAACAATAAGACATCTATGAACTAATTTAGGAACTATATACCATGATATCAAAATTAATTCAATAATTACAACTCGCAACAAGGTAATATGTATGACAAAATCAAAAGAAGGTCAAAAGAGGGGTTCAACCAGGGCAGATGGATGCATGCCAAAGATGGCAAGTCCGCTATCTAGAGTTGCTATGAGTGGTTGAGAGGGAATCATACTGAATTCAAAAAAGCAAAATTTGTACGGAACAAGGTAAATATACCTAAACACTCTTAAGCTATGGCTAACCGTTCACAAGAGATTGTTAACAAGAGCAAGGTTGAAGCAATTTATCCAGATTCAACATGTGTTTTATGTGGGAGAGAAGAAGACACCCATTGAACACTTGTTTTTTAAATGCTCATGGTCTCAGGAGTAACTGCAAAAGCTAATGAATTGGCTGCAGATAAGACACTGTCCAGAACAATTTGCTAGGTGGATTCATCGGCTGAGATTTGTTTTTAAGAAATGGAAGTTTAAGCAGAGCATAGTTGTTGCTAGTATGGCTGGTATAGTATACAAAATATGGGGGAGAGAAACAGTAGAATATTTACACAAAAAGAAAGTAACAACGAAGAGATTTTTTACAAGATGAAACAGGATCTCAGTATGAGAATCACAGGATATAAAAGTAGGAAGCTAACAAATAGAGATACAACATACTTAGAATATATACAGAATTGATGAGTGTTAGTCCTTTTGTGGGGTTTTGTATAGTTGATATTCTGGGCAAAATTATCAATAAAATTGTGTGCTAGTTTGGTGTAAAACTTGTTATGTTGGTAGAAAATAAAAATTGTATGCTGGTTTGGTGTAAAACTTGTTATGTTGGTATAAAGTTTCTTACTTTTCACCTAAAAAGAATAAACAAGGGTAATATGTAATCAGATAACTAGAGCGGTAACACTGATGGTCCCTTTCATATTAGAATTGTTGTAGTCTCATAACTTCAAATCGTATTGATTGGTCCCTAATGTTTAAATCCAATTTCAATGTTTTCAAATTAATTTTCGAACAATTTTGGCACTAGAATAGATCATGTGCACGATACATATTTAAAGAGTAGTTTTCTAACTATATTTTGTTTACTTCTTATTTTTATTTTCTTTTTCAACTTTTTTGTTTCTCTTTTTACTAATTTCCTTTTTCCTTTTTAACTCCCTCCCCAACCCATCCAAACTTCTCAGTCATCACCACCAATCACCAACAAGCTCCAAGAGACAACGACATATGACACTCTGTCTCTCATCCCATCTCCCATGGCAACCAACAGTCCGCCGCTGCATGCCAACCACTAGTCGATTGTCCACTCCCAATATATTAACACGAATGACACCTCCCTACCACCAAACCAGAAAAGTTGAGCACTGAAAATGGTGGGATCAAAGTTTGGCTCCAAGGGTCAAATGGTGTCGACTTGAAATTTGTGATAAAGCTCGATTTCATTGTGATCAATAATGAAGCAGAATATGAAGCCTTGGCTGTTGGGATGGAAATGTCAAAAAAGCTAGGAGTCTAGAATATATTAACCAACACAGACTCCCAACTTGTAGCAAATCAGTTCGAGAGAACATATGAGGCGAAAAAGATTATACTAGCAAAATACTTGAATAAGGTACAAGTGTTGACCCAAAATTTTGCTACATTCAAATCAAATACCAAGGTTGAAAAAGGACAGAGAGCAACACTCTTGTGAAATTCGTCGACCAAATAGTAGGACTACAGAGTAAAAATGTTACATTGCTAGTATTAGATAAACCAGCACTCGTAGATCCTCAAGTCTTATCCATCAATGACTAGGAAGCCTGCTGGAAGAATGAGCTTGTTTACTACTTGCTGAAAGGAGAACTTCCCAAACATCAATTTGAAGCTCAGAGGGTTAAGCTAGGAATCAACCGATTTTTAGACACAGGCGAACTATACAAAAGATCTCTTCTAGGGTCACATTTAAGATGCATTTATCATAAGGAGATGGATTATGTTATGAGTGGGATGCACCATGAAAGTTGCGGAAATCATTCTGAAGGGAGATTGCTCATACCAAAAGATTTGGCAAAGTTATTTTTGGCTGACCTAGGTCAAAGATATGCAATAATTGGTGGGAAAAAATGTGAAGAAGGCCAGCGGCATGCTAATCATCTTGAACGACTAATCATTTTGGTGGAATTGGGAAAAGTATTGTACCCATTCGATCAATAAGGAATTGACTTACTTGGCCCATTCTCACATGCTAAAGGCGATTAACATAAGAAGGTTTTAGCGTGGTACCAATATCTTGACGTACAACGTAATTTCACTTCTGTGGGTTTTCCGCAATTACATGGCCAAAATGAAGTTTCTAATCAAACACTCTTGCAACATCTGAAAACTTGGTTGCATGGATAAAAAGGTGGATAGGCCAAAGAGTTATTGGGGATGTTGTAGGGTTATTGGACAACCCCAGAACTAGTACTAGCGAAACCACTTTCTGCCTTGTATTTGGGTCAGAAGCAGTAGTCCAACGAAAATAGATGTGAAAACACCAAAGGATGAATTCTTTCAACGCTGATACAAATTAAGTAGAGATAGAGAGAGTGTTGGGAAAAATACATATAGCCTGACTAAGCACAGCGAGAAATTAAAATTTAGTTTTTAAGATTTAAACATATGAGTTTATTACTCTTACGGGTTTATCATGTATCATAGGTTTTCTCATCTCTACACTAGTTATTTGAAACTTGAATAAAGAAGATTCTACCTTATACAGTTTTTCGAAAAATCGAAGAGTTTCTTCTTCCTTAACGTAAGCTCCCTGGCTTGCTCCTCGTTCCTTGAATCAACCGTCTTGTTCTTTTTCTTGATCAAGATTTTGAATTCCTCCACCAAAATTCACCCTTGCCCGGATTCTTGATTCACCTCAGAGAACCAAGTGTTTCTCATCTAAAGTTGATCCACACCCCGGATACCAACTGGTTTATAATCTTTAGTTGGGTTGAATCTGTTAGTATCGGTATGCCCCCACAAGCGATGCCGGGGCAACGGAAGAAATAAAGTATATAAAACACATATAAATTGGCATCCCAAGCTAGGGGTCAAAGTAATGCACAACAAAAACTAATACGAGTAAAGGGGTTTTAAACCGATTACAAGATTTGGGGTTTTATTAAAGTGAGGGTGTAAAACCACAACACAAGGAAAACCACACCAAAAACTTTGGCTCTCATTTTCGAATCCTCACCTCAACATGGAGGGGTTCGAATCAAACCATCATAAGCTCCTAAAGCAAGAAGCCTCTACAAGGACACACCTCAATTAAGTTCATACCTTAAGCAAAAGATTGGCTAGATATATGCTCTAAGGAAATGAAGTCTATGTAGTGAAAGGTGGAAGACAAGAAGAGTTACTAGAAGAAATATCTATGGAAGATAATCTTCTATAACTAATCTTCAAGAAGAAGTTCTATGGAAGAAAGTCTTCAAGAATCACAAGATAAACTAGAAGAAAACTCTAGAGAGGAAGTACTAAGCTCAAAGTTTTCTTTCCTTTTAGTTTTCATCAAGTATTAAATGAGAGCAAGAACACCTCCTTTTATAGCCACCAATTTTCGGCCATATGGTGTTAGGTGGAGTAGAGGACTTGTTTTTCTTCACTTACCACCTCACTCTCACCTACCATTCCATTCTCAACTACCACCACATGTGTAAGAGAATATTTTTTACTTTCTTTTTCATTTAAAAAACATTACAAGTCAAACTTTGACTAGCTTTGAATTTCAATCTTGTGACTTCATTTAATTAAGTCCAACTTAATTAAAATGGCTCTCAAGTCTTCCAAGACTTGTTAATTAAATAATCCTCATGATTAATTAATGGTAAAATTAGTAGTTTAAATAAATTCCCGGATAATAACAATTTCCGTTAATAATTAATCTCCAAGATTAATTAATAGAATAATTATTTTCCCAAGCCTACTAATTAAAATGTCTTCCACTTAATCAATTTCACTTTAATCCTAAATCGGATTAATATTCACATAGTAATTGAACTTTCTTGAGTAAGTGTGTAACCCCATTGTAGGTTCGTTCATGTACTAGTAGTAGGAACACAACCCCGTTGTGCCTTTGCAATTTTCATTGCTAGATTTAATTACTCCAAGTATTTTAATCCAACCAAGAATTAATTACCGATTAATTCATGGTTCCTACAAACCAAGGTTAATACTAGCCACGCGCCAAGAAGACCTAGCCATGAACGATTATTAGGTGACCTTTCCGCATTACGATTTTCGCATAAGTAAAATCCTTCCATCAAATATCCCGGTCGAATCTAGGACTTGGATGTCAGTCGAAATCCCAGTAACTCGATTCTATGTATATCGATCTAAGTGATATTGACCAATTTATCAATCAAGCGAGGAAACACTGCGCCTCCTTATTGATACTACTCCGGCCGGAGGTTCCCATGGTCAATACACTGTGAAGTACATAGGATATGTGCCGATCCTAATGATCAGTGATGGATTCTCTCTTGGCACTCACGCGCATCCGTACATAACCAGACTGGACCCAATATGCCACACTTTATGACTCACCTGTAATCGTGTGACAAATCTAAGTACAGTGAGCGATGCACGAGACGACCAATGGTGCCTCAAGTCAAGAGGACCAATCTTACGCCTACGTAACCGAGGAGATTCCAAATTCGACATTGACTCCAATATGGAATCTCGGCGGGGTTGTTCAGTTTACTCGATCCAACGAGAACCCACATACATGCACTGTTGTACACCGTATCAGTATCCATGGAATAGGATACACTCTCCAAGAGTGTGCATTGTACGTGCAAGTCTTTACGAGTCATTGATATCCCTATCTCAATGATTCTATGACTTGGAACATTTTTAAGACCACAACCTTAGAGACAAATTCCATGATTGGCATCCCCGATACCAAACACATCTCATAGCTTAAGTGATCTAGGGGACTTTATCTAATTGCATATAATGATAAGATAAAGAAAAATATGCTTTTTATCAAATAACTTGACAAGATACAATATAAGACTGTTTAAAGAGTCGGCTATTACGCCCAACAAATGGCACGTCGGGCACCTAACTCTTTCAGAATCAACCGTTTCGTTTTTTTTCTTGATCAAGATTTTGAATTCCTCCACCAAAATTCACCCTTGCCCGGATTCTTGATTCACCTCAGAGAACCAAGTGTTTCTCATCTAAAGTTGATCCACACCCCGGATACCAACTAGTTTATAATCTTCAGTTGGGTTGAATCAACCGTCTCGTTCTTTTTCTTGATCAGGATTTTAAATTCCTCCACCAAAATTCACCCTTGTCCGGATTCTTGATTTACCTCAGAGAACCAAGTGTTTCTCATCTAAAGTTGATCCACACCCCGGATACCAATTGATTTATAATCTTTAGTTAGGTTGGTCTATAGACGTTTATTTTAACTCTAAGGAATAGTGTATGGAATTAAGATGAAAGCAAATTATACTTCTCTAAGTATTTTAGATGAATTCTTGAATTCAAGATTTTGATGAATAATCAAGAACACTATACGAAAGAGAGAGAGGAACGATTTTTCTATGCAAATGGAACAAAAAAATTGGCTTCCAAAATCATGTGAATTTCGTTCTGCACTAGCCTATATATATGACTAGTTTTTGAAGTTCCTTCTCATGTAGAATTCTTGTTAGGAAATTTCTTGTTAGATGTTTTGATGATGACAATTAGGATTTTTGTTAGACCTCAAAATATATAAGTTTGATTTTATTAGAAATCATGTATAAGCTTTGAGCGTTAGATTTGTATAGGCTTTATTTGTTTTTGTTCTAGACTGTTTGGCTAAGTAGTCTTTAGACTGAGCGTCTGATAATTTCTGAGTGAGTTTATCAGTAGTTAAGTTTCAAGATTCAAGCCTCTGAAGTCTGAATGAAGATGAAGTTTCCAAACGTCCAAGCATCTAAGCATTGATTGAGGACAGAAATCATTTAATAGTGATTGAGCGTCTATCAATGACCAAATGTCACCTGAATTTATTTCTAAGTCTAGAAGGAGTTTAATGCAAATATTCTCAGATTATTAATTGCCAATAGGCATTTAATTCAAATGCATTAAATATTGATAAGAGCATTAAATGTAATGAGCTCTTCAGGACGTACGGAGAAGTCACCCTATTGGACTGTCAACTTTACAGAGACTACAACACCAACTTTTGTGCAGCAGATTTTCAGAAAAAAGGACAAAAGTGGTTCACTTGCGGAAGTGAGAGACACGCGCCTGTGTATGTGTCAAACAGACACTTTTCCAAGAATGTCTATAAATAGACTTCAGCAACAAGCCTAATTCAGAGATTAACACGGTACAAGCTTACAAGCCAAAACTCTGTTGCATTGAAGTCTCAAACCTTAAACTTTCAGAAAAGCCAGAATATTAAAGAAAACATTCTCTTTGCTTTTTTTCAATCCTTGAGACAGTCAACCAATATCTCAAATATTCTTTTCAAAGAAACCTATACTGTTACTGAGA
Organism: Buddleja alternifolia; assembly: GCA_019426215.1. Taxonomy (NCBI): domain Eukaryota; kingdom Viridiplantae; phylum Streptophyta; class Magnoliopsida; order Lamiales; family Scrophulariaceae; genus Buddleja; species Buddleja alternifolia. Next base: position 20,224,026 of record CM033404.1, on the reverse strand, counting down.
TATTCCAAGTTGTTTAAACTTTATCAAAATCAAACAAACAGTTAGAAAAATCCCATCCAAGCCTCGCGATCTGTGTGAAGTCGAAGTTGGATACTTGCATTATTTCTGGGTGAAAGAAGCAAGGCGATAGAAGTGTCTTGGAGCTGAAATCTGTGTGACCAAGTAGCTCAAATCATCAATCTCCATCTCTCCCTAATTGTAGAACATTCTGTGTGATTCTTTGAAAATCATTTTAGTAGATTACCTCTAAGTGTTTGAGGAGAAGAAGGACGTAGTTGGGATTACACCACCCAACGAACCTTACAAATATTGTGTTCTTTACTTTATAGTCAATTTCATTACTTTCAGATCATTGCACAAATCTGTTAAGTAAAGACAATCAAAAGCTAAGCAACTAAGAATGTCTTTTAGACACTAAAACTTTCAAAGAGAAGACTTTAAAATCATTCGTTGTGCTAACACTGATTAAAGAACTGAATGCTTAAATCTAGCTGGTTATAGTATTCAAATCTTGAAGTCTAAGTTAACTTTATAAAACAATTTTCGAGTAAACGATCAGCCAAGCGTCTACATTTTCAAGCGTCCAACCACAATTTAATACTAAACTTTTTGAAGTCGAAAAAGACTTCAGGGTCTATTCAACCCTTCCCCCCCTTCTAGACTCTTTCGTATGCCACTTGTGACCAACATGTGGTATCAGAGCGGTTAAAGTTGAAATTTTAAAATTTCCAAGCATAACAGCTTGTTTAGATTGTTTTCAAAACTAGTTGTTTTATAATTTCTCATAGCATTTGCTAAAGTTCCTAAATTGACTGAATCAAACTATGACACATGGAAAGTCAAATCATTTACATATCTTTGTTCATGTGATGATAACATGTGTGATATTATTTCAGATGGACCTATTCAAATTCTCAAGGTTATCACTAGAGTGCCTGGAGCCACAGAAGCGACTCCAGATGGCTATGTGGAAAAGCCAAAGCAAGAATGGTCTCCAAATGAGCGTCGAAGAGCGAATTTGGACAATGTTAGTTGTAACGCTATATATACGGCTATTGTTGATAATGACAACTTATTCAACAAGATCAAGTCATGTAATACTACTAAGGAAACATGGGATAAGTTGGCTATAATTTGTGGTGGTTCAACACAATCATGGAGAACAAACTTTCCACCGCTAAGGAAAGATTTAATAGATTTAAGATGTTGCCCAATGAGACACTAGAGCAATTGGACATAAGATTTACTGCTCTTATTACAAAAATAACATCTTTGGGAATGGACTTACAAAACAGGGAAATAGATTTTCAGAAGTCTTCCCAGTAATTTTTTGATGAAAACAACAGCGATGAGAGAATCAAACATGTTGGATATTCTAAGTCCAGAAGATGCCTTTTCAGAGCTCAAAGCATTTGAGTTCGAGCTGAATTCAACAAGTAATGTTGTGAGCAGTCCGGTGATAGAGTCTGGAGTGCTAATAGCATCAATCAGGGGTAAATCGGGAAACAAGGGAAAAGTATCAGATATCAGTAAGGATAAGGAACTAGCGCTTCTGAATAGATTCAGAAAGTTCTTAAGATATGAAAGAAAGGAAACAATCCTAAGCATCAAGGACAAAGTTCATATCAAGCGTCTGCTCCAGTACAACAATAGTATCAACCACCTCAATATTCTGCACCTTCCCCTTCAGTGCCGATTCAGTATCAAGCATCTACTCAACAGAATCTTTCAGCGCCCGTGGTCTCAAAACCAAAAACTGCAAGGTTAACAAATGAACAAAAGATGAAAACTAACCTTTGTTATAATTGCAGAAAACTAGGGCACTACCAGGTAAATTATTTTTATCCAACTATATCCAAGCCCTCAAGGCAAGATTACATGGATAGAAACCAATTCAGGAGCAACCTTCGTCAACAAGGTTTGCTAACAAAATCAAAACCAGCGTTCGCACCTGAAGAATTGGAGTCTTTGGAGGAGAGTAGTGATGATGATGAGCCAGTGGGTGACTCAACCCTTATTTGTCTCATGGTCAGAGATGGTGAAGCATCATCTGAGGTAAACACTGAGATATCTTACCCTATCTCCTATGAAGAATTACTTGACCAAGTCAAAGAATATTATAATGATTGTCAAGACGCTGTCAAGTTGTATCAAAATCACTTCAATATCATTTCATCGCTCAAAAGTGATAATGTGACGCTCAAGGCAGAGTTGCAAGTTCAGCAACAATGCATTGAGAATCAATTGTATATTTTTCAATTTAAACGGAGGGTAATATAGTCAGATTAAACAATAAATATGTACATAAATAGTAAGGGACAAACATTTTGGGACAAATAAAAGTGAAATAGTGGACATTCTTTTTGGGACGGAGGGAGTACAATAAAGTAATAATAGTAATGGGGAAATTAAGTAAATAGGCTTACTTTGCACAAAGGAAAATTACATAGGCCTCATCCCATTTTCACTATTCAATATAGGCCTATGTGGGACCCATTAGCTTTGAAAGGTCCAAATTACCCTTACTAACACTAAAAATAGTGGTCCCCCCTACTTTTTTACGATACTGAAATACTAAAGATACTGGATTTATTTAAAATCCTGTATAAGGTCCCTATGTTTTCAATTTATTTATCTTTAGTCTCCAAACTTTAAAAAATGGTTTATTTTGGCCCAAAAAACAACAAAAACATCAAAAAATCTTGAGAGAAATATACATTTTTAAAGAAAAGGAAATCCTAACCCGTCTTTATAAATCTGCTTAAAACTTTTATTGCACTCATAATTTATTTACATGCCTGTACCTGATAATATTTTGAACTCTTTTATTGATTGTCTTAATACTTTAGAAAACTTAGATTATAATAATCGGGAATTAATATTAGAATTACGAAACCAATTAATAACTAGGAGAGATAATTGGGTTAATACTTTTTTTAACACCACCTATAGCACGAGATCACCAAGCTATATTAAATTTCTTTTAGTTTTAAATATATTAATAGCAGTATTTTATTAAAAATAGATTCTTCTAATTATAAAAAATTAGAATATTTAGATCTAGAATATAGTTTAGCCAATAGAACCATAATTTCTTTACATAAACACAAATTTATTTGTAGATTTGATTCGAGCTTTAAACATAATTTACATTCAGAAAATAAACACTTAAATAGTTTAACAGATTTATTTATATTGCTAGCGTCGAACTTAGAATTAGAAAACACTAAGTTTGATAAAACTTTATAATCATTAAAAGAAGCTATTTTAATAAATAGAGAAATAATAAAAAGATGTGAAAGTAATAATTTAGATTATATTAAGCAACAGTCTGAGGAAACTTTAAAAATAGTTTAAAAAATATAATAAGCTTTTCCCTACTAAAGACGAAATAATAGAATTAAAATATAGTTTGGAAAGTAATAAGCTAAAGCAAATAGAAATCGAAACAAGGAAAACTCTAAGCCAAGTAATAGAAAAAATAAATAAAGTTGAAACTCAAAATTTAGAAACATGTAAAACTTTAAAAAACATAGAACAAATAGTTAGCGGATGAATAGTATGGAAATAGATATGACTAATAATGTAGGAATATTTTATGTAGCTCTAAATATGATGAAAAGTATTAAAGACATTAATAAAATTACTATAGGATTAAAAACTAGAGGATATGAAACTTATGATGGAAATAACTTAGTGGTTTCTATAGCATTTTTAGGAAGAATAACTAATAATAGGTTTCCTCAGTATATAATTAATATAGACGGAATAATAGATGGTTTAGCCTCAGTAGGAGTAAAAATGATTAAACCTTTAAATATAGATAATAGCGATTTAAATGGAGAAGAATAGAAATTAACCAAACACCTAGAAGAAAATGAGACGGTTAAGATTTCAGGAGAAAGTGTAAGTATACAAATAGTAGAGGTCAAACTTCTATTAGATTTCTTAATTACCAAAAGCAAGATCCCAAAGAAAATTTAGAAGATTTAAAAGAAGAAACTGATAACGAAACTAAAACAAGCTACATGAATATTATAAAAGAAGAAGAAGTTAGAATAACTAGTAGATTTGCAAATTGGGAAATACTATCTGACATAGATAGTGAAGAAGAAGAAGAGGAAGAAAATATAGAAGAAATAGACGAAGAAATTAGACAATTAGAGAGTCAGCTCAACAATGATTATAGACCAAAAAATATAGAAGAAAATTAAGAAAGAATTTTGAGATAAATAATTTAAGAGAATTAGTAGACGAAATGTATTTTGAAGCAATGAACTTAGATATAAATTTAGAATCAGCTGAAGAAGAATTTAAACAATATTATAATATTGATTTAGTAGATGATATATACTTAGGAAAAATAGAATTTGAGAAATTCTTTAAAAATAAAGAAAAAGGTAGCAATGAAATAGCTTGTATGGCAGATAGTCAAGCAAGTACTAGTAGTAACATAGGAAAAAGAACTAGAGTAGAACCAGATTATAGTGAAATTCCAACCAGAAATGTAGAAATGAGTAATAGACCAGAATGAAAAAGCCCAACATATGAATATGGTTCAGCCCAACCAAATAAATATATAGGATCAAGACAACTCATAGGAAAAACCATGAGTGGAAATATATTAGTAATTGAATTAGGAATTCCACAAATGTGGCCAGAAGAAGTAAATATATGGGAACAATGTGTAGTAAGACATTGGGAAATAAATAAAAAAGCAAATATGAATATGTTTAACTTTTTAGAAACATGCTTAGGACTTACAACATTATCTATCTGGCAAAGTAAGAAGAAAAAGGATCCTAATAGAATTAATGAAATAAAAACCTTAGGAAACAATCCTTATAATTTTACTAGTTTTATTAGAACTTTAATAATAGGAATAGATCCAGGAAGAAAAAATAGATTCATACAAGATACGGCGCTTAGAAACCTAGAACAACTCACTATAACAGATATGGAATATATTGTACCTTTTAGTCAGGATTTTACAAGATTAATAGGAAAAGCTAATAAAGCATTTGATGAAGAGTTATGTAATAGATATTTTACGAAATTACCACAAGATTTAGGAAAAAGAATACATGAAGATTGGATAAAAAACAATGGTAATCTTACAGGATTAGGTATAGGATTTAGAGTACAATAAACTTTCTTTAAACTTCAGGAATGGTATAAAGAAGAATTTATTAGAGAACAAATTATAAAACAATCTTATGAATTTTGTAGAAAAGTTATATACACACCATAGCAATATGGACAAAAGAATTACTTTAAGCCAAAACAAAAAATATTAAGGAAATCAAATAAACCAAAATCTAGTTTTAGACAATATAGACAAGGAAGAAAACCCCCTAATTATGTTAAAAAGCCATCAACCAGGAAATGCACTTGTTATATTTGTGGAGATCCTAAACATTTAGCTAATAGATGTCCGAAAAGACAATTTAATATGGAAAGGGCAGTCATAGCAAAACAATTAGATGAAGATGTAGTAAGTATATATGGTAATGAAAGTGATAATGAGAGCATATTTAGTATGGTAAGTGAAGAAGGACCAGAAATCCCAAGCATAATAGAATATACCTATATGAATAGTTCATGTGAACATAAATATATAAATGGAAAAGGAACTATGAATATAGCCTGTAGTATTTGTAGATTATATTCTGATATGCATTTAAGATATCAATGCAATATATGTTTTGACGAAATTTGTTTTATTTGTGCTAAAGACGTATATAATATAGAAACAGATGTATTTCCTAAACCTAGTAAAAAACTAGAGACGATAGAGATTCTAAATCATAAAGTAGAAAATTTAGACTTAAGAATACAAGTATTAGAATTAAAATTAAAAAATAATGAAAATATAAGCGGTAATCAAAATAAAGGAAAAGGTGTTGTTATAGAAGAAATTGATGAACTTAACCAACAATTAGAAGAAATCCATTTACAAAATACATCGTATGAACCCCAAATACAGGTACCCTATACTAGTAGTTTAATACTTTTAGATTGTCGAATATGGTGTAATCAAGAAAAATATATTGAAACTAAAGCTATTTTAGATACAGGAAGTACAAAAAGCATGCTTAGCTCTAGTCTTACCAAAAGAATTTGAAGCACAATTAAGTTACACTGTTACTAGTAGAACTGCAGAAAATAGATTAATGAAAATAACAAAAGAGATAGTTAACGTAGGAATACAATTTAAAAATTTTTCAGGAAATTATAGTAGCAAATATACATTAGGACAAGTACTTATAGCGCCAAATAACATAAAAAGCCATGAATTCCTTTTTGGGTTAAACTTTATTTGTACATTAAATGAAAGTATATTAGTGGGAAAAATTGTATTACTATTAGCAAACATAATTATGCATTTCCAACAAATAGATATATTAAACAATCAGAGTTGACTGCGAAGCATGGTGGACATGGTAATAATGATTTAGATTTTTTCAAAGAATTAGAACAAAATAATATAGAATCTGAAACCATAGACATCCTATTAGATGAAGAAATAAGAGATATAGGAAAGGGATTAGAAGTTTCAAACCTAGAAAATGAAAGAATTTTGCATAAATTAGAAATGTTAGGATTTATAGGAGATGGTTTGGCCAAAAACAAAGTAAATTATACTTTTAAACTAAATATTTTAAACCCCGATATAGTAATAAGAACATCAACTATAGAATATACTCTTGAAGATATAAAAGAATTCAAAACACAAATAAAGGAAATGTTAGAAATCGGTATTATAAGAAGAAGTGATAGTCCACATAGATCGGCAACTTTTAAGAAATAATGCAAAAATAAAAAGAGAAAAACCTAGAATAATATATAATTATAAAAGACTTAATGATAATACCGAAGATGATGCTTATAGAATACCTAATAAAGATGAGCTAATTAATCTTGTACAAAATAAAAAGATTTTTTCAAAATTTGGTCTAAAAAGTGATATAATCAAATTAAAATGGTAGAAGAAGACAAAAAATAGACAACATTCAGCTGTAGTGAAAGACATTTCGAGTGGAATGTTTTATTTTTTGGTTTAAAAAATGCTCCAGCAATATTTTAAAGATTTATGGATAGTATATTTAAACATTTAGATTTCTGGTTAGTATATATAGATGACATTTTAGTAGCTTCTGAAAATATTAAACAGCATCAAGATCATTTAAAACAATTGTTTAATTTAAAAGAAGAAAATGGAATAGTAGTGTCTAAAAAGAAAATGAAACTTTTTAAGAGAAAAATAAGCTTTTTAGGATTGGAAATAGGAAATGGACAGATTAAATTACAACCTCATATAGGTTAAAAGATTTTAGATTTCCCAGATAAACTAGAAAACTTAAAACAAATACAAGCTTTTTTAGGAATATTAAATTATTCTAGAAAATTTATTCCTAAACTTAGTAAATTAGTTGGACCACTATATAAGAAAACAGGAAAGTCTGGCCTAAGATATTTTAATCAGGAAGATATTAATCTAGTGAGAAAAATTAAGGAAATCGTTAAGGACCTTAAGCCTTTAGAATTACATTTAAGTACTGATTATGTCATAATAGAAGTAGACAGTTCTATAGAAGGATGGGGAGTAATATTAAAATGTAAACCTCATAAATTTTCTCCAAAAAGTGAAGAAAAAATATCAGCTTATTCCAGTGGTAACTTTAATAAAACAGGAAGAAATTGGACCATTTTAGATTATGAGATAGCAGGAATAATTAAAGTAATAGACCATTTTAGACTTTATTTAAATGAACCTTTTATAATTAGAACAGATTGTGAATTTGTGGTTAGATTCATATAAAATGAAAATTCTAGAAAACAAAATAATAAAAGATGGTTAAATTTTAGAAATGCAATAGAAGGTAATATATATAAAGTAGATTTTGAACATATTAAAAGATCAAACAATAGCATAGCAGATTTATTAAGCATACAATTAACTTTAATTCTGAGTAACAGATCATGGCCTCCAACAACCAAGACAACCAACAAACAAGACCTCCCTCTGCAGCTTAGAACCAAATAGTCTGAAGACCAGCTTTCAGGCCTAATTTTCAACAAATTAGCCAGAATAGACCAGCATTTACAATAGAAACTCGGTTTTTCAATCCATCCACACAAAGCGTTTATCCTAGACCAGTTTTAAAAACCTTTGGCAAAATAGCACATCCAGTTAGACATAATTTCAAGCTCCCAAAAGATACCCCTCATATAACTGAAAATCAGAGTATTTTACTCAATGCTCTATGGGAAGTTCATCCTTCATCCGGAAAATTAACAGCATTAAACGCACTTTGTTATTATTTTGAAAAAGTAAACAAAGATTTTCCAATAGACGAAGCGGCAGTTTATCTTGTTATTAGAGGAGATCCAATGGGAATCTTTGAAGACTATCAACGCGCACTACAAAGCATTCGAAAGGTATCAACCCTTTAAACATTTTCATGAAACAGTAACAGCGGCAAAAAGACTTCTAGGCCAAAATTTTTACATTCAGCCCAATGCCGAAAATGTCAAGCCTAAAATACTTTCAAAGGGAAAGCAACCTATAAGCCCAGATGTAGAATCACTCTAAGAGGACCTAGAAACCATAACCAAACAGTTTACCAATCTTAACAAATTTTATCAAGACCTTTTAGCCCAGCATCAAAAGTTACTAGCCCATTTAATAAACCCGAGACAGAATGATGTTCCCAAGGAGATTAAAGATAAATCCCATCAATTCTTATCTGTTCGAACTTTTTTAACCCTTGCCAAACAGTTTTAGCTTTACCTGAAGAAATTCAGAATATAATCTGGAAGAAAGCAGAAGAAAGTTTTTACTCAAAGATGTTAAAGGTAGCCCAAATTGTTATCATTCAGCAGATAGAAGGAATAGTTTCAAAAACTCACCTACTACAATGAAAAGGAGAACCAATTCGCCATGAAGGATCACTAAAATTCTACACACTTAAATACTTTTCATGGCCTAATGTTCAAATAGATGCATTTGTTTTTAGAGAAGGATGGATAGATAATAATTTTATCAGCGTTCAACGTTTATTAGATTATGGTTTTGTATCAAAAATATTTGTATCAGATCCAGTACAAGTGACACATCTAGGATGACATATTTCAGATACGGTCAGTTTCCTATTCGCGCAAAGAGCAGAAAGTCTTAAGCTTGACATGATTTCTTTACCTCCAGTTTGGAATACTACAGGGGTAGAAATAGGACATTGATTTATTTCCATAACCGAGAATTATGAAAAATGGGAATCAATGTCAAAATTGTGGAATTTCCCTGAAGCCATTAATCTCTTAGCAAACATAGAAGAGCTCAAATTAGCTTTGGAAATACGGAGGAAAATGCAGCGACATTACATGATGCCCAACTCAGATTCGGACCCCAAGCTTCTTTTCTAGGCACCTCATTACAGCATATTTATTCCAGCAAAGACCAAATGCAAGCATCGCATTACAACACTAGGAAAATAGCAATAACAAGTGTGGAGTACCAACCAGTATATGATCCAAATTTAGATTATAATCCAGACCTAGAAGGAACCAGCCAAGATGCATACTAGAAAACAAAGCTTCAAAGGTTTCAGCAATAATTCATCATCTACAGCAACAAGGAGCAATAATTCAGTGGAAGAAATTTCAACACTCAGACAAAGCATTAAATTCAGAAGCACCAATTATTGTACTTTTACTATTTACTTTATTTTATTTTGGTCGCATGTAGCATTATTAATAGTTACTGTTCATCTTTGCCACCTTTGACAGAGATTTTTACTATTTGAAAACTGTTTGTAGTACAATAATTGCAGGCCTTGTATAACTTTACCTGCAACCTGTTTTGAAATCCAAATTTGGATTTCAATTTGTTGTAATTTTCTTTCATGTTCGGAGCCTATATAAGGACTCATTCCCTCATTGTAAAAACTCGCCCCTTGAATACTTTCTAACTCACACTTCTTGGTTGCTAGAGAATCTCTCATTTTTCTTGTAATAAAATATCTACTTTGTGTGCAAAAATCTCTTGTAAGTTTTTATACTTTATTAATATGCATAGCGAGTAGTTTACCCCTAGGAACAGGATTCCCCTACTATTTAAAAATGTTATAATTCTCTCATGTTTAAAAAATACAAAAACATTAAAAAACCGAAAACACAAAAACATTAAAAATGCTAAAAATGATGATGAACAGTAGTAACATTCTACTCTTTCATCGTCCCAAAAATATGTTTCCGCTGTACAAATTATTGTTTTCAATAATATCTTATACTGCTTTGGGAAGATTTTGTTTACCTTCTCGGTGTTATCTGTCGGGAGACAAAATGTGCGGGATAATTCCCCCCATCGTGCAAGCAATCTGGTATCAGAGCTTGAGTATTCTGAGTATACTCTGTAGTCACAGTTTAGTCTGATCTTTCACATCAGAAAGGTTTTCTCGAGTTTTTTTATCAGAGATGGGTTCCTGAGTTTAAAATTTTGAATGAATTAAGTTTATATTTTAAATTTCAAAAGAGTAAGATAGGTACTTCGCTTTTTTCAACATAAGTCTTCGTTGATGAAACAATCGGATTCTCGAAGCAACCCTCTTACTTGAGAATGATAAAATATGAGTTTTAATTCATAATTTGAAAAGAAAACAGTAACCCTAAAGTTCCTTTTGTAATTAATCTTTGTAATTATTGTTTAATTATGCTAATTACTTTCGTAATTTAATTTATGCCTTTTTTTTTCCATATTTTAGGACTAAATAAACCAAAACTAAAGATTAAAGGACTAAAGGTATCATTTTTAGGAAGCAGGGACTTGGTTTGCAAATATTTAGGGAGCCACTTTTCTCAAAAGGATAATTTGGACATTTCTTACCTATTTAGCCGCAAGGAAAAAGAAAAGAAACATAACATGTCTATGAGTTTGCACCCCTCCATGCAAATGAGGTCCTTTTTTGCCAATATCCCAATAGTAATAGTAATAGTAATAGTAATAATAGGGGGTATGGTTAAAATCAGAATTTAGTTGTTAGGGTTTTGGACCTCCTCCTAATTTCATCGCTGCTCTCTCTCCCTTGTTCCCAAATCTGTATCTATCTGTGTGTGTGTGGGGGGGTGAATAGAATAGAATAGGCGATGGCGAATCGAACAGACCCGCTGGCGAAGAGCATAAGGGGTACGAACCCGCAGAACCTGGTGGAGAAGATATTGCGGACCAAGATATATCAGCACACCTACTGGAAGGAGCAATGCTTCGGTCTCACCGCCGAGACCCTCGTCGACAAGGCCATGGAGCTCGACCACCTCGGCGGCACCCACGGCGGCACCCGCAAGCCTACTCCTTTCATGTGTCTCGTTATGAAGATGCTCCAGATTCAGCCTGACAAGGAAATTGTTGTCGAGTTCATCAAAAACCCCGAATACAAGTACCCTTTTTCATTTGAATACTACTTACTAACTAACTAACTAACTAACTAACTTGTTCTAGGCGCCTTCACTCCGTTTGACTAATCTGATTCTTTGTTTCTGTTTGCAGATATGTCCGAGCGCTTGGTGCCTTTTATCTGCGACTTACTGGGACTGACATTGATGTGTATCGTTACCTCGAACCTTTGTACAACGATTATCGAAAGCTGCGTTTCAAGCCCAATGATGGAAGTAATATTATTGTCTCTAACACTTTCTTATGTATTCTCTTATAATATGTGCCACTATGCTAACTATTTTCTTCATTGCTTGAATTGTATCAGAATTCACATTGACACATGTTGATGAGTTTATTGATGAGCTTCTGACAAAAGATTACTCTTGCGATATCGCGTTGCCACGACTCAAAAAAAGGTATATGAAACCTGATATTGTGCCAGTAGCAGTTGGAATTATTGCTCTTTCTCTTCTCGCTGACCTCGCATAATTCTTATTATCACATATCTTTACATAATTAAAAATTTGCTTGTATACTTATCTTTTCTGATGTTTTTATGCTGAGAAATTATATGTCATACCTTTAGCACATGCTTATAACATTATAATTTGAAGTTCACATTTATTTATTTTTTGACAATTGTCTTTAATAGATAGCCGGTAAACTTGGTTTCCTTATCTTCATTAAGGTGGATGAGGACACTTGACAAAAATGATGAATTTTCACACAAGTATTGGTTATTTAATGTCTCTTTATTTGGAAGTTTGATTAACAAAACAGTTTAAGTCGTTGATTCTTGCTTAAAAGTTTGCAATTAGTTATTTTCTCAACTTACATTGGGAAAATAGAATGACTTTATGCACCCAAAAAGCTGTTTATTCTCTTGGCACTATTGTGAGTAAAACCAATCTGTTAAAATGTCCTCTGTTCTATGGTTATTTCCAACATAGACAGTTTGAGCAAATTTTTGCAGTCTAGTACGTCCACATATAGCAATTTCTGTTGGTAAATGGGGACGAGCAATTCGTTTACCTTTTATAACAAGTTATTGCTGTAATTTGTATTTATAAATGGACCATTTCTCTGGTAAGTGACTGGTCTCTGAATTGTGTCCTTCGGTTAGTATAACATATTTATGCATGTTCTTAGATGGACATCTCCATGTTCTAAGTCGTGGAATAGTTGTTTTTCTTTCATTATTTCTGCATTTATTGTTATTTGCTTTTCTTCTCTTTTAGGTGTCCCTTATGATTTTAATCTGTCTTTTCTCTGGTGACAGTTTCTTGTTTTAGGTACTCATGTCTGCTTATTTTTATGCTTCCAGATTGACACTGGAATCAGTTGGTTCTCTAGAACCTCGAAGAAGTGCTCTTGAAGATGACTTTGAGGAGGAGGAAGAAAAAGATGAAGATGACCTACTTGCTGATGGATTGGATTCCGAGGAAAAGGACAAGGTCCCGAGAGTCTATCCACTTTATTGAACTTCAACTTTTCTCTCTTTTCTTTTTTTTTTTTGTTTTCTTGTTTCATGACTTCTTATTTGTTGATTTTGTAATATAGGATTACAACCGAGTGCGAAGTCCAGCAAGGGAAAGAGACCGAGATAGGAAACGAGATAGTCACAGATACAGGTATACCTTGTTCTATGCATATCTTTATGCTCTTTTACTTTTGCTTATTGACTGCTCGATAGAAAGTTATATGGTTTATTCCTTTTTATGTTTTTTCAGACTATTGTAGATGAGCTAATTTCTGAATATAAGATGAATATTTTCTGGTTTGTTTGAAGTGGCTTTAACTTTTAAAAACGACACTTTAAAATTTTTGAGGTTTGAAATTAATATTTAATGATTTATTCAACATCAAATGCTCTAAATAGCTGTTGATTATCCCCAGTGCTAGCACTTGAAATGTTTTGCTATTGTCTCTTGTGATTCTGATTCTGTTACCATTTTGATGCTCATTACACAGTGAGTAATTTTTCTCTTTTCATATATATTATTCATTGTTCATTATCAACTTCTCAATTCGGGATGGTTTAGGAGAGGGTAGCCATGAATGGATTATATTTCTAGCAGCCAAGAGCTGGAATATGGTTTATGTTTCAAGTAATGCTTCTTATTAATTGATATTGGTCATTAGAACCAAGTGTCACTTGTAATCAATGATGCAAGGGCACGGATACAGCACATGAGTTCTTCGAAAATCTAGGACATGATGTGGTGGGGACACAGCTACTAAATATAAAATGATATTCAAATACTACAAATGCTGTATATGATTGTAAATCATTCAGTAGCCCATTTCTATTTTTCCTTTATCTTACCTGGTCAATTTGAAAAGGCTCAAATCTTTGCCCTAAAAGAAGCTCCAGCCCAAATCCCAAATATTTGAACATAGCAACTTCATTCATCAGCCATTCTTCTTCCCCATAGATTCCGTTCACACCACTACTCTTCAATTCCTTCTATTAACTTGTCACTTAAGACACATCAAACAAGCACATGCTGAACGCTACCTTGATGCTCTAAGACAGTCACGATTGGAAGTAAAAAACAGGCATAGTTGCTTGGCATCTCAGGTCTCTAGGTGTTTTGTCAATTTGAAAAATTTGGAGACACATGAAGAAGCTCGTCATTTTTCTTCTCATCTTGTATCCGGGCATCCCATTTTTCTTTTTCATTTCCTTTTCTGGGCATGCTTTTACACACGGCATCAGTATGCATCCGACACGTGTTAGACACCGGACAAGCAACTCTCCTGCTGTGTCAGTGCATTATAGCTTGTAATTCATGTTCTACAATTGTGGTGGAGTCAGAAGATTTGGTTTGTTCTTTATTTTCTTATTATTTTCTAACAAACTGATAAGAGAGTCGGAAGCTGTTGTGTGAATGCACAATTATCACATACTTCACACGTATGGTGATTGGCTAACCAATATGGCATTTCAAGCCCTAAGTGGTTTGTAACAGCATCCTAAAGTAAAACATTGTGATCCTGCCAGGTTTCTCTGCACTGGCAGTGTGCAGCTGAGAAGTATGATGGATCAAACAACTGTACTCTGTACATTGTTGAATAATCTGCACTATTTTCTGCCTTTGCTTTCTTCCTTCGTTGCATTTTTGCTTTTATTTTTACTTTCTTCAGACACTGGCATCAAGTTTGAAAGGTCTACTAATTTAGAGTTTGTTAATGATGTCAAACACTTCAGTTATTATGTGTTTCTGTGTCTGTTTATTTTGTATTGTCTGTTGATCCTCAGTGAAATACAGTCCCAGCCCTTATGGGTCTAAACTTATATTAGATTATTTTAACATCAAGTTTGTAATGTTTTCTGATTTCTTGTCATCAATTAAAAGAAGTATAACAATCTTGTTATCAATGCTCAGCTGCTCTTCTTTTTCCAGCCCCCCCCCCCCCCCCCCCCCCCCCCCCCCCCCCCCCCAAAAAAAAAAAACAAATAACAAAGGAGAGAAAGAAATTAGAGAATCTCGCAAGTGGTTCATGGATTTTAAGCTGAGCCAAGCTTTTGTATACACTGGCAGGGATCGAGACTATGACAGGGATCGAGACTATGATAGGGATCGGGACTATGACAGGGATCGAGACTATGATAGGGATCGGGACTATGACAGGGATCGGGATTACGATAGAGATCGTGGAAGAGGACGTGATAGAGACAGAGACAGGGATCGACATCGCCTGAGAGATGACAAGGAATATGGCCGTGATAGGGAGCGTAGGAGGCGAAGGAGTCATTCAAGGAGCCGAAGTAGAAGTAGGGAACACAAGGATCGTGATGGTGATGACCGTCGCAGAAGACATCGTAGCAGTGCTAGTCCTAAAAGGGATGAGCCCAAAAAGAAGAAAGAGAAGAAAGCAAAGAAAGATGATGGAACTGATCATCCTGATCCTGAGATTGCTGAACAAAACAGGCTCCGGGCGTCTCTGGGACTCAAACCTCTCAAGTTGTGAGAATAGTTAAAATTGATTGCTGAGTTTTACACCATCTAATTCTGGTAATTTGGATGGACAAAATGTAGTCCTGGTTCTTAATTGCTGTCTTCAGTTCCTTGTAAATTTTATGTTCTAATTTCCGTTGTGGCTTACGCTTTTATTGAGTAGTTGTTTATCACAATATCACATCCACATGCATCAATAGATTAAGAAAGGAAAAAAGTGAAGTTGATATGCACAGATCTTGGGCCAGGAGGTGCTAAAGTTAAATGTGAAGAATGTAGTTCACTGTAATACAAAAGTCTGTTGGCCTCTTTTGCCGCTTCTTGCTGTTGTCTCCAAGCATATGTTCATCATTTAAATGCGTTTATTATTCTAATTGTTTTTTATATTTGTCTTCTTTTTTCTTCTTGACAAGTAACTGTAAAAATTGAAATGAAACGCTGAATTAGTTTTGTGCGTCATTGAAGCCTTTCGAAGCACATTTCAAATATTGTCCGTTGGATCCTACTAGGAATAATCAGATTGTTTTGGTTCTGTTTCTTGCAACTTCCATTGGATTGGTCAGTGCTACAGTGGCTTATCTTCTGCATGGTAATGACCTATTGGTCCTTGCAACGTGATGATTCTTGTCTTGCATTTACAGCATTTTATTAGTTTGGAGTTGTGGGAGAAAAGATGACAATTCTGTGTGGTAATTTTATGCTCATAATATCATTTACAGCATATTCATGCCCATCCTGTTACTGGACTAAGAATAAATTGGTTGTTCTCTGAAATTTAGTTTCTTTACACTAAGATGCACAAATACGGACAAGTAGACACGGACACGACGCGGACATATCTGTCTATATTATATATGTGTATATATATATAAAATATGTAATAAACTTATGAGTTATGAGTAATTGTGTATGTATTAGACAATAATCAACAATTCAACAACCAAAAAAAAAACTCAACATTAAACAATAGAATAAACATGTCCTAAACCCAAAACAAGAAAATACATAACCATTCGAATCTTGAAAACAAACAACGATAAAAAAGTTCTAAAACAATACCAAGTTCAAAGAGTGAGTGTCCTCTAAAGTTGAATGAAATATCTATTCAACTTTCTTTCTTTTTTCATTTTGGCCTGTAAAGTTTTTTAAATGTTGAAAATCAGCCCCGAAGTGTCCTGAACGTGTCGGACACACCATGTGCCGTGTCTGATGTCGTGTCCTTATTTTATTTATATATTTTTAATTCTAGACACGCTTTTACCGTGTCTAATACGTGTCCGTACCGTATCCGTGTCCACTATATGTCCGACACTGCACAGGGTGATTTTTCGGAGTGTTCATGCATCATAGCTAACTAATGAGACTTGACCACTGACTATTTGGTTATTTATACAAACTACTGATAACATGAGTTAAGGTTTTTCTAACTCATTTTTATTTCTTCTAAATAAATCATATTATCATTTTGTCTGGTTCAAGAATTTTGGTGAAGAAAATAAAAGGAGAGGAGAAAGAAAAGTACTTTGTTTTTCATCATTTTCCCCACCAAATGGTGAGGGAAAGGAATCGCCTCAAATTATTATTAGATTTTTTCTATTTTTTTTCTTTTTCTCTGGTAACCAATCAAGGAAAATGATTTTTTCTTAATTTCCCCTTTTCTTTTCCTAATAGTTTTTTTGAACCAAACAAAATGTAAATCAACCAAAAGATGGAAAAAAGAGAGACACATTTGATTAAGGTTGACCAAAGTTTGACAAAACAGAATTAATACAACTCAAATTGATAATACCAACAAAGTTAGAATGAGACCTCCAATAAGCGAGCGTTCGCCCCCATCAGACACCAGGGATGGAACCGGGCGGGGGGGGGGGGTTGGCTAGCGGGAGCGTTCGCCCCCATCAATTTTGAAAAATTATTTTTTTTTCTCTTTATTTTGAGTTCCCCCAAACCCAAAATCCTAGTTATAACGAAAGAAATATAAGAGTATAAAGTATGTCAAAAGTTATAATTGAACCTAATTCCTTATTATATTTCTCCTCACAAATATTGTGTACCGTACCGCGGGGCACCCCTTTGAATCCTTTGACTTCTTGGCAAAAAAAAAGTGTATACCTATATCATAATAATCTTGCTTAAAATTCCTGCCTCCGTCCCGCTTGACACTAGATATGTTGGATCTTCTAACCCGGCCATTTGCGGATGAGCGGTTTAACCTGCTTGATAAGGCTTAAGGAATGCTACATAGATGATTTAAGAGGGCCAAGAATCTCATCTTAACGGCATTAATTGAATCGCTTTCAAAAATCACATTAAAAATTATCAAACAATCCGTCAACTGAAGAGCCATGAGAAGAGCTTCCACCTCCGCTTGGGATGCATCGTGACAACTAGAAAGAGAAGATGTAGCAAAAAGAATGTCATCCGCTGAGTTCCGAAGAACACACACAAACCGCGAGTTTACCATTGACGAGAGCGACATCCTCATAAATTTTGAAGAATTTGCGAGGCGGCGGAGACCAGTTGGTATGAATGGATGAACGATGGGTATTAAGACCTTTAAGAATCTGAGGGTTCCTCTAACACATTTGTCCGCGAGTTCAATAATGAAATCAGATTTGGCACTGAATACAAGAGCATCAGGGACCCTCCAGTCCAGATTGCACACCACGGAAATACGAAATTTCTTCGCATGAGAAGGAACGAAGACCTTTTCTTGTCAAAAATGGTGACAAGTCATTGCTCCAACAGAAGTGTTAGCAAGAGCATCAATACGGAAGCCTCATTCATGACAATCTAAGCACTAGTAACAAATGGACATTGGAGAAATATGATCCACAATTTCCAAATTGTGATTGCAAAAAGGGCATGTGGGGTCGTCAATATGAATAAAATGCATAATACGACCACTAGTTGGGAGAATATTACAATAAATTTTCCACACAACACTTTTGTCTATCATGAAATCTAACACTCCAAATAAGGTTGAACATCTTGCGACGGGTTGGGCGTGTCGAGGTAATGCTGACTATGAACTGGAGTAATGTAGTGATACATCTGGGCTGCTGAAGAATGATAAAGACAACAAGGCAAGTGGGCCAGAAAGTATGAGGCCCAAAAGAGATATTAAAATACCCAGCTGGATGAAAGATTTTAGCCCAAAGTAGAATTAGGGTTTTACATTTCGAAAATATTGGATGCTAGTACACGTGTTAGTCTGATCCAATTGTCCTTTCTTTGTATTTAACAAATTGGAGGTTAATGAAAACGGCAGAAAAATTGTTTCATCGTCTTCTTCCTTATCACTCCTTATCTTTTCTCTGTTGGAGTTTATTTCCTATTCTCGAATCAAAGGAAAAGTATCAGTCATTGCTATCATTTGGTGCGTTCATATTCCTTACCGTGCCTCCCAACCGAGCCCTTGAAGACGCCATTATTGCCCTTACGGAAAAATCACCGAGCTACAAACTAATTTCGACCTCCGGCATGACGCCCTCGCAGCCGTCGTGACGGATCTCCAAGCTCAGCTGGCCAATCGACTGTCAACCTCTGATTCCCCATCGTCATCTCATCAACCACCTCCACCCCCATCACCCACCACGCTCCACACCCCCTTCATCCAGGCCCGTCTTCGCCCAGCTGCCCCCACTCAACTCAAACCCCCAAAAATCCACTTACCTCTGTTCGACGGATCTTCTCCCTTGGATTGGATATTTTTGGGCCGAGCAGTACTTTCAATATTATCAGGTACCACCAGAAGGCCGCCTGGAAATCGCCGCTTTTTACATGACCGGTCCTGCCTTGAGTTGGTTCAAATGGATGTACTCGAACCGCCAACTCTTGTCGTAGGATGCTTTCATTCGGGCCTTGGAAGTCAGATCTGGCCCTTCTTCTTACAAAAATCATCAGGCAACACTGTTTAAACTTAGGCAAACCACTACGGTTTCAGCCTATCAGATTCAGTTTGAACAAATTTGTAATTGAGTTGTTAGCTTATCAACCGATGAGATTTTGAACTGTTTTATTTTCGTCCTTCGCCAAGATATTCAACGAGAACTTGCCATCTTACAACCACATTCCATTTCGCAAGCTATGGGCTTGGCTTAGCTTATTGAATCTAAAATTCCACCTTTCCGATCCAACCCTCTGTACTCCTCCTCAAAACCTCCATTCTCTCCTCAACCAGCTATATTACCATTACCCCCTCCAAAACCCCCTTTTCCTATCAAATGCCTCACCCCTCTCGAGATGCAAGAACTCCGAGCCAAAGGCTTGTGTTTTAACTGCGATGAAAAGTTCAATTCGGGTCACAAATGTAAGTCCAAGCCCTTTCTCCTCCTTTTAGCTTCTTCTGATCCCGATTCCGATTTCTCTTCCGACGCTCTTGAGGCCGACGGATCCACCCCGGATTCCGACTTATACCCACCACTGCCTCCTGCCCAAATCACCCATCCAAACCCAGTAACCCACGAATTCGACCCTAGCATGTTTTTCAAATTTCGGACCATGCCCTTTCCGGGTACCCGTCCCCTCGCACTCTTGCTATTCACGGTTTGGTTATGGGCCACCCCGTTAGCATCTTAATCGACTCGGGCAGTTGTCATAATATAATCCAACCCCGACTCACCTCTTTTTTGAAGATACTGACCCGTTGAAGCCACACCTCATTTCTCAGTCATGGTAGGCAACGGGGATAAAATACATGGTACTGGCTCTACTGCCACAACTTACCACTCACTATCCAAACCCATGAGTTTTGTATTCCCTTTTATGTGTTGCCTATATAAGCGGCAAATTTGGTTCTGGGAGTCCAGTGGTTACAAACATTGGGTCATATTGTTTCAGATTTTGCAGTGCCTTCCATGTCTTTTTACCATAAATCCAAGTGGGGCACTCTTATGGGCTCTACCACCACTTTACCCCAACTTTCCAGTTTTCAGCAACTGTGTCGTCTTATCCAAACGGATTCGGTGGCCCAATTTCACTCGCTATTTATGATCACACCCGACACACAAACCGAACCTCTTAACCCGCACTCTCTAGCCACCCTGCTTGTTGACCTGCAACAATTACTGCTAAAATTTTCAGAATTATTTGCTATTTCTCACGGCCTTCCCCCTTCCCGGGCTCACGATCACCACATCCACTTACTTCCCAACTCTACCCCGATTAACATCAAACCATATCATTACCCCCAATGCCAAAAGAAAGCAATGACTGATATTATTTTTGATATGCTTCGGGACGGGGTTATAAAACCCAGCATGGTCCCTTTTTCTCTCCGGTTCTCTTGGTTAAAGAAAAGGACGGTACGTGACGATTTTGTGTCGATTATAGAGCTTTAAATGCAATTACTATTAAAGATCATTTTCCTATACCTACAATAGATGAGTTGTTAGATGAATTATTTGGTGCTACTGATTTTACTAAGCTTGATTTGCGTTTCGATTATCATCAAATACGTTTAGCTTCATCCGACAAACATAGAACTGCTTTTCACAATGTTGATGATCATTTCGAGTTTTTAGTTATGCCTTTTGGGCTAACTAACGCCCCACCTACATTTCAATCAGCTATGAATGATCTTTTTCGTAATTATTTACGTCAATTTGTTTTGTTTTTTTTTTGATGATATTTTGGTGTATAGCAAATGTAGGCAGGATCATTTGTACATTTAAGCTTGGTTTTTCAATTGTTGAGTGATCAGAAATTTTATTTGAAATTCTGTGTGTGTGTAATGGGGGACTGCTTCTGTGGATTATTTGGGCCACATTATCTCCGCCCAAGGGGTGGCTGCCCAATTAAATCCAGGCTATATTGGATTAGCCTCGACCCACTACGGTATCAGCTTTACGCATGTTTTTGGGGCTAACGGGCTACTATCGCCAGTTTATTCAAAATTATGCCTCGATAGCTAGCTCGTCAACAGATCTACTAAAAACTGATAACTTTCACTGGACTACAGAGGCTATTCAGGCCTTTACTGCTTTACAAACTGCTATGACCACTCTACCCGTTTTGAGATTGCCGAATTTTGAGTTACCATTCGACCTTCACACGAACGCATCAGAGGTCGCTATTGGAGCAGTCCTTTCCCAGTAATCTCGACCCATCGCTTTCTTTAGTAAAAAAATGTGCCCCCACACAACTTCTTCTTCGACTTACGCCCGTGAGATGTTTGCTATTACTGAAGCTGTTAAGAAATGGCTACAGTACCTGTTGGGACGCAAATTCAACATATTCACAGATCAGCAGAGCCTTCGCAGCCTTCTTACACAACATATTCAAACCCCAGAACAGCAGAAATGTCTCACGAAATTGTTCGGGTATGATTATAACATTTTCTACAAACCTGGCAAGAAAAATCGCGTCGCCGACATCTTATCTCGTGTTCCCCAGCAACCATCTACCTTCCTAGCAGTCTCCACACCCAAATTTGCCTTGATCTCCTAGCTCCAGTCCTATTATCAACACAACACAGCAAGCAAAGAGCTTATTTCCAAATTAAAGACCGACACAAAAATGCAACAGGTTTTCCCATTTAAATGGGATCGTTTACTATAAGTAGCATATATTTATTCCGAAGGACACCGATTTACAAGCCAGCCTACTTACCGAGTTTCATGATTCATCAGTGGCCGGCCATTCGGGTATCCAGGCAACATTCATTCGTCTTGCGCGTTCTTTCTATTGGCCCTCCATGAAATCCGACGTTCAAGCCTATATCCAGCAATGCCAAATCTGTCAACAAACGAAATATGCAACTCATAAACCGTATGGCACACTTCAACCCCTACCAATTCCAAATCAGGTATGGGAAGACATCAGCATGGACTTTATCACACATTTACCTGTTTCAGGGTGCAAAATGGTCATTTGGGCAATTGTGGACCGTTTATCAAAGTTTGGCCACTTCATTGCTTTACCAACACATTACACGGCGGCCACCTTGGGTCCTATTTTTTCTGTGGAAATCGTCCGACTGCATGGGCTCCCCAAATCTATAGTTTCCGACCATGATAGAGTCTTCGTTAGCACCTTTTGGCGACAACTATTCAAAATCCAAGGCACTACGTTAGCTATGAGCAGCGTGTATCACCCCCAAACTGATGGCTGGACTGAGGTTTTAAACAGGTGTTTAGAATCTTACTTACGCCGTTTCATCGGCGACAAACCACACCACTAGTTCCTCTTCCTTCATTTGGCAGAGTTCTGGTACAACATTTTCTTCCACTCGGCGATTGGGATGTCTCCATTTCAGGCCCTATACGGTCGTCCGCCACCGTCGATTCCGACGTATATTGTCGGATCTACTTCCATCGACGCTTTAAACGATTCTTTCCTCCATCGTCAGCAAGTTTTACTCGATCTCAAGGCTAACCTCCTCCGGGCAAGACAAAGAATGTCAGATCAGGCTAATAAACATCGAATGGAAACAATTTTTGAAGTAGGAGACTGGATTTACCTTTGATTGCAACCATACCGTCAGATCTCGGTCGCTCGCCGTTCATCTCACAAGCTCTTCCGTAGTTTCTTTAGCCCATATCGCGTCCTCCGCCGCATAGGGTCCGTCGCTTATGAGTTAGAACTCCCTTCAACTGCCAAAATACACCCCGTCTTCCATGTCGCGCTCCTTAAACCTCACCGCGGACCGCCACCGGATCAGATTCCGTCCTTTCCCCTGCTCAACCATGACACTTATTCCACACCACAACCTCACTCCATTCTAGGGTTCTGAATGTTGCAGACAAAGAATGGAGAAGAATCGCAACTTTTAGTCAAATGGGAGTTATTGTCTGAAGCTGAAAGTACATGGGAGATACATCTCCACGGGCCGGGTAACGATACATCTGGGCTGCTGAAGAATGATAAAGATAACAAGGCCAGTGGGCCAGAAAGTATGAGGCCCAAAAGAGATATTAAAATATCCAGCTGGATGAAAGATTTTAGCCCAAAGTAGAATTAGGATTTTACATTTCAAAAATATTGGATGCTAGTACACGTGTTAGTCTGATCCAATTGTCCTTTCTTTGTATTTAACAAATTGGAGGTTAATGAAAACGGCAGAAAAATTGTTCCATCGTCTTCTTCCTTATCTTTTCTCTGTTGGAGTTTATTTTCTTTTCTCGAATCAAAAGAAAATTATCAATCATTGCTATCATGTAGGCACTTTTGACTGAAATTTTCCTCGACGGGGAGGGAGGTTCCAGTGAAATTGAAACTCGTATCTTTACAAAAAGAGACATGCACAACAAGAAGGGAGGGGGGGGGGGGGGGGGGAGGAAGAATGTTTAAATTACAAGTAGAGGTGTTAGAGTCAACGAGAGAGCTAACCAATGCGAAGTGTTGGGCAATAAAATCCGAAGAGGGGAGATGCAGGTGAAATGTATCACTAGTGGGACGCAAGGTTGGAAGCAAGTACGAACTTATAAATTCATTGAGATAGGAAAACAACACCCGCTCGAATGATATCCAAACATTTGATGATATCTTTCCAATTCCATGATGAAGATTGAGGGGTGGTTTGTTTTTTTGTTTTTACTAACAGAACATATTCGTTAGTTTTTTTCTAAGAAAATTGACCGTGAGACCAAATGTGAGAATTTTGACTACGTATAGGATGTAATGTAAAATTTTTGTAAGCGAGAGACCAAACGTGTACAAGGGTATACTTGTGGGACGAAGAGTGCACTTTACAAATTTTCCTAAAATGCAAGGGGGAGACTGCTTCCGAAATTCAAAGTGGATACAGATATTTTTCGCAACTTCTCCTTTAATATGTTGATACAGCAAAATATGTAATTACTCGTCCAATTTTTATTTTTTCTTAAAAAAGAATAAAAATCCATTTTACTTGTTCCCATGGTCTTAAATTTCCTTCAATATAACTGAAATTTTAGATTTTCAGGGGTCCCGAAGCAAAATTCCACTTTCAATTTAATTTTGCAGAATATCTACCGAATTTCGAAATTTCTCGAAATCTTTATCGAAATTCGAATTTGAAAACAATATTAAATTATTTGCAAAATATCCACCGAAATTTTGTCCGTAACTTGAAATTTACCGAAATTCTAAATAATATTTATTGTTTTTTCAAATTTTTAGAATATTTTCATTTTTAAAAAAGAAATTAAAATTAGTTTACACCTACCAACCCTTCACCTTGCCACACACACGTCTCTTTCTATCCAAATCCCCAAAAAGAAAAAAAAATTGTATTATTTAACTACCAAATCATAATTATTTCATATTCTCCGTAACAACTTTTAGTCATGTTATTTAACAAGACCCACTATACATATATCACATATAGAATATATATATATATATATTTTTATGCAATCACATATAGAATATTATTAATGTAAATAATACACAATTAAAATAATTAAAGTTACCTAATATTTTTTTGTAAATTACCAAAATTTTCTATAAATTTCAATGATTTCCTTACAAATGAAATCGAAATTTTGGATATACTCGATAAATTTACTAGCCCAATATCGACTGAGATTTTAGACCTTGCTTATTACGTCAGGAGAGGACGTGGGTGGCCCTCAAAATTGCAATTTGCACCCGTTCTTAAACCCTTCTTAAACCTCTCCGTTGCTGCGATTTCACTTTCACTTGCCCAATGAGTTCACTCGCCCCTAAACTCCATAAGTTCCTCCGTGTTACTCCTCCTATCACCGTACCCTCCTCTTCCTCCCTGGGTAAAGCCTCTCGATTTGTGCATATTTCCTTCATTTCTTGTATTGCATTGATGTACTGTTCTTTTTTGTTCATTGAGGAACTTTAGCGAACAGTTGGATTGCATTGTGAAACCACCCCTAATCTGTGTGATATCACCATCTTCATTTATGCTTCTTGTAGTGTGCAGTTAGAGTTTGTGATGAAGCTTAAAGGTTTTACCTCAATTGGGTCATTCAACATGGGAATTACTTGAAACCCTTCAAAACTATACATAATGCCGCTTTTTTGCAATTTCCTTGTACTGCACAATCATTGTTTATATTTGTTTTCTTCAGGAGTTCGTGTGAATTTTGATGGGCATTTACTTGAAACTCTATTGCTTGTGTAACATTGCATTTTTTTTAAAAAAATTATTGTTGAAAAGAGTTTTTCTTTTTTTCTTTGATGAAATTGTTGTAGTGATGGGTTGGCAAGGGAGTTCAAAGGTCTTTTTCTCAACTGGTACATTCGACGAGGGCAATGATAATGAGGGGGTGGGCGCTGGCCTGGACATTGATGATGATGATTTTCTTCCCGAGAAGCCGGAATTACAACTCCAGGGTGTTGCTCCTAGAAAAGGCTGGAACTTTCGTGGTGTCCACAGGGTGCGCGCATGCTATCATTATATAACATGTGAAAAAGCTATCAATTTCTTGAGTGTAAAATTCCTTGGTAAAATAGCATTTTTTTTAAAAAATTTGTTGGACACCCTTAAAGTCCTCGCTTATGAGTTCTTGGTACAATCTAGTTGTTTCCATTCAACATTTTAGATTTCTATAATAGCCATCCTACTTCATCTTTGGTGATTTAGCAGGTAGTTGGAGAGGCTATAACTCTAGTGACAAAGATATTTCATTATGTGTACTTGATGAAGAGCTTTATTTGTTAGTTGCATTTCTTTAGGGTTCAGTGGTGGGACACGTTTTAAGACGATGTTTTAGTTTCATAGAATCTCAAGATTGTGAATAGATAGCATTATCAAATTTTTGGTTTCTTTGCTTGTCAAGTTCAGTCTTTCTCAACACTAATTTCATCTCCTCAATTCAGCTGCTGAAGACTGCATTGTATTGCTGATTGTCGTTCGCTTTTGGTTCTTCTTTTTGACATCCATTTATGCATTTGTTCTTTTTGTTAGGCTATTATATGTGGAAAAGTTGGTCAAGCGCCCATCCAAAAGATATTGAGAAATGGTAAAACTGTTACCACATTTACAGTGGGAACTGGGGGCATGTTTGATCAGAGGCTTGTGGGTGAAATTGACTTGCCAAAACCGGCTCAATGGCATCGCATTGCAGTGCATAATCCTATGCTTGGAGCTTATGCAGTTCAACAACTTGTCAAAAAGTTGGAATTACATTTTTACCCCTATAATTCAATTAGATTTGGTATTTCAAGTTTTGTCTACTAAATGGTGCTTGTTTCCAGCTCTTCAGTTTATGTTGAGGGTGACATTGAAACTAGAGTCTACAATGACAGCATCAATGGTGAAATAAAAAGCATACCAGAAATTTGTGTGCGTCGTGATGGTATGTAATTTGAACTTTTGTTCGCACACTCTTTCTTGTTTTCCTCTGCCTTCTGCCTTATCTCAGCAACTTAGTTTACACTCTCCCTCATGTCAAAAAAGTTCGTTTGATTCTTATTGATTAGTCTAGAATGAACTTGTCTGTCGTTGTATTCAACTTTTCTTGTCAATAGGATGTTTCTTCTCGTTCATGCAACCCCATCAATTATACACAAAAATCATATACTTATTCCTCTACAGGGTTATTTAGTTATTAGTATTAATTTTAGAAATACAAATCCTTTTCTTCTACTTTATTTTGCTCCTGTGTTTTTCCGAGGGTAGTCGCTATGGCTCTTGTTTGGCTTCAAATGCATTTTTGAGTCTCTGATTACATGGACAGTGTATTCTGTATTCCCTGATCCGAAATTCTTTTAGTTACTTTGTTGTATGCCATACTTTTCTTCTTCTAATGCCAAAAGTAAGAAGCATTTTTTAACAGAACGAGTAGCGACTGATTGGAGCTCCTTTAAGGCATTGTTTGTTCAAACTTTCTAAAACTATCATATAGCTTGTTATAAGTACATTACTAGAACCTTGTTATATATACTTTTAACATAACAATGCACTTTATTGGAATGGATCATTGGAACGTATATTCAAGTCTTCATTTTCTATTTTCACACTATTGTTCTGTGCTTGTCATGGTTGGTTTTTCCCTAAATCATATGCTTGCTGCATTTTCATTAGAACTCTCAGAGTTGAGTTAAAGATTTGAACCCCACATACTTGAGAACAATGGATGATGGTAATTCAGCAAAACCAGAAGAGGGGAAGAATTTTACAATTTTACGTTGTTGTTGACTTGTTTCATTTCCGAATTTTGGATGGTTTTGTTGTACGAAGCTGGAAGTCAAAACATATACTGAAGTAACAGTCGAAAGATTAAATGAATGGTTAGGGTTGTCATTTTTAGTAAAAGAGATTTACTAGTGAAACCAGTCCAAACCTATGCAAACATAAATATGCTATATGCTCTAAGTTGTTGGTGAAAAGTGATGATTTTAGGAAAATGGGCAACTGGAGGAGTTAAAATGAGGTCCGATCAAGCCTTAGAGTTGGAAGTGTATTTATTTTAATTTGTCTGTGCTTTTTTGATGACTTGGGATATATCATATATGAGTGAAGTACGCAGATGTATTTGAATGCCATTTCAGCTGTAATGGATATAGACTTAGTCTTTGCTAAATTTGCTCACCTTGAAAAGAAAGAGCCAGATCACATATAATATGTCAAAGATTTCTGCAGTTATGCTATTAGCCAAATGAATGATATATGATCTAACAAAAAAATTAAACCTCCCACGTTCACAATTCATTGCTTACGAAGAAGTTGAATTAATTATGTATATGGCAAATCATTTATTGATTCATTGAAATAAAAGAGGTTTATGTTTAAAGTGGACCAAATGAAGTTGTGAGTATGATTGTTTAATAGTATCAGATGGCCATTAACCGGTGCGTTTATTGGACACTGTATACACATTGGTGAAATTGGGGGCTGCGGTTCTATATCTAGCACTGTATTTTGAGTCATCCATAGTTCTGTGTTTGGTCTAACACTCCTGGGAGCTCGTCATGGGTCCTTGCAGTGTATGGTACTATTTCTATTATTACATTTTTCCTGACAGTCATAAGGTAAACCTTGCAAAAAAACTAGCAGGCTGAATTGAGCTTCTTGTTTGACTTCTCCTAGTCAGTGGGTTTTTGTTGGAGTGACATTCAAGTTAGTTAGCTTACTTCCGGAGCGTTGGAAACTTATGCTTTGGCAGTTTCCTGATTGAGGATATGCAAGTCAATATGGAAAAAAGGAAGTTATCTAGGAGTTTTCAGTAATCAACTATAGCAAAGATGGTTTTCAAAAACATATTTTATTGAGCCTCATAAATAGTGTCATCTTCAATATCTAAATCTTTAAACAAGTAATTCTATGACATAGTTCTTGATAGAGTTTGTTATATGTATGAACTAGCATCAGCCCGTAATTTATCTACAATTTTCATAGTAAATTAAAAAAGAGCGGTTAATTTATGTTTTCATAAAACCTTTTCTTTCTCTAGTAGGATCATATATGTTACTTTTCAGCTGATATATATTGTGGGGTCTAAAATTAGATGTTTCTTTCCTTTAGGATCCTATACCTCATACCGAAACCTAAAATATGAACAAGTTGATGCATAATCGTTTGGAGCTTCATTAAATCAAAAAGTATGGAGCTTTCAAAACTCCAGTCTAGGCACCTTTTTAATTTCAGTTACATATGACATTGATGCATAAATGTTTTTTTTTTCTTTTCCTTAGATTTAGTTACAAACTATAGATTTGATGGTTTATAGCTCTCTGCTCGATGATTTTTTTGAGTAGAATTAGCATGTATTATATGACAAGTCAGTTCTTTATTATTTTATTGGGATAATTACACTCACACCCCCTCAATGATGGGGTAATTACACAAACCTTCTCTCACTAATTGATACAAACACACCCCCTCATGTTAAAGATTTCTTACTTGCACCCCCTGTAAACCTTACAAATAGAGTCCCTGAGGGGGTGTGTATGTAAAATTATCAATTAGTGAGGGGAGATTTGTGTAATTACTCCATCTATGAGGGGGTGTGAGTGTAATTATCCCTATTTTATTTTGTTTCTTTTACTCTCGAGTCTGCTTGTGTTTTAATATGGTAATTTTGCAGGGAGAGTTCGGCTTGTAAAGGCGGGGGAAAATATGAGCAGTATATCCATTGATGAGCTGCGTAAGTTATCTTCTATACTCATTATATAGTGTGATTAAAATTGTCACTATATCATTGATTTATTGTAAAATGGTTGCAGGTGAAGGACTATCATAGTTGAGTTCCAGGGGATAACGGCAGGATGAAGAGTCGTACTAGAACAAGGGATCATGTTGATTTTGAACTCTGTCCCAGGTGAAGAAACATGTGTTTTTTCTTCTATAGAAGTAGTTATGTAGGCGGAGGGAGGGATCGTGCAATGTAAATTGTTTCTTTCTTATATTTGGCTTTACTAATTGTCTCCATTCTAATTCGCAGATATAAATCCATGTAGCATTTCCCCAATTTGTGTTGATCTTGAAATTTAAGTTATGGGTTTACTTCCTTTCTTTCCCTAGGTTACATCTCACAATCGTGTTTTGGGAATTTGTGATGTCATTTTATAAGACTTCCATACACACTTGTAATCTTAACAAAACGCTTCAAATTAGAAAAAGAAACGTTTATTATTATTATTATTATTATTATAGAATCTCATAAACGCCAGGATCTTATTTTAGCCAACCATTGAATCCTCTTAGCAATGCATGTTTCTGTGTGTGTCTGTTATAAACTTATAATATAGTAGTACATAGATGATCAGAAACTTAAACCTTCTATACGGATTCTTTTGGTTTTGCTCACAATAAGATATTTCCCAAAACGCCAGCGACTGTATTACATTTACTTTGTTTTCTTTTTTCTTCATTGATTTTATATTAAGGTTCAATGGCTTCACATTAATGATTTTAAATTATCCTTTATCTGATTTGATTATTTCAATCGCTTATGCACATGATCAAAGTTTCGTTTCTAACACGTGTTTTGAACTCATAAATATTGGAAGTTTTAGTAATCAAGGTTGATCTATCTAGTGTCATTCTTCCTATCCCATAGGAAGTAGAGGGATCGCACTGAAAACATGGACAAAATGTTTTACACAACTTATAGATGCAGATAAGAATTAAGTGAAAACTAAATAATGTTTTTTATTATAAATAATATTTAAGTTCAATACAAGATAGATGCCCTATTCATACTATCCTCTATGACATCTGAGGGCATAATCTTAACAGCATCTCCATCGCAATTACAACCCTCGAATAGGCTACTTGCTGGGCTATCAATTTCACCTTATTGTTTCTGCCTTGGTCAAAATTGTCGCGATAATCATTCCCTCTTGGGTGATTATGCGGCAGACCTTTTCCCCCACGCCCTCGAAAATGCCTTTGAGAAGGCATTGGGCCTGGGATTTTGTTGCCAAATTCTTGCCTCGGCCTACTGTTCTAGTTTTCCATCTTTTGATAGGCAGGAACCCAGTTTGGATCATTCGGGATTACCTGCAATCTCACCAACTCGAAATGGAGAGCATCGGCGCACGGGTTGCATAATGCTCTCTGAAGTTTAGTCAAATTGTTTACCACTCTTGTTGGAGTTTCGTATACTGTTTCGTACAGGGGCATTTCAAGCGCCTGTTTATATGTTCTTTCTTCATTCTTTTGTTTTTCATTGGGCAGTTCGATTTCCGCCTATTTCTCCTTCAATTTCCCGTTTTGATCTAAACCCAAAATCTTCTTCTCGATTGAGGATAAGCTAATTAGATTCCTCTTGAGCTGTTTTGTCACAAAACGCCTAAAGATTTGGCATTAATCAATGGTATGAAGGGTGCTCATGTGCCATCAGCACATCCCTTCGAGCCCTTCGTCCTTGACCTTGGGGAAAGTCAGAATTCCTTCATCAATCAGTCAGTTGAAAGTAGGGGTGTAAGGCGAGTCGAGCCGGCTCGCGAGCCTTGCGAGCAAGCTCGATTAAAGCTCGGCTCGAGCTTAAGCTGTCTCGAGCTCGAGCTTATTGATGAACCGAGCTCGAGCTTCCAATTAGGTGTTCATAAGCTCGCGAGCAGGCTCACGATCTTTTACTGTTAATTTACATATATATATATTTGTGTTTACTTATTATATTCAAAATTATACATTATTTTTAATAAAAAATAATACTGAATAAACACTTCACCTGCTAAGTGTTAACTGCCAACTTTCATTTGTGTTATGTATATATATACTAATAGTATTACAATAATAATAATTAAGAAATCATGAAATAATATATTTAAAAAAAATTTATAAAAATACTTTTTCATTTAAATTCTTCATTCTTAATTATAATATTTCATCCAATCAAACTGTTGCCTTTCACATTGTTCATCTATTATATTCTCATAAGATAATTTATAATAATACACATATATTTTTGTAAAAAATTAATTTAACTAGAAGATAACTCAGTATATGCATATTGAAATTTATATAACCACATTACGTAAGCAATATTTTATCCTCTTTTTTTTTCCTGAACTATAATGAATAACAACTTAAATTGTAAAATGTAAAACTTGTCGAGTCATACTAAAATTTTAGTTATATTACGATGGTTAAGCAAAAAAAGGTAAAACAAATATAAGATAGAACCCTAAATCCTAAACCTTAAGTCCTAAACCCTAGATTTTATCCACTTTTTTTTTCGGAACTATATTGAATCACTACTTAAGTTGTGAAATTTAAGACTTGTTGAGTTATACCAAAATTCTATTTTTGTAACGATGATTAAGAAAAAAAGGGAAAAATAATATAAGATATAACCCTAAAACTTAAACCTCAAGTCCTAAACCCTAAACCTTAAGTCGTTAAACCCTAAGTTCTAAATCCTAAACCCTAAACCCTAAACTTAGAATTAGAACGTTATATAGAAATAAAAAAACTCAAAATCATGACTTTTCATTTGCATGGTATATTTTTATTAGACAAAGTTTCGAGCTTGGCTCGAACTCGAACGAGCAAATGAGTCGAGCTTGAGCTCCAATGAGCCAACGAGCCGAGGCCGAGCTTTGCTCATTTGTCCCGAGCTCGAGCTCTAAAAAATGGTCTCGATGAGCTTGAGCTCAAATTATTTGAGATGAGCTCGAGTTCGAGCCTGTAAATTTTACAAAGCTCGGCTCGAGCTCGGCTCATTTACAGCCCTAGTTGAAAGTCCTTATTGCCACCTTGGTTTCGATAGTGACCTGAGAAATAGAACATTCGAGAGTGTTAATTTCGAGACTCATAACAGGAAATGGATCTTTATCTATGTTAGATTTTTGAATATCAGGAAAAATGAGATCTTTCGAGTCTATCTTTTCTTGAATTAGATTTCGAAATAAAATGCAATCATTCGTGTCATGTGAAAATGCATTATGCCATTTACAATATGGTTTCCCTTTTATTTCAGCTTTCGAAGGGATTTTGTGTTTTCCTTTAAATTTTAATTTCTTATTGGCGAGTAACCAGTCGAAGAATTGCTCGGTTTTTGTTACATCAAAAGTATATTTTTTTTTTCGTTTGTAATGACCCGGTAGCCATACAGTCTTTCTTTTCGACAGCTCCACACTGATAAAGGGGCCCTTTCACAAATTCTGCTAAGTCAACTTCATAGGCTTCCTTGAATACCCATGAAGTTCCAATTTCGAAGGCATTAAAGCCTTGGTGTTTTCTATTGCTTTCTTCCTTAAGCATATTTTCATATCTTATAGCACTTTCGGCCAAACTCCTAAAATCAGCGAAAGGCATACCATTGAATCTTAGCTTATATTCGAAAGACATATTTTGTTGGGCTAATTGAGCAAAATTCAGTTTCGGGTAAATTGAGGTGACATTTAACTCTAGCTTTCTTAAAATGTGCTAGGAATTCCTCGACCGATTCCCCAATATTTTGCCTGATTTTAGCAAGATCACTCATCGAGATCCCTGGATCTGTTCGAGCGAAATGGCTTTGAAACTGGAATTGCATCTCATCCCAACTATGTATTGAGTTTGGGGACAAGCTTATATACCAGTTAAAGGTCGATCCTGTTAATGAACTAGGGAAAAACCTTAATTTAAGAAATTCTTGGTCAGAGGCCTCTCGACATTGGAAAGTGAACCTTGACAAATGTTCTAACGCAAAAACATGGTCATCTTCTGAAAACAAGGTGAAATCAGGAATTTTATAATTTTGAGAGAAAGGAAAATTTCGGTCTATCCAATCTGGATAAGATTTTCCAGGAACCAACCTATGTTTTCTTCGAAATCTGGGTCCATGCGTCCTTTCAATGATCATTTCGATTTGATCTTGAAATTGTCCTCCCATACTTCCTCCCATATATGCATTGAGTACAGCTTGTCTCCCTGCATATGGCATTTGGAGGTTGTTTGGGACAAGAGGGACTCCTTGATTGGTTTATGTGCCCGGGAAGGTATGATTTTCCATAGCAAAAGGAGTATTCAAAACTCCCGGATATGCTGATATCTGTGTTTGGTTTTGCCCCCGAGGATACTGCCCTTGGGCAAGGCCTGGAATTGTTTCAAAACTACCAAAACCAGTGTTACCACTAGGATATCCTGCAGACACCTGTCCATAACCAATTGATGGCACGACGAAAGGTGGCCTTAATGGTTGGAGGTGGAATTGATTCACATTAGTAGTTTGGGGATTATTCGAATGTGGACGAGGGATTTGACTAAAATCTTGTTGCCCTATTCCTGCTGTTCCCCGAGTCCTTGTTGGTTCACAAAATTTGATTCATTTATAATAGAAGAGTTCGATGTTTGACCTATCTCAAAATGGCTATTTCTGTTCCTGATTTCCCTAGGATAACCTGGTGGAGCTTCTCCCAAGCTGTATTGCCTTGTTCGACTTATAAGCTCTACTGATATTAACTGAGACAATTTCTCTAATAAAGTGTTACGTCTCTCAATTAAAGGCTCGAGAGCAGTTACTACTTGGGCAGTTATCATCCTTGCGAGTGTATCACAAGTTTGATTAAATATTTCTCCCAACTCGGTTATAACTCGAGTAACTTCTCTAGCAAGACCCTCTTGGGCACTTATTGCAATATCCTGTACTATTGCTGTAAATATCCGAGCAGACTCTTGAGCCAATGCCCTGTATTGATCATTAAATTCTCTCCGCTGATCCTCTCGAGCACCTATTAAAGTCTGTTTCATGACTTTGACAAACTGCTCATACATTTTATCTGCTCTAATTCTGTGTCGCGACACGGGATATGTTTCGAGATTGTCATTGGGTTCTTCTCTAAAAGAATCTTCTGACAGATTATAATGACTTCGTGGAAGTCAAAAATCGGAAACTTTCACTGTGGTCGCCCAAAATTTGTTTCGTGGTAAAAACAAACTTGACTAGGGAAGGATTTTGAGTAGTCGATTCAAGCCCTCTGATAATTCACAACTTAGAACTATCTCCTAACCCCTGCTTATATTTTCTAACGGTGGTTTATGACTTTAATTATCATTAATTTATACTTAAACCTTCAAGAAATATAGAGATATATCGAAATCACAAGCAACTAATAGATACGCAAAGCTTGAACATAAATTATACCTCCATGAAGAATTCTTCGTCGGAATTACTTCTATTGCAATACTTGAATGTAGCCGGAATTACAAACCTTCGAACACTACCAAGACTACTTCTAACTAAGAAGTACAAGATACTAAATCTAATTACTCCTAAAGCTACGATTACGCCTAATAGAATGAAGAAAATGCAGAAATTTGTTTGTCTGTTTGATGATGCCTTCTTTCCTTTTCCTTTCATATATATATACTCTCCACCTTCTTTTTGGTTTCTTGCAACCTCCACGTTCTCAACCTCTTCTGAAATCGCTGCCAACTCCTTCTTTGAATTTCTTGATTTGGCGCATATTTCCTGGTATTGGATCGATTCCTGACCTTGGGCCTCTTTTTCCTCTTACTTTATGACTGTTGGACTTTCATTAAACCTAGCCCATGCGTTTCTCCAAATGTTTAAATGTTCATATTTTGGGTTTCATTAACCGCAGACCCGTCTGATTTTGCCCAAGTCACACCCTTTTTGGGCTTTATTCGAACATAGGCCTAATTTGATTTTAACTTATGTGTAAACAAACTAATATGGTAATAATTAGAATTAATTATAATGAATATAGTACCACAAATAAGAAGATTGCAACACACTTATATTTTATAGTGATGCTATCTATAAGTATTAAGTTTGTATTAATAAAATGACACAAAGATTCGTATGTAAATAATTACAAATAAGAGTTTCATTAGAATACTTGAAAAAATAAAAAATTGCGAGTGGAAAGTGAATAGAAAAAAAGTGTTTTGTTTGAAACTGAAAAGTTTCGAAATTACATTTTATTTTAGTCTCCACCGACTTAAAATTGGAAATATTTGCCAAAAGTTACAGTGAAAACGATCTAGAAACTTTAATCCATGCTTATGCGGAACAATGAAGTTATTTATATATCGACCATCCGAGTAGGGAGGCGTGCGAGGAAGTCTTCCAATGGAGGTTTGAAGATTGAGCATCATTTTTCCATCATACAAGAATGATTATAGACATATGTAGAGACAAAATTGAGTTATGACATTTGGACAAATAAAATCTAAAAATGATTGTTCACTAAAAAGATTACTACAAGAAATTTATAATTTCTAAGAATTTTGTGTACATTGATAAATATTTTTAGTGTTTTTTATTATCTTATTCATGAATGAGTTGCAATATTTGTGATAAGCTTAACTATGCTCCGGGCTCATTAATCGATCAAATGAAATAAGTGTAGTAATACTTGACATACGATCAAATAAGTTCGATCAAAGAACCATGTATTTTTCAGAGTGAATCAATCATGAAAATCGATCATAGCAACAATTTACAATTACATAACAATTACTAACAAAGTAGAAAAAGAGTCACACCTTAATGAGAGTAGAATCCAAGAATACTTCTACCATTTTGGAGCCTCAATTTGTATAAAAAACCAGTAAATAAAATAAATTTATATTGGTTGGGTCTAAATATCAAGAATATACTAGTATCTACTCCGTTCGTACATCCCATATAATGAATTTATGCCACAAATATAACACTAATGTTTTGGCCAAGTTAGCATATTGATTTTTTTGATAAATTTGATACTAGTAAATTTTTTAAATCGTGATATGTGATACTCTATACGTTATATAATAGTAGATTATTAAATTAATCATTTGAAAGAATGAATAAATTATTTATAATTGTATTATATATTGGGAATGAGGGAGTGTAATTGCGACATAGCCCATACTATGTTTAGTGCTCTTCCTTTGTGGTTGTCTTTTTTTAGAAATGTCATTCCCTGATTAGGCAAACATGGACTATAGTTTGATTGGCATTAATTTATAACTAGTAATGTTGTTAATTTATATGCAGATTAATGCCAAAAGTGTAATGGAGCACTTTGATCATCCTATATCTTCTATATATATACTTGATTACATTTTAGGATCCAATATTATTTTCTTATAATAATATTAATTCCTCAACCCAATGTTTGTATACTCGTGCAAAGATGACTTTGATTTGTCTAATTTTCTTTTTGTTAAAAGGTTGTTTTGTGAAGGACGAGTTTTTTTCTTTTTTTGGATTTAAACTGAAGATGAGAACAATAGGGTCCCAGTTTCTTTTTCAAATAATAATTATGTCCCAATAATTGTGTTTGATGTTAACTAGTCAAAAATGATAGGAAATGGGATACAATTCAGGCTGCTTTTATTTTAAAACTGGAGCATATAGATTTGGTTCTGCTTTGCGCGCGGCTCTAAGAAAGGGGGTGGCTAATCAGCTTCTAACTACATGCTAGTTGCTACTACTATAAATATACTATACTACGCCACTCACAATTCCTTAATGGACTATTCTTTATTCTTATGTTCTCTTTATTATTAAGACAAAATGCACTTTCACCCCTTCTACATTTCATATTTTAGCACTAAACCCCTAAAAAAACATAAAAAGGAGACTATGCCTCCTAGAAAATTTAAATGCATAGTATTTTGCCACAAAATCAATATTCAGATGATATTTTCACTGAAACCTGAGTTTCGTGTCAGTCATTGTGCATTGCAAGGTCATGAATATCATTTATCAGCTCTCATGTAAATGTGCATCAAAGTAATCAGTGAATACTTGATTTCTTAATTCGGCTCTATGCATTCTTCAGCAACATGAACTCTTAGGTGACTATTAATAAAGGAAAAATATCCCAGAGAAAGAAGATTTCAATGTGAAGATAAAAAATGACTTCAATAACCATACGAATAGACAATGATGGCACGTGGTTGAGATTCAATAATTTTTTTATTTGAATTTTGATTTTGGGACAAAATGCTATACGTCTAAAAATTTTTTTATGGACATAGCCTCTTTTATGGTTTTAAGGGGTTTAGTACTTAAATGTGAAATTATAAGGGAGTTAAGTGCATTTTTGCCCTTCTTATTATTGGCTCACGGCAATACAGCTTTCCCATTTAGAAAATTCTTGGTCAAATAGAATTCAATTAGACATACCTAGTATTAATATTATGTGTCTTGTAGTGATTGGTCCTTTTTATTTAGACATATACCAATTATATAAAACGTATAATTCATTTATATTGTGATTATTTATAATTCATCTAATCTTATCCAAGTTAAAGTTTTCCTTTTTACAAGAGATTAAAATCTAAAGCAATCCTACCTCAGCTCGGATCATCTATTCAAAATATTGTTTCATCTGTTATTTCTTTACTTATATGCATACAATTTGTAATATTATTTTCCCTCAATGAATAAATGATGTGGATTTTACACACTTGGCATTCATATAAATAAATGAAGTAGGAAATGAAACACAATTTTGATATGGAGGATCCAATGTGATCCTAATGACCCACAAATCAAGTTGAACAAGATAAATACTTACGAAATGTGATCATTTTGATGCAACAATCAATGCGAGTTATATAATTTCTCATTAGAAAAGCGGATATTTAATTGCATGTGTTAGATATTGGGTCAGGTTTAGACCTTTGACCCAATGTCATATTTAGTGGTATTAGAATTTTGAATGAATTGAGACTCTTCCTTGTGTACGTTACCAGCGAGCGTATAGAGGGTTTGGGGGAGAGGCAGCAAATTTTGAGGATGGAACAGTAATACCTAGTTGTGTGTGTTGCCACCCGCGGTCATTGGGGGAGACTAGAATAGAAGAAGAAATCTAATATCTATATCAAATTCATCCCATGAATCTCCTCATAGGATGACGATTAACCTATTCATTCGCTCCCATAAAACTCTCTTCATGATCTTCTCTTCCAAAAACAGTTCTATCTCAATCTCTTTCTTAGAAGATCACCAAGACTCAATGGGTTTAAGGTGTACAAATATCTAAAGTGGGTTTAAGGTGTACATAAGACATGTTCGTGATTCAATCAATTAACAAGGTTTGTAGTCGAGCTAAATCGGAATATGCTCCACTGCGCTTATTGATAAACCCGATCGACACTTTATTACATGTCTATGTGCTTTTTCCCCCTACAACATGACTGTGACTCTATAAATAGACCTTAAAACAATTATCATTCTTTCATCATTGTGATATCTAAGCTTTCATTTGAATATGGTACCTCTAATTCTCTCCATACTCTTGTCACTCACCTCCTATGCCTCTCCACTTAATGCATGCCCTAAATGTGGCACCACACAAGTTCCATACCCTCTAAGCACCACCCCCGACTGCGGCAACCCTAACTACAAACTCTCATGCAACAATCATACCTTACTCTTCTCATCAGCAGGAAATTTTACCTACAAAGTCCTCACCATAAGCCCCAATACAAACACACTCATAATTCAACCACCCATAATTGATCAAAGCACCTGCCAGTCGTCCGATCTCGGGTTGAACGGATTCAGGATCGAAGATGATTCTCCTTTCAACATATCTAAGAGTAATACAGTCATGTTGTTTAACTGCTCGGAGAATATTTTGTTATCTCCGTTGAACTGTTCTTCGATCAGCCCGTGTAGGCTGCTGGCAGAACAAGGGATAGGATGTAGGAATAGGCTTTGCTGCTCTTATTTGAAAGATTCATCCATGACTTCACGTCAAATCAGGCTTAGGATAGGAGGGTGTTCTGCTTATACTTGTGTCGTGGATTTCAAGCCCCGACAAACTGTTGATGCATGGAACTTTGGCATTGAGCTTCAATGGTTACCTCCCAATTAATTTGTACGTGTAATAATAAAGGGTGCTAGAGTGATAAGATTATCCTCCCAATTATTAATAAGATTACCCTTATTATATCCATCTAGCTCTGTTCCAAGAATTATTTGTGATATTTTTCTTTAGATTCATGTCTGTTTCGCAACAAAAGAACCGAATTCGGATGAAGAAAATGCGTAACTAACACTTTGTCATGACTTATCAAATGTTTGTTTATTCTTCAAGCTACAAAGAAGGAGAAAAAAACCCAACGATATAGAATAATATTGCTAATTTTCTTTTCTCCTGTTTACGAAAAGTGATCATTTTTCTAATAGTCGTTTCCTTCAACTACTTTTCACATAAACTGCAAAATTCTTGGATAAATTGCAATTAACAATTTAATAGTCATGAGGTTATAAGGCTTAATTATAGGGACACTACTGTTTGGAAATTGCTCAAACACCTTGTTAGAAGTCTAGAGCCTACTAAAATGTGTATTTGGGGGCACACTGTAGCTGGAAATTCAAAAATTGCCTCGCTACTTGGTGCTATATTATTCCATTTTTTGAAACTACGTCTCGAGTAGATAGAGTTAGCATTTCGAACTTCTCGATTCCAATTTCTGATGAATGCGAAATTAAGTGCTAAATTTTGGAATTTGAATATAGGAGAAAATGTGTGTATCACAAGTGTTAATATTATGGCATTAAGTGTTAATAGGCTAACGAATAACATTGGTTCAAAATGGATTTATAAATGACAAGTAGGGAAGTAAGGGTTGACCCGTTGTGTCATCTAATATATTGGAATGAGGGACTTGGGATTAGCCCAAATTCTCAACTCCTCACACCCGCAATCTTTAGAATTTCTTTCTGATCAATCAATTGCGATGGCCGCAATTGCATGGGGTATTACATCGCAAGTCCTATGCGGACCAACTGACGAATGAGTGCACGCTGCACCCGCTCACACCAAATCGCTGCCCGTACATAGTCAAAAGATGCCTTTTCACCTGTTTTGGGACTGATTCGAAATTTCGGAAAAGTCACATCGTTTCAACCCCCAACCATTAAAAATCTAATAATCTAAAAGTAGCCGCTCCTATTTTCGTTAGAATACCAAAGTATTCACTTCAATCTCTTTCTCTCTTTCTAAATGTGTTTACATATTAGAAAAAATGGCTTTGGGCTAGTAATTCATATAGAGCCCAAAAGAAAGGTGCAATCCTAATGAGAGCAGATGAGCCAAAAATTGGGCCTGTTAACTGTAGGGTCCAGAATTGGAACATGAGGAATAAAGGACGAATCTTTGAAAGCCCAATGATCACCAAGGAAGGAAAAAGCAAATGAAGTATAAGGAAGCGTGGCCCAGTCGGGAAAATAGGCGCCAAGCAAAGTGAATTCAAAAAGGAAGTTGCGAGCGGTTTCCGAGAGGTGGCGAACGTGGAGGTTATAAGAAAACGAAGACAGAAGGTCGGGAGTATATATGCGAAAAAGGAAAGACAATAAAGGAGGGGACAACAATCACTGCAAAAGAACTTCTTTCTTTCTTTCTGTCATTAGACTAGCTTAGACGTAGTTAGATTTAGCATAATTAGATTCTAGAATAATTAGTCGGTAGCGTCAATTGATTCGTTAGCAACGTTACCTTCGAGCACTTCATTTCCGTGTAAAGAAGAATTCACCAAAGAATTCATAGAGGTATATCCACGTTTAATCTTTAAGTGTTGATTAATTGCTTAAATTTCAGTGTATCTTCCTTAGCGGTTGAGATATATTTTTATTTAGGCGTTTAAGTGTTAATTAAATTGCTTGAATATCAGTGTATCTTCTTTATTTTTCACATCAAGAAAGTTATTTGCAAGACTCAAACCGCCATTAGCTCATATAAGCAGGGGTTATTAGATAATTCTAGGTTGTGAATTATCACGGAGCTTGGATCGAACAATCGAAATCCTTCCCTAAGCTTGTTTGTTCGAAAACACGAAACAAATTTTTGGCGACCACAGTGGGAGTCTAGTCGAATTTGACTTCCGTAAAACCATTATAAGATGTCAGCAAGTTCTTCAAGAGAAGAACCAAATGACAATCCGGAGACACAAACTGTATCGCGATACAGGATCAGGGCGGATAAAATGTATGAGCAATTTGTCAAAGTCATGAAACAGACTTTGATAGGTGCTCGAGATGATCAACGAAGGGAATTCAACAATCAGTATCGAGCACTAACTCAAGAATCTACTCGAATAGTTACGACAATAGTACAAGATATTGCTGTAAACACCCAAGAGGGTTTGGCTCGAGAGGTTACTCGAGTGGTGACTGAATTAGGAGAAATTTTTAACCAGACCTGTGATGTTTTCTCGAAGATGGTAAGCACCCAAGTAGTTAATGCGTTAGAACCATTAATCGAAAGACATAGGCTTTGTTTGGTTTTATTTTGGACTGGGTTTTTCACCAAAATCCAGCCCAAAACTTGTTTGGTTGGGTATTTTTTGGCCAAATATGGGGCCCATGTTTGATCAAAAATTTGATCCAAAAAATCCCAAAATTTTTTTGTCTCCCACCCTCAACTCAGTCAGATGGCCTCTTTCTCTCTCCTACCCTTTCTCCGTTTTCTCTCTCTCCTTCCTCTCTCTGCGCTCTCTCTCTCTCTCTCTCTCTCTCTATCTCCTCCCTCTCTCCACGCTCTCTCTCTCTCTGTCTCCTTGTTGTGTGCGTGTGTGTATTGTTGTGTGTGTGTGTGTCTGTGTGTGGGTGTGTCTCTGTGCGTGTGTGTATTGTTGTGTGTGTGTGTGTGTGTGTGTGTGTGTGTGTTTTCGTGTGTGTGGGTGTGTCTCTGTGCGTGTGTGTATTGTTGTGTGTGTGTGTCTGTGTGTGTGTTTTCGTGTGTGTGTGTGTGTCTCTGTGTGTGTGTTGTCGTGTGTGTGTGTGTGTCTCTGTGTGTGTGTGTGTTTTCGTGTGTGTGTGTGTGTGTCTTTGTGTGTGTGTTTTCGTGTGTGTGTGTGTCTGTCTGTGTGCGTGTGTGTGTGTGTTTTTTTTGTGTTGGAGGTTGGGGAAGACGACACTGTTCCCCAACCCCCCTTTTTTTTCTTTTTCTTTTTCTTTTCTTTTTTTATTTATTTATGAAATAATATATGAATAAATAATTATTTTAGAAATTATATAATTATATAAAATAATCCTTCATTTATATTATAATAATTTCAAACTAATATTATAATATATTTTTCAATCATTAATTAATCATTAAAATAACTTTTTCAGACAAAAACTGATATGATTTGACTGCTACAGTGATTTTTGT
Source organism: Buddleja alternifolia (assembly GCA_019426215.1). NCBI lineage: Eukaryota > Viridiplantae > Streptophyta > Magnoliopsida > Lamiales > Scrophulariaceae > Buddleja > Buddleja alternifolia. The sequence continues at coordinate 20,181,174 of CM033404.1, read as the reverse complement.
TATCTCTGAAAACAAAACCAAACGCATTTTCACCAAAATAACACTCAAATATTACTTCAAAATAGCTAATCTAAATACATTCTCGCGAAAAATGATTAAAATACTAATTCTTCAAAACAAAACCAAACACATTTTCACCAAAATACACATCTCCCAATAAAATGTTTCACCAAAATTTTCACCAAAATCACCCTCCAAAATAAAAACAAACACAGCCATAACGTACTAATAGAAAAAGTGTCGCAGTTAATAGCAGTAGAGCCAATAGTTCGAACAAGGCACGTAAACATAGGAGAACCTCCGCCTGGTTACCCTCGAGAAACCATAAATAGGAACAGTTGTTTCGAAGTCTGACAAACTTCGAACAATTACCCATAAACGAACATAATTTTGTAAACCCGTTTATGTCTGGGGGGCAGGCAGGAACAGAACAACAAAATTTCGGTCAAAAACATTCGTACTCCGCCGAATCTTCCTCAAAACATTAATTCGAATCAGTTTCAACCACAGTCCGCGAGACCCAGCATCCTGATTCCGTCAGTCGGTTATGGGCAAGTACCCGTGGGATACCACGCTAATAACCGCTTTAACAATTTTGAAATACCTCCAACATTTACCCAAGGGCAATACCCTGGGGGGCAGGGTCAAGTGCCAACTTATTCAGGAATATCGAACACCCCTTTTTCGATGGGAAACCATAGGTTTTTGAATCCCTCAATGGGTCAAGGAATTCCTACGTTTCCGAACAATATTCAAATACCATACGTGGGAGGGCAGGCATTGCCCGATGCCCCTGTGGGAGAGAATATTGGGGGGCAGTTCCCTGATCCTATGCAGAATCAGATCAAAATGATCATTGAGAGGATGTATGGGCCGGGGTTTCGAAGAAACCATCGGTTAATACCAGGGAAACCTTATCCCGATTGGATAGACAGGAACTTCCCTTTTCCCCGAAATTATAAAATTCCCGATTTCACCCTGTTTTCTGGAGACAACCATGTCTCAGCTCTCAAACATTTATCCAGATTCACATGTCAATGTCGAGAAGCTGCAGATCAGGATTTTCTCAAGTTAAGGCTATTCCCTAGTTCCCTAACGGGACCGGCCTTTAATTGGTACATAAGCCTAACCCCGAACTCCATAACTAATTGGGACGAAATGCAATTCCAATTCCAAAACCATCTCGCTCGAACCGATCCGGGGATATCAATGAGTGACCTTGCTAAGATAAGGCAGAATACAGGAGAGTCAGTCGAAGAATTCCTAACACGTTTTAAGAGAGCGAGGGTTAAATGTCACCTTAATTTGCCCGAGACTGAGTTTGTACAATTGGCCCAACAAAACATGACCTTCTAATATAGGTTAAGATTTGATGGCATGCCTTTCTCCGATTTTAGAAGTCTAGCGAAAAGTGCCATAAGATACGAGAACATGCTAAAAAAGGAAAATAATAGGAAACACCAAAGCTTCAATGCCTTCGAAATTGGGACCCCGTGGGTATTCAAAGAAGCCTATGAAGTTGATCTGGCAGAGTTCATAAAAGGACCTCCCTACCAATGTGGAGCCCTCAAACAAAAAGTTTGCATGGCCGCTGGGTCGTTACAAACGAAAAAGAGAGAAATTATACTTTTGATGGAACAAAAACTGAACAAATATTCGATTGGCTACTAGCCAACAATAAGTTAAAATTTAAAGGAAAACTTAAGATACCTTCGAAAGCCGAAATAAAAGGCAAATCATACTGTAAGTGGCATAATGCTTTCTCTCATGATACGAATGAATGTATTTTATTTCGAAATTTAATACAGGAAAAGATAGATTCAAAAGACCTCATTTTCCCTGACACTCAGAAAACTAACATAGACGAAGATCCATTTCCCATTTTGAATCTCGAAATTAATACCCTTGAATGTTTCGATTTGCAGGTCACCATAGAAACCAAAGTCGCCATAAGAACGTTCAACAGATTGATTGACGAAGGAATTTTGATCTTTCCTAAGGTCAAAGATGAAGGCCTAGAGGGGATGTGCCGCTGGCACATGAACACCCTCCATACCACGGACCAGTTCCAGATTTTCAGACTATTCGTGGTTAAACAGCTCGAGAGGGGTCTGATCACTCTATCCTCGACAGAAAAGAGAATCCTGGGCCTGACCCCGGAAGGCAAATTGAAGGAGAAACAGGAGGAAATCGAACCTCCTAAGGAGAAATCGAAAGCCAAAGAAAAAACTTATAAGTAGGCACTCAAGATGCCCATATGTGAAACTAAGTATGAGACACCCGCTCGAGTGGTGAACAATTTAACCAAACTACAGAAGGCCTTATGCGATCACTGCGCCAATACTCTCCACTACGAATTGGTGAGGTTACAGGTAATCGAAAACAACCCCAATTGGGTCCCTGACTATCAAAGAATCAAGAACTGGAACAAGAGGCCGAAGCAAGAGTTCGGCAACAGATTACCAGGACCAATGCCTTCACAAAGGCATTTCAGAGGAAGAGGGGGCCGAGGATTGCCTTAAAATCACGCTCGAGGTCAGATTCGAGGAGATGAATACCGAGAGAGTTTTGAGATCAACAGGAATAACAGGGCTAAATCGATGGCTCAACAAGTGGCGTACTCGAGAGCGGCCATCACGATGGAAATGCAATAGGAGGCAGTGATTGCCAACCTAAGAATCGAGGAAGAGGCGTTGGCCAAAGGAATTTTGAAATCAAAGGTAGTCAAGGGGTCGAGCTATGAAGACCTTGAGAAGGAGATAGATAATTTAAGTGACCAAATGAAGGACTCGAACCTTCAGGATAAGGCGGCCACAGGTGGTGAAGATGACTTGGCCGATTTCGAATCCGGCGATGATCTGGACATTTTATTGGACGGAATACCAGAAGATGGCACGATAGGCGAAATCGAGAAAAGCGAGAAACAAGCCTCTGTTCGAAGAGCTTTAAACCTCGAAGGAGAAAGGGACTGCAACATAGTAACAGTACTCCCGGCAGAATTTGCCTCGAAAATAGGGGAAGCAGATGAGGAAGAGAATGCTTTGGAAGTTTTGACAACCCCAAAGGAAGGTAATCAACCTCATTTTGAGTTTATTGATTATGCAAATAAGAAAAAAGATAATGAACATGGACATTTCCTCGAGTTGTTATTTTCCAAAGAAACCATAAAGAACTATCACATGAAACCACTGTATGTATAGGCCAAAATCGAAGGGTGTAGGATTAACAGAGTTTTAATAGATAATGGTGCAACTGTTAATGTTTTACCCGAAAAAACTTTAACTAAAATAAACAAATCCATAAATGACTTAGTAGCTGCTGATGTAGCAGTCTATGGGTTTTCAGGACAGGCCACAAAAGTACTAGGTGTGTTACCATGTAGGGTCAAAGTAGGGTCGATGATTTCTTACTCCGCATTTTTTGTGGTAAAAACAAGTTCATCCTTTAACGCCCTACTCGAAAGGGATTGGATCCATCAAAACTATTTTTTACCTTCAACATTACATCAGCTTCTAATATGCTGGAATGGGGAAAAATTCGAAGTAGTTAAGGCCGGAAATAATTCCTATTTTGTGGACGCTCAAATTGTAAATGCCAGGTACAGCATCGAAAAACTCAAAGTAAAAGACCAGGAGGGGACGTCTGACCCGGTATTCGAAAAGACCATGGGGGAGGACGCAGGAGAAACAGAAGACAAAACCCAACTCGAAGAAGAAAGGGAAAAGATGGTCCAAATCGAAGTGGGACGATCTTGAGTAGGATTTTCGAAATGTAATAGTTGAAATATTTTCTTGTGGTTCTTTTTATGGATTTAGTTGAACAAAATGTCATCGAAGGAGTTTTTAAGAAATTAGCTATAGGGAGACTTGATTCGAAATTACTCTCTTATTCGTATTACTTATCTGATAAAATTTACTCGAATTCTATTACATATGATCCTGTCAGACCAATAGGTCGCGAAATAGAAAACGTGATCGAAGAAGGGATCTTGGAACCTGATGAGGATATCAGGCAAAATATGTAGGATCCTTTAGAAGAAGTTAATTTGGGAACGCTCGAAAATCCAAGAATGACTTACATTAGTTAAAAAATAGAGCCTAATGAAAAAGAAGAATTGATCAAAATTCTACATCATTATAAGGACTGCTTCGCCTGGGCTCACCACGAGATGCCCGGAATAGATATGTCCGTAGACATACATGAATTGCCTATAAAATCCGGGTTCAAACCAATAATTTAGGCTCCTAGAAGATTCTCACCAGATCTAGTAGATTCAATCAAAGATGAAATCGAAAAGTTGGTCTAAGCTAAGTTCATTAGACCAACTAAGTACGTAGAATGGTTGGCCAATGTGGTACCAGTTATCAAGAAAAATGGCAAAGTCCGGATGTACATTGATTTTAGGGACTTGAACAAGGCCACCCCGAAAGATGAATATATGATGCCTATGGCCGATGTTTTAATTGATGCAGTGGCTTGACTTCGATACATGTCATTTATGGATGGATATTCAGGCTATTACCAGATAAAAATAGCCGAGAGTGATAGGAATAAAACAGCTTTTCAATGTCCAGGTGCATCAGGAGATTTACATCGATGACATAGTGATCAAAGCACAAATGCATCAGGAGCATGTTAAATCATTGATCGATGATTTTGAACGAATGAGACATTTTAACCTAAAAATGAATCCTTTAAGATCTGCTTTCGGAGTAAAGGCCGGAAATTTCTTAGGATTCTTGATTCATAATCGAGGAATTGAGGTAGATCAAAATAAGGCCAAGGAAATCCTAGAAGCAAAACCCTTTACGAACAAGAAGGAATTACAACGTTTTGTACGGCAGGTGAACTTTCTACGAAGATTCATACCGAACCTAGCAGGGAAAACAGAAGCATTTTCCCCACTCTTGCGGATAAGAGAAGGGAAGAGCTTCATCTGGAAAAAAGATCAACAAGAAGCCTTCGAAGTAATAAAGCAATATCTGACTCGACCACCAGTTCTAATCCCTCCTCGAAATGGGAAAAGGCTAAGATTGTACATATCAGCAGCAGATCATTCGATTGGATGTCTCTTAGTACAAGAAAACGATAGAGGGTTCGAACAGGCTATTTTTTTACTTAAGTAGACTATTGAAGGAAGCGGAAAAAAGGTATTCAGTTATTGAAAAGTGGTGCCTTAGTCTGTATTTTGCTTCTGTTAAATTAAGACACTATTTCTCCGCATATGTTATAGAAATAGTGTCCCCAACGGATGTGATCAAGTTCATGATGAATCAGCCCTTAGTAAAGGGAAGACTAAGTAAGTGGAGTCTAAGTTTACTCCAGTTCGATCTTATTTATGTGCCTCAGAAGGCTATCAAAGGACAGGCATTAGCCGACTTTCTAGCTGACCATCCTTCGAAAACCCATACACTGGACGAGTTCGAAATCGAATTTATGGACTTAGTACCGTGGATAATCCATTTCGATGGATCAAGTACCCAAAAAAGTGCGGGTATTGGACTATACATAATATCTCCAAACAAAGCAATCACTAAAATATACGCGAAAATCGAGGGTGAATGTACAAACAATAGAGTAGAATATGAAGCTCTCATATTAGGCTTGGAGGTTTTACTCGAAATGAGTGTTAGGAATGTTAAGGTAAGGGGCGATTCCCAATTAATCATAAATCAAGTGAGGGGAATCTTTAAATGTGTAAGTCCATTGGCGATAGCTTCATTCGCTCGAGTACACGAGCTATTGAAGAATTTTAATACCGTTAAAGTCACCTATATACCAAGGGAAAATTATCAGATAGCGAACGATCTGGCTCAAATAGCTTCGGAATACAAACTAGACCCTATTTTGCTCGAATCAGCAATCAAGCTCGCACCAAGACCGGTCTTACCCTTCGAACATAGACACGTATCGGTTAATAAAATAGACATTATGAAAGAAAAAGACGATTGGCGGTACGAAATTGTGGAGTATCTTAAAAACCCCACAAAAGGAGGATTCTCGAATAAACTGAAATTGACTGCACATCATTATTTCTATGAGGTTCGGTAAGATATTAAGACAACCTGTAGCTTAATTGAATTCGATAATCAAACCATGGCCATTTCGAGGATGGGCTATGGATATCATTGGTGAGATCAAACCTGCCTCATCGAAAAAACATAGCTATATCTTGGTGGCTACCGATTATTTCACGAAGTGGATCGGGGCTAAAGCTTTCAAAGACATCAGTTCGAAGAAAGTGACAGAGTTCATTAAAGAAAATATAATTACAAGATTTGGGATCCCTGAATCTATAACGTTTGATCAAGCCAGAGTTTTTAACAGCACAGAGATGCTTAAATTCTTAAATCAATTCGGGATTAAGTTATTAAATTCGACACCGTACTATGCCCAGGAAAACGGGCAAGCTGAGTCATCGAATAAATTGGTTAAAGGTTGCATTTCAAAAATGATAGGGAATAATCCTAGAAATTGGCACGAACTGCTGATCGATGCATTGTGGGGCTTGAGAACAATCAAGAAGGATAGTTTGGGTATATCTCCGTTTCAATTGGTTTATGGCCATGAAGCCGTGATTCCCATAGAAGTCAATATTAAGTCCAAAAGAGTTTGCGAACAAATGCATCTTATAGCGGAACAATATATTGAGAGTATGAACATCGAAAAATTAGATCATGAGATGTTGCAAACTATGGCTTTGAAACGAATTGAGCTCCAAAAGAAGAGAGTAGAGAAAAGTTATAATAAAAAAGTAAAGCCAAGACCCTTCGAAATAGGAGACTTAGTATGGAAAATGATTTTACCCGAAGGGTCAAAGGATCATTTTCACGGGAAATGGTCACCTAAATGGGAAGGACCATTTTTAATTTCGAACAAGTTATCAGGGAATTCATTTAAAATTTAGTGTTTAAATGGGAATGATTATGGAAGAGCGTTAAATGCGAGACATTTAAAGAAATTCACACTAAGCATATGGAAAGAAAACGAAGCAATTATATTCAAAAGGTTGCCCGAAACGGGTAGAAATTTCTTACACTAAGCTAATGATTACATCAAAAATATCCTAAAAGCGAATAAAATGTAAAGAGTTAAACAGCACTTCTAGGGAAGAGTCGAAGGCATCCTTTTCGAGTAGAGCCGGCCCGACTATTTCATCAAGTTCATATGTAAGTTGGGCAATTTGATCATTAAGACTAGTTATATCCCCTTCGACTCGATTCATAAAGGCAGAAAGACGATCTCTTTTCAATTGGAGGGTTGCAATCTGTACATTTATGGTAGCGATTCGGGATAAATAATCCGTTTGAATGCTCTCCAAGATCGGGGCCTGACTCTGTAGTTGGGATAGTCGCTGGGAAAGTTCGGGGGATATGTCTTCTTCAAATGGGTTGATACCCTGATCGAAAAGTTCACGGAGATGAGTGAGGCATGATTCGAACACCTGACGGGCCGTGTGAAACACAGGCAACCATGGGTCGGCAACCCTCGAGGTGGCCTCATCGAGAAGAACTCGAAGCCTTGTAACCAAAACAACATCATTCGGAGAGCGACGAACATCGTAAAAAGCCTCAGTTAATTCCCCCCGGGAAAATACCAAAGGTGAGATGGCTCCTAAAGGAATTAAGATACGCATGTAAATAAGAAATCGAAGAGGAAACTTATGGGACAAAAAGTTTTTAAAAAACTCACCTTCGAACGAAGCAAGCCCTGATGGGGACGTCGAGCTCGAAGAGGACGGATCAAAAATTGGCGCAACCGGGAAATTAGAAACCAGATCTATTTCTTCAATATGTACCGATGAGGCCAGAAGACAAGAAGGGCCCAGCAAAGGCTGGAGAAAAAGGCCCCCGAGAGGGTTCGCGCCAAGAATGGAAGAATCCACAAATATGGTCGAAACTCCCGTTGAGGAGGAAAAGGATAACCTGATCGAAGACGGCAAAGCAGGGACAGAGAAAAGGCCAGCAATAGTTGCCAGGTCATCAACATGATGGATAGGAGCTACCGGAACCAAAGAAGAGGTTGAAACATCAGTGGGAGCTGTTACAAATACATTCAAGGAATACACACATTAGACTCCGATCGAAGGATAGAAACACTAACAGAATAGTTTCAAAAATAAGATCAAATTTACCCTCAGTAAGAGCAGTCTGGGTTTCACGAGAAAGTTCAAAAGGGGAATTAGTCGGTGACAGGGCCATGGGAGGATTCATTTTAAGAGCATCCTCAACATCAAGCTCGAGAGAACGCTCCTCGAGAACAGTGGTCTCAACCGAAGGGCCTATGCAGAAAATGTAAACATAAGGAAAGAGCGAATGGAAGGAAAACCTTTAAAGATGCTAAGATAAAAAGCAAGGCAATAGACAAAGATGATTACCAAGAGTTTCGAACGATTCTTCCAAACGGGGACGTTTACTGCTTCTACGAACAAGTGGTTGGGGGTCCACCCCCATCCTCTTCATCATCAAAGGTGGTTTGGGGTTGTTCGGTCACCGAGGGAAGAACTTCTTGAATTAGAAGAGCCCCTCTTTTTCGAGTAACGGGGCCTAAAGTAGTAGAAGGGTTGGCTTTCGACTTTGACGCTCTGGAAGAACCCGCCAGAGGTCTAACCATGGCACTAGGGGCAGTTCGAGCAAGGGCTTCCGACTCTCGAAGGGCTTCGAATAATCCCTCGTGTGCTTGTATGAGGGGATCATCTCTTTCGAATCGCCAGCCAGATGTTAAATCATAAGGAATGAGATAAGCATCATCCTACCAAAATGAGAGAAATGAAATTAATATTCAACAAAAAGGGAAAAATTAAAAAGAAAAATTCACCAACATACCTCGACTGAGAGAAGCCTTAAAAGTTCGGCTACATTTGTAGATCCCGCGCAAATTCGAGCAACGTCGGTGACCAACTTCCAAATAATTCGCTTGGAGTAATTCCGTTGCAAGACACGGTTCCAGAAATCAACAAAACACCGCTCCATTCGAGGGGTCCTACAGAAAGCAGGTACTGGAATAGGGAGAACTTGACAAGCCGACAATCCTCGAATGATAATTTCCGCTCGATCCCTTTTGGTCTTTGGGATGGCATATTGTCTTTTCGACCACGGACGGTTCATCGCCCCCAAAAAAGGAAGCGCGAAGCTCAGAGTGAGACCGAATTGTCTCGAACATAGCTGCAAGAAATGGAGGTAACTAGTCAGGGAAGCAAACAAATGTACTCGATAAGCAATAAGAAATAAAAAACTATGGGTGCATTAAAGTTACCTGGGGATTATAAACCTCAACACCCGAAGCATTGTCTGCATACAGTAAATCTAGAGATGACAGAACAGAACACCAATAAGGACGATCATCGTCAAAGCGCCTCAAAGAATCGATATCTCTTAACCAAACTGGAAAGGCAGTATGGGGCCAATGGGAAGATTCTTGGCCGTGCCTCATCTCAAAGAAAGGACACCATGTCGAAACGAAGAGTGGGTTATAAATAGTGCTAAGGACTAAAAGATATGAGGCCTTTTCGAGAGGGAGTAACAAATTAATAGCAGCCTCCCCGTAACAGACCCAACTCGAGGAAGGTTTGAAGATAGAAGGGGCTCGAGACGCTTCTTCGAGAGATCCGGGGGTCCTTATACTTAATAATTTGGGATAGTAAAGGAAAGCCCAAAAGGACAACAACCATAAGGGACCTGACAATCTCTTGGCATGCGAAGGGTCCCGGTGGAGATTGAACATCATACGGTGAAACTGGGACAGTACTATAGGAGCTAATTCGATGGGCCCCATAGTGGCCGCAATATTGGCAGAAAGAGGGAGAAAGGTTTTGTTTACGACACAGCCAGAATTCATGAATAAACGAGAAAAGACAAAATTCAAAAATAGTACCTCCTCGAAGGCTGGGACTGGATCTTCACATTCTGAAAAGTGCGTGACCAAGGTAGAATAAGCAATGTTGGCACCACCACTCTTACCGTGACACTTAAGCCACTCAGACGAAGACGCCAAAAGGGCTCGAGAGTCGCTAATCGCTTCTCCAGTAGGAAGTATGGCACCATGGGGAGATAACCCAATAATTAAAGCCACATCTTCGAGTGTTATCGTCTGGAATCCTCGAGGCAATACAAAACAGTTATACGAAGGATGCCACGAAAGGGCCAGAGCGTCTGTCAGCATTTGCTCGAAAAGAAGTGTTTGATAACAGGCTATTCGAATAAGCCCCATGATTCGATTGTTCGTCCATTTCGAATGAAATTGCTGAAGATGATTGAACCACAAAAAAGCGTCCGAATTGCCTATCCACCCATTGATGGGTTTCTTCATATTAGTCCAAGCTAACTTGGGGGCAACCCCTCGTAGGCATAACGGAGCGTTGTTACTTTCCAAATCGGGTCAAGTCCCGAGAAAATTGGGGATATCAGGAGAATCATTCTCAAAGGCCGAAGATTCGAATCGAGGACCTAGGGTCAGGTGATTGAGCAACTGACCTCGACGATCAGAGAACCATCGAGGCACCACATGAGTCTCTTCAAGAGTCACGACCTTGACGTCGCTATAACGGCCCCTAAACTCCGTAATAATGTTGCGCAAATCCTCAGCCGCTTCACAGTCGAGAACAGATGCTCGAGGAATCAAAAAACCCAAGTCATGGGCAGCGGTGTGATGGGGAATAGCCATCAATCCGAGGTAAGAATGAGACACTCGAAAAGGGATGAAAGAGAAGGAGAGAAATTCTGATTACTACCGTGCAAAAATAAAGGATTTGAAACACGAAATTCCTCGAAGATGATGGACGTGCGGATTCGCTCAAAGAAGACGAAGGGAAAGGGAGATGAAGTCGATGATCAAGATAGTTACGTTACCGAAAAAGGGTACTCAGTTATTTATAGGGATTTTAAACACTCGGTAATGAAAATACACACTTATTAGTTATCAGGAAGATGAAAAGCCCCTGACGTTTTTTCATCAAGAGGCACGTATTTCTATACCCGCCGAAAAATATGAAAAGGCGCTCATAAGAGGACTTGTCTTTTTAATAAGTATGAAACGAACTATTTAAACATATATCGATGAACAGGCGTGTCAGTTAATACTCGCGAATTCGAAGCGTGCGAGCATATTTAATGCCCAGAAATTTGAAACATTCATGAGCATTAGGGGGGCATTTGTTTACATATAAGACAAATTGGATTTGGGCCAGTAATTCATATAGAGCCCAAAAGAAAGGTGCAATCCTAATGAGGGCAGATGAGCCAAAAATTGGGCCTGTCAACTGTAGGGTCCAGAATTGGAACACGAGGAATAAAGGGCGAATCTTTGGAAGCCCAATGATCACCAGGGAAGGAAAAAGCAAATGAAGTATAAGGAAGCATGACCCAGTCGAGAAAACAGGCGCCAAGCAAAGTGAATTCAAAATGGAAGTTGCGAGCGGTTTCCGAGAGGTGGCGAACGTGGAGGTTACAAGAAAACCAAGACAGAAGGTCAGGAGTATATATGCGAAAAAAGAAAGACAATAAAGGAGGCGACAACAATCACTGCAGAAGAATTTCTTTCTTTCTTTCTGTCATTAGACTAGCTTAAACGTAGTTAGATTTAGCGTAATTAGATTCTAGAATAATTAGTCGGTAGCGTCCATTGATTCGTTAGCAGTGTTACCTTCGAGCACTTCATTTCCATGTAAAGAAGAATTCACCGAAGAATTCACGGAGGTATATCCACGTTTAAGCTTTAAGTGTTGATTAATTGCTTAAATTTCAGTGTATCTTCCTTAGCGGTTGAGATATATTTTTATTTAGGCGTTTAAGTGTTGATTAAATTTCTTGAATATCAGTGTATCTTCTTTATTTTTCACATCAAGAAAGTTATTTGCAAGACTCAAACCACCATTAGCTCATATAAGCAGAGGTTATTAGATAATTCTAGGTTGTGAATTATCACGGGGCTTGGATCGAACATTCGAAATCCTTCTCTAGGCTTGTTTGTTCGAAAACACGAAACAAAAATGCTAAATTGATTATTTTTAAAGAGTTCTTTATACAAAATCGAGAGTTCTAAACAGATGCTTGATCGTCATGCTTTAAATTTTGGATTGGTCTTAATTAAAAAATGTTTAGGTGTTATATCCTGGGACATAATTGCTGTATCATATTACTATCAGGTGCGAGATGATGTTGTATGAAGAAAGTCGGATTAACACGTGTGTCAAGTATCTAATATCCAAAACATCCAAATCATTTTTCACTGCACACGACACAACTCACGTTTGAAATTGAGCCGGCGTACATTTTCAAATTTTTTAAAAAAAATTATATTTTTTAATGCATGTTCCCTTTATGAGGCTTAGGCCTTTCAATAGATTCTGATGGAAAATATAAACATATATATTACATGTAATTCGAGAAAATAATAATATACAAAAAATGGATTTTACTTGGTCAAATCATAACTTGTTCTACACGATTTAATGCTCAAAATCAGTCCACTATCTCAATCAAGGGGAGAGAGACGATATTCGCGATCCAAGTACTTGAATATGTAAGTTTCTTTTCCAAAGTTACACCAAATTCCCACTTTTATGCCTTTTCTATTTTCACTCTATTTTCATACGAATTTTTGTGATGTTAGTAGTAGTTTTCTCAGTTTCTAAAATCAGATGTTATGGGGAGATAATGGAGGGGACTTATGGGTAGTTTTTTCCAACAAAAAAACTACTCCCTCCATTTTCCACTTTCAAATGAATATGGGTAGGGTCAGTCCTCATGGGCGACCCATGACCCGTATTCTATTTCGTACAAATTCTAATTTGACATGGGGATTAATTTCAATAAGTTTCTTTCAATGCAATTTTTCTTTTTACTTTTGAAAATAGTCTTATTAAAAACTAGTATTGATCTTAGGAACTCTACGAGAAGTTGAGACTTCAAGATATAAAGGTTTTAGTTCTACTCTCATCAACATAAATAATGTGATTTTTTTCTCTACTTTCTTATTAGTATCAGTTGATTGTACTAGTTGTGTTGGTTACTTGTTAATATTAAATATTCATGATAATTATTATAAAACCGATTCACTATTAAAAAACTAGTACTAATATTATTAACATACCAAATTTGATGAACAAATTATCATATTAGTTTGAGCAAAATGCACTTCACTCTGTAAAATTCACCTGTTAGTATCAACCCCCCTCAAAACTTAAAAGAAAAGATTATGCCCCCTAGAAAATTTACACTTTGCCCCAAAATTAGTATTCAAGTAAACCTTTTACCAAAATGTGTCAGTCATTGTTTGTTTGTAGTATCATGGAAGTTATTTTTTGCATGAAAACAATTATTTCCAATTTTTTTCCTTAAAACTTATTAATTATTGCCATGGAATTCATGTTTTTATAGAGCAAATGAAGCCAGCCGGTTAGAAATCAGGTTATCACCTGATTACTTTTGGCGTAAATTTACATTAAATGTATTTTATTGTCGTAGGAGATGATAATTGACATTTATGAGTTTTTTGCATGTACGAATCCGCTCGATATTGCTTCGGAGACATATCTTTTATACTTGGGTATATGCAAAGTGTACAAGAGAAGAAAGGAAGCTACTATGGGATGGATTACGTAACATGAACCCGGTTGGGGAACCATGGAGTGTTGGAGGAGATTTTAAGGTGATTATGTATGCAAGTGAGAAGAAAGGTGGTGCAGCGTCCACACGGGTATCTATGGAGGATTTCGGAAATATGGTTATGAACTGCGACCTTATGGATGCGGGTTATGACAGCAACCCGTTTACGTGGCAAGGTGAAGTGTGGTACCTTTGAGAGATTGGATAGGGGTTTATATACAAAGGCTTGGCAAGATCAATTTCCAATAATGAATGTTCAACACCTGCTTCGCTCTAAGTACTCGGATCATAATCCTCTCTTGGTTTCAATTACGGATAGCTTCTTCCTTTCGTTTCTTCAACGTGTGGGTTCAACATAAGGAATTTCTTAATACGGTGGTTAAATCGTGGAAGGAGCCGATTTTTTGTCAGGGATTAGTAAAATTTCAAATGAAGCTTGTGAGGCTAAAAGGGGTCTTGAAGAATTGGAATAAAGAGGTGTTTGGTAATGTATCCATAAAGGTTCAGCAAACGGAAGATGAGGCGAGGAGATGCGAACTTGCTTATGATTTAAATCCAACAGATGATAACCTTTGTAAGATGAACAAAGCCGCTGCGATCTTTCCTCAAAATTTATCAAGGGAAGAAGATTTCTGGAAGCAGAACGCGGCTTGTAATTGGATAAAAGGGGGGGGGAGAGAAATACAGAGCTTTACCAATCATGGGTAAACAGTAAAAGAATTAAAGGGAGAATTCATAAAATCTCAGAAGGGGGACATGAAATCTCCGCCCCGGAGGAGATTAGATCGTAGGCGGTATCATACTTTGAAAAGGTGTTTTTGGGCCCGAACTTGTCTCTTGAATCAGCGGACTTATCTTGTGTTATGTGCCTCCCGACGGAAGAGGACCGGTTGGATTTGGCGAATTTTCCTACTATGGATGAAGTTAAAATGGCGGTTTGGTATATTGATCCTTATAGTGTTGCAGATCCTGATGGGTTCACATCTATGTTCTAACAATCATGTTGGGAGATTATTCAGGATGATCTTATGGAAGCAATATTGGACTTTTTCTCTGGATCTCCACTTTCCCGAGGGTACACGGCTACTGCTATCTCTTTGATACCTAAGACTGAAGCCTCAATGAGCTGGAAAGATTTCAGGCCTATAAGTTTATGTAATGTGAGCAACAAGATCATAACCAAAACTTTGGCGAAAATACTTTCACGAATTCTGAATAGGATTATTTCACCATACTAAACTGGATTAATAAAAGGAAGGAATATCGGGGATAATATTTTACTGGCTCAGGAATTATGTCACGACATTGAGCAGAAGAAAGGTGGTGGTAATGTTATGGTGAAGCTGGATATGGAAAAAGCTTACGATAGGATTCAGTGGAGCTTCCTTTACTCGGTACTGAAACAATTAGGATTCTCGCCTCAATGGATAAATTTGGATAAGAAATGCAATTGAGAACTGTTGGTTTTCGGTATTGGTGAACAAACAAAGTTCGGGATTTTTCAAGTCAACTTAGGGACTTCGACAAGGTAATTCCTTATCACCGGCCCTTTTTCTGCTTGCGGCGGAATTTCTATCAAGGGGGCTCGAAAGGAATTTTCTTACAAATGTGACAACGCAATACAAGACTAGAGGTGGGTTTCCAGTGAGCCACTTAACATATGCCCATGACATTCTGATATTTACTAAAGGGTCGAAGAAGGCGTTGAGGAGATTGATGAAGTTTTTAAACCATTATGAAGCGGTGTCGGGAAAGAAGATTAACCGGGATAAGTCATCTTTTATCACCGGGAAGTCTTCAACTAGGTCTCGGATTGTAAGAATAAGACGCATCACCGGCTTTAAACAAGAATCTACTTGGGTGCCCCTATTTCTATGGGACATAAAACATGTTCTATTTTTGAGAACATCACCAGCAAGGTCACTAAACGAATTGGTGGATGGGAGAAATCGGTCTTGCTGATCAAGAGTGTGTTATATTCTATGCCGCTTTATTTATTGCAAATGATCAATCCCCCGGTTACAGTAATTCAAAGAATTGAAAGATTATTTAATAGATTTTTCTGAGGTTCTACATCTAATGAGAAAATGATTCATTGGACTTCTTCGAAAAATTTATGTTACCCTGTTGCAGAGGGAGGGCTTGGCGTTCGAAGCTTGAGGGATATGACAGAAGCATTCGGTATGAAATTATGGTGGAAGCTATGAGAGGGGTCATCTTTGCGGTCGGTTTATGACCCAAATATACTGCAATCAAACTAGTCCAGTGGTGGCTGAGGTTATGAGTTTTGGCGTCTACAATTTGGAAGAGATTGGGTAAGATTAGAGATAAAGCAGAAATGTATGTTGGCTGGAAATTAGGCGACGAAATTGTTTTCTTTTGGTTTGATAATTGGATTGGTGGAGGATCTGTTTTCCGTATTACTCAGGATCCTCATAATACAATGGATAGAGTCGGGAATTTCTGGAACAATGGGGAATGAGACATTACAAAGCTTAGTACTATGTTACCAACTCACATGGTCGACAGGGTCAAACTAGTACCTTTCGATAATTTATCAAAGGATGAGGCAGTTTAGTGCTTATCTAAGGATGGAACTTTCACGATGAAGACGGCATGGAATATGATCAGGGATCACACAGAAGAGAGGGCAATTCTTCGAAAGTCAATTAGGCCAACCATGTCAATTTGCTCTTGGCGTTTATTACATGGATGGCTATCCGTTGATACGAATATGCAAGTGAGAGGGTTTCCTAGTGCGTCTAAATGTCATTGTTGTCAAGAAGGGAATATTGAATCTTTGAACCATCTTTTCATTAAAAGTGACGTTGCTCATGAGGTAAGGGCGTCCTTTGCTGAATTATGCAACTTTACTTTGCCGGATACGAATAATATGACCACTTGGTGGCAATCTTGGAAAATGGGAGCTTCATCTAAAGTTAGTGTTCATACAATGCTCCCTATTTTGATCGTGTGGTTTATTTCGTTGGAAAGAAACAAATCAAAACACAAAGGGATTCGGTTCAGTGTTATCAGGGTTCAAAGCGCATTCAATATTATATAAATATTCTAAATAATTTTGGTCTTCTTCAATGCATGGATTGGCAAGGAGATGGTGGTTTGGCTACTTCCCTAGGAATATCTTGGTGTCGAGAGGTTAGGTTAAGGTCTACTCGTGTTCAGTGGGAACCACCTGAGCCTGGCTGGGTGAAGTTAAATACAGATGGAGCTTCGAGGGGTAATCTGGGAGTGGCGACTTCGGGCGGTCTCATAAGGGATGATCAAGGTATGATTATTTTAGCTTTCGCGAATTCATTAACGTTAACACAAATAGTTTTGCAGAATTGCACGAGATTTGTAAGGGGTTAGAGTTATGTGAAGCATACGGGTTTCGGAAAGTGTGCGTGGAAGTGGATGCGAAGGTGGTTATTGTCATTGTGCACAAACGCACCCCGGGAAGCTGGAACTTACAATAGCTGCTTCAACGAATCCAAATCAATAGTAGAAGATTAGAAATTCGATTTTCTCACATATTTTGCAAAGGGAATGATGAGGTGGCGGACTTTTTAGCAAATACAGCACGTGATGACGGGGCATCATCTATTATGTTAGGAGATGACATTCCAAGAAAACTTATGGCTATAACAAAGATGGATATTCTGCTTCCAACTTTCAGGTTCAAATGGGTATGATTATTTTGTTATTTTTCAAGCCTTTTTTGTTAAAGTGTGATTGTAAGGGAGTAGTACTCCTTATTTTTTTGCTTTTGTTAAAATATGTTTTGTTTTTTTTTTCATGTTTTTGTAAAGGAGTTATTACTCCTTCTTCATATGTTTTCTAGCAACCTTGTCAAGGAGTTAGCACTCCTCGTTTATGATTTTCTTTTTGATGAAATAAAGAAGGGATGAGAGGCCCAACAAAACCCTCCCCTGCTAGGGTGGTTTTGATAAAAAAAATAAAATAATAAGTTCATAATGATTGGCATGTGACTGTATATTCGACATAAATATCACCAGAACATTGGTATTCAGACAAAGTGCTACACATTTAAATTTTTTGGGGAATATACTCTCTTTTTAGAGCTTCAGAGTTTAGTGCTAAAAAAGTTGTGTTTAATCTTCAATTAACCAAAACTTGGGCTCGTGTGAATTAGACTACTCAAGTTCATAATCAAGAATATATCTTATTTCTTAAAAGAAGACTTTCATTGCATTAAAAAAAAAGGACTTTTAAATTGATAACTTTTAATAAATTTATGTAATAATCAAATAATTTCATTACTTGTGATTTTCCTTTCATTTCCGAGGAACAAAACAACCTTTGAACGTTAGCAATCGTAACCTGAATATTTATATAGATAGGCATAGATATATTTGTGCATATATATCCATTATTTTTTTCAAATGCTTCGTTCAAAATCTTAAAATGCTTCATATATTCAAGGACTAGTACAAATAAATTATTGTAGATTTTTCATTCCACCGGGAGCTAGAGTTGGTTTGACTGCCCAAAATAAGTTGTAGGTTTGGTCTAAGATCAATTACTTAAGTGATTCTCATAGGCGATGTACTTAGTATATTAAATTAATCAAAATGAATTTCGGATGTTTGAGAAATTATTGATCAAAAAAAGTCATTTATGTAGTGTTTAGAATTCAAATATGTGGATATAAATATATATATATATAAATCAAATGTGACTTCCAGTCTTCCACATTGGAATTGGAAACAATTAGATACTACTTTGTAAAGGCTTTGGCACACGCTTGGCAATTCAATTTGGGCCCACGGAACTAAAATTTTATCCAAGATGAGAGTCTTACGTGCTTGTAAGATTGGAATGATAAAACACACACGCACTATACCACCCACTTGACCGCACCTAGATTTGGGCTCAAGCTCGTGCACGTATCACGGTTCACATCGCTCTCCAATATATATTTTCTTAGACAAATAAATCAAGGGTAAATTTCACTTTACCACTTTGTCCCCTTTTCTACATTCAATTGCACCACTTCGCGCCCTGTTGCTCTTCGAAATGCTCTTATTATTCTTATTCTAAAAAGTTACATTACAATTCCATCACTAAATTCCCTTGTTTTCTTAAAATACAAAATTATTAATAGAAATACTTATTGTTTATACTATAAAATAATTTGGGCTGTCGAATTACAAAACCCAAATAGCCCAAATTGTAGAAACTCGAAAAGAAGAAAATCAAGTCCACAAAAAGATAAGACAAGGCCCATTAAATTCAGAAAATAGCGAAAACATGGGTTAAATTGACAAAAGTCCAAGAATCGAATCTGAAAAAATAAAATGAAGTTCAAATAGTCAATAATCTGCAAAAACGCGCTAATTTGAAAAGATTTGAAAGAGCAGTTGAGGGCAGTTGAAGGCGGTTCCCGAAGAAAAAGAACATGGATTCCTCAAAGACCAAGATATATACGAGCCGCGGAGAGGAGAAAAAGGGAAGACAAGATCATCAGACTTCTACATTTTCAATTCTCTTATAATTAACTCTAGCCTTAGGAGTAGTTTCTAGCGTAATGTAGGAGTAGATCGTAGCGTAAATTAGGAGTAGCTGTAGTGTAATTTAGTATTAGACTCGATGGGATTTGCCTTCAAGGCTTATATCGGCATTGCTTGCTTGTAATTTTTCAGAATTGAAGACTTTCATGGAGGTATAAATTATCTTGTATTCAGATTTAAGTATCGAATAGGTAATTTGTATCTTGACTTGAGTTTTTCATTCGTCATTCTCATATTCGAAATGAACAACTAAAATGTCAATTAATGCGACTCGAACGCAGGGGTTGAAAAATACTACATTCGATCGAGAGATTCTCCTGGAGGTATAAAATATTCTTTTATTCAGATTTAAGTATCGGATAGATAATTTTTATCTGGACTTGAATTTTTTCTTCACTATGTTACTATTTCATTCGAAGACGATAATTCGCATTGAATCCAACTATCGTATTCAAAAGAAAGATTCTCACGTAGGTATAAGATTATCTTTTGTCAGATTTAAGTATTTGAGAGATAATTTTTATCTGGACTTAAATCTTTTCTTTCATCTTATTATTGCATTCGAAGATAATAATCAACTTCTAATTTAAGACTTGAAAATCTTTCGATTCACTGTTGTTCATACTCGAAATCAATAATTAAGAATTGCGGTCCGAATAACAATTTTAAACAACACGACGAAGTGTTAAAGGCTGAACCACCGTCTAGCGTATCGAATTCGAACGCGGGGGTTGTGAGATAATTCTAAGTGGAGAATTATCATGGGGCTTGAGTTAATCGAATTAGCTATTCCTTATTCAATTTGTTTTTATCCAGAAACACTTATACTTCACGAATTAATTTGATTTGAATAATTAATTTAAATATTTTTTATTAAGATGTTCAAAATTGAATCGTATGGTAGTTCAAATGATAACATTCTTTATCAAATAAGCTATCATTTAATTCTTAAATAGTTTAAGAGTATAATAGGTTTTACTGATATAATTTGGATGTAAATCTTGGCAATGATGGTAACCGTAACATTTTTAATAAAATGAGAGGGTAAAGTGAGACAATAAAAAACATAAGGGGGTAAAATTTAATTGGATCATAGTACAAACGAGTACACTACCCATTGATGTGGTTCGAATACACATAGAATGATGAACACGACAATGATAGAACCAAATACGCCATTGCTACAATGTTTTTAAAACCGGACAAGTGATGTAATCGGATAACTAATTGGGTCACTGGTTCGATCAGTTGGACTGGTGCAAAAAAATCGGTTGACTCGTTATATATATATATATATATTACATTATTATATGTATATAATAAGATAGGTAAAATATGTAATGAACCCTGCATATGAAAAGCTAATGTGATAATTTAATATAACTTCACTGTTCTCCCAAACCAATTCTCATAAATTATTGTCTAATTTAAATTAAAAAAAAAAGGCAAAGAGAAATGTAAATATATTAAAAAGGTAAAGTTAATGGAACAAAACCTAATTTTTTTTTTGCTCTCATCTCATGCGCCGTCAAACCATTTCTTCATCTCTCTCATTTTTTTCTTATTTTGTACTCTCTTCTTCTTTCCACCAAAATTTATCATAGACATGAACCATTTTTCAATTAGTTGGCAGCAGATTGTGCATCTTTTGTTCCCTCCTTCATTGAATCATTTTATTTCAATAATTCTAATTTCGTCATCGTCATCTTGAGCAAATCAATTCAAACCCAAAAGAGAAGCAAATTAAAGGGAGAGGAGATGAATGTTTCAAGTGAATCGAAGAAGAAGTCGAGTAAAGTCATGGATGACGTCAGAAAAACAGAAACCTTGTAGAACCAGCGACCCCGGTTTGTCCGGGTCGCCGGCTTTTTCCGATTTTGACCGGTTCACTTTGGGTCTCTATCTGACTCGTTTTTAGAGTCAACCGGACCGGAGTTTAACTGGCCTGACCGGTCCGGTGTTGAAAACATTGCATTGCTATAAATAAAAAAATATGAACACGGAAAGTAGGAATTTTATTGATTGCTGCTAGTTGCTCTTTTTTTAGAGAAAATACAAGTAGTATGTAAAATTGCACGTGTCCTTAATGCCTCTACATCCATAGGTATTTATACCCCTTTTGGTCGTCCCCTCCCTCTTCCAAAGGTCATATGGCCAAATTTTGCTTGTCTTTGGGGTTAGTGGTGATCACTTCCCTATATTTTAAGGTGTTATGGGGGTAGTCATTTGACTTTCCTCAACCTCCATTTTCTTGAGCTATATATGCTTAAGCCTACCTGTCTCCTTGTTCATCAACTTCCTCGCCCATCATTTCACCAGGTGGGCCAATGAGTATTCTCTCCAGCCCTTAAATCTTCATTCTTCAACAATTTCCTCTTCATCAGTATTTTCTCTAAGGTTTAGCCCAATAATCCATCACATAGTTACGTGACCCACGTTATATAGGCCTAATTAACAAGGTGGAAGGTATGCACGTATCGCCCATATTAAATTTAATTTAAAATAGTCACAATATCTTTAATTTTTTCTCTCTGAGAATCTCTCAAAAACTGACCCTATTTTATGGAAGAAAACGCCTCCTTGCAACCACCGTCGAGAGCCGTGGCGGAGGAAAATCATGCTAAGAAAAACATGAAACCTGCACACATCCCATCCTCCTGTGTTAAAAAAATAGCCTGAAATAATTCTATGATTTTCAAAATCCTGCACGAAACCCTCAATCCGTGTTAAATTCGTGGAAGGTAGCATTCACGCGCAGTGTATTTGAAGCAGGGTTGGGGGTTTTGTTCAGGGTTTTGAAAATCATAGGGTTATTTCAGGCTATTTTTTTAATATAGGGGGATGTGTGCAGGTTTCATATTTTACAGGGGTATGATATGCAAATATCCCATAAAGAAAATGGGGGTTTGGGTCTTAGGAATACGAGGGCGGTTAACACCGCATTTCTTAGGAAGTTGGGGTGGCAAATTTGTAAAGACGATTCTAAACTTTAGGTGCAAGTGGTTAGAAGCAAATATCTCTCAAGGAGGAGCGCAAAGGCGAGGGGTTCTACGTCGCACATTTGGCGTAGTATTCAATCGGCTTTTCCAATAATTGAGCAAGGTATGGCTTGGAAAGTTGGCAAAGGGGACGTCATAAGCTTTTGAACTGATCATTGGTTGGGTGAGTCGGCTCTGATTTCGCGTGTACAAACAACATGTTGAGGAAGAGAATATAACTCGTTCGATGGACAGCTATTGGAGTCCCTCAAATGGCTGGAACTGGGCGGAGTTGCGCAGCTTACCAAATGAAGTGAAGAATGAATTGCAGGCAGTAAATCTGGATGAACGTGAAGCGTATGAGGATACTTATACTGGAAGCACACGAGCAGCGGTGTTTACACATGTAAGAGTGCTTACGAGTTGGTTATGGAGGCGACGCGTGATGGGGATGACCCGAAAATCTGCAAACGTATGTGGAAAGTCAAAGGCACATATTGTCGAAAGTTTGTCACTTGGTTACTCCAGTATTACAGATTACTAACCAAATCCTACTTGAATCAAAGAAATATTACTCCCGACGCAACATGCAAGTTATGTGGTCATGTGAATGGGACAAATATTCATGCAATAAGGGATTGCGTCTGGGCTACAGAGGCTTAGAAGGAGTTGATTGACCCTCAATTTCACACAACCTTCTTCTCGCTCAACACTAGGGACTGGCTAGATTGGAATTTGAAGACACCGGTGAACAGATATGAATGGTGCGATCCGTGGGATGTCATTTATTGAATGTGTGAATTTGATTTGGCAGGGACAGAACGAGGTAATGCATGATGATGAGATGGCGCAGCCATGGTTTTTTACGAAAGGGGCACGAAGGAGAATTCTGGAAGCCCGTAAAATAGTTGAAGGAAAACTCTACTCGGCGGAGACGTGTATGTACGTGGGATGGAACAAACCGTCATCGGGTGTGGTCAAATTAAATGTGGATGGTTCAGGTCCTTTGAGCGGGAGGCACAACACTATGGCTGGTATAGAGGGGTGCTATGAAGCACGGATACTCCTAAAATTAGATCCGTGTAGCATCGTACTCGTATCGGATATGATACTCTACGGATACCAGTCGGATACGTATCGGATACCCTTTTTAAGTATCCAAAAATTAAATAAAAAAGAAAATTCTGAATACCGTATCCGATATTCCGGATGCCATATCCCATACAAAATTTGAAGTATCTGACACGCTTTGAATATCAGACATAGTATTTTTTAATATTATACAATACTTTATAGGTTAAAATAGAAAAATAATAATAATTTTGACCATACATTAAAAGGTTAAACAAACAATAAAAAAATTTAAAGAAGCAACACACCATTTCAGTTTCACTTCTTAATATATTTTTTTTCTCTTGCTCCACGTGAAATCCATGATTTACACTTTATTACCAAAGATTTTGGATAAGAAGTTTAATATTGGTATCAATGAAATGACATTCTTACACCGCCGCAAATAATGAAATATTATGGTTACCTTCGAAATTTTTTGAACTTATAGACAATGAACTTGTGTCAGTATTGCACTTTTATTTATGTTAATAAACATACCGACTCAAATTTATTTTTAAATAGTATATATATATATATATATATATATATATATATATATATTCGTATCCCCAACGTATCGTATCCTATAATTTTGAAGTTTGCCATATTTCGTATCCGTGTCGTATCGTACCCGTATTCTCGTATCCGTATTCATGCATCATAGGGGGTGTTTCGTAATAGCACTGGTGCATGGATTCAAGGCTTTAGGAGTCAGATTACGAAGCTTACCACACTTGGAG
This sequence comes from Buddleja alternifolia, assembly GCA_019426215.1. Lineage (NCBI taxonomy): Eukaryota > Viridiplantae > Streptophyta > Magnoliopsida > Lamiales > Scrophulariaceae > Buddleja > Buddleja alternifolia. The sequence continues at coordinate 20,157,208 of CM033404.1, read as the reverse complement.
CTGAGCTTCAAGGGATCTTGGAGGGGCTGATTTTTGCTTGGAATATGAAATTTAATAAGCTAAGCGTGGAGACATATTGCTTGGATGCCTACAAGGACATCAATGAGGCTTCTTGTACTCACCGCAACTTTGACACAATTACGAGAATTAGACACATACTAGAGAAACAATGGCTCATCACTATCGAGCACATCCCAAGAGAGACGAATCGAGTAGCTGACTAACTAGCTAAATCCGAAAGATCACAAGACATGGAGATCATACAAGTGCCAGATAATAAACTGCAAAAAATTACGAACAAGACTTGTTAGGAGTCAAATGGATCAGAGAGATGACTATCAATCCGGGTTTGTCGGATTAATTAGCTAGGGTATCCCCCTTCAATTTATTTCAAAAGAAAATGTTTAATTTATTCACTTCCAAACGAATGCATGAACAAATGGTATTGCTTACTATGTGACAAGTAGAATATTAGTGGATTTGGACGTTCCACATGCCACATCAATGAACAAACGAAGGTAGGCCCATGTAGTGTGTGATATTTAAGGAGCCCTAGGTCCTCAGGCCCCTTGATCCACACCATTAATTATGTGGAGTCCCACATGGAAGTCCAATACGATCAATGGTGTACAGGTGAGAGACCTCCAAGTCGCAGGACCTACTAATTTTCACCCCATATAGTCATCATCATAAAATATAGTAAATCACACTGATTCGACCCAATGGATTTGCTTAACCTCTGTTGAAACCTGACCTGTGCAATAGGTGTGTCAGTCGCAAACTAATACATTCAACTGATTACATAATTTTAGACATAACTTTCCAACACGGACCCCAAATTGACGTTTTTCATTCATTCCCTCATCCAAAACATTTTTCTTGCGTGTAGTTTACTCTTATTTCATCCTTTTATGCATTCAGCCCTTGTTTCTAAAAAGAGTTTAAAGTCATTTTGTTCATTGATTCTCCAGATTTGCAAGGCCACTATCTCGAACTAATTTGTTGTATCTTAGGAAACAATCCACGAGAACCTTAAGCACTGAGCACCAATAACGGATAATTTCATTTTAAGGACAAAGACTTCAACTCTACTATCAACTTCTATTACCATTCTAAATGCACAACCCATACACGTAAAATTCAACCACAGCTTCATGATTTTACCTCTTTTGTATAATGAATCTCATACTATATGAAAAAGAAAGAAGAAAATATTCTACCATCTTTTTTTTTGTTTCCAACGTAATTTTTTCTTCTTGGAAACAAACACATCTAACAGTTTTTTCATTTCTCTTTAATCGGACATCGAATTTGTATTTAACGATTTAGGTTCTAAGAAGATAATAGGAACTCAGAGTCTATAGTAATTACTATTATCATTATATTTGACTGAGAAATACTCACTCGATCCCAAAAAAAAAAAAAAAAAGTTCATCATTCCAATTTTGTCTGTCCCAAAAAGATTGTCTCTTGCTTTTAGGGAAAACAAAATTACATTTTTGGCATGGAAATCCACAAAAAAAAAAAAAAAAAAAAGTTGCATAAATCATAATGTACGTGCACAAAAAAAAAAACAAACAAATTATGCCACGCTTTCTACTAATTAAAAAAAAATACCAAAGAATGACAATCACACATCTAATTACAATCATCCACTAACAAATATAGTTCTCGCCATGAGGACCATATCAAGGTGTTAACATTATAACTAGCGGTGATAATTCAGTTTAGTGAAATCGGGTCATAAAACATAAATGAATTGTGTTTCACGACAAGCCAAAGCAATCGGATGAATTAAAGATAGAGAGCAGTATACAGAATTTGCAATCTCCTTAGGTACATACATAACCCCCAAAGCTGTTAGCAGTGAACATGTAATTGCCATGTCTGTTTTGGGTCAAGCAACATATAGGAAAACCACAACAAAAAGATTGCTTCCTAAAATATCTAACAACATCACTTCTTACATACATCTAAACGATAACTGCAAATGGAGAAACCAAGCATTGCTCACATGAAAAATTATATATCAATATTTACTAAGGTTTTACCAGATTATGCAGTCACTGCTGGTATGCTTGCCTTTTTCCCTTCCATTGCGTCTTTTTTTCTACGACAAGTTGCGCAGAGAAAAGGGCCCTCCCATGGCTTTGATGCAGGAGAAAAAAATGGGCCTGAGTTAACAGACAAACCCTCATTTGGTGGCTGATCCACTTGGCAAATAGCACATCTAAACAGACCCGAATTCGAGTCCAGAGGGAAGTCCTTACCCAACCTGCATACATAGTTCAATGCAGGGTGGTTAGCATTGATTGCTTGATGTTTACTCAAAAGTATGTTTTTGTCGTCTTTGAAAGTTCGAATAGATTCCTTTGATAGCTTAAACGATGTAACAGCCATTTCATGAACCCAGAACAAAAGCAGCATAAACCACAAACATAGTCAAGCTCAGAAACATCACATGTTAATCAATATCACCACCGAGACTATCTATAGTTCACCTCCTATAACAGGAAGCTCTAGTAATACATCTTTTAATTTTATCGGACTAATATTTGCATCAACACCATGCAGCTTCACAAAGAACAACTGTTTAGTGATAATCCGAATTCATCCAAACAAGCAAGATACTTAACTCATTCAAGATGACCTTCATAAGAAGTAGGAAAACAGAAACTAGGACAGCTTTATCCTAGTTGACCTTGGTGACAGAAGATATTGAATACAAATAGAGTAACACATAAGCAGAAATAGGTTGTAATAAAGTACACAATCCATCAAAAAGATAGACATTTAAAGCTTAACTCCAGAACTGGTACATGATTTATTGAAACAAATCCATACTATTTTTGAAGTATCAAGATGCATGATATATTCAGCAAATTTAATAAGTTCCATCAACTTTTAGTATTTTTGGGCACTCTTTGTGAGGTTTACCAATAAGTTATGCAAGATTGAGCAAACACTCCACTTTTTGGCACCAAAAAACAAATAAGACACTACATGCAAGGACTAGAAAAAAATCTCAACCAAGATATGTTACATGTTTTCTGCACTTAGATTTTCTCCAATTTACACTTTCAACAGGCTCTAAGCCAAGAAAACTTGGACTTGTTTGACTTCTGAATGTTTCATGTTGAAGGACAGTAAAAGAGAATTTTACTCGAAAAAGAAAGTACATGTACCTCTCAGCAAGCATTGCAGAACCCTCCTCAAACAATTCCTCCACAACTCCAACAGCGGACAGCTTATTACTTCCCTTTCCGGAGTTCTGTGATCGCTTCCCGAAGATAAGCGAACTGAACAAATTTTGCTTCTTCCTAGGCGTTGGGGGTAAAACAGGATGGTCATAAGGAATAATATCAACAACCAAGCAGGTTGTATCATCTTTCAGACCTCTCGACCTTAGAGCTTCCTAGAATTAAAACAGGTGATGAATACCACATGGAACACCAATTTGCAAAACGTGGTCTATATTATGATAAATACCTTAACAACCAACTTTGCAGCAAGTTCGGCAGGTAAACCCCGGCAAGACTGAGCAGCAATATCAGAGGGTAAAGCATCCCATATACCGTCAGATGCAATTATGAGTCTTCCCCCTGCACTTGAAAGCTAACACACACAACAAAGAAGTTTTAGTTTAATACAATAGCCTGAATTATTAAATTATCTTTTAAAGGGTGATAGTTTTAAAACCTTGACTTGCTTAACATGAGGAATCGGGACAATAAACTCGCCAACATCTGTGTCACCAATTGACCTTGAAAGACACAATCCGCCAGGCCAGCAGCGTAATGGACCAACCTACCACCCCAACCAAAAAAAGATTTAATATTTAGTAAATAGATCCCCGATCCTCAGAGAGTCAAAAGTGGAGAAAAAATAGAAAGGAGAGCAATAAAACTTACCCCATTGCCTCCAAAAACATTGAGCCTTCCTACTTCACCACCGCTTGCAGTTACACGCTCCCGTTCTTCGACATTCTCTTCCAGCCGATGGTCAACGGTCAAAAGGGAAACGACACCCCCTTGCGTGTCCAATATGCATCGAGAATCTCCAACAGATGCAACAGTCACAGTCCAACCATCAATCACAACAAATGTAACTGTTGTTCCAGATGTCTCTCCTGTCATTTGTAGCAAAAAGCCAAATAAGATCGTGCAGAAAGAAAGGTCAAGCAGCCCATATATGGTAAGAATTATTTAAGAAACCAATCATTTTACATGCCTCGCTGCTGAAACTCTATGTCAGTTTTCACAAATCCAGCTACTAATGCCCTGGGAAGGGCTTGAAGCCACTCTTCCCTATCAAGTGCTTGAGGAATAGCACTTAATACGTTGTTCAGTAAATTCTCTTTGGCAAATATAGCAGCTGATATACCATTATGCCCATCAAAAATCTACCAGACAGAAAGAAACCCAAACTCAGAACATATATCAGACTAGAGATATAGATCACATAGATAAATTTCAAATAACTGATCATACTGCAAAAACTGAAAAAGACGAAGATGTATTGCCCGGAACCCTTTGGCAGTCCAGCTTGATTAAAAAATAGTCTTCTCCTTTCTTGGCCAGTGCAGCCTGGCCATACTTGACTGTGGGCTTCTCCACCTTCTCGTTTCTCAATTCGCGACCAATCAAAGTCCCAAGCGGAATGGGCTGTTGTTTCTGCTTCATATTCGATACCTCTGTCTGGCTCATTTTAGTACAATCTGTTTCAGCATTTCTGAAACCTTCATTTCCAAGCCCTGATCCCCACAAAACAGAGTCTGAATTAGAATAGATTCTGCCCACGTCATATACACCCAATTCAAAACACTTGATCTAAGAAAACCCAGTTTCATTTTTCCAGATAATCTAAAATAAAAGCAAAAGAACAACAAAATTCAAATTGATTAGAACTACAACACTAAAAACTGCACCATTAAAATACACAGACAGTGTCGTAGCACAAAATCGTACAACTTAATCAACTCTTCACTTATGAGCTAAAACGATGCACATTACATTAAAGGGTGCAAAAACTGCTAAAACTGAAAATAAACTAAATAAAAAGAAGCATTTCTCTGCATGTGCCCAAAATTGGATATATATATATATATATATATATATATATGTTTTCACATATACATACATTCACAGAACTAAATCAATAAAAATAGAAGTTGAAAAAGGTACATTTATAGAAAAGAAATGTAAGAGGCTTACAGAGAACACATTAATAGGGGTAAACTGAAGTAGATCGACAGAGCAGAGCTCGAAGCCGGAAACCCTAGAGAGAGAAAGTGATGAGTATCTTCTTTTCTTCTGGAATTTGATTGGAAGAGGAGGAAAATCTAGAGAGAGAAAGAGAAGACGCGGAGAGAGAAAAAGCGAGTCCCGGGGCAAAAGGTCTCCGATTTGGATTGATTCCTGAATAAGACATTTTTATTTAACTATATCTATCACCTAAATCTATTATTTTACATTTTAGAGTTTATATTTATTTATTTAATTTCCTAAAATTGGAGATTCTTCGTCTCGTCCTATCCTAATTGACGAAAATGGCATTTCCTGATTGGAATGACGAGTAAAAAACACTTTACACCTACACCCCAGAAATAGGCTAAATAGGCACTTTCCACCCTAAGAAAGAAAAATTCATCAAAATTTATAATTAGCTCTTGGCCAATTTTCAGTCGGCTTTCACATTTTCAAGCCATGATATGTGTGTGTGATTTATTAGATGTAATGGACTATTTGTATTAGTTTGATTTTTTCTCATGGTTTTGGCTTTCTGTTTTGAAATCATTTGCAATTTCTTAATATGCAAACTTCTTGTTCCCAAAAGAATTAAAAAGGCCTTATACCTTTTAGTATAGTATATAATTTGACATAAGTTTCTTCTTTCTCAGCAAATATCAAATACGAAAGTTGAATTTGGAATATGTATAGTCTGATGGCAAGTGAAACTCTGGGGCTACCCTCATGAACTTTCATTTTAATTGTGCAATATAATAGACTATTGAGAGAATGTAATTTTTATTTTATTTTTTTGCGACAGATAGAATGTGATTCAATGTCGTGTGTTCTTCTCAATTTAATTTTGTCTGGCTGCAAGAAATATTGGTTTCAAACAATTTCTGGGTAGAAATGATCGTGCTAATTTTATCTTTTTATTGAAGCCTGCAAGTTAAATAAAAAATCAGACCATTGTGCATATTAATAATCTCGTTCTTTATGCTTTTTATAATGTGTTTATATATAAGGCCTGTTTGCGGAAACTTAAGAAAAACACTTTTTCAGCTTTTTGCTGGATTTAAGCTGCTTTTTGCTGTTTGGTTTTACTGCTTCTGATTCTACTTCACTAAAAAAAAGTTGAAAATAAGCAGAAACTAAAAGCAGGTCCTTAGGTACTTCTACCAGCTTCTTCTATATTTTCTGCTTTTTAGCAAGTTTTGCAAACACACTCAACTTTAACTTTTCAGCTACTTTTACAACTTTTTCTAAAATTTAGCACTTTTTTAAAAGTATAAGCTCTTGCAAACAGACCTATAATAAGTGGTAGTTTGGCAGATAAAGACAAAAACTTGCAGTAATCTCTCGTTTCTTGATGTAATAATTTATTCTCAAGCAAAGAAGTAGAAAAATATGAGAATTAATTCGTATAATTCCACTATTATAGGTTGTTGTGCTGTGGTGGTATAAAAGAAAATCATAGTCATTTCTTTCATTTACTAGAAAAGAATTTTGGGGGTATTTTTATACTTGACTGTTAAATGGAGCTGAGGTGCATAGAAAATAGAAATTTGTGGATAAAAATACCCATCATTCACCGTGTCTTCAGCTGGAAAATAGGTAAACAATAGAGTGGGGGGCAAAGCTATTGGGCGTGCAAATTGTGTCTTGGGGTGGAAAGTGCTTATTTAGCCTATTTCTGGGTGCAAAGTGGTTTTAACTCTTGGAATGACCAAATAATCCTCTTTCAAAATTAACAAAATATTCGAATGCAATTGAATAGTCCCCTTTTTCATGTCATCATTTTGACATATTTATGTTGGATCAAAACTTCATAAACGTATCAAATTGCTAAGGACGAAGAAAGATTATATCGAGATTAGAGAGAACTCTCTATCCTTAACACTAAATTGTCCCGCTTAGGTGGTATGGGTTCTTGCAACAAGTGTCCCAAGATACAACGATATACGTTCTGAATTCAAAACCACTTCAAATTCAGAACCTAACAAACTTTTGCTACTATGAACTCTTGAGAGAATTTAGAGAATGAGAGAAGATATAAGCTTAGAAATGCTTGGTGTGATTTTCCATTCAGCTGGAGGGGGTGGGGTTTCATTCGAAAAAGCATAAACGCAGCGGAAGGGATTTCAAAAATTAAAACGAAAACCCAATTGGTACTCTGATTCGCATAGTTGAAACTAAAAGCGTATAACGAATAAAACGTACTCGTTAATATGAATATGATGATGGAGAAAAACTTCTTCTTCTCCAAACTCGAAATATTGAAGCTTCCAAATCTTCAATCCTTTGGTTTGATTTTTCAAACTTGAACTTGATCCGAACAATGAAAATACGTCGTCTCTAAATCGTCACGCACGGATCAACAAACGAAAAATCCTCTTTCTTCTTTCTCTATGGTCGACGGCTAGGTATAGAGGAGGGGAGGAATTTTTTTATTTTTTTTTAGAGTTATGAGAGTTGTGTATTCTCTTCTTACTTGTTCTCAGTCAAAGTGTCATTATATACCTCATGACTTATTGAACAAGTCAAAACAAAAGAGCCCTAATATGTGGCCTCTCAAAGACGCCACATTGAGGCCTCGTAGGCGTCCAATTGGACTCCTTATTTAGCCCCAAGATTTGTTTTGTTTAATTAATTTCTTATTTCAATTAATAATTCATTATATCCAATAAATAAATTAATTAATTAGATAAATTAATTCATTAATATATTTCACAAGGAAATTAAATAATAATTAATCTTATCATTATAATTAATTATTTCATCTAATGAAGAATTAATTATTTAATTTATCCAATAAATTAAAACTATTAGAAGAAATAATAGAAATTCATTTTTCTTTTTCAATCTTTTAGCGCGACTCTTTAGGTTCGTTTCGTTTGGCAATAAGAGGAAACCAAAGGAAGTGGGTAACACCTAGCCAGTCACGTGGCCCACTTCGTAACCCAAACCAAAACGAATGATAGGATCATTCTGAAACCTTCCAATCGTAAATATCGTATATGTATAAACCCTTTGTTCACGTTCCCCGGTCAAGTGAGAGTCATGGTTATGTTAAACTCACTGGACTTGACCATATATATAAATCATAATAAATACGAGATCATTGAGATCGATTTAGTGCCAAGCACAATCGTCTCGTTTGCTTTGGCCAAAGGCTTTGATCTCTATTTATCTATAATTACATAGGGTACATACACATTCACTTATGAGAGAACAAATCCCATATTAGATACTGCTAAGATTACCACTTGCCCATCAAGTCCGCGTTTCGAGGTTAACCCCACCAAAAGGTGAATTGGGTCTAACTACTCTAGTGAAAGACTTAACGTCACAAGTGCATCTTCAGCCTGATACTTTAGGTCAAAGGTTCACATATACCTATTACGCATAATCAGTTTTGTCATTGACAGTCACAGAGTGAAAACTCATGTGACAGAACCGATGCGAGTCGTGTTCGAACATATCAGTTCCACTGACGTGTCTACAATCTTAATCTCCTATCATCCCATGATACCAGACAGACACTCCCATGTCGGAGCTAAGATTGTACAAGTATTCGAAGTCTTTATTTGTCCATTAAAGACTTCATATTACTTGCGAACTTATTTTAGTAATCAAGATCGGTCTCTCTAGTGCCAATCTTCCTATCCCATAGGAAGTAGAAGGATCGCACTGAAAACATGGACAAAACGTTTTACACAACTTATAGATGCAAATAAGAATTAAGTGAAAACCCAATAATGCCTTTTATTTAAGAAGAGTTTAAGTTCAATATAAGATATATGCCCTATACATTCTATCCTCTATGGCATCTGAGGGTATAATCCTAACAGAGGGGGCTATATATAGCCTCCAAAATCAGCTAAAATTAAATACGGGCATTGAATTACCTTCAATTCTAACTTGAAACAGCAGACTATTTTTGCTGCCAACATTCGAACGTTGCACCCTCAACATTCGAACGTTGGCTTGTAACAGAAAATCCAATAGTCAGAAGTCAATGTTCGAACGTTAGAGGTGCAATATTCGAACGTTGGGTCTTCTAGAAATTTTATTCAGATTTTGAATAAAAAAGTGGCCAGCAATTTTATTCAGGCTCAATTTAATTTAAGCCCAGTTTTGGTTGATGGATCAATAGGTTTATTTATGGAATTAATTTTGTCCAAAAAATTAATTATCTTGCAAGCCCAAGCCCAAGGCCCACGACCTACAACCCACGACCCTGACCCGGTCCAGAGCCCAGTCCGGCCAGGGAGGGAGGACGGGTGGCAGCGGCAGCGCGCACGCGCGCGCGTGTGGTGAACCGGACCATTGCTAGGTCCTTCCCCCTCACAAAGCCCACAAAAATCTTATGACCTAAAGGTCCAACCATTTGTCTTAAGGCAATGGTTTATAAACCATTCCAAACATTGATCCATATCCTATGTGGGATAACCCACTTCAAACTCCTAACTTTAGCTCTTAATTTCTCATCCGTTTTTAATCTGATTTGAGAAATTCCAAATGCTAAGCTCATTTACTCGGAACGTAGATTAATATTATCCAATAATATTTCGTATCCTGGATACTTACAGTATTCGAATTGCTTATGCAAAAGTCATGTCCAACACACTTTTCATAAACACAAAATCCAACAATCCCCCACACGAATGAAATTAATGCAATGCAGGATCTCAAGAGTTCAGACGAAAATTTATCACATCAGAAGAGGTAGCTTTTGGCTTTGAACCTTTATTAGTGAGATGTCATCGGATTTACTAGGCTCCCCAATGAATATGATATCTTAAATTGGTCATCCGTTCGTGTAAATCCAAACAATGATATTCACATGATAAACTCTCAGTAGCTTCAGTTATCACAGTTAGGTCCATTTTGGCCGTGGCACCCCTTCTTGGATTCATAAGTGTTTACATTTTACTCAATGTTGAGGCGGCCTACACCTCACACTTACATAGGTGATCTCCTATTAAAGAGTATCCTACCATACTCCACTTCATTTTCATGACCGTATATGAATCATTAAAAGTTCTGACTTAGTCATTGCTACACTTGTAGGATGCTCTTCTTTATCCTAGGCAATGGGTTTGGAGTTTAAAACTCCTAAGTGCCATACTGAATTTTCACAACTTAGTTTTCCCATTGAACCATGATCTTGGGATCTCCAGTCAACATGGTTGGGTTTCCGTTGTGTCCATTCTTAAATTGTAGACTTTAATCTCATTCCTTTTGATAGGCAGTATATTTGATCTCTAGGCAATCTTCTCCTTTGATTTCACATAATTAATGGAAATAATCCCGTTAGAGATCAACTGCTTAATGGTATTATGTCTACGACGAATATGTCTAGACTTACCATTATACATGCTACTCTGAGCCCTTCCAATTGCCAACATACAGTCGCAATAAATCAAAATCGGAGGCACAAGCTTTTTCCAATAGGGAACATCTTCTAAGAAATTTCTTAGCCATTCAGCTTTTTCACCAGCTTTATCTAAAGCTATGAATTTTGATTCCATCGTGGAACGTGCTATGCAAGTTTGCTTGGAAGATTTCCACGACACTGCTCCTCCACCAACGGTAAATACATAACCATTTGTGGACTTAGATTCGTTCGTGTCTAATATCCAATTAGCATGGCTGTATCCCTCTATTACAGTTGGATATCTTGAGTACTGTAATCCATATTCTTTAGTATACTTTAAATACTTAAGATATCTAGTTAAAGCATTCCAATGCTCTACACTAGGATTACTCGTGAACCTACTCAACTTGCTCATAGAATAAGCTAGATCAGGGCCAATACAGTTCATGATGTACATGAGACTCCCAATGACCATAGCATATTCTAACTGCGATACAGGTTCACCATGGTTCTTGTGTAGATGAACGCTCAAGTCCACTGGCGTCTTGACTAGTGCACTATCACTCGGAAGGAACCTTTCCAAAACTGTCTCAACGTAATGAGATTGTGATAAGACTAGTCCTTCAGAAGTCCTCAGGATTTTAATCCCTAAGATGACGTCTGCAAGTCCCATATCCTTCATGTCAAAGTTCTTCTTTAACATTCCTTTAGTATTCATGATGATTTCATGATTACTACCCATTATCAACATGTCGTCTCCATATTGACACACTATGACGTATGCATTATGTGTTTATCTAACATACACGCATTTATCATACTCGTTGGTCTTAAAACTATTTGATAACATCATGCTATCAAATTTTTTATGCCACTGCTTTCGTGCTTGTTTAAGTCCATATAGAGACTTTACAAGTTTACACACTTTCTTCTCCTTTCCAGGAGCAACATACCCCTCGGGTTGTTTCATGTATATTTTTTCATCTAATTCTCCTTTCAGAAACGCAGTCTTAACATCCATTTGATGTATCTCAAGGTTATGCAATGTGGAAATAACGATGAATAATCTTATGGATGTTATTCTCGTTACCGGAGAATAAGTATCGAAGAAATCAAGACCTTCCGTTTGTAGGTATCCTTTGACTACCAAACGGGCCTTATACTTATCAATAGTTTGATCGGTCTTATACTTTATTTTCAGAATCCATTTACAGCTTAAAGACTTACTTCCCTTTGGAAGATCAACTAACTCCCAGGTATGGTTGTGCAAAATAGACTCGATTTCACTATTGATAGCCTCTTTCCAGAGTTAAGCATCTGGACCAGACATAGCTTCCTTAATCGTTCTTGGCTCTCCTTCTAATGTATATGATACAAAATTGGGACCAAATAATTTTGGAACTCTTGCACTTTTGCTACGACGTAGTTCTTTGTCCCCGGGATTAGAACTACTCGTAGACTTATCAAATGTTCTTTTAAGAGGAACTTGCTCATTTCTTTCCTTATTTTGAAAGACATCCTCGAAAAACAAAGCATTTTTAGATTCCATGATATTACCTTCATGAATCTCAGATATTTCTGATTTATGTACCAGAAATCGATAGGCGCTACTATTAAGTGCATAACCTATGAATATACAATCAATAGTTTTAGGCCCTATCTTAACGTATTTGAGTTTGGGTATTTCTACCTTAGCCAAACACCCCCACACTTTGAGGTACTTGTAAGAAAGCTTTTGACCTTTCCAAAGTTCGTACGGAGTCTCACTCCTACTTTTGTGGGGAATCTTATTAAGGATATAATTAGCGGAGAGGATCGCCTTCCCCCCCCTCCCCCACAAATCCTGAGGTAATCCAGAATTTAACAACATCACATTCATCATTTCTTTGAGAGCGCAATTCTTGCGTTCAACAATGCCATTTAATTGAGGTGAGTATGGTGCCGCCGTTTGATGAATAATTCCAGAGTTGATACAATATTCATCAAAAGGCGCTCTGTATTCTCCACCTCTATCACTTCGGATAGCTTTTATCCTTTTTTCAAGTTGATTTTCAACTTCCGTATTGTAATGTGTAAATGCTCCAAGCGCTTCGTCCTTACTTCTTAGTAAATACACATAACAATACTTTGTGAAATCAATGTAATGAAATATTTTTTTCCACCTCTAGTTTGCACAAACTTCAAATCACAGGTGTCACTGTGAATAAGTTCTAGAGGTGCGGTGTTTCTTTCCACTGAAGGAAACAGTTGTTTGACTAGTTTTGCCTCAACACAAATTTCACATTTATGTTCATTTTCAACTTTAAAAGTTGATAATAAGTTCAAGTTGACCAATCTTTAAATAGTATTATAATTTACATGCTCTAGTCTGACATGCCATAAATTAGAATACTCAAGCAAATAAACAGAATTCTCAATACTTTTATTGCTTTCATTTTCAATTACAACAGAGCGGATTACATTCATCTTGAAAAAGCCCTGCTCAAGGCAACCTTTTCCTACATAAAATCCTCTCTTTGTTAAAAAAAATCTATCAGCCTTGAAGACTATCTTGAACCCATTCTTGACTAAAGCTGAACTGGATACCAAATTCTTGTGAATCTCCGGAACATGCAGAACTTCAGTTAATGTTAGCTCTTTGCCTGAAGTCATCTTCAGCACAACTTTCCCCATTCCAACCACTGGAGATGTGGCCTAGTTTTCCATAAATAATCTCTGTCCATCAATTGGGGAATAGGACGAGAAAGCATCTCTGTCAGAACTGATGTGGCGAGTAGCCCTAGTATCTATGAACCACTCCCTCGAGTTGTCCGCCAAATTGGCTTCGAACACGACGGCAGTGAGATCAAGATCAGTCAGATCAATCGGCACCTGGTGGTCAGACAGATCGTCGATCATCTCATTGATGGTCTGGACATCATCTTCAGCCAAGTGCACCTGGTTCTGCACTTGATTCTTGCCTTTGTTCTGATTTTTACCAGAACCTTGCCCTTGAGACTTATTTTTCCTGGGCTTTTTGCAGTCTCTAGCCAGTGTCCCGGTTGGCCACAGTTGTAACAGTCGTCTCCCTGTTTCAACATGCTTTCTTTTTCTGGAAGTTCCTTTTGAACTTCCCCTGGAACTTTCTTTTCTGGTTTGAGCTTTTCGGAACCTGTACGATGTTAGCCATCGCCTGCACAGGAGGCCTCTTGTCAGAAACCCGGTTGTCTTCCTCAATTCTGAGTCGGATGACCAAGTCTTCTAGACTTATCGCCTTTCGCTTGTGCTTCAAGTAATTCTTGAAATCTCTCCAAGATGGCGGTACTTCTCAATGATAGAAGCTACTTGAAAAGATTTACTCAAATCCATGTCCTCAGCATGAACTTCATGAATAATTATCTAAAGCTCTTGGACTTGGCTAGTCACAGACTTAGTGTCCACTATCTTGAAGTCTAAGAACTTTACGACCACGAACTTCTTCAGTCCGGCATCCTTAGTTCTATACTTCTTATCTAGTGCCTCCCACAGGCCTTTGGCGGTCTTAACCGACCGATAGATGCTGCAAAGCGAATCATCTAACCCGCTAAGTATGTAATTCCTGCAAAGGAAATCACTATTATGCCAGGTATCAGATTCCACCCTCATTTGCTTGTTGATTGAGTCCTCAGGGACATTAGGAGCATCCTCCCTTAAGAACCTCACCAAGTTTAGAGTTGTGAGGTAGAACAGCATCTTCTGTTGCCATCTTTTTAAGTTAGCCCCACTGAACTTCGACAGCCTTTCAGCCTGAGCCGGTATAACCGGATTTGCCATTTGAACAAATGGAGAGACCAGAGCAGAGTCAGAATCGGAACTAGGGTCCAACCGTGAACTGGAACCTAGCCTGGCACCCCCACTAGAGCCAATGTCAAAACCGGAGCCAGGACCCAGCCCTGAACCAGAACCAAAACTAGAACCTCCACCGGAGTAAGAGCCAATATCGAGACAAAGATTAGCACCCGATCCAAGACCAAAGTCAAGAGTAGCACCATCAACATCTCCCACATTAGCCTTTTGAACAAGTGATATCTTTTGAACAACAAGAAGAAATCTACTGTTAAGTTTGTTAGATCAAAACTTCACAAACGTATCAAATTGCTAATGACGAAGAAAGATTATATTGAGGCGGGAGAGAACTCTCTATCCTTAACACTAAATTGCCACGCTTAGGTGGTACGGGTTCTTGCAACGAGTGTCCCAAGATACAACGATATACGTTCTGAATTCAAAACCACTTCAAATTCAGAACCTAACGAACTTTTGGTACTTTGAACTCTTGAGAAAATTTAGAGAATGTGAGAAGATATAAGCTTAGAAATGCTTGGTGTGATTTTCCATTCAGCTTGAGGGGGCTATATATAGCCTCCAAAATCAGCTAAAATTAAATATGGGCATTGAATTACCTTCAATTCTGACTTAAAACAGCAAACTGTTTCTGCTGCCAACGTTAGAACATTGCAACCTCAACGTTCGAAGGCTTGTAACAGAAAATCCAACGGTCATAAGCCAACATTCGAACGTTAGGATACAACGTTCTAACGTTGGGTCTTCTAGAAAGTTTATTCAGATTTTGCAATTTTATTCAGGCCCAATTTAATTTAAGTCCAATTTTGGTTGATGGATCAAGAAGTTTATTTGTGAAATTAATTTTGTCCAAAAAATCTTGCAAGTCCAAGCCCAAGCCCCACAACCCACAACCCACGACCCGAGAAGGCGGTGGCTGCACGCACGGTCGCGTGTGGTGAACAGGACCATGGCTAGGTTCTTCCCCCTCACAAAGCCCACAAAAATCTTATGACCCAAGGGGCCAACCCTTTGTCTTAAGACAATGGTTTATAAACCATTCCAAGCATTGATCCATACCCTATGTGCGATAACCCACTTCAAACACCTAACTTTAGCACTTAATTTCTCATTCATTTTTAATCCGATTTGAGAAGTTCGAAATGCTAAACTCATCTACTCGGAACGTAGATTAATATTATCCAATAATATCTACTCGAAATGCTAAACTCACCTAACTTACAATGTTCGAATTTCTTATGCAAAAGTCATGTCCAGCTCACTTTTCATAAACACAAAATTCAACAATTTATGTCAACACATGTTGGTTCAATTGGTATGGAACGGGTCACGTTCTATCATAAGGTTATGAGTTCGATTCTCTTTATTGAATGGGGACGGTGTTGGTGGATAATCTGTAATTACATCTGTTAGAAATTTTTTATCACGAAAGCACATCCTGACCCGTGATATGTGACCAATTTCGACCCTATTTAGACTTTTGCCAAGAAAACCCAACAGATTTCCCATATTTACAATTGAAATGAATTGGTGTCAAATCTCGTCACTCAAACCAACTCAAAACTTGCAAATTTGGTTAAAATTTTTAAAACCAATATTTATTTGATTTCAAATTAAGTTACGCTTGAATCGAAAGTTAGGATTTAAATGGAAATTCTGACCAAATAAAAGTGGACATAAGCTCGGGCATAACTTCGACTTAGGAACATATAGATAAATGAATAAATATCTATCTGTCTATATATGTGTATATATCGATACATATATAATAAATATGAAAATAACAAACTGAAATATTAATATATGAACATATATAAATTACTCATAAGTCAGTAAACAAGTATCCAAACTTTCAAGTACAATGTAGACGGTTTAAATCAGGAAAACCCCATAATCAATCATGTTTCACTCCGAAAAGTTGTCTAATACAAAAACAATGTAGAAAAAAAGGATTGTGGTGTTCTGACTTTCCTAAGTTAATCTTGACGGATTTTAACATGTATATATAGTTTGATTTTGAGCACTTAAAGCGTTTTGAGATTAATTATTATGATAATTTATATTTATCTTATTATTTGTATAAAAAAAAGTAATAAACAAACAAACAAATAAATAAATAAAATTTATATTGGCTCGCACTCAGCATGCAGGACATATTTATTTTCAGGTAAAACACATTAGCACAATACTCAAGTAGAAAAGTGTTTCGAACATGATTTGAGCTTTGAGAACAAAAGCACACTTACGATCAAGTTGAGTATTAGTCCAAACTCCAAATAGATTTGGCTTGCTCCACTTGATTGATTGCCCTCGTTATCTCGCGGGTTCCTCAGTTTACATAAGATATTTTAGAACATTTTGCTAGCAATGTAGAATTTCGTAAATTGGAATAAGACATGACATTTAGTACATGCTATTAGTATGAATAGGTACATGAAACTCCGAACTTTTAAATTTTAATTGGATGACATGTTTATGTGCATAAAAAAAAGGGATAATTGTATATTGTACCCTTGTGAAATACGAAACTTGCACACATCCCCTGTTTTAAAAAAAATAACCTGAAATGCCCTTATGTTTTACAAAACCCTGCATGAAACCCCCAACCCTACTTCAAATACACTGCTCGTGAATGCTACATTCCGCAGATTTGACATGGATTGTTGGCTTCGTGCAGGGTTTTGAAAATTATAGGGTTATTTCAGGATATTTTTTTAACACATAGGAGATGTGTGCAGGTTTCATGTGTCACAGGGGTATAATATGCAATTATCCCTAAAAAAAATGTCATGAAAATATTCCCACAAAATAAGATTCTTCCTTTTTTTTTTTTTTTTGAGAAAAAGCCTCAAAAAATAGAGTAAAATCCCATTTATCCCCCTGTGATAGACGTTATTCTTCAAAAGCCCCCCTGTGATAAAAACATCGACAACCTACCCCCTCGTATTTTTAAGAAATATACTCACTGAGTCACTGCCTCCTTAAATATATTTTGCCTTTGAATTTTCTTGTGAAGACGAAAATACTCTTGTACTTTGAAAATATTCACACTATATTTTATTTTTTAATTATTTTTTAATTTAATTTTTTATTTTCTTTTTCTTTTTTCTCACCTTCTTCTTCCCCAAAACCTCTACCTCCAACCTCCTATACACCACCACCACCACCACCATCTTCTTCCCCAGTAGCCTCCTATCACCGCCGACCTCTACAACAACCAACCTCATAATAAATATATATTTAAAATTTATTATTAAACTTATTATATATATATATATACACACACACAAATATGGGTGGCAAACCAGGCAACGAACAGGTGAAGGAAGACCAGACCTCTATCGCTTGGTCCCTTAGTTACCGGAGGGTCGGCGGCAGCGAACATAAATAATTTCGAATCGGAAGGAAAGCCAATCCGCCATAGCCGTCGTCTGCGCCACCATCGTCATTTCATCATGCCCCCACCACTATCTTTAGTCGTCGTCGCCTGCTCCTTTCTCCCTGCCGTCAACTCTACGATTCCCCACCCCCGTCGCCTGGTTTTCATCCACATTCGTTGCTACCAATCACCTTTTTTCCACCCTCGTTCGCCGCCACTATGAAGATGCGAGCTTTGAGCAGTGTGGCGGTGAATATGGAGTGTGGTGGTGGATCAGAGTGCTGCGGCGCGGCCTGGAGGTCAACTGTGAAGGTGCGGGTTTTGAGTTTGGTGTGTGGATCTGAAGTGTTGCAGCGTGGGTTGGAGGTCGACAGCTGATTGGGGTGGTGGCGGCGGTGTGAGGAAACATTGATTTGTGAATTAGGGTTAGGAGGAGAATGATGAATTGGGGAGGATGAAAGGAAAAAAAGGAAAAAATTAATGTAAATAAATTAAAAATGAAAAGAAAATATTAAATATAATATGTTTAATATGGACCATTAATATATTTTAGATCTATGGATGTGATTAATCAAATTTAAACAATATATAAGTGATGTGTGTGGGAAGCACACCAATGATAATATGCGATATATTATATAATAATATAGTATCAAGCACGAAAATAATAGTAAAAATGACACAAGATATACGTGATTCGGCCAAAATATGACCTACGTCCACGGGACAAAAGAGTCGATCCTTTCATTAGTGATTGGAGTTGATATATATACAAGTTTTTGATGGGGGTAGGTAAAAAAGGTAAGTCAACTATTCCTAAATGTAAAGTAGAATAAATCATGATCCTTCCATTTTGAGCTATATCTTTTATTGTATAATTGGTGAATCTTCTGGCACGATCTCCGCAAGTCTATATATGGTAAGTACATCCCCTAATTGATTCTTGTCGGATCTAGCTCCAGGCTTGCCTTATATAGAATGCTCCACCTGTGCAGGTCAGGGCTGACCGAACCTCCAGCTGGACCGATTTGAATGTGAGGTCTTCTAGAAGAATCCGGGCCCGTGATGCTATTGGGCTTAGGCCCATAAAATGTTGAACTATTAGTTTGGCCCAAAGACCTATTTCAACCCACATCAATAAGTATTAATTTGAACCGTCGATTTTATGTTATTTGATCCAATGGTTGTTAATCAGGGGCAAATTTGTCCAAAATGGTCAAAAAAAATTATAACCAGTAGCACTACGCGCGAGTGAGGCACGTAGAGGGTTAAATTGTACCTTTACTTTTTTCATAGGGGGGTATTCTGTCAACTTTTTTGTCATAGGAGAGCTTTTGAAAAATAACGTCTATCACGGAGGGTACGAACAATTTTTCTCTCAAAAAATATAATCACAAGTTACCATAGAATAACTTGAAAGGATAAACCAATTTTCGGGAAACATCTTATAAGGAAAAAGAAAATGCATTTTTTTCACTATTAATAATTAGACAGTTCATACAATAGCTAAAAAGGTTTCGTTCGCAATATCTCAATATTGGATGTCAAATCACATATATATTCAAATTCAAAAATTACTCACATATTTGAATTCAAGTGATACAAAATAAGATTCACTTTACCTACATATGTTGTCGCCCAAAATGGTAAATTTGATTTAGATTTGTTCATAGAATTTAAAGTAGCAATCTTTTTTCAGAGATTAAGTGTTCATCTAATTAAGGCATTAAAATTAGTACATGAAAGGGCACGGACAAGATTTTCTTCCAGACATGTCGTTTGACCTTTACTCACATTGAACGATAAATTAAAGTTAAGAAGACACTTATGTGATTTAGATTGAAAAAAATAAGTTCATAAGTAATAGCGCTATATGTATCGAAATTATCCAAGTACAATGTGCTAGTAAAATTGAATGTGAAAAAATGGATATGCAATTTGGAATCGAGACGAGCGTAAACACTCTGTCCTTAACACAATATTGCCTCACTATAGTCTTGCTATCGGTGTGCCATTGTGTCCCATGATACAACGATACTTCTCAGGATAGAACCACTTCAAATCCCGAGACCCACGAACGAAATCCTGTTTCGAACTATCAATAATAGAATGATTCAACTCTCGACTTTGTTATTCCCATAATAACAAAACTCAAGAGAATGAACAAAGAATGAAGAGGATTTTCTAATTCGTTGTTAAGAAGAACATTCGAAGGGTTTATATAGGTATTAGAAACAAGAGGGGTCATAAATGTCATTAAATTCAATTTAAGGACTCACATGTAACGGTCGTAACGGTTTTGACCGTCATAAATATGATCAATCACATGTGAGTTAAAAATACAGCCCGTGCGATCGTGGCCATCGATCGTAATGGGTAGTATACTTTAACTCCTCATCATTTTATATTGTTGAATCAGAAGAAATTCACGGTAAACCTACAGATTTCAAACGACAACTTTAGCATTTAATTTCTCATTCGTCCAAACTCGGATCAGAGAAATTCAAAACGCACACGTATTGTTTGAATTTGTTACCGGAAGTACGTCACACGTACTTTACTTACATCCGATTTCCAACAATCTCCCACACGAATGAAATTAAATAGATGCGGACACATTGAAAGTTCAGGTGAAAGGCTATAGCATCAGAAGAGGAGATTTTGGCTTTGAACCTTTCTTAGTGAAATATCATCGGATTTACTAGGTTGCCCAATGAATGCGATGTCTTGAATTGTTTAGTCGTTAATGTAAACCAAGACAATGATATTCAAACCAGAGTCTCTCGAACAAATTTCATTCTCACTGTTGGGTCCATTTTGGCCGTGGCACCCCCTCTTGGATTCATAAGTGCTTAACCCAGTTTGAGGCGGCCTACACCTCATACTTATATAGGTGATCTTCTATTTAAAAGTATTCTGCCATACTCCACTTCATTTAGATTACAATATATGAATCATTAAAAGTCCGACTTATCTTTTGCTACATCTTGTAGAATGCACTTTTTTATCTTAGGCAATGGGCTTAGAGTTTGCTAGACTCCTAAGTACCTCACCAAATTTTCACAACTTAGTTATCCCATTAAACCAAGATCTTGGGATCTCCAGTCAACATGGTTGGGTTACTGTTATGTCCATTCTTAATTTGTAGTTTTTAACCTTATTCCTCTTGATAGGCAGTCTATTTGATATCTATGCAATCCTTTCGTCAAAGGATCTGCAACATTCTCCTTTGATTTCACATAATCAATGGAAATAATCCCGTTGGAGATTAACTACTTAATTGTGCCTACAACAAATATGTCTAGACTTACCATTGTACATGCTACTTTATGCCCTTTGGATTTGTCGACTGATTGTCACAATGTATCGGACTTTGTGCTACTGGATTTTCCACGAGGAACATCTCCTAAACATTGTGTGGTCACTCAGCTTTCCCATCAACTTTATCTAAAGCTATGAATTCTAACGTCGAGCTATACAAGTTCATTCAGATGATTCAATGACACTGCTCCTCAACCGATGGTAAAATAGAACCACTCGTGGATTTAGAGTCGTTTGTGTCAAACAGCCAATTAGCAATATTGTATCCTCAAAAAAGATAGCAGTTCTATATTCCATGATTTCTCCCTTATGAATATCAGAATTTTTCGACTTTATGTACGAGATACGCTATGAAGTAAATATCCAATATGCAGTCAATGGTCCTTGATCATATCTTCATTTGTTTGGGTTTCAATATTTTTACCTTATCCAATCCCCTCTCATTTTTAAAGTATTTATAGGAAGGATTGTTGCCTTTCCTTATTTCATACGGAGTTTCACTCCTACTTTCCAAAATGTATTCTCACTAAGAGGATCACCTTCCTCCCCCACAATTCTGCGACACACCAGAATTGATTAAAAACCCCTTATATCCTTGAGATTATTTTTGGGATAAATAATACAATGCATTTTGCGGCGTCTAAAGTCATTGTCTCCGACGAGCAGCAGCACTCCAAGAGCCATCATTTTGGTCACATTAAAATAGATCTAATTTATTTAATAGTCAAACTCAAAATAATTACAACAAAATTAAATCCAATTTAATTTTGATAGGATGATTAAATCCAATTTAATCCCATGGAAAAGATTAAATCCAATTTAATCAAATTGAAACTAAATCCAATTCAATTCCCATGAGAAGATTAAAACTAATTTAACCAAAATGAAATTAAATCCAATTTTAATTTTCATGGGCTAACAAATTTAATGATTAAATCCAATTTAATCAATTATCAAATTAAATTAAATTTAATTTAACTTATTAAAAATTAAATCGCATTTAATTTAATTCAATTGGGTCCAACTCAATTTAATTCAAAATTGAAATTCGCTGGCCCAAGCCCACTATCATTTTTATATGTTGGGTCTAACCCAATTTACTTCAAAATGGGAGTCATTAGGCCAAGCCCAACATGCAAATCCTTGTTGGGCCAAGCCCAACATATTATTTAATGTGCCCAACCAACACACAACCAGATTATTGCCTTAGCAGCAGTCCAAGTGCCTCGCGCTGGTGCTTTTCCGGTTGTGGCGGAAGCGCCGGCTTCGCCACCTCTCTGGTGACCACCGCTTCCCGGAATCTGGCAAAAATAACGTGTTCTTCGCTCCCAAATTGAAAGACTTCAGCACCCATTTTCATAGAATCCGGTCACATCTCTGGCGTAACTTCCAGTGGCTCAAGGCGGCGCATCTCAACCACCAATTTTGGCGTCTATTGCCACTAAGGTATCGTACAATGGCGATGATTTTCGCCATCCCGATTTCGAATTTACAGCAGCCATTTTAATGGCTTCAATCGAACATTCCGGCGACGATTACAGGCGGCGATTCGAGTGCTACTCTAAGCGACACCTTTCGCGCCACCACCATGGTGATCAGATCCAGCGATTTCACGGTCTATTTCATTGCGATTCAGCATCACATACAACGATGCAAAAAGACGTAAATCAGCGTTGATTTCTGGCGAAACTTGCTGCGATGTCTAACAGCGCTGTCTCCTACGGAAGTTGGCGCTCCGATTGCCATCGTTACAGTCGCAAGATTGCTGTTACAACAGCAGCCGTGCAGTCTCGCCGGCATTTCTCAAGATCCGTGTCAAACCCGATTCTTCCTTGTATTTTCGGATTCAAAAAATTTCCAAATTTTCGATTTTTCCAGATTTTGATTAACCTCTTGAAGATCAGTTTTCCTCACATTTTCGATCGAATAGTATTGATTCAAAATCAATAAAAAATTTCAGAACTTTTCGATCCATTTTACTAACATTTTCGAAAAATACATAGCGATTCCAAATCACCAACTTTTGATCTGATCGAAATTGATTCATTTTACCAACATTAAATATTGTGTTAAGTTTGTTGGTAAAATTGAACGTGAAAAAATGGATATGCAATTTAGAATTGAGACGAGCATAAACAATCTTTCCTTAACACAATATTGCCCTTTTATAGCCTTGCTATTAGTGGTATAGCTTGGTGCAATATACAATAATTCTTCTCGAGATAGAACTATTTCAAATTTGGGGACCACGAACAAAACCCTATTTCGAACTCTAAATAACAGAATGATTCAACTCTCAACTTTGTTATTGTTGAAATAACAAAACTCAAGAGAATGAAGAGAAGTTTCTAATTTGCTCTTAAGAAGAAAATAACATTCGAGGGGTTTATATAGGTGTTAGGGGTCATAAATGTCATTAAATTCCATTTAATGGCTCACATAAATGTCATGAAATTCAATTTAATGACTCACATATAAATGGGGCTATTCTATGTTGGGCCGAGAACAATGGTCTCGGTCCAATCTCCACCCTTGGATCCCTCGGAGGGGGGGGGGGAACATTCGAGGGGTTTATATAGGTGTTAGAGGGCCATAAATGTCATTAAATTCCATTTAATGGCTCACATAAATGTCATGAAATTCAATTTAATGTCTCACATATAAATGAGACTATTCTATGCTGGGTCGAGGCCCAATCTCCACCCTTGGATCCCCCAATAGGGGGGGGGGGGGTGTCAGGGGCCATAAATGTCATTAAATTCCATTTAATAGCTCACATAAATGTCATGAAATTCAATTTAATGACTCACATATAAATGGGGCTATTCTATGCTGAGCCGAGACCACATAGAATTTTTCCATATAAATGTCGTAATGATTTTGATTGTCATAAAGACGACCAATCACATGTGTGTTAAAAATACAGCCCGTACGATCATGGTCATCGATCGTAATGGGTAGTATACTTTAACTCCTCATCGTTTTATACCGTTGAAACAGAAGAAATTCATGGTAAACCCACAGATTTTTCAAACAACAACTTCAGCATTTAAATTTTCATTCGTCCGAATTCGAATTAAAGAAATTCGAAATGCACACGTGTTGTTCGAATTTATTACCGGAATTACGTCGCACATACTTTACTTACATCTGATTTCCAACACAATGATAAGCGGAAAATAATTTTTGATAGTTGACATTTAGAATCACTAAGCTAGATTTGATTGCATTATAAATAATTGTAATTATATATATGTATGTAGGAGAGAGAGTTCCTTTGGATTTGGCAAGATGATGACATTGATTTTGATCAAAAAAAAAAAAAAAGATGATGACCTTGATGATTACGGTCATAATAAACTATTAATTATTGTTTGTACTAATCACAATAACGTGTCTTGCACTGGTTGGCAAAAATTAAAATGAATTAAAGTAAGCAAGTTGATGGTAGACAATCTAGGCAAATTAAACCAGTGATTTTCTTTTAACCATGATTCTTTTTGTTTTTTTTTATAAAGCACAAACTAAAGTCAAAAAACTTAAGGGGTAAGTTAAGGCTGCTTTTCACCGGTTCTATGTAAAAAAAAAAAAAAAAGGGTTAAGGCTGTTTTTATTTAGAAAATCCTAATCGAAAATCAAAGGCTATGTTTGTTTTTATTTTCAAGCCTATTTTGGCCAAATATATTTGGCCGAAAAACGTTTGGTTTATCCTTTCTGGCCCAAATTGATTTTTTTGGCCAAATATCCTAATAACATGTAGCCTACAAAATTTGACTTTTACTACTATGTCTACCCACACTCCTACCCCTTTCACATAATATATATATATATATATATATGTATATTAATTTTATTGATATAAAATATTATTTAATAAGATGATGTAGTATGATTAGGAGTGTTCACAAATTGATCGAACCGACCGCAAATCGAAATTTCGGTCCGAACCGAAAATCGAACCGAAAAATTCGGTTCGGTTTTTAGTTTTTTTTTTGTTGCCAAAATCCAATTTTCCGTTCGGTTTTCGGTTTTGAGGTTCGGTCGGTTCGGTTAACCGAAAAACCAAACTTTTTTTAAATTTTATTTTATTTTATTTTTATATAGTATAATATAGGCCAAAATCTATAAAAAATGTGTTTTCTAGTGACAACTTATAGGAAAATAAAGAAAATGAATTAAAATTAGTCATAATTAAATTTTATTTATTTATATCAAATTTATTTATTTATTCATACCAAAAAACTAAATCGAACTGGTTCGCCTTTTAATTTCATTATGTCAATTTTAGTTGGTTATGCTAAACGTAATTATAAATATATAAATGTTTGCATTCCAAAGAAAAAGTGAACAAAAATAGCCAAAAAACAGTAGCCAGTGAGATTAAAAAAAAAAAACAGTAGCAAAAAAAATAAAAAAATTTCCTTTTTCGGTTTTAACCAAACCGAAAAAAAACTAACCAAACCTGTTTGGTTCGATTTTCGGTCCGGATTTGAGGAAAATTGAAATTTTGGTTAACCGAAAATCCCGTTCGATTCGGTTAAAAAACCGACCGATGAACACCCCTAAGTGTGATGTTGGAATGCTTCTTTTGAGACAGTTTCTTTTAGTTCTTGTTAGAGAGCCTCTTCTCCATTACATGCCTCATACTCCAGAATTTTGATAGAGGTTGACTTTGGGTGTGGAAACATTTTTAAATGGGGAATTGGGGAGTGTTCGATTTGGCTTATTAATGAAATTAATAAAATTGATTTGGTCAAGAAATTGGAATTTGTGTAAAAGATGGCTTTGGAGATGGAAAGAGACAGCCATGATCATGAGTTAGTGTTGAGAAGGTGATAGAGAAGAGTTAAGAGTGAGAAAGTTTTGGGGTATAACATTTATGGGTATAGTTATAAAAGTTTGATTGTGTATATAAGTATACACACATACATACATACATATATATATATACACACGAGCATATGCATATAATATAAGTACCTTTATATATCAATGGAGAAATTTAATACACATAAGTATATATAATTATACAAATAGTAAAATATACTCGTATATATATATATATACACACATTCATAAATATTATATTCACTTAAAACTTATATTACTATATATTTCAATCATTAACACAAACTTTTTCAGATAAAAACTTACATGATTTCACTGCTACAGTAAGTTTTGTTCCCTCTGAAAATAAAATTAAATACACAACCAAACGCATTCTCATCAAAATACAAACCTCCCAATAAATTTTTTCACCAATATTTTAGCCAAAAATACCCTCTAAAATAGAAAAAAACATAGCCAAACTCTCTCAGCACTCCCCACCTAATATTTTAAGGCAATGGTGTTAGAATAGTGTTCTGAGAGCCAATCCTAGATAGACTTTCTTTATCTATTTTTGTAATAAACAATTTCGTTTTACATTATATTAATAAAAGACATTTCTTCATCTTATGTTTATATTGTTATAACTGTATGATGAAGTCCCTAGAATTCACACATAGCTATGGGGCTTGATATCTCATTGGATGGATATCATAAAACAAGTCTATAAGACTGTGATTTCTAAATACTGTCCAAGTCATAGAATTATCAAGATGAGACATTGATAATTCGGATAGACTTGCGCCTATGATGCACACTCTTAATTAGAGAATGTCTCGTTTTATAGACATTAGTTTAGTTGACACAAATATACATACGCGGGTGCTTGTTGAGAACAAGTTCACTGATTACCCTGACTGAAACTTCCTAAATTGGAATTATTTCTATATATGTCGAATTAGGAGTTTCTTAATCACGATAGTGCAAGATTAATTCTTTGACTTGAGTCATCACAGTAATCTTGTATATTTCACTACACTTTGACTCCTATGCCAGTTCTTTTACAAGGACACATATGGACTGGTGATTGAGTGTAGTGACTCGTATATGGAGATTGGTGTTGACAACAAAGGATCCATCACTTGTCTAGATGAACAAGTGAATTTTCTATACTATTCTAAGTGATTTGACTGAGTTAGTCCTTGACCAAGACAAGTAAATAATTAATTAAGAAATGAGTTTTTTGAATTAATTAATCACTAGTCAAACACACTTGAATTATTAAGATTGAATTTACAAGGATCTCGACCAATAAGATTCCTCGATCCTTAATTCAATTGGAAAATTAGTTGATGGAAGAATCTCACTTGCATGGAATGCGCGATTGGAAAGGTTCACTTTGAATCGCCTACATCTAGGTCTTCAAGATAAGTAGCTAGAAACTTTTCTTTGATTTATGGTATCTTATATTTAATGGAGATTAAATAATAAGATGGTTAATTAAAAGTGTTTAATTAATCGAGACAATTTAATTGTCCAAATTAAATCATAAAGGTTATGAAACCCATTACTAGTATGTTGGTGAACCTAAAGGGTCACACACAATACTCGGAAAAATCCATTTCTTAGCTAAGGAAATTTAATTCAAAGTAGTTGAGTTAATATATTAATTAATTAGATTAATTAATTAAGACTTTTATTTATTCAAGCGTTGGATAAATGAATTAATTAAGTTGATAAGATCAATTTAATTAAGCTTAAGTCAAGAAAGTATTTAATTAATTAGAATAATTAATCTAGTATGGTGGATTAATTATTAAAAGACTATTTTATTAAGCCTTGGTCGAAAATTTGGTGGAAGAAAATAACTAAAGGAATTTAATTAATTTTCTTTTAGAAGGAAATAAGATTTCTTGTAGAGAAAGGAAACTAATTAAAATAGAAGAGTTCTATTTAGAAATTAATTAGTCTTCTATTCCTACATGGAAAATGATTAATGTATAAGAGTTTTACATGAAAAAGAATTGCAAGAACCTAGTTCTATATATAGGACATGTAGAGAACTAAAATTTGATAATGACTTTTGAAGCCAAAATTTTTGTTCATCTTGCATAGAAAATCGTTTCTCTCTCTCCTTCATATAGTGTTCTTGAGTTCTTGATTATTCATCAAGATCTTGAATTCAAGAATTCTTCCAAAATACTTAGAGAAATAATTTTTGTTTTCACCTTAATCCCATACACTATTCCTTAAAGTTAGAATAAACGTTTATAGATCAATCTAACTAAAGATTATAAACGAGTGGGTATTCGGGGTGTGGATCAACTTTAGAAGAGAAACACTTGGGTCTTTGAAGTGAATCAAGAATCCGATCAAAGACGTTTTTGGTGGAGGAAATCGAAATCTTCATCAAGGGGAAAAACGAAGGAGTTGGTTCAAAGAACGAGGAACAAGCTAGAGAGCTTACGTTAAGGAAGAAGAAACTCTTCGATTTTTGCGAAAAATCGAATAAGGTAAGATCTTATTTATTTAAGTTTTAAATAACTAGTGTAGAGATGCGCAAGTCTATGATACGTGATAAGCCCGTAGGATTAATAAACTCGCATGTTTAAATCCTAGAAACTAAAATTTTAATTTTCCGCGGTGCTTAGTCGGGCTATATGTATATTTTCCAACAGTGGTATCAGAGCCTAAGGCTCGCGTATCGTTATGCATGATTCGTTTAATTTGAATTGTTACATATGATGTACGTTTAAAATTATTAAATCCCTAACTTTTATTAATTTGGGGATTTTCAAAAAAACTTTATATTTTTCTTTTTTAAAGGATGTTTAAATCTGAAAATTATCTTATGTAAAGAGTTTACATTAAAAATTGGATCGAGTATAATGTTTGGAACATTGAACACTCGACCCATCACCCGGGTTGAAGTATAGCTGATAAAATACCTTGGTAAGTATATATAAAGATATAGCGTGCACAGCAAAATTGCAAAGTTTCTGCTTTTTTCACAAGTACGCGTGAAGTGCATGGTAATTAAAGGCTGCTGTACATACCAAGCAATTTAAAATTGCAAGAGGTCAAAGTGCTGTACATGAAAGGATTTAAAATCCTAATTGTAACTAAATTGTATTTGTTTATAATACATGTATGTTGATAGTGCATCAAGTGGCTGAAGGTATGTTGATAGTGCATCAAGTGGCTGAAGGTAGTTGGAAGAGTCCAACTTGGACTTAAAGAGTCCAAATGATATTATGTATCTATCAGCCGAAATTGTAAGTGATGGCACGGATTACTGAACTTGGAAGTTCACTTCTGCGAATTATTTTAGTTGATAAATACCAACACAACAACTGTTATTTTATTTATTTAAAAAGTGTTTTAAATTGTTTAATTTTGGAAAAATCAAATTTTATTGAGAAATCCAAATTAATTTAATTTATGAGAATATTTGGTAAATTAAGAATTTATATATGCTTTCATGAGTTGATGTTCATGATGGAATTTTGAGGTCATTAGGATTGTACAAGCATGTTTATTTTCCGTTATTTATTTGTCTTGCCGGCATTTGATCCTTGATGGCTCTAGATAGGATCGATTTAGATATGACTCAAAATATCCATGTTATGTTTTATGTATGAGATGCATGAGTCTATGTATAAGATGCATGTTTGTATAAGATGCATGTTTGTATAAGATATATGTTTTTAAGATTATGCTTATGATATGGTTTATTTCCTTTCATGTGTTATTGAGCATGTTTAGGATAGAGACTTAGATAAGATAATCAAAGCGATGAGACCTTTTCATAATATACTAAAATCCCTTACTCATTAGATAAGTTTATAAAATCTTAACGATTTTAATTTTAAGTTAATATGGGATAAAATTAAACGGGGTTTAATATTCCATGCCTACCATCAAAAGTAATAGCATGTCGGTGCTACTTATGTAGATTAGTCGACCATTGCAAGTGGAACCTTTTGGGTAGGTTATTTACATGGAGGTTTGATGGGTCTAATTTAACATAGGAGTAACATGGGGCGCATAAAATTGAGGTCCATGTGAAACATGAGGTAAAATAATTGAGGATTACATGGGGATGTAATTGATAAGTGTTGTCTACCTTTTTAATCATTATGTATGTGTCCATAAAATTGGGGTATGTAATAATTAAATTGGACTTCAAACTCACTAAGAAAAATTATTTTTCTCGAATTCTTTGATGAGGGTTATTGAATTTGAATTAAATAGAGGGAGGTAATTTATGATTAAAAGACCTTAAAATCATATCTACACATAATGTATTAAACATCTTCTTAATCTCCGTTTCGCTTTAATTTGTAGATAACAAGATATCTAAGATGGCTAAGAACCCGCTTTCCACAATTCTCGACACAAACAAACTCAATGGACACAACTATTCTGATTGGCTTAGAAACCTTACGATAGTGCTCAACTCTGAGAATAGAGCCTATGTCTTGACTGATGCACCTCTCTCAACTCTGCCCGAGGGTGCTGAGGAAGAGGAAATCGAAACCCATAAGAAATGGTTAAACAATGACCTCCAAGCAAGGTGCACGATGCTTGCATCAATGTCGAATGAGTTGCAAAAGCAACATGAAAATATGGCAAGTGCTGCTGATATTTTCAATCACTTACAAGAGTTGTATGGTGAAAAGTCTAGGAGGGAAAGGTACTTAGTGTCTAAAGAGCTTTTCAGAGCTCGTATGATTGAGGGGTCAAATGTCCAAGAACATGTGCTTAAGATGATTGGGCCCATTGAGAAGCTCGCAAGTCTTGATATTTTTCTAGACAATGAACTCTCAGTGGACTTAGTACTTCAATCCTTGCCTAGCTCATTCGACCAATTTGTGGTTAACTTTAACATAAACAGTCTGGAGGCGACCTTGCCTGACTTGTTAAGCATGTTAAGGACTGCAGAAGCCACCATCAAGAAGGACAAGCCAGTCCTACTTGTGAGTTCTGCCCATTCTAAGGCTAAGAAGTCAAAGAAAGGGAAAGAGAAGAGTTCCCAAAAGAACAAGAAGCTCAAAGCTAAAGGTGGGGTCAAGAAGGTTAAAGTTGATAAGGATAAGGGTGACTGTTTCCACTGCGGTAAACCAAGGCATTGGAAGAGGAACTGCAAGGAGTACCTTGCGACCCTAGGTGAGACCAAGGGTATGTTTTATGTTGAAGTTAACTTATCTATTAACGATACTTCTTGGGTATTAGATACCGGTTGTGCATCACACCTTTGCAATAATTTGCAGGCAATGAAAATAAGTAGGATGCTAGGAAAGGATGAGATCGTTCTGAGACTTGGCAATGGAGCAAAAGTTGCTGCCACAGCGATAGGGACGGTCAACCTGGCATTAGGCGACGACATTAGAATAGTTTTAAATAATTGTCTTTATGTTTCTAGTATAATAAAGAACATTATCTCCATCCTTATTTTAGATGTAGAGGGTTTTGAGTTTTTAATAAAAGATGGAAAATGTTCCATTATTAAAAATTGTTCTTTACTTTTTACTAGTACTTTGACGAATTGTTTATACACTGTTCAACCAATTAATTCCGTCTTTCACATTCAACATAGTAACAAAAGAAAACAAGATAACTTAAATAGTACACTAACGTGGCATGCTAGACTAGGACATATTTCCAAAGAAAGAATGCACAAATTGGCAAAGGAAGATGTACTCGACCTTAAGGAAGAGGAAATCATGCCTACTTGTAAATCTTGTCTTAAAGGAAAAATGACCAAGTCACCATTTGTAGGACAAGTGGAACGTGCCACCCATCCTTTGGATTTGATCCACTTGGATGTTTGTGGTCCTTTTAGTATAAGTACTGAAGGAGGGTGTACTTACTTCATTACTTTTACCGATGATTATTCACGATACGGATATGTGTATCTTATGAAGCACAAATCTGAAGCTTTTGAAAAGTTCAAAGAGTTTAGGAATGAAGTAGAAAAACAACTAAGTCATAGTATTAAGACTCTTCGATCTGATCGGGGGGGAGAATACTTAAGTGACGAATTTCTTAGTTATCTTAAAGAGAATGGGATTCTCTCTCAGTGGACTCCGCCTGGAACACCACAATTGAATTGGGTGTCTGAGCGAAGGAATAGGACTTTATTGGATATGGTCCGTTCTATGATGAGTTTCACTGAAGTTCCTCAATCTTTCTGGGGTTATGCCTTAGAAACTGCAGTTTATCTATTAAATAGATTGCCTTCCAAAGCAGCGCCCAAAACACCTTATGAGTTATGGCGTGGTAAACAGGCCTCATACAAATATCTTCGAGTGTGGGGTTGTTCAGCCTATGTGAAAAGGCTAGTGGGAGATAAGTTAGAATCTAAGTCTAGCTTATGTAAATTTGTGGGGTACCCTAAAGAAATTGCGGGGTACTACTTCTATGATCCATCAGAACAAAAGGTGTTTGTTTCAAGGAATGCCATCTTCTTAGAGAAGGAGCTTCTATTAGATAGAAAGGGCGAGATCATAGAACTTGAAGAAGTTCAAGAACCACAAATTATCTCACAAACTTTGAAACACAAACACAAGAAAACACTGAAATATCTAACACACAACCTCCGAGAAGATCCGAAAGGATCCGAGGGCCACCTGAGAGGCATGGTTTATTACTAGAAAGTAATAAGGAGGAGCTTCAAGTGGATGAAGATCCAAGAAGCTACAACGAAGCAATATGTGATATTGATTCGGGGAAGTGGCAAAGTGCCATGGAATCTGAAATGGACTCCATGTACTCCAACAAGGTATGGACCTTAGTAGATCCACCAGAGGGTATAGTACCCATTGGTTGTAAGTGGATCTATAAGCGAAAGCTTGGAGCAAATGGAGAGGTAGTGACCTATAAAGCTAGGCTAGTGGCAAAAGGTTACACTCAAAGAGAGGGTATCGACTATGAAGAAACCTTTTCGCCAATAGCAATGCTTAAATCCATTATGATTTTGCTTGCAATATCCGCTCATTATGATTATGAAATATGACAGATGGATGTGAAAACCGCCATCCTCAATGGAAACATAGAGGAAGAGATTTACATGAAACAACCAGAAGGTTCATATCTAGTGGGAGTGAGCAAAAGGTTTGCAAACTCCAAAAGTCCATTTATGGACTAAAGCAAGCATCCCGAAGTTGGAACATCTGTTTTGATGAAACTATAAGGATGTATGGTTTCATTAAAAATGAAGATGAACCATGTGTGTACAAGAAAGTCAGTGGGAGTGCAGTGACATTCTTAGTACTTTATGTTGATGATATTCTACTCATTGGGAATGATGTAGGAATGATGCAATCGACTAAAGTATGGTTATCCACCAAATTCTCCATGAAATACTTAGGAGATGCATCCTACATCTTAGGAATTAAAATCTATAGAGATAGATCAAGAAAGATGATAGGATTGTCTCAGTCAATGTACATAGACAAAATGCTAAAAAGGTTTAGTATGGAGGAATCAAAGAAAGGATTCTTACCTATGAGTCATAGGATCCGGTATTCTTGATCCATGTGTCCTTCGACATCCCAGGAATGAGATAGGATGGCTCGCGTACCATATGCTTCTGCCATAGGAAGTATTATGTATGCAATGTTATGTACAAGGCCTGATGTGGCTCATGCATTAAGTGTAGTGAGTCGTTTTCAGTCCGACCCAGGTGAGTTGCACTGGGTAGCCGTGAAAACAATCCTCAAGTACTTGAGAAGGACTAAGGACTTGTTTTTGATATACGACGGAGGACAATTGAAACTAGAAGGGTTCACTGACTCTAGTTTCCAATCTGAGGTGGATGATTTGAAATCAATGTCGGGATTTGTATTCACCCTCAATGGTGGAGCAGTAAGTTGGAAGAGTTCTAAACAGAAAACTACTGCGGATTCCACAACCGAGACTGAATACATAGCTGCATCTGATGCAGCAAAGGAAGCTGTTTGGATTAGGAACTTCATCCAAGAGTTGAGTGCAGTCCCTAGCATTGTCGATCCAGTACCTCTGTACTGTGACAATAATGGCGCCTTTGCTCAAGCAAAGGAGCCAAGATCTCATCAAAGATCCAAACACATAGAGAGACGATACCATCTGATCCGAGAGATTGTTGGAAGAGGCGACGTACATGTGGAAAGAGTCGACACAACGGAGAACATAGCGGATCCACTAACTAAGCCCTTGTCTCATAATGTATTAGAAGGACATCTTGAGAAGATGGGTCTAAAATACCAAGGAGATTAGCTCTAGTGCAAGTGAGAGATTGTTAGAATAGTGTCCTGTGAGCCAATCCTAGATAGGCTTTCCTTATCTATTCTTGTAATAAACAATTTCGTTTTACATTATATTAATAAAAGACATTTCTTCATCTTATGTTTATATTGTTATAACTGTATGATGAAGTCCCTAGAATTCACACATAGCTATGGGGCTTGATATCTCATTGGATGGATATCATAAAACAAATTTCTAAGGCTGTGATTTCTAAATACTTTCCAAGTCATAGAATTATCAAGATGGGACATTGATAATTCGGATAGACTTGCGCCTGTGATGCACACTCTTAATTAGAGAATGTCTCGTTTTATAGACATTAGTTTAGTTGACACAAATGCACATACGCGAGTGCTTGTTGAGAACAAGTTCACTGATTACCCTGACTGAGACTTCCTACATTGGAATTATTTCTATATATGTCGAACTAGGAGTTTCTTAATCACGATAGTGCAAGATTAATTCTTTGACTTGAGTCATCACAGTAATCTTGTATATTGACTCACTGCACTTTGCCTCCTGTGCCAGTTCTTTTACAAGGACACATATGGACTGGTGATTGGGTGTAGTGACTCGTATATGGAGGTTGGTGTTGACAACAAATGATCCATCACTTGTCTAGATGAACAAGTGAATTTCCTATACTATTCTAAGTGATTTGACTGAGTTAGTCCTTGGCCAAGACAAGTAAGTAATTAATTAAGAAATGAGTTTCTTGAATTAATTAATCACTAGTCAAACACACTTGAATTATTAAGATTGAATTTACAAGGATCTCGACCAATAAGATTCCTCGATCCTTAATTCAATTGGAAAATTAGTTGATGGAAGAATCTCACTTGCATGGAATGCACGATTGGAAAGGTTCACTTTGAATCGCCTACATCTAGGTCTTCAAGATAAGTAGCTAGAAACTTTTCTTTGATTTATGGTATCTTATATTTAATGGAGATTAAATAATAAGATGGTTAATTAAAAGTGTTTAATTAATCGAGACAATTTAATTGTCCAAATTAAATCATAAAGGTTATGAAAACTATTACTAGTATGTTGGTGAACCTAAAGGGTCACACACAATACTCGGAAAAATCCATTTCTTAGCTAAGGAAATTTAATTCAAAGTAGTTGAGTTAATATATTAATTAATTAGATTAATTAATTAAGACTTTTATTTATTCAAGCGTTGGATAAATGAATTAATTAAGTTGATAAGATCAATTTAATTAAGCTTAAGTCAAGAAAATATTTAATTAATTGGAATTGACTTTTAATTAATCTAGTATGATGGATTAATTATTAAAAGACTATTTTATTAAGCCTTGGTCGAAAATTTGGTATAAGAAAATAACTAAAGGAGTTTAATTAATTTTCTTCTAGAAGGAAATAAGATTTCTTGGAGAGAAAGGAAACAAATTAAAATAGAAGAGTTCTATTTAGAAATCAATTAGTCTTCTATTCCTACATGGAAAATGATCAATGTATAAGAGTTCTACATGGAAAAGAATTGCAAGAACCTAGTCCTATATATAGGACATGTAGAGAACGAAAATTTGATGATGACTTTTGAAGCCAAAATATTTGTTCCTCTTGCATAGAAAATCGTTTCTCTCTCTCCTTCATATAGTGTTCTTGAGTTCTTGATTATTCATCAAGATCTTGAATTCAAGAATTCTTCCAAAATACTTAGAGAAGTAATTTTTGTTTTCACCTTAATCCCATACACTATTCCTTAGAGTTAGAATAAACGTTTATAGGTCAATCTAGCTAAAGATTATAAACAAGTGGGTATCCGAGGTGTGGATCAACTTTAGAGGAGAAACATTTGGGTCTCTGAAGTGAATCAAGAATCTGATCAAAGGCGTTTTTGGTGGAGGAAATCGAAATCTTCATCAAAGGGAAAAACAAAGGAGTTGATTCAAAGAACGAGGAACAAGCTAGGGAGCTTACGTTAAGGAAGAAGAAACTCTTCGATTTTTGCGAAAAATCGAATAAGGTAAGATCTTCTTTATTTAAGTTTTAAATAACTAGTGTAGAGATGCGCAAGCCTATGATACGTGATAAGCTCGTAGGATTAATAAACTCGCATGTTTAAATCTTAGAAACTAAAATTTTAATTTTCCGTTGTGCTTAGTCGGGCTATATGTATATTTCCCAACAAGTGGTTATTTCAATATTTTTTTGTGGAAGTCCTCAATACATATATATATATATTTTTTAATGAAACGGTTAAATAATTATATTGGATATCGAATCAACAATCATAACCTGCAATTTTTTATTACAAACTAGTAGCCGTTAGATAATATA
Organism: Buddleja alternifolia; assembly: GCA_019426215.1. Lineage (NCBI taxonomy): Eukaryota > Viridiplantae > Streptophyta > Magnoliopsida > Lamiales > Scrophulariaceae > Buddleja > Buddleja alternifolia. The sequence goes on along the minus strand of CM033404.1, from coordinate 20,120,655 downwards.
ATATCTTTCCATATCTTTTAGGTATTTATGTTAATTTAGACTTCTTTATATTTCCTTGTATTTATCTTTTCCTTGTTTATAGTTAGGGTTTTTTGTTACCATGTACATGTATCTCTATAAATATGTTACTCCATAATACAAGTTCCCTACGAGGTTTTCTCTAATCTAAAAGGCGGCGACCAATAAAGAAAGTGGCCATAGGAGAAAGAAAAAATCATTAGATAAATGAAAATTAAACTAGATAAGGGGCGTCGGACGAGGACGGCCACTTGAGGATGGCGGTGGAAGCGAGAGATCGAGAGACACCACCTTTTTATTTTATGCCGCCGCCTTCTCTTTTTGGCTGCGGGCCACTGCGCTTAGCTTCCATCTTTAGTTTTGTTAATTGCCGCCGCTTACCCTTGGAAAATGAGGACTTGGAGCTGCCGCCGCCGCCTCTTAAGGCCGCCGCCACCTTTTATCTTTGTTGCCGTCTGCTTCTCAAATTCTCTATGCCCGGATTTCTTTGGTCCAATCTCAATGTTCAAAAATTTCATGTTTCGACTGTAGGGGAGTGTTAGATAATATAATATATTTTTATATCTTTTTAGTATTTATGTTAATTTAGGTTTATTTATGTTTTCTTGTAATAATATTTTCCTTATTTATAGTTAGGGTTTCTTGTTTACCAAGTGTTGAGTTGACTCATTCCCTCGGGTGGCTCGTGGCAGCGGAAATTAAAATTTACGAAAGTAAGCGTACAACCACCCGAAAATAGGAATATGGAGTTGGTTCGATCGAATTTGATAAGTAGGTAAGCGAAATTATACCTTTCGAGAATTTTATTTCACCTCGTACTTTGGATCTTAGCAACCCTGTGGTGCAAATCCACACAATTTCCCTTGGGTGAGAAATTGCCTGTCGTCTTTTCGTATCTCCCGGTTTAGAGTGCTCCAAGCGTCGCACCTCTAAGATGTATCCACACCTCGTTCAAGTCACCAATCGTCTTGCTTTGCGTGCTAGACAACAAAACGATTCTAAGTTTAACTTAGGCTTGATTATGTGAAGAGTAGGAATATTTTCTAAGTCGTTTAATTCAACACATGAATAGAACGACGTCTTGTTGGAAAGAGGAAGAAGGTGGCCGATTTTTAGGTCTAAGAGAAGGGGGCGGATTTTCAGCAATTATGATCATCCATTTTAGTCTTCTTCATCTCTTATTTATAGGTGAAGATTACCTAGAGTCCTATTAGGAAAAGGAAACTTCATTTCTCCTAAACTCTCTAGTAATCCTCATCCTATAAGGTAATAAGTCAAATAACTTGTCAATGATGAAGAATTGGAGGATGGGAAAACTCTTTTCCTCTTCCACCACATAAAAACTGCCCCCTCCCTTATTTTACTCATAAAAATCGATCAACACAAGTCAATTGGACTCTAGGATTTAATTTTGACTTCTCAATTAATTATAGGTCCAACCCATCAATTAAATACAAGTCAAATTAAATCCAACCAACTAATTCCAATATTTATTTATTTAACTTGGGCTCTACCCAATTAAATAAAATACTTGGACTCTACTAGGTCCATTAATTTAATTAATTCTACAAGATTAATTAAAAGAGTAAAATTAATTGAACCCTTCAATTAATTTATATTCCATATTAGGAAAGTACTACACTTTCCTAATTCCCTCAATTTTCTCAAAATTGATTAATCACATCTATTCAAGTAGTGACTCTCTCGAGTTAGTGTGTGACCCCTTAGACTCGTTTCTATCTAGTAGTAAGTACACCTTCCCACAGTGCTAGTTTACTTTCCTAAAATGGAAAGTACTAGATTAAATCAGTCCTTTGATTTAATCAAGCCTCGAATTAGTCACCAAGCTAATTCTCGGCACTTACAAATCACGGTTGCCCACCTAGCATAGGGTCCCGAAGACCTAGACAAAACGAAAGTAAAGATATGTCTTTTGCGATCTTGATCCTCGCATAAGTAAGATCCCTCTATCTAATCTCCCGATTAAATCTAGAGCAGTGGCTAAGGTCGAAGCTCTATTAACTCAATACAATGTTTCCCACGTTATGTGAAATTGACTTCGACTATCTAAACGAGGAAACCCTATGCCTCTTTAGATATCATACTTCGGCCGAAGATTCCTTAAGTCGATTCACTATGTAACCATAGGAGATTAACCGACTGGATAATGTCAAAGATAGATTCCTCTTGATTCTCACGTACCTTACTACGTAAGACGTGGATGTCTGAGTTTGCCCATATTTGATCATCTAAAGTGATCATGTAACAAATCAAGAACATGTGCGATTACGCATAAGACATCCAATGGAATCTTAGGTCTATAAGGATTACTCTTATACTACAAGACCACTGGAGGTTCCACATTCGACTGAGAATCCATTTTAGGAACTTCCATGGGGTAGTTCAGTTCGCCCATTACCACAATGGCAACCCTCATATATGCATTGGCTTTCACCGTGCCAGTATTTATGGAACGAGATACACTTCTCCCAGAGTATGCATCATATGAGCAAGTCTTTTGGGTTGCATCGATATCCCTTTATCTCGATGCATCCTTTTACGACTTGGAACAATGTTTAAAGATCACAGCCTTCGAGACATATTTCATCATTGCCACACCCAATGTGCAATGATGTCCCATAGCTATGTGTGATCCTTCGGGACATTATTCTAAGCCAAAGTAAAAACTAATTTAAGAATAAAGACATGCCACACATATAAAAGAGATTGACTTTATTTATATGAAAATGATTGTTCAATTATAGAGTTACTATTACAAAGAATGACGCCCAATAATTGTGCGCCGGGCACTAACTCTAACACCAAGTACATGTATTTCTATAAATATGTTACTCAATAATACAAGTTTCTACGGGGTTCTAATCTAACAGTAACAATGAGCTACAAACTAGAAACAAAAACTACTATATAAGTAGAAAAATAACCCACACATGTGGTGTGATCGAATCCATGACCTCTAAGTCATGAGCATCAATCTTACCACTAGGCAAAGACATCATAGACATCCTCAATACATATTTTGATTTATCTATTTATATTTATATATATATATATAAATATATATATATATATATATAAATGGGTCAATCCTTTTTTACACATTGGTCCAACCTATTGAATATGTGTTAGGAAATTTCATGTTAGATGTTTTGATGATGACAAGATAGGATTCAATGTTAGACCCCAAATGAAATGTAAGTTTATGCTTTCATAGATCATTGTATAAAGCGTTTAAAGAGTTTGTAATTTTGTTTAGGCTTGTAATTTTTATCCTTATAGATTTTAGACTAAGTCTTAGCGACTGAATCAATAATAGAATTCTAGGTGAGTCTATTTGAGAAGAAGTTGAAGACCAGCGTCTGAAATCAACCGAAGATGAAGATTCCTTCTTAGCGCCTGTCAAACGCTAAGAGACCGCAGTTCAGGATTCATGAATTAAGCGTTCAAATACTCAAGCGACTTATAGAAGATTCACCTGAAATAAATCCTCAAGTCATAAAGGACTTAAATGCAATCATTCAACGGGCATTTATTTCCAACGGGAAATAAATTCAAATTGCATTAAATGCCTGATAAAAGCATTAAATGTGATAAGCTACTGTGGCTTGTGGACAAGCCTCCTTTTGACCAGACTGTCAGAACTTTCAGAGTTTTAGCTGCTCCCGTCCAATCGGTTCCAGCGAATTTTCAGGAATGTCAGATTTTAGGTACAATCACGCGCTACGTGAAAGGCACGCTCCTACATGTGTCCAACGGACAGATCCCAAGAAATTGCCTATAAATACCTTACTCCAGAAAATCAAAATATGTAGAACAACATCAAGAATATACGAGAAATTATTGCCAAAAATCCTACGTACATTCTTTCTGGAAAAAGCTTAGAAATTTCATAGCCAAAACCTTTCAAGCTTTCTATTTACATTCCAGACAGTCACAAATATCTCAAATATCTTCCAAAGAAGAAATCTAAACTCCAACTAAGATATTCCAAATTGTTTGATCTTCTATAAAACAAACAAAACCCTAGTGATAATCCTCAACCTTTCATCTGAGTGAGAAAAGTTGTTGAAACCTTTCAGGCAGTATTTCTGAGTGAGAGAAGCTTGAAGAAGACGATCTTCATTGGTGCTGAAGTCTGTGTGATCAAGGAGCCCAAGATCATTTTCATCCATTACTATTTTGTAGAAGTTTCTGTGTGATCCTTTGATAATCATCATAGTAATTTCCTCCAAGTGAAAAAGGAGAAGAAGGACGTAGCTGGGATTACATCACCCAGTGAACCTTACAAATTATTGTGTCATTTATTTTATTGTCTTATATTATTCACTTCATATTATTCTGAAAAAGACAAGTAAAATTGCAAAGCGATTAATTCATCTAAAAGAACGCTAAACATTATTTCCGCTGTGCTAACCCTGATTAAGCGATCTAAGCGTTGCCCTACTTTGGTAAACTGTTGAAATCAATAAGTCTAAGTTAACTATTCTGAAGCGTCTGACCCAAGCGCTCAGTTTTTCCAAGCGTTCAAATTTCTAAAGTGATACGAAAATTTTGTGAAGTCGAAAAAGACTTCAGGGTCTATTCAACCCCCCCCTTCTAGACCCTTTCGTATGCCACTTGGGACCACCAAGTGGTATCAGAGCGGTTGAAGTAGAAACCTAAGCGTTTCCGAGCGTAACTGCTTGTTTAGATCCATCTTTCTAAACTTAATCGCTTTAAATCTTTTTATCAAAACATATCATTATGGCTTTTAACAAAATGCCTAAGTTGGTAGAATCAAATTATGATTCGTGGAAACTTAGAGCATTCGCATACTTATGCTCATGTGATAATGAAATGTGTGATGTTATTACAGATGGCCCCATCAAAATCATGCAAGTGAGAACTCGAGCACCTGGAGCCGATGAAGCCACTCCAGATGGATATGTCGAGAAAAATAACTAGACTGGACGCCAGATGATCGAAAAAGAGCGAATTTGGATAATGTTGGACGAAGTGCACTTTACTCAGCGTTAGGAGATAACGATGCATTGTTCAACAAGATAAAGCAATGTAAGACATCCAAAGAAATATGGGATAAATTGGCTATTGTGTGTGAAGGTTCAGCACAAATGAAGGAGAACAAGCTCTCCATAGCCATGCAAAGATTCGAGCATTTCAAAATACAGCCCAATGAGACGCTAGAACAACTAGACGCAAGGTTTACTTTGCTTATTACCGAGTTAGCGTCATTAGACGAGGAATTGACCAACAAAGAAATGGTCAACAAGATTTTCAGAAGTCTTCCAAGCAAGTATTTAATTAAGACTGTTGCTATGAGAGAATCACAAACATTGGAGACACTCATCCCAGAGCATGTCTTTTCAGAGTTAAAGGCATTTGAGTTCGAATTAGGTGAAGTCAGCGACACATCGACTTCAGCAATTGAATCAGGAGCTTTAATCGCTACCACAAAAATAAGGGAAAAGCGGTTATTGAGGTCAAACCGGTTGAGTCAAATGAAGAAAAGGAAATGGCCTTATTGGTAAAGAAGTTCAAGAAATTTCTACGATACGAGAAGAGAACTCCTACTGGACAGAATTCATTTCAAACTCCTCCTCCAGCACCAACGCCTCAGTATCAAGCGCCAGTGTATTCTGCACCTCAACCAGTAGCGCCAGTTCCATACCAAGCGCCTCCATCCCCCACTCATAATCTCTCAGCACCAGTGGTCTCAAAGCGATTAACTGCTGAACAAAAAATGAAAACTAATTTGTGTTATAATTGCAGGAAACCAGGGCACTACCAGGTAAATTGCCCTTATCCAAATGTGTCAAAGCCCTCAAGGCAAGACTATGCGGATAGAAACCAATTCAGGAGCAACCTTCGCCAACAAGGTCTGCTAGCGGAATCTGAACCATTCTCCGCACCTGAAGAGGATTTGGAATCATCAGACGAAAGTAGTGATGATGAGCCTACAAGCGACTCAGCATTGATTTGTCTCATGGCAAGAGATGATGAAGCGTTTGACGACTCGCTACCAGAGGTAACCAATGAATTATATCATCCTCTCTCTTATGATGAATTACTTGACAAAGTTAAAGAATATTATAAAGATTGTCAAGAGGCCGCCAAAATATATCAAAACGATCTCGCTATTATTTCGTCGCTCAAAAGTGATAAAGTAACACTCAAAGCCGAGTTGCAAGTTCATAAACAGTGCATTGAGAAGAACAAATCACTTGAGAGTGAAGTTATTCAGTTAAAAAGCGATCTTGATATAATAGTCAAAAGAGAAGCTGATTTGATCGCTAAACTTGCTAAATCAGAGCAGCTTATCTCATCATTATCAAAAGCTTCTAGAAAGTTGGATAATGTGACTAAGGTAACTAGATTATTTGGTGAAAAGTCCGGCTTAGGATGTAATAAATTCGGTAAACAACCAAATAACTCCAATGTTATGGCAAACAACAAAGGAAAGGGTGTTATCTTTGTTGAGAAAAGTTCACAGAGTCAAACGCTAAGTGAACCTAGCGACAATGGTACGAGGCCAAATGAGAAAGCCAAAGCTGACTCAGGCAAGGGTAAGGCTAAGGCAAATGATTCACAAAGACAAACTCATCCAAACGCTCAAAAAGTCAAGGACAAGTCTAATCACTGTGAATTAAGCGCTAAGCGTCAAGCACCAAAAGTGCAACCCAAGCCAGCGCCAAGGACTTACCAGCGTCAATATCCAAGACACTCAAAATCATATCATCAATACTATGATGATTATGACTATGACTATGATTATGACTATTATTATAATCGAGAATATTATTACACACCCAAAAAGCACACACATCACAAGGTGAACAAAAAGCACACACAACACAATGTGAAACCCAAGAAGGCCAGTATTCCTACAATGAAGACCAGACAAATATGGGTTCCTAAAGTTCTAATTCAAACCAAGGTTACTAACGCTGAAGGACCCAAAACAACATGGGTACCTAAGAAGAATTAGAATTGTCCTTTAAATGCAGGTACTTAGAGCCAGCACCGATACTTCAGGTTGGTACTTTGATAGTGGATCGTCAAGACACATGACTGGTTCCAAGAATCTTCTAGTTTACTATTAAGCTACCAACGGTCCTCAAGTTATATTCGGTGATAATTCAAAAGGTAAAACAAAAGGTATAGGTATCATGCATAGGGGGAACATCATGATTAGTGATGTTTATTATGTTGAGGGTCTTAAGCATAACCTGTTAAGCATTAGTCAATTTTGTGATAAAGGCTTTGAAGTAAAATTTTCAAGCGACTTCTGCTATGTTAACGACGCTAAGACTAAGTCTACTAAATTAAGAGGAAAAAGAACAAACAATGTGTATTTAGTAGATTGGGATTCTACAGTTGATAACAACCCCACGTGCTTTGTTGCTAAAAGTCAAAATGAATTGGGTTGGTTATAGCATAGAAAAATGAATCACCTCAATTTCAAGGCAATCTCTCAGTTAATATCGCTAAATCTTGTAGAGGGATTACCGAAAGGTTCCTTTCAAAAGAATCGCTTATGTGATGCATGTCAAATGGGTAAACAAGTCAAGTCATCTTTCAAAAAGAAACCATGTCTATCTACTTCTAGAGTTCTTGAACTATTGCATTTAGATTTGTTTGGACCTATTCAAATCATGAGTGTTAGTGGCAAAAAGTACTCGCTAGTAATAGTTGATGATTTCTCTCGCTATACATGGGTAGAATTTCTAGCAACCAAAGATGAAACCAGTGTCAAGCTCACAGTGCTAATTCGTCAATTGCAAAATTTAAAAGATCTAAAAGTGACAAGAATTAGAAGCGATAGAGGAACTGAATTTACTAACCAAGTTGTTGAGAAGTTTTGTATAGATTTAGGAATACTTCATGAGTATTCTGTTCCTAGAACACCTCAACAAAATGGAGTTGCTGAACGACGGAACAGAATGCTTAAAGAAGCCGCAAGGACGATGTTAGCAGAGTCCAAGCTGCCTCAAAGGTTTTGGGCCGAAGCCATCAACACCGCTTGCTACACTCAGAACCGGTGTATGATTAACAAGCAACATGAGAAGACTCCATATGAGTTGTGGAAGGGACGTAAGCCTAACATTTCATACTTTCATGTATTTGGTTCAAAATGTTTCATTCATAACAATGGATCTCACAGCCTAAAGACATTTGATCCTAAAGCAGATGAGGGAATCTTTCTAGGCTATGCCAAGAATGGAAAGAGTTTTCGCATCTTAAATAAGATCAAATCGAAGGTTGAAGAATCCATTCATGTTGTGTTTGATGATGCTAACCAAGAACCGAGTAAGGTTAATCCTGATGATGTAGGAATTGAAGATCTCTCCCAACAAGCATCGCAAATCAACCTTAGTGATGATAGTGATGACGAGGATGATGGGATTCATGTACTTCCTCCTAAGGATACTCGTGAGGTTAACAAAAATGATAATGTCAGAATCGCTGATGATCATGAAGAGAATGATCATCAAGAGCAGATTGGAACTGTGAATGATGCAGCGTCTACGCAAGAGACAAATGAGAATCAAGCGATTAACAACCAAGAGTCTCTTAACCCGTTCCAACCAGACCGTAAATGGCTTAGAGATCATCCACCAGAGCTAGTAATTGGAGATATTGAAGCACCTGTTAGAACTAGGTCCGCTACATTTAATGAGGCCATGTTCGCAAGTTTCCTATCTCAAATGGAACCAAAGAAAGTGGATGAAGCGCTTAATGATTCGAGTTGGGTAGAAGCAATGCAAGAAGAGCTTAACCAATTTGAAAGAAGCAAGGTTTGGACGCTAGTACCAAGACCAACTCACCAAGGAGTTATTGGAACGAGATGGGTTTTTAGGAACAAAATGGATGAAGATGGCATTGTTATAAGAAACAAAGCTAGATTAGTCGCTCAGGGTTATTGTCAAGAAGAGGGTATTGACTTTGATGAAACGTATGCCCCAGTAGCCCGTCTTGAAGCAATTAGGATGTTCCTAGCGTTTGCCGCATTCAACAAGTTCACAGTATACCAAATGGACGTGAAGAGTGCATTCTTGAATGGTAAACTCCAAGAAGAAGTCTATGTGGAGCAACCACCAGGATTCATCAACAACCATGGCAAAAGTATGGTCTACAAACTGGATAAGGCACTCTATGGCCTTAAACAAGCACCAAGAGCATGGTATGACACTCTCTCTATCTTCCTTATAGGTAAAGGCTTTTCAAAAGGCAGCGTTGACACAACGTTATTTAAAATTACCCATAATAAAGATATTCTCTTAGTCCAAATCTATGTTGATGATATTATATTTGGTTCTACTAATAAGCGACTGTGTGAAAATTTTCGAAAATGATGCAAGATCAATTTGAAATGAGCATGATGGGTGAATTAACTTTCTTCTTAGGATTACAAGTTAAGCAACTCCCTAATGGAATATTTATAAACCAAGCTAAATATACTAGAGATATGATTAAGAAATTTGGTATGGAAAATGCATCATCTTCAAAAATTCCAATGAGCCAGACGCTTAAGTTAGATAAAGATGAAAGTGGGAAGAAAATTGATATCACTAACTATAGGGGTATTATTGGATCACTCCTTTATCTTACCGCTAGTAGACCTGATATTATGTTTTCGGTATGCATGTGTGCACGTTTTCAATCTGATCCTAGAGAATCACACTTAATTGCTACCAAGAAGATCCTTAAGTACCTAAAAGGCACACAAAATGTGGGCTTATGGTATCCACAGGATTCTTCTTTTGAACTAATTGGTTATTCAGATGCAGATTTTGCAGGATGCAAAATAGATAGAAAAAGTACTAGTGGTACATGTCAATTTCTAGGTGATAGACTAGTTTCGTGGCATAGTAAGAAACAACAATCCATAGCGACTTCTACCGCTGAGGCAGAATATGTAGCCGCTGGAAGCTGTTGTGCACAAATCCTTTGGATGAGGCAACAACTTAGAGATTATGGAATAATCCTAGGTCCTACCCCAATCCATTGTGATAACCAAAGTGCTTTAGCTATGACCCAAAATCCTGTTCTTCATTCTAGAACCAAACACATTGACATTAGATACCATTTCTTGCGTGACCATGTTCAAAAGAAAGATATCTCCATGCACTTCATTGGAACTGACAAACAACTGGCAGATATCTTCACAAAAGCGCTCAACGAACAACGCTTTCTCACTTTGAGAAGTGAATTAGGTATGATCGATTTAAACGCTTAAATCATAAAGCATCATATTTAATAGGCATATAATTTAAGGGGAATCCACTTTATGTTTATGTCTAAAGTGTTTATCAAAATTTGAAATGAGTCATCAACTTTAGGGGGAACTCTAAAATTGTACTTACTTCAATGTATCAAGCGACTGTGATCAAAAATGACTTTCAAAATCTTAAGCATTGATCACTAGCTCTTATCTTTTATGCATGACAAAATCAATCTCTAATAATGTTGTCTCTCATAAATCCAAGCGATTGATTCATTTATTGAAATATTTTATGAAAAGACTTCAGCGTTGAAAGGATTCCCACTTTAACGCTAAGTAACTCGATTTAAAAAATTCATGCATAGTTTTCATCGCTAAAGATAACGTGTGGATAAGTCCAAAAGATCAGATTTGACAACTACCCACACGTGCCTATCAAATCGAACTGACGGTTATGATTCCTATCTAAACCGAGGCGGTTCAGTGATTGCATGAGTCTGAGTAAGTGTCAGTACACTATCAGGCGCGTGCACTTCACGCTGAAAATTTCAAATTTTTTTAAACCGTTTCAAATTAACTGCGGATCCGAAAAATGTTATAGTACCCTACTTTACCACACTTTTTGACATCCGAAATTAAATGTACACGGTTCAGATTCCTTTTGTCATTAACCTCTGAACACGTGTCATTCATCTGTCAATTGAGGAGTTACTTTCACCTTCTATTTAAACTCACCAAGACTTTTACAGAAAACCTTTATCACTTCCAATCTTTCCTACTGTAAAAGCTTTTTCTCTCCAAAGGCAAAAACTCCTCTATTTTCTTCAAAAGCTTCAACTTTTAGCAATGGCACCCAAAGCTTCAAAATCTTCCAAGACAGCAACTAAACCAGTTACAGTTAACGCCGGATTTTTGGTTAACTGGGACTATCTTTTTGATAACCAGAACTTCCCTCTTCGAACGATTCTTCCACTCGTTCAAGAATCTGGTTTGAAAGACATGCTTACTACTACTTTCAACTACTTTGAAGAAGAATCTCTCCACTTTTTCACCAATGGTCAAATTTCTGAAGACAGAAACTCCATATCCTGCATCTTCCCCTCTGCAAAAGAGATATTTGTCCTCACTCCTTCTCTGGTTTCTTCATTACTTGTTCTGCCTAATACTAGCATTGAGGTAGAACGTGTAAATCTCGGCGATGCTACCAAAGTTTGGGACGTAATAAAGGAAGAAGATGTTCACAACGCCTACGAACCCAACTTCAAGAAGAACGATATGAAAGGCGAATATGTCATCCTCGCTGACATATGTTCAAAGATTATTGAATGCAGAAAAGGGACGTTCGATAAAATCACTAACATTCAATACAAGATGATGGTTGCCATCCTGACCAAGTTAAAAGTTAACTGGTCTCTTTACGTGTTCAATCGCTTCAAAGCAGCGATGGCTAAGTCTGTTAATCCCAAGCCTTACGGGATTTTGCTAAGTCGTATTCTCTGCTCTAGCGGATATACGCAAGCGTCTGGGAAAAAGATCCCAGCGACCAAGTTTTATGGCAAGAAAATGATAAGCGAGCTTCTTAACCCGCGGAAACCTGGCGGAGCAGCGGTTCCAAAAGATCAGCGTGTTGTTCGCAGTGATGATGAAGATCAAGCGTCTTCTTCATCATCATCATCATCAGAAGTGGTGGTCAAGCGACCTAAGAGAAAGATCATTCTCAAAGTCGCTGAGCCATCCAAGCCCGCAAAGAAGCAAAAGCCTGAACTGAAGAAGAAGAAGCCGGAACCCAAAAAGAAACAAAAGATCCCTTCTCCTTCTCCCTCGCCTAAGTCTCATTCTCCTCCTCCAACGTTTTTCTTTTCCGTTCCTGAGGAAGAAGAGACAGCAGTGGAAGAAGAAGTACCGCTTGCACGAAGGCGTACTCCTACTCCCACTCTCGCAGTATCTTCTAGCGCTCCCACAAATCCAGCGCTTAGAGAGTCAGCGAGTGCTTCCGTCTCTGATGCTGTTCCCGAAATCAGCTCAGATCCTCAAGCCGTTTCTCCATCTGAAAGGCTTTCCAATGTTCAGGGTAAGTATTTGCTAAGCAAATTAGTCTATCCTTTGCTCGTTAGTTTCCTAAGTCTCTAACGCTAGGATAAAAACAAAATTTCTCTCAGCGCCAAGTGAAACAGATATTCATTATGTTCTCAACACGCTTGAAGAACTAAATATCCCTATTCGTGCTGATCCAATAACTTCTTTTATCGATTTAGAACCCGAAGAAGAAGTTCAGGAGCCTGCGGAACTTGTCCAAGAAACAGATCAAGCGACTAAGACAGTCGATGATAGTCCTCAGGGTAAGCGATGTAGTATTTTCTTTGTAAATTTCTACTCAGTAGGAATTTTTGCTTGCTTTTCTCAATCGCTTACATGTTTCAGCTCATGACGGAGCTCATGATGAACCAATCGCTGAAGCCCCTCCTCTCTCGGAGATTCCAGTTGAACTAGACGTGGACATGGCAACTGTTGTGAATATTGCTAAAGAAGCATCCCAAGTTCTTCCTGACGCTGAAAGCTCATCAGCGAGTGAAGCAACTTTAAACGCTGAGCGGTCGATAGAAGTGGCCCCCATTCCAACAAAAGCTATTGCCCTTGTTCCTACGCCAACCAGACCTCCTCCTCGTGTCATTGATTTCTTCCCGCGCGGATATCATCCAGACGTCGAATTTTATTATGCCGCCAGAGAACGTGACACTCAAATGCTTGCCGAGTTGGAAATGAACTTTCAAACCACTCTCCATAGGCCCGATATGTCCAACACCAAGAAATTTGAGTTTTTTTAGCGTATTGCAGATCTAGGACTATATGACTTAGAGCGACTTCAATCTCGCCTTGAGTACATTCGTCGTCCAGTGTTCAATAGAGCTGACCTTGATCAACAGCGGTTCACTCTAACCGGTCGCTCGGACGAGTCCTTTTATCCTCTGCGCCCAAGCAAGATTGTTTTCAAGAACCCACACATGGGTGAATGGAACAAAAATCCTGATGAGGAAGATCTCAATAAGATAGGATATTCTGCTCTCCCTTCCATTGTCAAGTCTCCCCAGAACGCTCTCTCTCCTAATCCACTCAAACTCTGGAAAGGCAAAGGCTCGCTTGTTGCGGAGCGCCCAAATCCGGTCAACTCGTGGATTGAAGATGAGGCTCGTGAATATCTTGCCAGATTATGGGTTGAAGACTATGATGATGAAACAGAACGCTTCGAGAAATTCTTAGCAGCTAGAAAAGAGCAAAATAAAGCGAACAAACTTGGAAAATGATGGATGATGGATACAGCCAAATGGGCTGAAGAGTTCGTTCTTCACTTCTACACCCTTGATGAACTCGTCAAATATCCATTCCTGTTTAATTTTGGAATAGAATACAGACGCCGAGGATTTGCCACCTTTTTGCTTCAACAGCATCAGATAATTGCCGGGAATGTTAGCACTTTGCCAAGATACAAACAGCCAATCGAAAGCTACATTCGCAAGCAGCTCGCCTTATTCAGCCAGGGCGGACGCTACGTTTTGCATCCTCGTGCAGACTTTGTTCAACGAATCTTCCCTGACCTCAACGAAGACGCTTCGTCAAGTAAACAATCAGTTCTTCCAGGCCAGAGTCAGATTCGTGTTGACACTTCAACAGAACACGCTGAGTTTGCTGAGTTCCACCGAGATATGAGAGCAGTGATAGAAAATGTTCAAGCGTTGGATACAAGTTTCAATCACTATTCAGGGTTAAACGATTTCCGAGGATATACTCTTCACCCTGTGCTCTTCAGTGAACAGAATATTCAAGTGGCCAAGATGATCTCGCTGATTAGGCCAGTGGACCAAGAAGCAGCTCAAGCGTTCATGCCGTTGATTTTGGACTTTTTCAACAAATATACATCAGGGATTGCTTTACCAGAAGGTGTGCAACTTGCACTAAGTACTGACGAGTGCGAAGACGCTATATTCTTTATCCCGCAATCTAGCCTGATCAGTCCCCGGCATGTGATGGAAGCCCTTGGCCCCCTCTGGGTTATTGGCATTAGAGAACCTTCTTCTCCCTCAATCCACATTCTGGAAGAAGATTCTGCTCCTACTGCGGAAGTCGCTCATCTTCCTGAGGCTTCCTTGCCAGATTCTTCTAGCGCCCCAGTAGTCCAGCCCCCAGCGATTGCTGATTCTACCTTGGATCACGCAATTGAAGAAGTGCACGCTAAAATTGCTCAAGCGCCTGTAGAACCTCTCCTAAGAGATAAAACCAAAGGCAAGGCTGCAGTTTCAAGTTCTTACGGACTTCTCCTGTCCCCAGAGCGTCCTTCTTCGGATTCAGATTCAGACAGTGATTTAGAGGCCCGAGATTTCAGAAAGGTTGTACGGAACTCGCTTCACCACATCGAAGGTTCTTGCTTCAAGCTTTCTGAAGCCGCTGACAGACAGACTCGCTTAATGTCTGATATGCGAAGCCGTGACATTGCCAACGCTTCAAATTACAGCACCATTGCTATTATGGAAAGCATGTCCCCTCTTATTGCTGAGCTCTCCTTTGAATTCAATCGTCACCTTGCTCAGAGCGCTTCGGCTGATGCGGACAGACACGCTTCATCCGATGCCGTCGCTCAGAGTGTCACCCAACAGATTGCTCTTCTAGTCGAAGAAGTTAGACTTTTGCGTCGCGATGTCGCTGATCTAAAATTGTCCCTTGATGAAGTCAAGAAGGGGGAAAGTAAAGAAAAGACCAAAGCGATTTCCAAGATGAATAATAAACATTGGCGTTCGATGTTCGATGAACTGGTAAACATTAAGAGAATGCTATCCAAGAAACGAAAACCAAGGTATTATCTCGGAAAATACGCTCTTCCTCAGTTGGACCTCGACTTCTTAGAGAGTATGGGATTTCATGCTTATGCCGGACCGCTACAACGACCTGTAAATTGGAGACCGTCAAATGACTGTCAAAGAGATATATATTATGATCTGATTCGAGAACTTGGCATTCCACCAAGGGATTGGACGGAAAGGTTGTTAGAGCTAAATGAAAGCGCCAGACTCCGCAGGCATGACTATGATGAAGTCCAGCATACAACTATGATCGACATTGATCGATTCTTAAAAGAACTAGCGTTAGAAGTTCTTCAAGGCGAAGAAAGAGCAAAGCGACAGAAGAAATAAATGTTTTTGCGTATTTTATTTCTCTTTTATTCTTTTCAGTATAAATCATGTATGCTTCATTTCAATATATATGAATGATTTATTGCTGAAACAACTTGTTGAAGCCAACCTAACTTTAACTAACATTACTAACCTTTCAAACGCTGACTTATATTCCTTTGGGCCTTTTCTTTTTTAACTCTTAAAAATTCTAAAAGAGTTACAAGTCTTGACATCATCAAAAAGGGGGAAATTGTTAGGAAATTTCATGTTAGATGTTTTGATGATGACAAGATAGGATTCAATGTTAGACCCCAAATAAAATGTAAGTTTATGCTTTCATAGATCATTGTATAAAGCGTTTAAAGAGTTTGTAATTTTGTTTAGGCTTGTAATTTTTATCCTCATAGATTTTAGACTAAGTCTTAGCGACTGAATCAATAATAGAATTCTAGGTGAGTCTATTTGAGAAGAAGTTGAAGAACAGCGTCTGAAATCAACCGAAGATGAAGATTCCTTCTTAGCGCCTGTCAAACGCTAAGAGACCGCAGTTCAGGATTCATGAATCAAGCGTTCAAATACTCAAGCGACTTATAGAAGATTCACCTGAAATAAATCCTCAAGTCATAAAGGACTTAAATGCAATCATTCAACGAGCATTTATTTCCAACGGGAAATAAATTCAAATTGCATTAAATGCCTGATAAAAGCATTAAATGAGATAAGCTACTGTGACTTGTGGACAAGCCTCCTTTTGACCAGACTGTCAGAACTTTTAGAGTTTTAGCTGCTCCCGTCCAATCGGTTCCAGCGAATTTTCAGGAATGTCAGATTTTAGGTACAATCACGCGCTACGTGAAAGGCACGCTCCTACATGTGTCCAACGGACAGATCCCAAGAAATTGCCTATAAATACCTTACTCCAGAAAATCAAAATATGTAGAACAACATCAAGAATATACGAGAAATTATTGCCAAAAATCCTACGTACATTCTTTTTGGAAAAAGCTTAGAAATTTCATAGCCAAAACCTTTCAAGCTTTCTATCTACATTCCAGACAGTCACAAATATCTCAAATATCTTCCAAAGAAGAAATCTAAACTCCAACTGAGATATTCCAAGTTGTTTGATCTTCTTTAAAACAAACAAAACCCTAGTGATAATCCTCAACCTTTCATCTGAGTGAGAAAAGTTGTTGAAACCTTTCAGGCAGTATTTCTGAGTGAGAGAAGCTTGAAGAAGACGATCTTCATTGGTGCTGAAGTCTGTGTGATCAAGGAGCCTAAGATCATTTTCATCCATTACTATTTTGTAGAAGTTTCTGTGTGATCCTTTGATAATCATCATAGTAATTTCCTCCAAGTGAAAAAGGAGAAGAAGGACGTAGCTGAGATTACATCACCCAGTGAACCTTACAAATTATTGTGTCATTTATTTTATTGTCTTATATTATTCACTTCATATTATTCTGAAAAAGACAAGTAAAATTGCAAAGCGATTAATTCATCTAAAAGAACGCTAAACATTATTTCCGCTGTGCTAACCCTGATTAAGCGATCTAAGCGTTGCCCTACTTTGGTAAACTGCTGAAATCAATAAGTCTAAGTTAACTATTCTGAAGCGTCTGACCCAAGCACTCAGTTTTTCCAAGCGTTCAAATTTCTAAAGTGATACGAAAATTTTGTGAAGTCGAAAAAGACTTCAGGGTCTATTCAACCCCCCTCTTCTAGACCCTTTCGTATGCCACTTGGGACCACCAATATGTAATCCGATAACCCCATCAATTGTAAATTCAAGCACCTGTCTGAGTATAAAATGTGTGAGAGATTAACAATTGCCACTATGCCGTCATATGTGTTATAAATTAGGTAGTGATATAGCAAAATTATGTTGTGAGTTCATCACCTCGTTGAGTCCCCTTACAATACAGGAAATATTGTTCATATGACGAGGTAACGATGTCGAAAAGACTTAATTACACCAAAGGTCCTAGTGGACACCACAATTGCACAACACTGTTAGATCTGCGTATTTTTCTAATCGGGCTAGATCAACCCATGACCCGACCCTACGAGATTTAATTCCAACCGTCTCCCAAGGACATGTGTCATCATCTTAGCAGGGTATCCAACTGTAGGAACTCTATTCATACAACGTGTAAATTCTATAAATATAAGCATTTATTGTAAGCACATGGACGAAGATCTAAGCATTTAAGAGACTTTGTAAGGCATATTCGTACCTTCGTTACTAAGGCTAAGACTCAACAGTACGATCCTATAACATAAATTTTGATAGCTTTCGTATCGAGGATGAAGTGAAGAAGCTTTTATATGTAGGTTAGATTAATGAAATTCAATTAACTGAATGGCTAGAGAATGTAGTCCTTGTGCCAAAGGCCAGAAACAAATTGTGTATGTGTACTGATTTTACCGATTTAAACAAAGTTTGCCCTCGGGACCCTTATTTTTTGCCTCATATAGATTTGTTAGTCGATTCTACTGCAAGTGGTGTGCTATTGAGTATGATGGATGCATATCATGGTTTCAATCAAATTATGATGACTGAAAGAAGATCAAGACAAAACCTCATTCGTTACAGCTCGATGTGTATATTGCTACAACGTCATGCCATTTGGTCTAAAGAATTCGGGGGCGACGTATCAATGATTGGCTAATATGATGTTTGAGGAAGAAATTAGGAGGGCGATGTAAGTCTATGTAGACGATATGCTAGTAAAAAGCACGAATGAAGTTGAACACCTCGTTCACTTAAAGAAATCATTCGAAATTATGAAACGGTACGGCATGAAGCTAAACCCTCATAAATGTACCTTTGGAGTACGAGGTGGAAAATTTTGGGATACATGGTCACCGAACGAGGTATCGAAGCCAACCCCGAAAAGATTGAAGTTATCCTCGGCATGACATCCCCCAAATGCGTGAAAGACTTGTAGAAGCTTACGGGGAATATGGCTAGTCTCAATCGTTTTATCTCAAGATCAGCGGACAAAGGATTGCAGTTTTTCAAAATTTTGAGGAAGGTGAAAAACTTCCAATGGACGGAGGAATGTGAGAAGGCATTCCAAGAGTTGAAAGAGTACATAACTTCCCCTCCATTATTAACAAAGCCAGCATATGGGGAACCATTGTATTTGTATTTGGCTATTTTGTTGGTAGCAATAAGCGTGGTTCTAGTACTTAATCCTAAAGATTAGCAATAAGCGCGGTTCTAGTACCATTTTGATTCTAATACTTAATTCTAAAGATTAGTTAAATTATTATATCCAAACTATTTGTTTTGTTTTGGGGACTTGCGTAAGTCTCAATGTGTCAAAGACAAGGAACTGAATGGAACAATGTTCCTTTATTTCTTTTTGACTCTATTTTGGTATCGTCTTCTTTGTAGTCCGTGATTCGGCTAGCATTTTTCTTTATTTTATATTTATGCAATTTATTTACCAAAATAAAAATGGATCCTTGAATTTTTTTTATTTAATAGGTTACATTTTTTCACTAATTATTATTTATAATTTAAAAATAAATTATTTGGGTTGTTTGTAAATCTCATTAATTAATCCATTGCAAGTTAGTCTCTCATCATGTTTCTAGTAGCTTGGTAACTTAAGTGATTTTCTCTTCTAAGCTATTAATTAAAATATACATATCGAGAATGTATAGAAGAAAAAGTAGTGAAAAGAAGAAAAACTAACGAATACGTTAATCATGCAAAGAAAGAAAAAGAAAAACAGGAAAAAATCTAGCCCAAAAAAGAAAAAAGTCTCGCGGTTCTGGTTCCGGTTCCAAACTCAAGGGTACCCGCTAGTCTCGCAGTTCCGAATCTTGCGGGTACCCGTGAGTTTCACGGTTCCGGTAGTGAAAAACATGTCTCTTGGGTACTCGCGGGTTTCGCGGTTCCGGTTCCTAGTTGTTTTGGTTCGGATTCCGAGTCCCAGAAACCTATGCAATTCCGGTTCAAGATCCGCAAGAACCGACCGTTGCCATCCCTTCGGTGCAATGTAAATTTCAATTACACAATTCATGTATTTCTTGTCCATTTAATATTGTTTAGGGGGTGCTTGAAGTTTTTGTGAGCAGAAGAGGTTAATTGATACTAACTACATAATACAATGGGGCAAATGCATTTAACCTTTTTTATTAAGAAATTAAGGGGATTTGACTGACTAAATAACGAAGTTAAAACAATTAGGGGCAAATTATTTCAAGACCAAACAACGAAGTTAAAATAACTAATGGTTGTTGGTTAACGTAAGGGATCTATACGAAGGTCTACATGTTTCAGGGGTGTTTTTGATGTATGAACTGTAGTTTAAAATAATAAAGTGTATTTAACCCATAATATTTGAATCAAAATTATAAATTAATAACCAATTTCCAACAGATTGACACTGTTTTAGGGGTCCATAGCAAGCTGGAACCCATGTTTGTTTTATATAAGTGCATGTTTACTGGTACATAATAAACAGTCCGTCCTTGGCAACAGTTAGTAATCTAGCAGTTGATGTTTTTTGATTGAAAATATGATTGTAGACTGTAGAAGGAAAAATTGTTCATCTTCAAGCAATATTGCGACCCTTTCTTTCCTTGAACAAGCAGCTTTGCCATATTCGATGTGCGTGCCTAATAAATAAAAAATTACAAATAAAAAAGGTTAATTTATTGTTATCTAGTATGAATATTTTGGCTTGATGTATGTGATAAACATAGTTTTTTATCTATAATTTTATATGAGATCAAAAAATTAGAAATGAGTTGGGGTGAGAATTTACCAAAAAAAGAATTGGGGAGAGAGTATTAAAATATTTGACAAAAAAAGACCGAGAGAATATAGCATATGAGAGAGAAAATGTGAGACGATAAGTATACATGATGGAGGGTAGAGAGAGAAGAGTGGACAAAAACAGCCTATAATTTCTTCTTCTTAATTGCTGGCATTATAACCATTCAATTTAAAAACACACCCAACGTGGTTACTCTAAGTTGATAAGAATACATGACGGAGGGAAGAGAGAGAAATGTGGACAAAAACTACCTATAAATTTCTTTCTTTAATTCAGGGTAATATAATCATTTAATTTGAAAACACACCTAAAATAATTACTCTAAGTTGCTCGTGCTTTATACAAAAATATAAATATAAATGACAATTGAGTTTACCAATCTAGTGTTACTGTATAAGTTAATTACATAGATATAGGCTGTTTACACTTAAGAAAAATTGGATATGGGCTAATAATAATTCGAATAAGAGCACAAGAGAAAGTGCAGTCCTGATACGAGCAGGAGGGCCAGCAAATCGGGCTTGAAAATAATGGAGCCCAAAAAATTCAATTTTAGCAATTCAAAAGGAATATGGGCTAAAATGTGCGAAAGCCCAATAACCATTAGAGAAGATAGATGGAGAAAGAAGGACGGGCCTCAAGATGATCCAGCAATCAAGAAACAGGCGGTAAACATAGAAATTTGAAAGGGAAGTTAGGAGCAGTTCCAGAAGTAGTGGCGAACGTGGAAGTTACAAGAAGTCGAGAAGAGAGGCAAGAAGTATATGAAGACGAAAAAGAAAGAAGGAAAAAGGGGACAGACAAAATTCTGCAAGAATTCTTCATTTCATTAATAGTCAGGTAGAATAATTGTAGCCGGTAGGAGTATTTAGAGATACATTAGGTATTACGTATTACTTTTGTACTTTCATAGTATAAGATAGTTAGTGGTAGTATTCGAATACGTTCAATCTCATCCGTGTTCAAGTTGTGTAATTGAAGTAATTCAGACGAGGAATTCTTCATGGAGGTATATTTTCCTTTACTTAAGTTTTAAGTATTGATTAAATATCTGCTTTTTAGTTTACATTTTTATGACGAACATTGCATAACAAAAATATTCGCAAGACTTAAACCACCTTTAGCATATATAGGCAGGGGTCAGTAGATAATTCTAAGTTGTGAATTATCAAGAGGCTTGGATCGACTATTCAAAATCCTTCCCTAGTCTAGTTTGTTTAAAAAACACGAAACAAATTTTTGGCGACCACAGTGGGAGTCTTTGTCGAATTTAACTTCCATAAATGTAGAGTAAAATGTCAGAGGAATCTTCCAGAGAAGAGCTGAATGACGGTCTCGAAACACAACCTGTATCTAGACACAGGATTAGAGCAGATAAGATGTATGACCAATTTGTTAAGGTTATGAAACAAACTTTAATAGGGGCTCGTGATGATCAGTGAAGAGAGTTCAATGATCAATATAGAGCGTTGGCTCAAGAATCTGCTCGAATATTCAAAGTGATAGTGCAAGATATTGCTATAAGTGCTCAAGACGGTCTTGCTCGAGAAGTTACTCGAGTTATAACCGAATTGGGAGAAATATTTAATCAGACTTGCGATGCATTATCGAGAATGGTGAATGTGCAAGTAGTTGCAGCCCTAAAACTGTTAATCGAAAAACACAATATTTTAATAGAAAAGGTGTCACAGTTAATGACAGTTGAACCTAGAACTGAACAAGACACTTAAATATGGGAGAACCACCTCCTGGGTACCCTAGAGAGGACAGAAATATAAGTAATCGTTTTGAAATCGGTCTAACATCGAATACCTCCCCTGTAAACAGGCATAACTTCCTAAATCTATCCATGCCTGGGGGGTCAACAGGAACAGGACCACAGAATTTCACCCAAAACGTGCGTCCTTCGAAATTCCTCAAAACAGTAATCCAAACCCTTTTTAGCCACAACCTTCGAGACCATACTTTCCTACTACACTGAATGGTTATGGTCAAGTGCCTGCAGGGTACCCCACTAACGGCCATGTTAATAATTTTGGACCGATTCTGACTTTTACCCAAGGACAATACCCTGGGGGGCAAAGTCAGATACCTGTTTATCCGGGAGTCTCGAATACTCCCTTTCCGATAGAAAGTAATGGCTTCTCGAATATCCCAATAAGCCAGGGGGTGCCTACATTTCCAAACAATATTCAACTACCATATGCAAGGGGGCAAACTATGCCAGATGCCCATATGGGAGGGAATATTGGAGAACAGTTCGTGGACCTACTCCAAAATTAAATCGAAATGGCCATCGAAAGGATGTACGGACCGGGGTTTAGAAGGAACCATAGGGTAATGCCGGGGAAACCTTACCCTAATTGGGTGGACAGAAACTTCCTTTTTCCTCAAAATTACAAAATTCTCGACTTTACCTTGTTTTCAGGAGATGATCATGTCTCTGCCCTTGAACACTTGTCTAGGTTTACTTGCCAGTGTAGGGAAGCCTCAGATCAAGAATTCCTTAAATTACGGTTGTTTCTTAGCTCATTAACATGATCAGCCTTTAACTGGTATATAAGCCTATCTCCGAACTCTATAAATAATTGGGACGAGATGCAATTCCAATTTCAAAATCATTTTGCTCGAACAGATCCTGGGATCTCGATGAGCGATCTTGCAAAAATAAGGCAGAATAGTGGGGAATCAGTCAAAGAGTTTCTAGTACGTTTCAAGAAAGCTAGGGTTAAATGTCACTTGAATTTGCCTGAGACTGAATTCGTTCAACTGGCTCAAAAAAATATGACCTTCGAATATAGGTTAAGGTTTGATGGGATGCCTTTCACCGACTTTAGAAGTTTGGCGGAGAGTGCTATAAGATACGAAAATATGCTTAAGGAAGAAAGTAATAGAAAACACTAAGGTTTCAATGCCTTCGAAATTGGAACTTCGAAGAAGCTTACGATGTTGACCTGGCAGAATTTGTAAAAGAGCCTCCTTATTAGTGTGGAGCCCTCGAGCAGAAAGACTGCATGGCAATTGGTTCATTGCAAACAAAAAAAGAAAAAAATTATACTTTCGATGTAATGAAGACTGAACAAATCTTCGATTGGTTACTAGCTAGCAAAAAGTTAAAATTTAAGGGAAAACATAGGATCCCCTCGAAATCTGAAATAAAAGGAAAACCATATTGTAAATGGCATAATGCATTTTCACATGACACGAACGATTGCATTTTATTTCAAAACTTGATCCAAGAAAGAATAGATTCGAAAGATCTGATTTTTTCGGATGTGCAAAAAACTAATATAGATGAGGATCCATTTCCCATTAGGAATCTCGAAATTAACACTGTTGAATTTTCTGTATCTTAGGTCACGATCGAAACCAAAGTGGCAATCCAGACCTTCAATTGCCTAATTGATGAAGGAATATTGACTTTCCCAAAAGTCAAAGATGAAGGTCTCGCGGGAATGTGCAGGTGGCACATGAACACCCTTCATACCACGGACCAATGTTAGATTTTCAGACGCTTCATTGCTAAACAACTCGAGAGGAATCTGATTACCTTGTCCTCAACCGAAAAGAGGATTCCGGGCTTGACCTCAGAGGAGAAGTTGAAGAGAAGCAGGAGGAAATCGAACCTCCTAGAGAAAATTAAAAAAATGAAGAAAAAACTTATAAACAGGTGCTCGAAATGCCCCTGTGTGAAACTAAATATGAGACACCCGCTCGAGTGGTGAACAATTTGACCAAACTGCAGAAGGCCTTGTGCCATCATTGCGCCGATACTCTCCACTAGGAATTGGTGAGGTTATAAGTGATCAAAAACGACCTCTATTGGGTCCCCGCTTATCAGAGAATGGAGACCTGGAACAAAAGGCCAAGACAAGATTTCGGTAACGGACTACCAGGCTCAATGCCTTCGCAGAGGCATTTTTGAGGGGTAGGGGGAAGAGGCGTGCCACATAATCATCCAAGAGGGAATGATTATCGCGAGAGTTTCGAACGCAGTAGAGATAACAAGGCAAGTCGATAACCTAACAGGTGGCCTATTCGAGAGTCGCTGTTGCAATGGAGATGCAGCAGGAAGCGATCGTCGCCAATCTGAGAATCGAGGAAGAGGCCCTGGCTAACGGTATTCTAAAATCGAAAATAGTGGGGAAGTCAAGCCAGGATGACTTCGAGAAGGAATTAGATAGTTTAAGTGATCAAATGAAGGATACGAACCTTCGGAGTGAGAATGTCGGGATAGGAGAAGACGACATAGGGGACTTCGAGTTAGGGGATGATCTGGATATCCTATTAGATGATACTTTGGATGAAATGTAAGTTAAAGAAAAAGAGGTCTCTGTTCGAAGGGCTATGAATTTCGAGGATGGAGCAGATTGTAACATGGTAACCATCTTGCCAGCAGAATTCGCGATAAAAGAAGGTGAATTGGATGAAGAGGAAAAGACACTGGAAGCATTAACTGCTCCCGAACGAGGTAACTCTCCTTGTTTTGAATTTATTAATTATAAACCTAATGAAAGGAAAAATGAAAACAAACATTTTTTAGAATTATTGTTTTCGAAAGAAACAATAAATAATAATCATATGAGGCCATTATACGTTCAAGCGGAAATCGAGGGCACTAAAATTAATAGAGTATTAGTAGATAATGGGGCTACCGTCAACGTCTTACCCGAAAGCACCTTAAGCACATTAGGAAAGTCCTCGAAAGACTTAGTGGCTACTGATGTGGCACTTTATGGTTTTTCAGGATAGGCAACTAAAGTATTAGGGGTCCTACCATATCGAGTTAAAGTGGGATCTATGAGTTCGTACTCTGCATTTTTTGTAGTAAAAACGAATTCATCCTTCAATGCTTTACTCGGTAGAGATTGGATTCACCAGAATTATTGTTTGCCCTCGACATTACATCAGTTTCTGATATGTTGGAATGGTGTTAAATTCGAGGTAGTCAGGGCCGAAACTAACTCATATTTTGTTGATACGCAAATTGTTAATGCTAGGTATCAATTCGAAGACCTCGAAATGAAAGGCAAGGAGGCTTTACCTTTCCCGACCATCAAAAAGGCCAAAAGGGAAGTCAACGAAGAAGTGACAGGAGGATTCAAAGATCGTTCGTCCACCAACAGTGAAGGGGAATGCCTAACTCGAAGGGAGATCTGCCTAGATTAGCGAAAAGTACATGTTTTAATTTATGGATTCTAACAAACGAACGAATGTAATTAACATTGTTTTTAAGAATTTGGTACTCGAAAAGCTTAATATAAGTCTGCATGATTATTCTACCAATTTGATTGAGGGTAAAGGTTCGAATATGTATACGGATTGTAATTTGGAATCACGAAGTCAAAATGCGGAAGATATAGTTGAAGAAGGGAATCTAGAACAAGATAAAGACATTAGACAAGATATACAAGACCCATTAGAAGAGGTTAATCTCGGAACATTCGAAGAACCCAGGATTACTTAAATTAGTTCGAAAATAGATCACAACGAAAAAGAAGAATTAATCCAAATATTAAAAAATTATAAAGATTGCTTCGCTTGGGCTCATCACGAAATGCCAAGGATAGACATGTCAATAGCTCGACATGAGTTACCCATAAAACTTGGATATAGGCCAATTATACAAGCGCCGAGAAGGTTATCACCTGATTTAATGAGTTCGATGAAAGAGGAAATCGAAAAACTAGTAGAGGAAAAATTCATAAGACCAACTAGATATGTAGAATGGTTGGCCAATATAGTCCCGGTAATAAAAAAGAATGGCAAAGTGCGAGTTTGCATCGACTTTAGAGACTTAAACAAAGCTACACCGAAAGATGAATATCCTATGACAATGGTTGATACTTTAGTCGATGCAACGACTAGATTTCAATTCTTGTCTTTCATGGACGGGTATTCGGGTTATTACAACTGAAAATAGCCTAGGCCAATAGAAACAAAATGGCATTTTGATGCCCTGGAAAGTAGTAATGCCTTTTGGTTTAAAAAATGCAGGGGCTACTTATCAAAGGACTATGAACTACATGTTTCCTGATCTTATTGGAAAGTCAATGGAGGTATACATCGATGACATCGTTGTCAAAGCCCAAACACATAAAGAACACATACAGTCTTTAATCGAGATCTTTGAACGAATGAGACGTTTTTATTTAAAGATGAACCCTTTAAAGTGTGTTTTCAGAGTAAAGGTTGGAAATTTCTTGGGATTTTTAATCCATAACAGAGGCATCGAGGTGGATTGAATCTAAAGCGACCATAGATGCGAAACCTCCAGGAAACAAGAAAGAGTTACAACATTTTTTGGGACAAGTAAACTTCCTGAGAAGATTTATATCGAATTTAGCAGGAGAAACCGAGGCATTCTCCCCACTCTTACGTCTGAGGGATGAAGAAAAATTTGTTTGGGGAACAGAACAACAAGAATCTTTTGAGGCCATAAAACAATATTTGACACAACCTCCAGTTTTAATTTCTCCTCGAAAAGGAAAGAAATTAAGGCTGTATATATCGGCGGTAGAAGGTTCGGTTGGGTGCCTTTTGGTACAAGAAAATGATAGAGGATTCGAACAAGTAGTCTTTTACTTGAGCAGATTGCTAAATGATGCTAAGAAAAGACACACTTCAATTGAGAAGTGGTGCCTCAGCCTCTATTTCACATCTGTAAAATTAAGGCATTACTTCTCTGCGTATGTCGTAGAGGTAGTATCACCAACAAATGTGATCAAATTCATGATGAATCAACCATTAGTAAAAGGTCGGCTTAGTAAATGGAGTCTAATTTACTCCAATTCGATTTGGTATATGTACCCCAAAAGGCCATAAAAGGCCAAGCATTGGCTGGTTTCTTAGCCGATCATCCTTCGAAAATAGAGGAAATGCCCGATAACGTTGAGGTCGAATTGATAAACTTAGTATCATGGGTTTTATATTTCGATGGTTCTAGCACTCGAGATAGTGCGGGAATTGGGATATATATTATATCCCTTAATAAAGTAATCACCAAAATGCACGCTAAATCGAAGGAAATTGCATAAATAATAGGGCGGAATATGAAGCTCTTATTCTAGGGTTGGAAGTGTTACTGGAGATGAATGCTAAAAGCATCGAAATAAAAGGTGATTCCCAATTAATCATAAATCAAGTAAGGGGACTATTCAAATGTATAAGCCCAGTGGCCATAGCCTCGTTTGCCCCAGTCCACGAATTATTGAAATATTTCGAGACTGTCAAAGTTACTCATGTTTCGAGAAAATATAATCAAATATCCAATGATTTGGCCCAGATGGCATCGGGATACAAGGTGAACCCGTCTACTCGAAACATCAATTCGACTCGAACCAAGAGTGTTAATACCCTTCGAGCAAAGAAAATTAAGTGTTAACAAGATAGACATTATGAAAGAAAAAGATGATTGGCGCCTCGAAGTTATTGAATATCTTAAAACTTTGTCTCAAGGGGGCTTCTCGAACAGATTAAAGTTAATGGCCCACCATTATTTTTATGACGGTCAAGAGTTATATAGGAAATATTCTCAAGGGCTTTTGTTAAAATGCCTTGATTTAGAAGATGCTTTGATTACTATGGCCGAGACACACGAAGGTGTCTGTGGTGCCCATCAAGCAGGCCATAAAATGAGATGGTTGATACACTGGTACGGATTTTATTGGCCTACAATCCTACGGGATTGTATAAATTACGCCAAGGGATGTAAACGATGTCCAAAATTTGGCAAAATCTTAAGGCAACCTATGGTCGAATTAAAATCTATAATCAAACCCTAGCCTTTTCGAGGGTGGGCTATGGATATCATTGGCGAAATTAAGCCGGCCTCGTCTAAAAGGCACATTTATATTTTGGTGGCGACTGATTATCTTACGAAGTGAGTCGAGGCCAAGGCTTTCGAGAATATTAATTTAAAACAGGTGATCGAAGGAAAACCTAATAGCTAGATTTGGAATCCCAGAATCTATCTGTTGATCAGGCGAGAGTCTTTAATAGAACAAAGATGCTCGAATTTATGACTCAATTCGGGATAAAGCTGCTCAATTCCACACCATATTATGCACAAGCAAATGGACAGGCCGAATCATCCAATAAGTTGATTAAGGGTTGTATTTCGAAAATGATAAGCAGTAATCCGAGGAATTGGCATGACTTGTTGATCGATACTTTGTGGGCCTTAAGGACAATCAAGAAGGATAGTCTCGGGATATCTTCTTTTCAGTTGGTTTATGGGCATGAGGCAGTGATACCAATAGAAGTCAATATAAAATCGAAGAGGATTTTGGAGCAAACATTACTCACATCAAAGGAATATGCTGAAAACATGAACATTGAAATGTTAGATCATGAAATGTTACAAATATCAGCCTTATGACAAATTGAGTCTCAAAAGAAGAAAATTGAAAAAAGTTACAATAAGAAAGTAAAAGAAAGGTCTTTCGAAAAGGGAGACTTAGTGTGGAAAATGATTTTACCAGAAGGTTCGAAAGACCATTTTTATGGTAAATGGTCACCTACTTGGGAAGGGCCATTCCAGATTTCAAAGAAATTAACTGGTAACTCATATAAACTTTGTCATTTAGATGGAACTGAATATGGTCGAGCACTGAATGCACGATATCTAAAAAGTTATGTGCCTACGATATGGGAAGTAAATAAGCAAGTCATACTCGAAAGATTACCCGAAACGGCAAAAAATTTCATTAATAATAATATCCGATGATAACATAAAGGAAAGTAAAAAAGAATCTAAGATTTGAGAAAATTCGAACAAGTAAACAAAATATCTAACGAGGATTCAAAAGCATCTCGTTCTTGGAGAGCTGGTCTAACCACTTCTTCAAGTTCATGGTTTAATTGAACCATTTGACCATTGAGGGCTACCACATCCTTTTCGACTTGATTAGCCAAATCGATAAGCTGTTCTCTTTGATCTTGAAGAGTAGCTATTTGGACATCCAAAGAAGCGATTTCATCCAGATAAGTAGCCCAAGTGCCCTCCAAGACAACAGTCCAATCCTGGAGATGGCTAATTTGTTGATGATGGGCGACAGATACATCCGCCTCGAAGGGATTGATCCCTTGGGCCATCAAAGCGTGAAGGTTGTCGAGACTGGTTTCGAGCACTTCACGCGTCAACTGAAAGATCAATAGCCACTTCTCAGACAACCTTGAAGAGACCCCGTCAAGATAAAGCTTCAACTTGGTGATCAACAAGGGATCAGTGGGTTGAACCCTAATGTCGTGAAGCACTTCGTTGAAACCAACCTGAGAAAATTCCAAGATATCTGCACCACGAAAAGATACAACACGTTATTCGAACGTAATGGTGAAGAGGAAGCCTAAGAAATAGGCCAAAGGTATCCATACCTTTGAATGGAGAGTTCGGGGTGCCCGTCATATTCGAGGAAGAAGGTGGCAACTCCTCGAGGATTGTTTCAGTACCTGGAAACGATAAGAAACGTTATGAGAATTTAAATTAAAGTAGAAGACTAAACCCCAAAGAGAGGTTCGAGATTATACATTCCAGAGACGAGGTACTAGTTGCCGCTACGTTCGATGTGGAAGAGCAGAACGAAAATCCACAGACATGGAATCCCGGTCAAGGGTGACCGTTTCAAGAACATCATCAGCCCCTAAAATCACAAAAATATCTTGAATAAGGACTAAGAAAAGTGAAACTGATAAAGCAGTACAATGCACAAAATATACTTTCGAGTAGAGGCTTCGAAAATTGTCCCTCCACGATTTCTTCGAGTTGCACCGAAGAGGAGGGGATTCGCTGAGTACGAAAATCAAAATTCCCCACGCGATTCACCCAACGGCTACTAAGGATGCTTGGGTCCACGAATATGATATTCGAGACTCCACGGACTGAGTAAGAGAACCGAAGGGAAGAAGGTAG
This sequence comes from Buddleja alternifolia, assembly GCA_019426215.1. Lineage (NCBI taxonomy): Eukaryota > Viridiplantae > Streptophyta > Magnoliopsida > Lamiales > Scrophulariaceae > Buddleja > Buddleja alternifolia. Next base: position 20,090,520 of record CM033404.1, on the reverse strand, counting down.
GGGCGAGATGATTGGAGTCGTGCCTGTAGCTATCCCTGAAGAAAAAGCATAAGGACCTTATTTACACTGTCTCGATCAAAAACTCATGATAGTGAATAAGCTGGCAAAACAACCAAGTTTACCTTGAGATTGAACAATCGAAAGGGAAACATCTGGCGAACGGTCCAAGGTCTCCTCCCGAGTGGAAGAAGTGGAAGCTTCTTCGAGAGGACTTGGTAGAAGAAATAAATGGAGTGAGTCGCAGTTCGAATACTGAAAAACGAAGGAATTGTCTAGAAAAAATATCGAAGGCTTAAGGCTTTACTTTCGGTAGACTCTGTTACAAAACCAAGAGATTCAACTGTTGGATAATCGGAATCAGCAGGGGAAGGTTCAAAACGTGGCTTCCCCATTAGAGGTGTAGGGGGGTCCTCTATCTCGGCTGCAGGGGTGTCATCCGGTTCAGTTGTACTAGCCGCTCCAAAGAAGGGCATGTCAGGAGAGTTATCTCCACTCGAACCCCCAACCGGATTTATAATATACAAAGTATTCGAATTCATTAGAAAAATAAAAGTTCGAAGGACAATACAAATTTGTAAGAAACTTTGAAAAAGACACTCGAAATCATAAAAGGAGACTTACCATCAATATCGGCAGGTCCTTGTGACCGAAGGCATTTTTGAACTTCGTCATTTAGGGCGAAAGGGTCAGCCTCCTCAACAGCTGCATCTTCGACCAGGATGCTCGGAGGTACAACTCGAGAAGCCCTAGGGGCCCGGCATTTTCGAGGCACAGGGCTCGGAATCATGACATTTTTTGTTCTAGACTTGGCCCCGGTGGAAGAACCCGCGGAAGGATTCACCCTGGTAGTGAAAGTAATCACCTCTGACGGCTGAGTAAGTTCCACGGAAGGGAGAGGTTGAGGAGGAATGGAATGCTCGAAACTCCACCCGGAAGCCAGGGCATAAGGGATGATATAATCTGAATCCTATTTGAGACAAGAAAAAAGAAGGAGTGTTAAACGCAAAGTAGGTAAGGCATTCGAAATACACAAAGGAAAGAAGTTAAGATGTTATGACCTTAGGTGATAGATGGCTCGAAATTGGGGATAAATCGACTGCACTAGTGAGCAGTTGCCAAAAAGCCACAATTTGTTTCCAAAGGATACGCCTCGAGAAAAAATGACTAAGGGCGGAGTTCCAAAAATCGAGGAAACAATCATCCGTTCGAATGACCCTGCAAAAAGCAGGGATAAAGGAAAGAGGCATTTGGCAAGAGATTTTCTCGCGAATGATTTTCTCTGCCTTAGCGCGATTGGAGTTAGACGGATGATAAGATCTCTCCAACCAAGGGCGATTCAGAGTACCCAAAAAAGGTAAAGCAAAACCTTGGCGTATGCCAAATTGCCTCGAGCAGAACTATAATACAAAAAACATATAATCAAATAAGAAGGTGTTGAAAACTAAATAAAAAAGGAGCGATATTCGAAACCAAGAATAGGAATTACCTGGGGATTGTAGACTTCGACGCCTGATAAATTATCGGATACTAGAAGGTCTCGAGAGGACAAGATGGACCTCCAATGGCCTTGATCATTCATGCAGAGGTTGAGAGAATCGACGGACCTCAACCAGGAGGGCAGAGCAATGTGGGCCCATTGATCTGCTGCTTGCCAGTGCTTAAGTTCGACAAAGGGACACCATATTCCAGATTGAATGGGATTAAAAATGGTACTCAAAATCAGGAGATACGACGACCTTTTGAGAGGAACTAATAAGTTAACAGTGGCCTCCCCGTAACAGATCCACGTCGAAAGGGGCCTGAATTGATACCCTATGGTCTTCTTGGGCCACACTTGATCTCTGCCTGAACTTGCTCTTCGAAGGCTCCTAACGACTTGATGTTAAGCAATTCTGGATAGTACAAAAAGGCCCAGTAAGACAGCAGCCATAGAGGACCTGACAACCTGCTGGCATTCGAAGGATCGCGATGCAGTTGAAACATCATGTGATAGAAATGCGCCAGCAAGAAGGGGGCCAATTCGAGCGGTCCAAATGATGCATCAATGTTGGCCTATAAAACAAGAAAGGTTTTGTTCACAGCGCGGCCAACGTTCATAAGCAGCCGAGAAAATATGAAGTTAAGAAATAGCACCTCTTCGATCGTGGTGACGGGATAGGCAGAGTTGATGAAGTGTTTGACTAAGTTGGTATAGGCTATGTTCGAGCCTTTGCTTTTCCCATTTATCCTCAACCAATGCTCAACGACTTCGAATAGTTGAGGAGCACCTGCCACTAGTGCCCCGGTAGAGAGTTGGGTGCCACTTGGGGACAAACCGGTAATAAGAACAACTTCTCCAATGTCACCGTTTGGAACTCTCGGGGGAGGACGAAGCAGTTGTAGGAAGGATGCCATGAGTAGGCTAGAGTATTTGACATGACCCGCTAGAAAAACAGGATAGGGTAATAAGCAATCCGAATAAGCCCTAGAATTCGATTCCTATCCCATTTCGTATGAAATTGGGCCAACCGCTCGAACCATGGGAATGCGTCGACTGCACCAATCCAGCCATTAATGGGCTTGCTCAAGTTGTTCCAAGCAAATTCGACTAGCTTGGAAAGAAGTAAAGGGCTGCCAGCTCCCAAAGAGAGGAAGGTACCCAAGAAATTAGGGTTGCCCGAAGGAGAGGTCTTAAAGGTTTGAGGCTTAAAATGGGGGCCGAGAGCTAGGTGGGCAATCGATTCGCCCTGACGTAAGGAAACCCAAGAGGGGATTTCATGGGTACGTTTAAGGATAGACACCTTGGTATCTCGATAGTGATCCATGAAATCTTGGATGATGGCATATAAAGCCTGGGCATCCTTGCAATTCAGGTGGTCTCTCGAGAAACCAAATTGGAAAGGTCGTGAAGATTGAGATTATGGCGAGGATTAGCCATTGATGAAGTTTGACAGAGAAAGCGAAAGAGCTCGAGAAAGGTGAGAACAAAGATAGTGTTCTTTGTTTTTTGTTCTCAACAGACAGAAGGGAGAAGATGAGTGCTTGTGATAATAGCAAAAAAGGAAAGATTGGATATATATATATGTATATGAAATAAACACCCAATCATGAAAAGGCGCACTATTTCTTTAAAAAGTAATGATGGACTGGGAAGCGACCGTTCATGGAGAAGGGCCACGTCCATCAACATTAATGGCAGCCGCCGAAATGCCAAGGGTCTCCTAAAAAAATAGATTCGTTATTGAGGAATAGATGTGTCGTTTAGGCACCCACGAGCTCGAAACGGTTCGCTCATAATTAGGAATGAACGTGGCATTGAATGACCCACGAGCTCGAACTCGAAACGTTTTGCACACCATCAAAGAATAAATGTGTCATTTAAGGCTCACGTATTCGAAATGAGCAATCATAATTGAGAATAAGACGTGTCATTTAATACACGTGAATTAGAAATATTCATGTGCATTAGGGGGGCATTTGTTTACACTTAAGAAAAATTGGATATGGGCTGATAATAATTCGAATAAGAGCACAAGAAAAGTGCAGTTCCGATAAGAGCAGGAGGGCCAGCAAATCGGGCCTGAAAATAATGGAGCCCAAAAATTTTGAGTATAGCAATTCAAAAGGAATATGGGCCAAAATGTGCGAATGCCCAATAACCATTAGAGAAGACAAATGGAGAAAGAAGGACGGGCCCCAAGATGATCCAACAATCAAGAAACAGGTGGTAAACATAGAAATTCGAAAGGGAAGTTGGGAGTAGTTCCAGAAGTAGTGGCGAACGTGGAAGTTACAAGAAGCCGAGAAGAGAGGCAGGAAGTATATGAAGACGAAAAAGAAAGAAGGAAAAAGGGGACAGACAGAATTCTGCAAGAAATCTTCATTTCATTAATAGTCAGGTAGAATAATTGTAGCCGGTAGGAGTATTTAGAGATACATTAGGTATTACGTATTACTTTTGTACTTTCATAGTATAAGATAGTTAGTGGTAGTATTCGAATACGGTCAATCTCATCCGTGTTCAAGTTGTGTAATTGAAATAATTCAGACGAAGAATTCTTCATGGAGGTATATTTTCCTTTACTTAAGTTTTAAGTATTGATTAAATATCTGCTTTTTAGTTTACATTTTTATGACGAACATTGCATAACGAAAATATTCGCAAGACTTAAACCACCTTTAGCATATATAGGCAGAGGTTAGTAGATAATTCTAAGTTATGAATTATCAAGGGGCTTGGATCGACTACTCGAAATCCTTCCCTAATCTAGTTTGTTTAAAAAACAGGAAACATAGGCTTTAAAATTTCTGTAATTATAAATGCTATTATCGATTTATTTTATAGCCTCAACATTTTCACGAAATATTCATATGTGCATATCTTTTTATGACTGAATTTCTTCTTGCTACGGGCATCTAGAAAATTAGATGTTACCTTCACATAAAGCATAATGCATAGAGCAGTTTGAGACCAACGGGGGTTGGTCCGAGTGGTAAGCAGCTCGGTTCAGCTTAAGCAAGGTCTCCGGGTTCGATTCCTTGTGTACGCAGTTACCCCCGTTGGGAGACTCACCACCAGGCCAGGGTGCGACCCGGGTCGACCAACAGATTAGTCCGGCAATGCCCGGGATACTGTGGTAGGCAACCAAAAATAAATAAAAAATAAAGCAATTTGAGGAATTTCCGCTTGTAAGATAATAGGGATAATTACCAAAAACACGTACTTTAAATAAATGATCATAACCCCCTTGTCAATAAAAGAATTACAATTTCACCCATTGTCATATTACAACTACCATAACTCCTCATGAGAGTATAGATATATTACAATGTTACCTCTGACAAGGAGTGTGTTGATAATTTTCAAAACCTCAGGAGACTCTTTAATAATTACATAACAAATGAGTACGTGTGAGTGTAATTATCCTAATATAATAATATATATATATATATATATATATATATTACCATACTTAATAGGAGTGAATGTCCCTTCTACAGTGTTTTTTGGTCAGTACTTTGGTCGTCAAGTTCGTTGTCGTGTAGTGCGATTTTTGGCTTTCTTTTTTTCTTTTTCTTTTTTCGCCCATTCCATTAAAACGACGTCGTTTTGAAGAGGCCCCCTAAGCCGTAGATTCATGTTCCACTGATCCAGCCATTCATTTCTTATCTTTTCATTTCCTCTCTGCACCTTATCTCCTCATTCTTCACTTTCTCTCTCTCCACACCCACAACCATCTGCTTTCTCATTTCAATTATTTTTCTTTTTAGCAAAATTTCTAGCAAACATGGCGCCGATGTATCTTGCTTCCTCCGATGCTTTCCGTAGAACGAAGCTGGTAGGTATTGAAAACCTATTCAATTTTCTTCAGAGATTTATCAAAATTTTTATTTTTCCATTAACATTACTTTATTTCACATAAGCTCGGAAAAAGTGGAGGCCCGAAGCTGAAGTGACTGAAAGTATCATTAAAGAAGAGTTTTCCATTCCAGAGGAGTTAGAAATTGAAATTGCGAAGATGGTCCAGTTCGAAACAGAAGAAATCGGGCTTCCCAGATTGCTCGTGAAGGTAAAGAATAGTTTTCAATTGAGAAGTTCTGGGTCTATTTTTCAATTATTCACAATCCCATTGAGATTAGGGGTTTAGTTCTCAAAATTTATGAACACTGTGCAAACCCAACAATTTAGCTGACAAAGTTTTAATCTTTATTCTGATTGTTTGAGTTTGCAAAATTAGTTGAAAGATGGGAACAGCGAAGGAATCCCCCGAATTTGCTGTCATGAAGAAAACGTTACCCACAAAGCAATTAAACAGTAAGAAGCTCTTGTTGTATTTATATGTATGGTAATGTTTATGATCCTCGACAATATATGATATGTTGTGTGTATGAAATTGTCCATGGGGATTGCTTGTAAGTTGTTTGACAAAATGTCTTAAAGAAAAATAATTTGGTGCTCTTGAGCTCTAAGTTTTTCTTATAGATTCGAAATTATTTTGGAGAGTCAAATAAGGATATTATTGTTTGAAACTTTTACTGAAGATGTTCACTTATGTGTATGATATGCACGAAAAGTTGTGCTTTATCAATTTTAATTTCATTCATTTTGTTGCAGCTACGAAGAGGAGGTGTTCAACCCTAACAAGAAAGACTTTAGCAAGGAAAGACTCCCCAGAATCCTGTGTGTACTCTTGTTTCTTCAATTTTGAGATTACATTTTTAGTATGCAGATTCATTTTGCAGTCGAGCATTTTCGGTCAAATTTGATATGGGCTACTTTGTTTTTTCCCGTGAATATAAAATTTTAAGCATCTTTGATACTTAATAGGAGTGAATGTCCCTTCTACAGTGTTTTTTGGTCGTCTCTGCTGACCTGGCATTTTTTTTTTTTTTTCCAGCAATTTGCCAAAACGACGTCGTTCTGATCTCTGCCTTTCCTCCCCTCTCTAAGACCTCGTTGTTCCATCCAGTCCATGTCTTCTTCAAACCACCTATCCTCTGTTCTTACACGTGTGTGGTTGGTGGTTGTTTCCGACTGCCGGAGTTGACGCGCATCATCTTGAGATACTCCGTTACTTTATGGTTAGCTTAATTTACAGAAGAAATCAGTTGTCCTTGGTCATGGTGGTTTTAGTGTTTTGCTTTGTTTGGATTATTGTTGGGCATGAGGAGATTTGTATACAGAAAAATTTTAGCCTCCAAAGGTTTGATTCTTTTTCACTATCCTTCATCTCTGTTTTGGAATTCTGTTGTGTATTCGATTCATTTAATTTCCTGATTTGGGTTTTCTTATTGCGAAATTATGTGGCTCATCTTTGTTCGGGTTTTGCTTCGGCTGTGAATTTCATGTGTCGGTTAAAATCTTTGATTAAAATTTTACAATTTTGTGACCTATTTGCTGTAATTTGTTCTCTTTTCAGTGATTAGGGTTGACTAATTCACAAAAGAAAAAAATTAAAACCTCTTTGTATGTTAAAGTACTAAATTATCAAGACAGAAAATTGATGAAATTCCAATTTTGGTGGATGTTTTTGATGTTTTGATGTTTCTGTGGCATAACTGAGATAATGGTGCACTCAAAGGGAAAATTATAGCTTAATTTCAATTTGATTAAACCCAATATAATTAAAGTTCTAAATTATGAAGACAGAAAATTGATGAAATTTACACAAGTTTTGTGGTATGTAGTGCTTAGAGATTTTCTCTTCCTCTGATTTTTATTCGTGTATTTCGATATAGTCTTTATTTCATAAGATTGGTTCAAGAATCATGTCTGATGAGAAATATTTTTCGATGAATGGTACTATGTTCTGGATGATGATGATATCTTTGATAAGGAAAACTCCAAGACAATTTTTTTTATCTTTTCAATTTAATTTTTATTGATACTGCTTTCAGGATTTGGTGAAACAATTGTTATATACGTGACCTATATGGCTTAGTGGTGGATGATCAATAGCTTCAATATAAAAGAATACCAGATCGAGCTTGCGTTAGGGAGAAGAAAGTCTGAGAAGGAGGCGTCCTTGCGAATCCGAAACACAAAGAGGCGTGGATACTCGACTATCATGTTAGAATTTTTCCTTTTTTTGTTTGTTAATATTTGAGTCTTCTAATTTATGATTGGATTATTTGTGTGTGAATAGGATTTTTGGTTTTGCGGAAATGCAGGGAGTAAAATCTTTCTTCTCTCAATCTAAGGTGCACGAGAAAGGGGCTTACATTGGAGATGCTAACAGAAGGTTAGGTATTTTTGTTAATGGTTTTTAAAGTTTTCCTGATTTTGGATATGTGGTGGTTTAGCATTTCTCAGGGTTTTGTGTATGCAGGCGGCTGAGACGCGTCTTCTTCTATGAGTGATTCCCTAATATCATCGAAGGAAGTTATATGGGTGGTGCCAACAATGATGGAGCTGGAGGTTGGATGGAATGGATCACAGCATAAGGGATTTGAGATGCGACTCTTTGTCAATTTGACCAATGAACTTTTTGTTCGATTATCCCGATGACAATTTTCACAATTTTTTTTAAACCATTAACCGATTTTCCTTAGTCGGTCTACAGATTCAGGTGAGTAGGTGACCAAATTTCTTTGTAGTTCTTTTAATGATAGTAATTACCCAGGAAATTTGCAGAGTGCGATTTCTGGGGTATTATTAGCTTTACAAAGAAGCCGGCATGCAAAAAAAATTTGGCCTCTTTTTGATCATGTTTTAATGAGCTTTAGCTTAATGGGTCATGTTGTTTGTTTATATCGAGCTTCTGATCGAGTTAACTAATTGGATGCCCTATTTGGCACTAGGGGATTGTTGAAGCTTGTCTTTGGTGATTAGCCATGGTAGAACCTGATTGCCTTGTTTTGTTGTTTATTCACTTGAATTAGATGAGGAAAAACTGATGTCATCCTTACCTGTGCAATAGTTTGTCAATTCATAAATTTGTGGACCTTTGACTTTTTCTTCATTTCGTACCAGAATACAATGTTCATCCATTCAATCGAAATGGATTGTGTGCATTGGATTTTGTGGACGACCCCTACCCTGCCTGAGGCGCATCTTTATTGTTCCACAAGGTAACTCTATTTGCCACACTGTGATGAAAGATTTTTTATTGTCATTGGAAAACTTGCTTTTACTAATTATTAAGTTGGAATATTTTGTGTTTGTTTGGTAGGTCGAATGAACACGAAAACAAGGCACTGACCAAATTTTAGGTATTAAATCATTTTGATTGTTTTGTGAGTAAATTGAAGTGTATAATCAAGAAAATTGGTTATACTTTTCCCTCGCCAAGCACTCTGTTTTCAATTGCTATTCATGTATCTGATTGGTTTGTAAGCTTCTTATGTTGTAATTGTTTAGTACCATGGTGAGCTAGGCTGATAAGCTATAGAGTATTCAGCAGGAGTTGGATGAAAGAAAAAAATTTCTTGTGAGTATTTGTCCCAACTTTGTCCAATGCCTTCGACATATGTGTACATGTAAATTACATAGGGAATAAATTACAACCGGGATGATAGAGAGATGAAATATAGGCTTTATATGTAATCTTTGTTTGTTTTTATGTGTATATATATGTGTGTCTAACTTGGAGGTTTGAGTGCATGGGCACCCGTAACCTCAACAAATTTGGAACCTTTCAATGTCAAACTAAAACAAACCCAACATACGATCCCCTCATGACCCTATAGTTTATCCAATTCTGCTCTTTATTTAAACATTCTCAATCTTTCGTTGTTTAGCTGTATTCCTTTCTCTCTTTGGTTTTTGGATCTCATGGCTGAGTAAAAGTTGTTTATTTTTCTCCAGAAAGTTAAGCATGGATGTTGTGTGTCACGAGGTGGGTTTTGTATTTTTCTTTTTCTTTATTGCTTTTTCTGTCCCTTTTCGAGTAATGTGTTGCTACGTTATTGCTTCCCTTTTTCTGGGATTTGTGAAAATCTTGGTTCAAAATGTGACATTGGATTTTCTGATGGAATTGTTTTCTTTTGGATTTTAGGAGCACTTAAAGAACTCAAGAGGAGTTCAGCTATTTACTTGCAGATGGTTGTCTTTTACTTCTCCAAGCTGATGGTAGAAATGTAATGTGTGATGCTGTTGAAAAATTTCATACATTTGTTTTGGTTGTCGGTATCATGGATATGGAGCTTTCAAACGGTACTTTTATAATTAAAGTTCTAAATTATGAAGACAGAAAATTGATGAAATTTACACAAGTTTTGTGGTATGTAGTGCTTAGAGATTTTCTCTTCCTCTGATTTTTATTCGTGTATTTCGATATAGTCTTTATTTCTTAGATATATATACTACCATTCTTTTGTGTTTGATTTAGAAATCAGATGAACAATAGTACAACGTCGCATTTCATGGACAAGCAGATACTGGATCTATCGAATTCTCATAGTAACCATGATTTCATTGATTTCATGAATCGTCGCTGTTTGATTTCTTGTGATGTTTTAAAGTCCTAGGTCCAGATTTAGCATATAATAGGCCTGATCTGTAGTGGCACAATATAATTATTGTGAAAAGAAAAATCCGGAACTAGGTTTAGTCTGTACCTTTGACATTATCTTACTCTGTACCTCTTTCTGGAATTCTCTCCTCCTTTCTGGTGGACGTTGGCGATTACCGAACCACGTAATTTGTTGTCTTGGTAATCTTTATGCTTTTAGTATCGTGTTTGTTCTAACATGATTGGTTTCATACACAATTCATGTCAGTGTTTTGGGATGATTTAATTTTTTCAGCTATTTTTTTATTTTACTACTTGCTTGTTTATAGTAGTGATTATATTTTATTGTTTCTATGGAGTTTATTAATGTATAGTTTTGGATATTATCTTATGAGAATTTTCTTCTTTTGCACTTTGTATTTGTTTAGAATCTTGATGCTGGTGGACCTGCTAAATTGGTTTTGGGGAAGAATCAGAAACCGGCCAATGCATCTTTGAACGTGTCTTGGTTTCTGTGATTGATAGCACAATGAAGAAGTATGCAGATAATTTGATTTATGCCATTGATGGTCTAAGTGCAAGAGTATCACAGTTGGAGACCAGGACTCACAACCTTGAAAATTCCGTGGATGATATGAAGGTTTCTCTTGGGAACAACCATGGGAGCATTGATGGGAAAATGAGACAGATGGAGAATATTCTTAGAGAGGTACGTTCTGTGTCCCAATGGTTCAAAAACGGACCGGGTTAGTTTGGTCATGTGCCATGAACATGACCATTTCTTAATTTGAGAAAATTTCACAGAAGTCTTAACAGTGTGTGCTGACCACCAGTGAAAATTTTATCTGTTTTTTTTTTTTAGGGAATCAAAATTGCAAAGAAACGAAGTCTATGGGAGATGGGACTGTTTTTGCAACTTTGAAAATAATGGGACTAAAATTGCAATAGGCCCTATCGTACGAGCCCAATATTCTAATTTTCCCGGGGAACAGTATGTTCCGTGAATGAGTTCAATACCTTGCTTTATAAGCTCGTTGTTATGAAATTTGTGAGTTCGGCAATCTGAAACTTAATATGGCTTGTTAGCCACTCAGTATGTTTGATGATCTGAAGCTTTTGAGTTTGTTAAATTAGAGAGAAGCACTGATTTTAAAGACAATTCAATCCACCCCTTTTCTCTTCTTGATTGTTAACTTTATCTTAAAAGTATGAGGAAAAATGATCAACTATAATGCGTGTTTAGTGTGTGTTTTTATGATGATGGGATTAATGATGGTGTGTTAATTAGAGTGTTGATCTGCTTTTATGTGTTCATTGATATTTTTTAATTGTGAGTTGTTTCCTTTTATGCTTAGGAGTCTTTTAGTAAATGTGAAACACTATTAAGTGATAGGAACACTTGATGGTGTTAAGTGGTAGAAGCACTATTAAGAGGTAAAATACTTAATAATGATAAGTGTTAGAAACACTATTAAGTGGTAGCAATACTTAATAGTATTAAGTGGTAGAAGCACTATTAAGAGGTAAAATACTTAATTGTGTTAAGTGGTAGAAACACTTAATAGTATTAATTGGTAGGAATACTTAATAGTATTAAGTGGTACAAGCACTATTAAGTGGTAGAAACATTTAATAGTGTTAATTAGTAAGAATACTATAAAAGGGGAGGAATTGAGTTTGTTTGGGGGAAGAAAAATAATTTGGATAATATTGGATTGACTTTGGGGCAAGAACACGTGAGTTCTTGTTATTTTCTCTTTATTGTTCACTTTTGAAAGTTAAAAACACCATCGAGGTAAGAGACCTTCAAGAATTTTTTGGTTTTTGCCGTATTGATTCATTTTCCAGTATTGCCTATAATATCACGAATTATATATAATCGTTTTTTCACCTCTCCTATCTTTTGGCGGTAAATTATACATTGCAATTAATTATCTTTGTTAGATCTAATATGCCAATATTTTTCAATTCTCAGTCCGCAAGAGTGAGATCTTTTTAATAGTTGACATGAATGCATTACGTAAGTTGTTGAAAAACTGTATATGACTAAGGTGAATAATATTATGCAGAAATAAGGAAAGTTGGTTTTCTTTATGAGTGCTTTTCTGTTGTTCCAGTTTTCCAGGTTTTCATTTGAATTCTTTAGAGAACAAATAAAAGTCAATTTAATTATATTACCTTTTTTAAAAAGAAAAATCGACCCTATTTATTATTTATAAGATATAAATTTAGTTTTATATGTATTAATTGACTCACTATAGTATATAAAGCATCTTCCGTTAAATAAGGTTAAGGAATTCTGTAAAATTTAATTTAATTGTCTTATGTTTAAAATTGATGGGTAAAGCAATCATGTACTACCATAAATAAGCTTTCAGCATATTGTGCATAATTTAATTAAGTTGTTTTAAATTTAATCTGAAAGATAAAACAGTATACACACTAACACACCACTATCACTAACACACATATATATTATACAAAAGTATATACATTAAAAATCTTTAATATAAAAAATATATGCAAAAATATATAAATATACACACTAACACACCACTATTACTAACACATATATATATTATACCAAAGTATATACACTAAAAAAATTTAATATAAAAAATATATATAAATATACACACATATAAGCGTTTAGGCTAAAATGAACAGTATTTTTTGGTCGTCAAAATAATTTATATATGTTTTTTATTATACATATATATATTATGCAACATGGTGCCAGAATTTGAGGATGTTAATTATTTCACCATGTGTTTAGTGGACTGCCGATTGTGGAGGCAACTAGAGATAGTCCTTCCATTATTTTAGAATAGTTAATTTAGTCTTTTAATTCTATAGGATTAGTTTAATTATTTCACCATGTTTTTAGTGGAGTGATGATTGTGGAGGCAATTAGAGATAGTGCTTCCATTATTTTAGGATAAATTGTTAATTCAGTTGTTTAAAAACTTGGAATTGTACGTGGAATGAGGATATAGAAAATTGTCTCAAAATTCTCTCTCTCTCTCTCTCTCTCTCTCTCTCTCTCTCTCTCTCTCTCTCTCTCTCTCTCTCTCTCTCTCTCTTTCTGGAGTCTATCCTTCCACTTCAAGTGAAGAAAATTTACATACTCGTCGTTACTTAACAATTTATTGATACACTTCAGCCCCCTGCATTATTGTTGAAAGTTATTCTCTCATCTTTTCGTGAAAGACATGCTCTCTGTTTGTTGATTTTTTTTTCCGGTTTTGTTGATAGATATTCATCTACTTTCCAAAGGCTTCTAAAAGTTGTGCAGTAAGGGATCTTTTCTCTTTCAATATTTGTAAAGGTTTGTTACTTTCTTTTCGTTTTGAACGAGTTTCATGGCTTCCTTTTTATTCATTCTGAACGAGTTTCATGGCTTTGCATTAATGTTTAATGTATCTGTCTTCCTGCATACATGCACTTGACAAAACCAAAAGGACATAAATTGTAACATCAGTCTTTTACGCATCAGAATCATTCCACTTTACTAACGAAAAAAATGATTAATTTTATACAATTTTGTCAAACAAATTTCCGAATGTTGGGGAAACTTAAAATAATTTACTTTGCATTGTCACTCTCTAATGGTTGTCTACAATCTTGTGGTTTTTGACTTAAATAATTAAAAATAATTGTAAATATATAAAAATTTTAGAATCCTAAAACTCACAAAGACCTCTCATTATCTAAAAATACAATATGCAAGTATTCAGTCACAAAATATTTTTTTTCTTCAAATAATCGATATCACGCTAATCGAATTTTAACGAATTTCACATAAAGAACAAAAAATTTATAATAAAAAAACCCATCTATTTCTCCGACAACATTAATTTCATGATTATGGTCCCAATTTTACATGGTATTTTATGACCTATGTGATGACAATAGGTTGGCTCAAAGTTAGCTCACACTTATTACGAACTTTGGACTTGTATCCTTCCGGCTCACACTATCCATTTTTCTCAAAGTAGTATTCAATAAAATACATAATAAGATATTAATTTATAATAATACACTAAATAAAATTTACGGAAATAAATATATACAATTTTGAAGTTTTATTATTAAAATCATGAGCTTTACGATAATGATTAGTAAACTCTCAATCTATATGAAATGATATAAAAAAGATTGAAAGTCGTTTCAGGGTCTTTTTAAAAAGAAAATTTTACAATAACGTCTGCATTTAATCCACTTAGGTCACATATAAGCTTAGTTCAATAGTAATTGAAAAAATTGTTAAAACCCCCTAAAGATAAATTTTAATATCATAAAAACCCATGAAATTATTTTTCAATCCAAAAAACTCATTCTGTCAACTTTTCATTCCAAAACCCCCCAACATGTAGGGTTAATAAATTTATGAACTTAAACACCCTTAGCATCCTAAATTTAAAATTAATCAATTGTAGTTTTTCGAATGAAAATTTAGTGTATGAGGGGTGTTTTGATTGAACAGTATTTTTAGGGATTTATTGGGTAAATCACACTTTTCGTCCAATAAATATGTGTATGTTCAATTTTAGTCTCAATCTTTAACTAATGCCTCACATTGATTGGATACACATTTGTACCGTAAACTTTTATTGAATAAAACAATATGATTGTTTTTCCAAAAAAGTAAAATATGTGTTCAACAATATGAGATTTTAACAATTGATTTCAGATTGAATATTAACTATTAAGTAGTGTGATGCATCTTTCGGCCCTAATTTACAACTACAATTCATTCCACTTTCAAATTGCACTTGTTCAATCAATACCAAATTTCGAAATTGAATTTGCCATAAATTCTTATCACTTATTAGTTGTAACTTGTAACATGGATGATTACCCCCCCCCCCCCCCCCCCACACACACATTAAACTTGGATCAATCAGAATTCTTGATCCTGGTCTATAGGAGAATCATCTCTGACAATCAATACTATTAAATAAAATATGAGATTGCTAGAATAACTACTTGTGCTGTCAAATTTGGTGAATTCATTTTCATTCTTAAATTTTGACAAGTACCTCAATCAATTTCTTCATTTATAATATTTTTTCTTTTCTATTTCTTCTCACACATTATGTTTCTCTCTTAGGAAACAAAAATTCATAAAGAATCTCAAACTTCCTTCTTGTCCTCACTATTTTTTAATTGGACGAGATTTAATTCAAGTGGTGAAGTTGATGTTCAAAACATTGAAATATCGAATTCAGTCCCTAAAATAAATGTCTCTTAAAAAAAACAGAGGGTCCTAAAATAAAGATGTTTATCGAGTTATATAGTAATCTATCTTACTATACGATTATATATGTTAAGAAGTTGTCTTACTTTACATGTGCACTCAGGCTGTCTCGACCTCGAACTGAAACTCCATATTATTTGGTGAACTGTCCATTTCTTTATGCACCTTTAACCTACGTTTACAGGTTACTATGCGTGCTAATTAGTCGTGTGGCTACGAGAAGTATCTAATCAAATCGTCATAGTATTTATGTTTTATATAGTCAATTGTCTGTTAATTTTATTTTTTTGTTCAATTATAAGTATATAGAGGATGCACAATAGTGTGCATTGTGCGCTTTAGAATCTCTAAACTGTATTCTTCAACCTTGCTTTTCTCATTGCGACCCAGCTTCGGGCTGGCTACAAGGCGGTTGATAATAATCTTATTATCATTTGTGATGCCATTGTGTGACGGAAATGCGAGGAGTGCGAGTTCTTGCTATTTGGTGATTCTGAAACTTTCTACGCTGCCCTAAATCTTTCAAAAGTTTTTGTATCCAGGCCTGCACGTTCAGTCATAAATTTCACGCTAAGGAATATAAAAAACAATCATGTTTTCTTATTTAAAAAATGAAAACTCGAAGATTTTTCCTGTTTCTCCCTGATACTTTTGCTATGATCGAACGTGGTCATGCCTTTGGGGTGTCTTAACTGGGTTAGGTTGGGTGGTGCTTGTTTGGTTTTGGCTGCCTATGTGTTCCATGTTTGTAACTGGTATTCATGCGGGGATTTTTTTGTTGTCATGCGTCATTTTGCGGTATATTACCTGTTTGGATTATCGCACCAAAGTGTTTAGAGATTGTTGTGTGCATGGATCGAGATGCTAAGAATCGAGTTCGCCGTCAGAGATATGCAGCACGGTCCACAGAGCAACATCAAGCATCTTTGTTAGGGCGAAGGTTAGTTCGGAGTGCCAAGAGAAAGGCATTTTTAGCTGCTGAGCAAGTGTTAAGTGATGACTTAGTAAGTTGCTCCGTCAGTGTTAGACCCGAACCACTACACGCTTCTACTGAACAGCATGTGGATATCAGGGTGGCTTCTTCTCGTGCGGAGGATCATTCACTTGGTACCCTGTTTCGATTGTTGTAACTGTTCTTTTGGCTTTTGGTTTTCTTTTGTTTCGTCTTGTCTTATGGTTTCCTGTTTTTTTGTTCTCCAGACCCTGTTCCCTCCACTCGAAAAAGGAGGAGAAATATGAGCCTTATAGACGATCTGCCCCTTGAGCCGTGGATACTTCCGGATGTAGCTCCTTGTGTCTATTGTAATGCCTTGCGATTTTATCGCGAGCCTCCTGGTTTTTGTTGTGGGGAGGGTCAGGTTTCCTTGGCCCCGCGTGAAATGTTGCCCGGGTTGACCGACCTTCTTATTGGAGAGTCCGAGATTTCCGTTGAATTTAGGCGGCACATAAGGTCTTACAACAATTATCTCGCATTCACGTCCATTGGTATGAAGGCTGATAAAAATTATTGCTGGTCAAACAAGGGCATATACACGCTGGTTGTTCAAGGCATGGTGTATCACTATATTCGCAGCCTGAGGGAGGATGCACCGGCTGCTTCAAATTTAGATTTGTATTTTCATGAGTTTGATGGGCTGGTGCGTACCACCGGTCAGCGTAGCTTTCATTTGAATCCTGACTTGGTTGCTAGCCTTGTGCATATGCTCAGGGACAATCCTTATTGTCGCTTTTTCAGAAGCCTCCGCCACTATACTCCTTTGGTGAATTATACCATTGTGCTGCGTAGTACACCTGCCCTGGATCAGCACACTTTCAACTTGCCTTCCGTTTCTCAAGTTGGCGCAATATGGAAGGAGGCTGATCCATCAAACGAGACCATCACACGGGACATACGTGTTTATGTCAATGAAGATACAAGCCATACAATTAAATATTATTACGGCTGTTATGACCCCCTCCAATATCCATTGTTGTTCCCAAGAGGCGAACCTGGATGGCACTCTCGGATCTCCAAGCATAGGAAACACACTCAACATCCTGTAGTTGACACTGGCCATCATGCGTTTGGAGAGTCTGCGTCATTGATCTCTCCCAATCTTGCTGAATCGGCTGCTGTTCTATTGCAAAATGAAGCTGATGGTATGGTGCTCTTTTTCGATGTTCTGCATTGCATTTTGTACATTGTTTTTTAGACCTCCCTAGCATTGGCTTGCGCAAAATATTATTGTCACCTAATATGTTTTGACCACATGAGTACAAACTGCTCGTACATGTTTCTTGCTTTCAATCTTTTTCCCCCTTCATGTGGATTTCATGCCTTTTGAGTTTTAAAGATGTAAATGAAAATGTGAAAATGGTCGGTTATTGCTTTCGATGAGCAATGCAATTTCCTTGCAGTTTTTCAAAATCTACTACTCATTTGTGGTAACACATGTAATTAGAAAATCACTAAAGAAGTATTTCCTAATTGCCTTTAAACTATTTATGGTATAAAGACATTTTGTAAAGTGCATTTTTAATTTCCCAAGTAATCCATTCTTTGGACTGTCTTCGTAACTTGGCTTCCAATTATTCTTTAAGAAAATATGGCTGCCAATTATTCTATAAATCAGTTCCCAACCAATTTAAAGAATAAAACGGAATGGTTATAGACAAACTTCAATTGATTTACAATATGATTTTAGGCTACTCAACTTTAATAAATAGTAGTATATAGATATAATCTTTAAGCATGCGTATACATGTGATGTAAATTTTATGTGGATATGTAGAATGAATAAGCATCCAATTGAAATGTATGATATTGCCCAGTTACAATTACCAGCTAAATTATACCTTCACTCTGCTTACTTCTAATCCATAATTTATGTATCACAGAATATGCATGATACCATACCATGAAACTTACTTGGCATTTCTTTGCATCGGCATTTAATAAGGTTTATCAAGTAAGTTATTGCATTGCAATATAGTTAATAATAGAGTAAAACATGCTAGACCTTACACACCTATTCACTCTCACATCACTTTACCTGGAGTTTTCCATTAAGTAACTGATCAAATTAAACAACAATTAAAGTGTGTTGAGTAGGTGGTTGTGTTTCAATCAGGAAATTGCTTTACCCATAATCACAAGGTACTGATTAAAATTTGGATCTCTTTTCTTTCAGATAAATATATTAATTTTTTTTTTGGTAAGGTCAATATATGAAAATATATAAGACCCTATAAAAGTCTTAAATCAACAAGACTACTTTTACAATATGTTTATTTCTTTAGGAAAAACTTTCATGGTTACAAGAATAGTTTGATAAATTATGACGTGGATAATTCTTTCTGTTAATGATTAAGGTATCATCGTTATGAATTTGACGAAAAATTAAATTTTGTTTATTTAGCTTATCTCATTTTATTGAGGGAAATATGGCGTAAATCTTAGCTTGTCTCATTTTTTTCATAAATTCCCTTGGGAAAAGCTGTTCTAAAAAAAAGCTATCTAGGGAATTATGGCAAATATGCTTATCGAAAGCTCCACGTGAGTATAAAATCAAGGTATTTACGTTTTTTTAGTATTGATTGTATTATCCCCCTTTCATTTTTTATTTTGTTCAGTTTTGTAAACTAACAAGTATTATTTTGACTCCACCAAAATAGTAACCTACCAAGTACTAACTCCAATGTGTTTCCCCATCTTGAAATATTCTTCTGCATCATTGTTTTTTTTTACTTTGTGAATTATTTCCTGACCACGAAAGCTAGCCTGATTCTTGTTCTTCTGTCATTTTTTCAGTTTTAGAAGATGGTAGTGAGCGGGGATCTTATGTGTCACTTCGCCAATATTATTGTTACTTGTTTCAGTTACGTCCTCGGGATAAATCTTATCTGCTTCACTTTGGAAGATTATGCCAGCAGTTTGTAATTGACATGTATATTAAATTGGAGACTCAGCGCTTGGATTATTACAGGTCAGAGCAGCGACAACTTGATATGCGCACAGATACTTACCAGAGCGTCGTAGATAGTATGTCAGTGGATGGTCAGAATAACCCTAACGCAGTTGGTCGACGTTTTGTCTTGCCTTCCTCTTTCATTGGGGGTCCTCGGGATATGCGACGGCGCTATGTCAATGCTATGGCTTTGGTCCAAAAATTTGGCAAGCCTGATATCTTCCTTACAATGACATGCAATCCAGCGTGGCCAGAGATTGCAGATTCGCTCTTGAAGCATGAACGTGCCGAAGACCGACCTGATCTTCTTGCAAGGGTATTCAAGGCAAAGTTGGATGAAATGAAGAATGATATTGTTAGGAAGAAAGTGTTCGGGTCCGTGGCTGCGTATGTCTATGTAGTAGAATTTCAAAAGCGTGGATTGCCCCACGTACACTGGCTTGTGATTTTAAATCCTTCACACAAAATCTTGACGGCAGATATATACGATGGCATAATATCAGCAGAGTTGCCCAGTGCGTCCTCACATCCATTCCTTCGGTCCTACGTTATAAAACACATGCTGCATGGGCCGTGCGGGGATTTGAACCCAACGAATGTTTGCATGCGCGATGGCAATTGCAAGAACCACTACCCTAAAAAATTCATTGCCACAACGCATATTGGTTCGAACTCTTACCCCATGTACAGGAGGAGGGAGAATGGGGATTTTGTGGTTGTCAGAAAATCTAGACTTGATAATAGGTGGGTCGTTCCCTACAATCCGTACTTGCTGGCAAAGTACAACTGCCACATCAATGTGGAGATATGTTGTGATATAAAGCTTGTAAAGTATTTGTACAAGTATATATACAAAGGACATGATAGGGTTGCTTATAACATTGTTGGGGATTCTGATGCACAAGCAGACGATGAAATTCGTAATTTCCAAACTGGCAGGTGGGTAGCAGCTCCGGAGGCCCACTGGAGAATATATGGATTTGCCCTTAGCGACATGCATCCTCCTGTTATTGTTCTCCAGGTCCATCTGGAAAATCAACATGTAATCAGGTTTGGTCGACAGGCTCCCTTGCTTGACATTATTGCTAATCCTCTCTCTCAGCGAACAATGCTAACTGAATTCTTTAGAACAAATGCTCTTGATAGAAAAGCACAGCAACTCAACCTGTTATATAGAGAATTTCCTGAGCATTATGTGTGGAACAATTATGCGCGGTCTTGGTCTGTACGTGCCAAAAAAGAGGTGGTTGGTCGCTTGGTTACAGTCAATCCTTGTGAAGGAGAACGTTTTTTCAAGCGTATTTTACTTAATAATATTCGGTGTCCACCTTCGGCTCAATTCCTGCGAACAGTTAACGGTCTTGAATATCCTACGTTTCGTGAGGCTGCACTGCATCTGGGATTATTAGAGAACGACTCATATATTTCGGACTGCTTAGAAGAGGCTTCTTTACATCAGATGGCTCCCAGTCTTCGTCGCCTCTTTGCCACTATTTTAGTTTACTGCGCTCCAGGTGATCCAGTTCGTCTCTGGCACTCATTCCAGCTACAACTTTCTCAGGATTTCAGCAAACAACCACACGTCAGTGATGCTGTAGCTCAACAAAAGGCTTTACAATCCATACATTGTATCCTGCAATCAATGGGAAAAAGTATAAATGACTACTCTTTGTCTGAACAGTCCATTCGACTAACTGAAGAACAGAAATTCTGCACCGAAATAGCTAGGGAGAAGTCAATTATCGTGTCCCCGCAAGACTTGATTTCAGCATCTATGCTAAATGCTTGTCAAAGGGAAGCATTCGACTTGATTATTTCTGCCTTAGATGGTGATGTGGGGGGCGCATTCTTTGTTGATGGCCCTGGAGGGTCAGGGAAGACTTTTCTCTATAGATCTATTCTTGCATATGTGCGGTCGCATGATCACATAGCTTTATCAGTTGCCACATCTGGTGTAGCTGCCTCTTTGTTACCAGGCGGGCGCACAGCTCATTCGAGGTTTAAATTCCCTCTCGAGTTTGATGATAATGCTAATTCAAAGCTTAGTAAGCAGAGCAGTTTAGGGCGATTGATTAAGGTGGCCAAATTGATAGTTTGGGATGAGGCGACAATGGCGAACAAATGTGTTGTCGAGGCGCTGGATACATTACTCCGTGATGTCTGCGATTCAGATTTACTTTTCGGTGGTAAGGTTGTTCTGTTTGGCGGGGATTTTAGGCAGACACTCCCTATAATTGTGGGAGGTTCTCGCGATGATATGGTTGGGGCCAGTCTTGTTAGTTCATTTTTATGGCCTTCAATCCGAAAGCTTAGGCTACATGTCAACATGCGTGCCCGTGATGATCCTATGTTCATTGATCTCTTGCTCAGTATCGGTGACGGTACCCATCCTTGTGTCATCGATGATATAATACAATTGCCATCGCATCTGTGCATTCCTTTTGTCAATCCTGCCGACTCATTAAGTCAATTAATCAACTGTGTATTCCCTTCTTTTTACTCTGACACCGCTGATCCATTTTCCGTTGTCAGTCGTGCCATATTGACACCGAAGAATGATATTGTTGATGATATTAATGCACAACTTATAGAGAAATTCCCGGGACTTCCTGTCGAATATATGAGCTTCAATAAAACTGATGATCCAGGGCAGCAGAGTGAATATGGAGATTACCTAAATTCAGTTTCTGTTAGTGGGTTACCTCCTCACCATCTTGTGCTAAAGCTAAATTGCCCAGTGATGTTACTCAGAAATTTGGACCCATCTGAGGGATTGTGCAATGGCACACGCCTTATTGTTTGCCATCTAGGCCCTCGTTTGATTGCAGCTAAAGTGGCTATAGGAGACTACAAAGGTCGGCACGTATTCATTCCAAGAATTCCCCTGCAAGCTTCTGATAAGATAAAGTGTCCCATTCCTTTCAAACGCCATCAATTTCCACTGCGGCTGTGCTTTGCAATGACCATTAATAAGGCTCAAGGACAAACATTGGACTATGTCGGAATCTATTTGCAGGAACCTGTTTTTTCCCATGGTCAATTATACGTGGCCATCTCAAGGGCCCGCACCTCCTCTAACGTGAAAATTCTCATACGCCCAATCTCGCACGATGATACTCATTTACCTCTTCATAGTACCAAAAATATTGTTTACCCTGAGATATTTAAGCTATCGTCTTGTTGATGTTAAGTGTGTCAGTCGATACCTTTTGTTGTCAACGTGTTGTTTATGTGTTAGTTAATATGATTGGAACGGTTGTTTTCAATGCAACTTCTATTTTTCGTGCTTGGATTTTCTGCGATGTCTGTGTATGTGCTGTATTCATGTAGTTTAGACAATGTTTCATGCCTTCTTGTGTTATACTTTCTTCTATGATGTTCAGATGCAGTCCAATTTGGTCTTCATTGCTGACGTTACGCCTTCAACCCCCACGTGGAAGGTGAAAGTCCGGGTGGAGGAGAAAATGCAGCCCCGCCAAAGTACCACAAGTCCCACCAAGTACCAAAAAATTATATTAGCAGATGAAAAGGTAATTTTTTTACCGTTATCATAAAATAGAACCGGTGTGCGCTTTTTCTCTCTTGCTTGTTATTTGAACCATTCGTGTGTTTCAATTCAGGGCTCAAAGGTGGTTGCCACTTTGTATCAGCGTGACATTAATACTCTTGCCAACACGTTGCTGGTTCATAACACATATATTATATCTAGGGCGCGCGTTAATCCTATTGAAGAAAAATATAGGATCATTGATAATCCATACCAGTGGATTATAAACTCTAAAACCGCTATATTGAAGGTCGATGATGGTTTTACAGCGAGTTCTGAAAATGCATCGCTCTTCACTCGTTTATCAGAACTACCATCTCTCGTTGGGAGCAAATCTTTAATTGGTAATGTATTTTGGGGATTTTGCATTTGTTTACTCGCTTATTATTTATCTGTATGTGCAGTTTAACCACTATGCCTTCCATTACTTTCATTGCTGACTGATTGCCCACTGCGTTGGTGTTTTTGTAGATGTTCTCGTGGTTGTTATTGACACAATGCCCCAACGCACTATTGTTTCGCGTGGGAGGGATATCACTGTTCAGGACCTGGGTGTCATCGATTCAGAGTCCGTAACTGTACATTCTTTTGAATTATGCTACAGTTTGAATTAAATATCATAGATTTAATGGTCTATTCGTGTCTATCAGTTTAAAACCATACGCCCTGACACTCTGGAGTAATTTGGTTGAAGACTTCGGGACGAAGCTCAAAGTAGACTCCCATAATATGCCGGTCGTTAAATTCACTAGGTTTATAGTGAACACTTATTATGGTATATATTAAAGCTCCTCTGCTGTTTATTTTAATATGTGTATGATATTTGCGTTGTTCATATTGTGCATATTCTCCGTTGCTGTTTATTTTAATATGTGTATGATATTGGTATTGTTCATATTGTGCATATATTTTCACTTCAGGAATTTCTTTAGGGTCAACGGCTTCGTCTGGTGCCATTATTAATCCCCCCATACCTGAGGCTGCGAAGCTTACTGCATGGTAATGTCATTGTTCATCAAGTTCATGTACAAACTATTTAATCATTCATTTGAAGTCAGCATACTAGCATTTACATTATTTGCACGTTGAATGCGTGTTTGATCGATTGTGACTGAGATGTAGGAAACGAAAAAATGTTGACGTTCTGCGCGAAATTGCTGTCAACCGAAGTTATCTCTCAAGATCAGGTGCATCAACTTCTGCAAATTCCGTTAAGTTAATGGATATTAGTTCACTTCTGAATTCGACAGAGGTATATCATACACTTGCATTAGTTTATTTATTATGTTAAACATGAATCTGTCCGGAGGCTTACTAATTAAATTTATTGATATGGTCCATCTCTTGTGGTCGTTAAAAAAGATGGGGAAAACGCGGGTTGAAGCCTATGCAAAAATTACAGATATGGAGCAACGATGCTTCTACGTTGCATGCGACAAATGCCCATCCTCTACGACTGCTGAAGTAGGGTGGGAATTTGAGTGTTCTCGTTGCCAAGAACTGCACGTTGCAATTCCCAGGTCAGACATATCACATATGTGTATTAAGTTCATGATTGGGGCTGTCATAGGTTATTGACTATAGAAACTTCAGGGCTAAGGTATCAATCATGCTTTATGATAAAGACGCCGATGTTGATGCATTTGCATTTGGTGAAATTGCTGAAAAACTGCTTAGGCGTAATGCGGCGGATTGCATGAATGATCATTGTATGGTGAGTGGTCTCTGACTGGTTTCAGCTATCAAATTGCCTATCATATCATAGCTGACATTTACTAACTTTCAGGGGCTCAATGGTTTCATGCATTTTGCAAACGAACAACTCAACAAGAAGGCCTGCGTTTTCACTGTTAGGAAAAAGCACATCTTGCGAAAGCATGGTGAAGAGGACCAGTATATAATCACAGATATTATCGATGAAAATGAAGACATGACAATGACTGACACACCTGATCTTGGACCTGGTAAAGATGATAAGGGCAAAGCTGTTTCGCTCACTCAGTTATCACCTTTGCACGACTCTCTAGAGGGTTCGAAATCAACTACCCCTACTGGCAAGGCCATACATCTTCCTACCTCAACTTTATCCATCAACCATTTTCCACATCCTCAGGTATTTATTTAAGTTTATAAATGTGTGCAGGTGTGGCCCACGCAGGTAACCTGATAGCAGCAGAAGCAAAGCTTAGCTCTACGCCTGCTGGAACTCAAAGTCACACTCTCAACCTTGTTTCTTCCACTACAACTACAAAGAAGCTGTTTGATAGTGGTTGGCTCCGTGTCTTCTTTGAGATTACGACATCTTTCATGATTTTTTTCCCTTGTCTAATTTATACGTTCCACGTTGCTCAGATAAACTGGTTTACAAGGATAAGGTTCCTCCTTGCTTGTCGTCCACCACAATGTGTGCTCCCACAGAAGAACCTATACCTTGCGATTCAGACGTTGATGTCAATCCGCTTGTTGAAAAAGGCCCTCGCAAATTAATACTTCCTGGTATGCACTTACGTTTTATTGCACATATTCTTGTAACTGTTGTTTTCCTTAAAACATACCCACTTATATAGCTTTCGCTGGATTTGTGTAGCTGATTCCGATGATGAACATGTACCCATCATACGGTCTTCCAAGCGGAAAAGGACTTGATGTTGGCATGAATCCAATGTAAATAACCACTCCTTAGGCCATGGAGTTGGATTTTTTTTTGGGTTTTTTTTCCAAACTACTATTTTTCACCTCACTCTTTGGATTAATAGTGTTGTGTATCCATCTGCAATAATACTCGGTTAATTATTTGTTCATGCTTTTGGCCTTTGAAATGCAATTATCGAATGCTGCGGTCTTATTCACTATGGATGTTGCTTTGAATTTGTTTATGTTAGTTTTACTAATTGTTAATTAAAATGAACTGGGTGAGAACTTTTTGGAGTTGATTCATTTATAAATTTCGTTATGAAACATCTTGGCAAAGAATGTGAAATTAAGTGCCCTTGTGCAAATTGCTTGACCTCGTACATTCATATTCAAATTAAGTACATTGTTGGATCAAATTGATATTTCGAACTACTGTAAAATTATTGTGCAATTTTCATTCTACTCTTATTATAGGGTAAGCCCCTTTTATGAAACGAATTTGCACATTTTTTGACGCGGTACCTTCATACGCTCTAATTGATGCCCTCTTATACACACCAATTACATCATCAAAAAATTGATTAACACAGTAAATATTTAGTGTATCCAACTCAGTTGTTTGCGACAACACGTACAAAATGTAGCTTAGCTCGCAATCAGAACTCGAGAAGTTGAATATCGTGACCTCTTTCAATGACTCCAATCCCATTGTTTGCAACTTCCAGTCCTTTACGTAGTTGGATACACTAATGCCCGCATTTTCCCATGGTGCACCCTACACATGTTAAGTCAATTACAATTTTATTTTAGAAGACCAAACAAAAAACGTGTTTAATAAACCATGTAATAACTAATAAACCACAAACAATAAAACTTAAAATATTACCACCAAATCGACTTTAAGTTTATTCAAGCCTGTACATCTACTGATGAGCACCAATGTGACAGCAAGATTGTCAAGCAGCTTCGAAGACCTGATCTCTAGACAGTGCATATTAACAAAAAAATACCTCGCCATAATGCGATGTAGAGACTCCACATGCGCCAACCTCTAACCAAACAATTAAAAAAAATCAAAAAAACTTCTTAAAAGCATTTGCACTTATTCAAACAATGATATATAGATATACCCTAACAAAATCAACCGGCACACGTGCTCGTTCGCTGGACAGCAATTCTTTCGTCATTTTTACAAACTCTCGAAGTAGTCGATATGTTGAGCAAGTTGATCCGATGTATTGTACATGACGGTGTACTATCCACTGTAGAGAACGAGCTAACGGCCCCATTACTTGTAAATGACCGGGACCCTGTTCATCTTGTTTCAATAAAATAACAAGGACATCTACATTGGGGAAGTGTACTTTTATATTCACATTTCCTTGGGCTCGATTGAATGCCATCTTGAATATTTTTACAGAAGGCAAATATGCCTGAAATTCTGTTAGTCCTCTAAAATCACAATTGAATAACTGCAAATCATTCAACTGAGGACACCATTTTCCAAGTCGTAAAGAAAATGTGTTATCATACAGCACAATGTACTTCAATATGAGTCTTTTTAAATTTCGTAAATTATATCTATCTTCCCACCTAACAATGTAGTTCGGTAGATATAATTTTAACTGAATAACAGTTTGTGAGAAAAACAGACCGTTGGGGAGTGAAGTGGATAACCGACCGACTAATTTCAGTATGCGCACAGAATGATCTATTCCAAAAGCCACCCACTCTTGCCTTATCGAATGCAATGCCTCGGCCCCCATTGGTAACTCAAAGCTCAAAGTTTCAACCACACTTTCATTATGTTCAAGTATAGTGCGATTAACAAAATGAATAAAATCTAAACCATGATAACCCCTTTGTTCGAAACGGTTAATATCGAATAAAAGAGTAGGGATGGAATACCAACAATGTTGAAAATATTTTGATAAAAGACCTAATCGGGCAGCCTCCACAATGCATGCATCCCTTGATAACCTTCCCATAACATGAAAAATTATATCCTCACAAAGGAAACTAAGTTTATTATTAGAAATTGTACCTCGTTCCATGGTTGTTTATATGAACTAACCCTGTTTATACTCTGTTTCTACTTGTGCAAGATGATCCCCTGAATTCCCTGTTTATACTCTGTTTCTACTCGTGCAAGATGATCCCCTGTCTCCCCTGTTTATATCTCCTCTTTTTCGTAGAAGATGATCCTAACAAATATTCCCTATTTATACTCTGAAAATTCTTTGTAGGGTTTGGTGGAGGAAGATATTGTTCAATTTTGATCCTCACTAACTTTAATTAACCTGAATTATACTCTGATCCTCACTAACTTTAGTTATACTAACTTTAATTAACCTTTATCAAGGATATGGAATTTCAAGATCTATCCAAAATCTTTCATCGAGATAAGGAAACAACTTTAGGGTACAAAAAATTATTATTAAACATAAGCACATTATTAGACATTACTTAATGATAGATATATCTTTTTAAAGTTAAAAAGACACACGACTCTTAGAATTTCTACATTTAATTTTTAAAATTATAAATTGAATATTTTTTATAATTGATTGTTTAGGGTTTGGGAAGTCTTCTTTTGTTATGATTCTTAGTGGAGTTAGTGGTTTGATTAGTGGAGATAGTGGTGTGATTAGTGGGGTTAGTGGTGTGATTAGACAGACTTTAATTATGGGTAGAATTTGTGTTGGGTGACCACCGCCACATTAGATCCCTTGCTTGGTTTCTTGAGCAATTTGCATTGTATGACGCATATTGCAGAGCTGAAATTGTTGATTGAAGAGATTCTGAATGTGCTAATCGGTTCAGTAAGTGGATAACAATTATATGTTAATCTCAACAGACTGACTATGCTAATCATTTCAGTCGATATCAATTATATTTTAATTATAAGTGGCGAGCAGCAAGACGGAAAAAGAACATCATTATTATCCTTAATTGTATTTAATAATTAAGTTGTTATCAATGGTATTTTAATGATTAAGTGAGGTACAGCAAGGAGGAACGAAGATGTAGTTTAATATTTAGTATTATCTTTAATTGTATTTGCTTATTTAAGGATGTGAGAGTTTTGAAAGAAAACTCTACATCATAAAAAAGTGGACCATATCCGTAACTCATATATCTGCCCAATATCTTTCATCGAGATAAGGAAACAACTTTATGGTACAAAGAATTATGATTAAACATAACCATATTATTAGACATTATTTAATGATAGATATATCTTTTTAAAGTTAAATTAAATTATAAATTGAATATGTTTTATACAATAGGACAAACTGAATCAATATTTATTTTCTATGTTTAAAAAATATCTTCTTCTTATTTTTCACTTTTTTACTCTTAGATTATTGGTAATGGCATATTTAGTTTATTAGACAAAAAAATAGTGATAAAAGAAAAAAACAATGAAATGAAACGATGGACCCAATTTTAGTTATACTAACTTTAATTAACCTTTATCGAGGATATGGAATTTCAAGATCTGCCCAAGATCTTTCATCGAGATAAGGAAACAACTTTAGGTTAATATCAAATAAAAGAATAGGGATGGAATACCAACAATGTTGAAAATATTTTGCTAAAAGACCCAATTGGCCTTCCTCCACAATGCATGCATACCATGATAACCTTCCCATAACATGAAAAATTATATTGTCACAAAGAAAACTAAGTCCATTATTACAAATTGTAGCTCGTTCCATGGTTGTTTCTATGACTATCCACTGTTTATACTCTATTTATTTTCTCTCTCGTATGAGAGTTTGTTTACTCTATCGAATGACATTTTCTTCTCTCCTTGAATAGGAGTTCCACATGAATTTTCTTACACTCGATTTTTTTCATCCTAAGATTTATTATTTTGAAAAATCTCAATATTTGGTACTTCAATTATGGATTCCTAAATTTAAATATCAAAGTTATTTGATGTACAAATAATTTGTTACGTATATCTTAGAATTTCTAAATTTAATTTTTTAAATTATAAATTGAATATTTTTTATATAATAGGACAAACTTGCATAAAAATTTATTTTCTATATTTAAAAAAAGGTAACTACTGTATCTTCTTCTTATGTTTCTCTTTTTTACTCTTAGATTATAAGTAAGGGGATATTTCGCTTATTAGGTAAAAAAATAGTGATAAAAGAGAAAGACAATGTAATGAAACGATGGACCCAATTGACAATGTGGTAGTTTCTTTATATGTTATCTTATTCCATTTGGATATTTGTGGTCCTATCATCTATGTACACATTAGTGTGCTAAATTTAAATTAATGTCATATATATATATATGTATGTATGTATATATATTATACCATGTGATCCGTTCACCTTTGTTGAGACCAAATAACTTGGTTAACCTTTATTGAGGATATGGAATTTCAAAATATACTCAATATTTTTCATCGAGATAAGGAAACAACTTTATGGTACAAAGAATTATTATTAAATATAAGCACATTATTAGACATTATTTAATGATACATATATCTTTTTAAAGTTAAAAAAACACACGACTCTTGACATTAAAGGACACGACATCTCTTGACATTAAAGGAAACGAAGTCTCTTGACATTAAAGTGACCACAGTCACACGACTCTTGACATTAAAGGACAAGGAGCCTGAGTAAAACCAGAAACGTCTTCTCTTCCATATATATAGATATATATAATCCCATGTTTTTGCCACCACTGACCACCCCTATCGGAAAACCAAAAATTATTTTCATTTTCATCATCAAATTACGATGGAAACTGGGCAAAACAGTGGATTATTATCTGATTATAGTAGTGATTGGAATTTACAACCCGATTTTTCCATTTGTGAAACTATATTTCATGTTGTTCCTTTGAGGGAGATGATAGTAAATGACCATTTTTATTCATCTTTCAGTCCGCAACATAACCCTACTTTTAACATTCCAGGTAATTAAATATCAACTTTTTAAAAATATTATTATTTTCAATATATACAATATATAGTTCCATTTTTATTTTCTTCTTGTGTTTAATTTCAGAACTACTGTGGAGCAACTCTGGGAATGAAGTGATAACAGGATTTGAAGATCAACTAAACCAGCAACAATGCTATTTGATAACTCTACCAATAACGCGGCAATGGTGATATTTGATGAGAATTTACATGCGAATAAAGAAAAGAAAAAAGTTAACAGATCAAGGGAAGTACTGAATACGTTGTCGAGGAAACGATTTCACAGTATTTTTACATGCCAATAAAACAAGCAGCAAAAGAATTGAATGTAGGAGTAACACTTTTAAAGGAAAGGTGCAGGGAATGGGAATAGCAGATGTCTCATAGAAAACTCATGAGCCTTCAAACCCTAATCAAGAATTGTTACCTTATTTGGTGAAACTTATCGAACTATAAATTGTATTTGATTTGATTAGCGAATTAAGGAGTGCGATATGTGGCTGGTTTATCATTTCAAAGTGTATGAAGTAAACAATCTATTCGGGTTTCAATGGGATTATCAACGAATAATTTTATATAAATAATGATGTCAAAATAATTTGTTTTTTTAACGTACGATATTTTAATCACTTTTTATATTGCGATTGAAAATTATATACTTACCATTTGCATGCAATGTTTTTTACTCATTTTGTAATATAGTATGGGCATTATGAG